>VONZ01000003.1:3777500-4377500 GCA_012976165.1 Labeo catla
ACACTGTGAACATAGCATTCTGTTCACTTTGTTTTTAGCCTACTATTTTGGATGCAGTCACTACCTTCTCACAAAATGCCCCTCAAATATCTCACATCTAAACCACTCACCGTATTTTACGCATTCTGAGGTTTTCAGCATCATTCAAGGCCATCAGTGACCGATGCTCTTCGTACTCCCTTTTAGCTCTCTCCTCTGCCACGGAACCAACCTCTTCTTCATATTTCTTCCTCAACATCTGCTCCTTGAACTCAAGTCTACATGCATAAAATGTTAAATTATGTCAGTCTCCAACTCAAATGGCTAAAGTCACCACTATCATAATAAAGAACGCGACCTTTGTAATCAGAAACACATCAGTCATGAAATGATGAAATGATTTAATGTTATGCAGTCTTACCGCAGGGCTCTTAAAATCAGATTGTACTCCGTGAAACGCTCCTTTAGCACAATCATTTCTACTGGATCCACGGGAGGGGGAGTCTTTACCCGTCCCACTTTTGACTTCGCTTTGGGGTCTGTGCGAGATTTTCTTCCCCTGACAGTTTCGACCATAACAGCAGTACGAGGAGAGAGAAGACGGACTGCAGGAGCATGACACCTCGATAAAGCCCGCAACATGTTTAAGATGATTTAAAGGTAAGCGTCTACGCAGAACATACAGTCAAAACCTAAAGGAATGAAGGAATACAGCATAATATTATATAGTAACAAATTCCAGCATGGCTAAATAACATTGAGCATCTTCACCAAGGCCGCCATGTTCCTGAACTTTAACCACGGAAGCTATTTCTTTTACTCGATCCACAGTCAAGACTGAGCTGAACGCAGAGCGCTCTCTACTGCCACTCATTGTAAAGAAGCAGAACTGCGAACAAGACTACAATGATGGGAATCGTTAGGAAATGAGCTGTTTCGATTCTGATTTGTTTCGATTCTGCTCCTTAACGGTTCCATTAATCGTTCCAGCCTGCGTCTGAGGAAGAAATATTTGGACAAAAGATCTAAAAATCGGATTAGAGGCGGCATAAACGAGGTAATAAGGTCATGTTGATAAAAATACTAAGCAAGCATAAATCAGGAAACGTATTTAATTCACTTTGATTAGACACCGCTGACAAAATCGCATAGTCATTACATAAACATGCAGTCAAATGAACAGCCAGTAACTACGCTAATGTTGTGAGACTTTTTTCCGCCACACAAGAAAAAAAAAAGTTTAACATAAGTTATATTTATGATGTAGTCAAAATGGTCATTATTATGACATAAAAAGAAACAAAAACAGTAAAAGTCTAAATTTTGCATTAATTATGACAAAGAAATTATGTCACAATGGAGTGTTTAAACGACACGTCATCAATCGGCCATATTGGTGGCACTGAGCGTATACAATGCCACTGAACCAAATGAAACTTGCATATTTTGCTGATTATTGCTGCTGAAAATGATCAATTATTGTCATGTTTTGGGCTGTACTAATCAGACAGACTGGGAAAAACATTTGGAGTACTGTAGACTGCCAAAAATTTTAACAAATCAAGGAGAAGCGGAACAAAAGGCGTTTGTGGTTGTGGCTAATATCTTAATTAATAATGTGCATACGTATCTTTACCACCTATTAACTGTAGTTTGTCAAAATATTGCACCCTTTCCTGCTTACTAAGTCCTTCTCTATATGATTTAGCAGCTTCCATGTTTTTTCCGTGGTTTAGACAGCATAAATTAGCATAAGTGTGCAGTAGTACATTAACCATGCAATGCTGTTGTTTACATCTGAGTATTGCCAGTATGGCCACACATTCGGGTAACTGACCAAACCGTGATGTAAGTGCAAACCATCTATAACAAAAAAGTACAATTTACCAAAGGATGATTTTTTTCCCCTATGTGACAGAAATGGGCTTCCTTAAGTCTCACAGGAAAAACTAACATTAATTGGTTCTTAAATTGGAATTAAGTTTAGTAAATAGGACAGATTAATCAATCTGACTGATTCAAGAGGGTTTTGTTCACTTAAAAGAGTCAGCTGTTCAGGAATCGGGCTACACTTGTCACGCTGCATGTTTTTGATAACTAAAAGAAGCCATTCTGAGTCATTCATCCTTCAATCAAATATCTGTTTATCAATGTAATCTAGCATGAATGTTCCAAAAAGGTTTTAATGAGCAAGTTTCGGATAGCTGGACCTCACTGCATGTCTTGCACACAGGCTCACACAGTCAAAAAAACACCAGAGTCGTGCTCCAGAAGAGGTACTGTTGCTTTATTCAGCATGTATTAGGTGCAAACATACAGCACCATTCAATTCAGAGACTGTCATGAGAAACAGACTCGGTTTCTTGTTAATTTCCAAATTACTAATAACTGACTTACATTGTAACTTAGATGACACAACAAAAGCAGATGAAAGCATGATAGTTTATTTTAACCATGAGTCTAAAAACTCCACTCTAGAGCTTTTACTTCTACTCTTGATTTTCAGTCATGCGTTAATCAATGTCAAACACAGTAAAAGCTAAGCAATGAATCAAATATTCTCAACTAAACAAACATATGAGAAGCAGAACACAGACACAAAGGAAATGAAATAATACTGTAACATTTACTAAAATTAACACATTCTAACATAGCTAAAACTTAACTGTTGCACAAACTACATATAATCTAAAGAGCCAGGGATGGTCGACAGTGTCCTGTTGGCTAATTCTCGGTCAAATTGGCTTTAGTCCATTTCTAGCACCCAAAGTGAGTTAAGACTGGACAATGATTCACCTCAACAAACAATTGGTTAAAAGTTTGCATATAGGGAATCACTGGTTAATCAGATTCCCAATGGGTGCTAGGAATGAAACATAAAAATATGACAATTTAGTGAAAACTATTATTATTATTTGAACAGTATATCTAAGGTCCTCCATAAGAATCTGCCAACATGACACTGAGCTCTGGCTGAGTGAGTGCTGCCCTTAGCAATGTCTCCAAGGTGGTCATTTTTCCATCATCAAGTGTAAAGAAGAAGGGGGACCTCTTTATGTGTACCTCTTGTATGACACAAGGGCTCGTCTGACTTTAAAGCGATGATATGCTGCGGTTTAGTTTCATGGTTAGATGGAATTTGGGTGTAATTAACTAAAGAACTAGGGATGGAAGGAAATGTAAAGGTTATGGATGTGGATCTGGCACAGAGGGCCTAAATGGTGGGTCTAGGTTAGTAGGGGTTTTAGAGAAAAAATTGATATGTTGGTTAGTATTTTAGGATCTCACTGTGGGTCTGGCTCAACTGTATATTCAGTGTATGAATATGATGAATGAGAGTTATTAGGGTTTTGTTTTAGGGGTTTAGGCAAGGGCTGGAAGGGTGGAATATGTAAATCGAATTTCTTCTCCCTCCAGAAGTTTCCTGTGAAGACAAAAATGAAGGTAAGTTCAAAACAAAACTCATCATATCAATACTCAATACTTTTTGGATGCACAAGAATTTACCTGTAAGCTGCAATCTCAACATCCAAAGCCATCTTCACGTTAAGCAGATCTTGATACTCCCTCAAATACCTTGACATTTCCTCTTTCGCATCTGCAATGTCCCTCTCTAGGTCACTTATCTTCTCCTAGAAGTTGGTCAGAGAAAATTTCAAAGCATAAATTAATACTGATATGCATCAGCGTTCCTACACACTGTTCTTGTGCCAGAGACGCAGAGTAGTAGAGCCGAACTTCACAGATCTTAAAGATTCAGTACTACCTTTCCTTCTAGAGTCAGTCTCATTTGTCCTACTCAGTTTGTCAGTCATGACTCAGCACTGATGGAATGAGTCAGCATCAGTAACATTTCTGCAACTTTGGTATCACTTGAACAATACAAAGCCAAAAGCACAGCAGAAATAGCATTCCATCAACGTTGAGACCCTAGAACAGTCAGGTCAGCACACTGACTTGGCATGAAAAACAAATTTACAGTCTCTGTGTGAAGTCTTCGTGCTTCCTCATTTGTTGAGGACACAAATGAGGAAGCACAAAGACTTGACAGAGAAAATGTCCAATAATTGTACCTTTAGGGTTACATCAGCTTGTCACAGGGGCAGCACCTATTTTTACATCTTGCCTACCTCTAAAAGGTTGACAGTTGTATCTTACATATTACTACTCCTGTACAAACATGCACTTTTGGGGGTAGATACAGAGTTGTCCCTTTACGAGTACTGCCCTAGTGACAAGTAGTTGTAGCCATTAAGGTACAATTTTTGGATGTTTTATCTGACCTTCTCTTTTATACAGAATGTTTTTGAAGTCAGTAGCATAATGACCTCACTGTGTCTCCACAGAGACATATTGTGGACAGGGTGCAAATGTACTTGGATTGATTGCTGCTGGTGATCTATACCTGGTACTTGGTGACCTCGGTGTTCTGCGTCTCCTCCAGCTCCCCTAGTTGTGCATTCAGTGAATCGATGACATTCCTCAGAGCCTCGACCTCAGCCGAACGGGACTGCAGCAGCCGTCGATACTCAGCGGTCTCCTCACGTACCAAGCGCACAGCCTCCTCCTGCTTATCTGTCAGCTCCACCACACTCGCCACCTTCCCCCGAAACCAGGCTTCGGCGGTCTGCATGTTGCGTCCAGCCAGGCTCTCATACTGCGCTCGGATCTCTCTCAGAGCAGCCGACAGGTCCGGTCTACTTGTGTCTAGCTCCACGCTGAGGCTGGCAACCTGTAGCTGGACCCTCAGCCCCTCCTGCTCCTCCGCAAACACTTGCTTCAGGAAGGCCAACTCCTGCGCCAGGGAGACCACGCTGGCCTCGGCGTCACAGCTGCACAGAGCGACCTGACCCGCCTCCTCCCGCAACCGCTGCACCTCTGCCTCTGCCCGGCTACGCCGCTGCGCCTCTTCCTCCCAGCGCTCGTGCAACTGTGCGTGTGCCTCCCGCAGTTTCTCCCTCTGCGCCTCCATGCGTGCTTTATTCTGGGCCTCTTGGTGCAGCTGCTCCCTGAGGCTCCGTACCTCCTGTAGGTAGAGCTGCTGCACACGGGACGGCTGGCTCTGCCTGCGCCGCAGGCCCTCCAACTGTAGAATCAGCACCCGGTTTTGTTGCTCAAGGTGTCGCACCTTCTCGATGTAGGATGCGAAGCGATTGTTCAGCCCCACCAGCTGCTCTCGCTCTTGGGCCCGCAGCTCCAGCAGCTCTGCATTCACTATGCTCGCCTGACTCAGTTCACTCTGCTCCCAGCGCTGCAGTGGCTCCAAACGTGTGGTCGGCCACCTGGAGGATGACAGGGGCCCCCGAGAGAGCCGGTATATGGTTCTTCTGGAGGGGGAATCTTCCCATCGCCAGGAGAGGGAGGAGGAGATGAACGGGTCAAAGCTCATGATGCAGGATTTTTTTTTTGTTGCTTTTTGTTTGGTTTTCAAATGATGTTAATGTTTTGTTGGTTGGAGAAGTTTTTTTCTCTTTAAGTCCCCCTTGTTCTGCACACCATTAGTGGAGATGAACCGGCACTGCACCAGTTCAGAAATGCTGCAGAGCGCTGTGCTTTATACAGGACACACATACACACTCTCTCCACACACACAGATCCCCAGCCAATCAACATCTCAGCAGTGTCATGATGCTGCCGATTGGTTTTGTGTTTCTTTTTTAGCTGGAGCAGCATATCAGGAGGTAGGGCGATTTGAAACATTTTTATAATAGAGACACTTTGCATGTTTTCAGACCAATTTCAAATGGCTATGTTAATCTGTGTGTCAAACATATTTTAAAGAAATCCATGCAGTCAGATTATTACTATAGGAATAAACAATAACAATAAATGTAACCATTTGAAGGTGGAAACAGAGAAAACAAAAACAAGCTGTGTTCACTATCACTGAAAATTACAACAAATTAAGTCCAAATCAGCTGAATTAATTAAATTTGCATAGAATAGGTAGCATTAGCTTTAGTCATTTATGGTGTTAAGTTATTGTTTTAAAGATTTAAACCTCTAGAGCTTTTCCAGGAATGGCGCTGCCTCTGGCTGACATCTTTGGGTCTCAGAAAGGTGATTCTCTGAACCATGTGATTCACCAGTGTCTCCTTGCTGTATTGTTGGACACACATTGTTATTTCAGGATTTATAGAATAAATGTTGAAAGCAATATACAGTCAAAACAAAATTTCTTCAGACACCTTCAAAATTTCTCACATTATCACAGTTTATTCATTATAGTTTAGAAAATGTTAATAAAATGTGACAAGAATTCAAACAGTTAAAAAGGTACGCAACAAATCATGGTCAAGTCAAAGTGTCAAATAAAATTTCTGGTCCTAAATTTTTTATCAAATTTACTGATAGTCCACTGTATGAAGAATTTTTGGGTATAATATGTCACAATTTACTTTATTTTGCTATCCTTACTTATATGAATAAACTATAGTGTCCTGCACCCACTAATAAAAAACAAAACTGAAAATTATACCTGGTGTTTGAATAATTTTTGGTTTGACTGTATGATTAGTTGCACGCTGAGGAGTTTTTAATTACATTCTTAGATCCAAAATTTATGAGGGTAAACCACATTACAGCAATGCAATAACAAATTTATTTCCTTCATTTTGTTAAACTACAATTGTTAACAAAATACTTTTTACTAGGGCTGGGCGATATGGCTAAAAAAAATTATCATGTTAACATTTTTCATATCAGTCGATATCAATAGTTATTATAAATTTCACATCTTTATTTAGTTTAAAGGCAGTTGTAGAAACCAAACCATTAATTGTGTGTCAAAACATGACAAAAACTTAACATTTTTTAATTCTTTACACTTTCCCAGTCATTTTTCCTTCACAAAATAGTATCTTAATAGAAAAGTGTATTTCTTAGTTTTTACATTTTCTAATGAGAGATATTTTTTCAAATAATGAAACGGTTTTGTGTTGCCTGATGTTGACGCATATCTTCAGCACAATTTGCAGTGTAGGCTGCAATATTAATTATATTGTTTTTTTGTCTTTTAGAAATGCACATTTGACAGTAGCTTAAGTTGATAGTAGCAGTAGCTTTATGTTCATTATCATTATACAAACTGTAAAAATTCTGACAACAGTCTGTAAAAACTGTAACAACCTCATTTAATGTGGTAAAATGTAATTATTCTGACAGTTTGAATTTTATTAAAATTAACTGTTGGTCTGCCATAGTAGCATGCATTTACATCATAACAACCACAGTTAACACCACACATATAGCACCTCAATATCATGGATACCATGGTAAAAATGTAACTATATGTTTTTATTTAATTGTACGAAAAACAGTAGTCTAAATACATTTAGTAAAAATGCACAAACAATGGCTTAATCACTAATAATACTGTAATTATATTCCATTGGTGCTTTAGTACATATAATAAAGTTCGACTAGAATATCCCACTTTCTGCCATAAAACCATGGTACAGTTACTACAGTAAATCCATGGTAAATGATTTTAATGCGTAGAGTGAAATACCTTCTGACTGTATCATTACACACAGTAGGCGCGTTTCCATTACAGATTTGCGCAAAACTTGAAACTAAAACGGAATTTGTTCCTCTCGCGATAAGTCATGGCAAAGGAATTGGTGGGATTTGGAGGGATTTTAGCTTTATTTAATCAAAAGAGGCGTAAGCGTGAATCTTTCTACAGAAGCAGCGCGGAGAGCCGCTTCAGAAACGTGTGCGACGTTGCTGGTATAAACATAACATCACTGCCGTATGATCTTTGATTCGAGCGGAAATACAGCCTGCGTTGCTCGGTATGTATGAGTAGCGATGTTTCGTTCTGCTTTGGCGCATTAACATTCTATTTCATTACATTTTTTGAACTTCTGATATTGTTTTATAGAGGAGAATTATATTGTGGTAATTAGTTTTATCGTTTTATCACCTACCTCTACTTGTTTTTTTACCCTCAAATATTCGGCCTCAGCAGTTACCTGTGGTGTGCACTGTGCTGCGAAGTCCCTCAGAGCATACAGCTCCTCTTGTACACTGAAAGACAATTAATTAAACTTGGTTAAATTGTTAAGCAATGCAAAATAATACTAATCAACTTCAGCTGTTATTATAAAGTTACTAGGTCATCAAAATGCTGACTTCCAATCCTGTAGTTAAAATTTAAAAAATATATATTTTACAAAAAAATATCAGCTTACTCTCTCCCGGCAACTGCCCCTGTAATTCATGAGTAAAGACAATGACAGTGAGCTACAGCCATATCAGTGCATGAGCTCTTACACATGAGTGTCAAAAGTACCAATGAAACTCACAGTATGCATGGATCTGTAAAACCAGCCACACGCCAGACATAACACTTTCAAACACCAGCACTATTACACGCAGATCTTCCACTGTTCTCTCCCCCTTGTCTTGCAAACAGAAAATGGAAGAGAAGAATTTAGTGATCTCTGCAAGAGAACCTTACAGAAATATTGTTTTGGCATTGACACTTACAAACTTGCAGTATTAATTCTGTAGCAAGAGAAACAGAGTTGACCACTGGTAGACCTGCCACCCCATACATGTACAAAGTAGTGAAAACTACATCTGCAAAAATGGAAAAGCTTGGGTTTTTAAGAGAAAGAAGAACTTTCTGTCCTTATTTTCTAACTTGCAGTTTATTTTGTTACCAGGAACTGCTCTGGGGAATCGTGTGGGTGCAATTGCTGTCAAGGCATGAAGCAACATTGTGACAAAGATCCATCCAAACCGCTCTGTGATAAATGACGCATAATTATAGTAAGGTTACAACTGCTGGAAAACCCATGCTATACCATAAAAACTAAGAAAACTAATGACATAAATCGCATAACATACAAACCATAAAAACACTGAGGTAACAATGCAAGCAATTTGTGTTTTAAGAATAAATAGGGCAGTAAATTGCTGACATTTGATACCAGCTTACCATTAGTATGCTCCAGAATCTTGCTGAGATAATATAAAATAAAAGCAGTATGCCCAATGAGCGTAACAACCATGACGTTTACCCAAACTAAATCTGGGACAAAGATAGATAAAAACAAGAGAAAGACAGATCATCATTTACACATACAGAACAAAAAAGAAATCCCAATCAACACTGCTTTCAGAGTATCTGTGTGTAAGCTAATTAATTGTCCTAAAAGCATTTTCTTTAAAAGTTTAAATATTTAATTTAAATTCACTACTTAGCAGATGACAAATAAACATTTTAATTTGTGATTTGTAAAATGATTTGCGATGTACAATGAAACGCTTTAAAATTACATTTGTTAGTGTACTTACAACATCTCCAAATAAGTACTTGAAGTTGATTTTTGCCAAGTTTTGAACAAAGGTACTGTCGAATTGCTGGAATTGGAAGAACTATCAATGATATGGCAGCAGAAATTCCCCCAAAGGCATATGTCATTATAATCATGGCTGAAAATGTAAACAGACACATATTTGAATAAAAGTAAAATATGTCAAGCATGTGACAACTCCTTATGAATACCTTTCTGTAGGTACTTACATTCATCAACGCTTGATGATCTAAAGAAGAGAAGACGCATTTGAAGAAAGTTGCTTGACTGCATGAGAACATGTCCTAATGACTCTGCAATCACAGAGCAACACTAATGAAAACGCATACAACCAAAACACATCAGAACCTGTATTCTCATAGCTTCGTAAAATTAAGGTTGAACCACTGATGTCACATGGACTATTTTAAAGATGTCCTTACTACCTTTCTGGGCCTTGAACGTATCAATTGTGTTGCTGTCTATGCAGGGTCAGAAAGCTCTCGGACTTCATCAAAAATATCTCAATTTGTGTTCTGAATATGAACAAAGGTCTTACAGGTTTGGAACAACATGAGGGTGAGTAATTAATGACAGACTTTTCATTTTTGGGTGAACTATCCCTTTAAGGGCTAGTGTTCTTATTTTTGTGGTTACAGTGAGATGTTGTCCATACATAGATGTTTTACTGGCATATACTTGCTTTTATTTCTCTTACTTGTTTTCAGTTTTGTTGTTGTTATTAAATAAATTTTCTATACTTTGATCCTGTAGAGTTTATCTCAACGTTAAAACTTTACTGAACTTTACTAAACATGATTTAAGGGTACAAATGCAAATATGAAAGTCTGACATTTGCCTTGATGTACCTCTAGACAAATTCAATAGCATAAAAATTGCATAACGCATGATTGCATTAAAAAAAGAATGCAATTTGACATACTCGTCACAAATTGAAGGGAACAATGTTCCTGAAAGAAGTTTGTGAAGCAAACTTGACTTAAAGCTTGAAGAAAAACTGGTGTGGATGACAGGAGAAGAATCCCAACACTGACAAGAACAGCTTCAGACCACTGAGATGCATTCCAAAGATCATAAAGAACAGCTACAAAACAAGACAGATTATACAGTTATTACTTATTCCCATAAGTCAGATCTGATTTTGGAGGACTAGTATCATTAAATTATATTAAATAAACAGTACTGTACAGTACAGTAATGACTCTAAACCCAGTTTCTTAACCTGAGCAAAACGCTGTGGAAATCAGAAGATATGCAATGGGAATGGCAACATATTCAATTGTTCTGTGGATGAAATCTGGAAAATCAACTGAAAAAACAAAACAAAACATGAATTAGAAGAACAATTAATGGCAAAACTTTCCTAAGATGATTTTAAATGTCAACCATTTCTTAAAAATTAAACCACAGTCATATAGTTCTATGTACACATTTGTCAGATTCCATATTTGTGTTTGTCACAATGCCCTAAAGCACGTAATAATACACAATTATATAGAAAAAACTAATTATAAAATGTATTATGGAATATATAATAGAATGTACAAACAATCAAACAAATGTATTTCATTAAAATACACATACATACCAGAAACAGTAGTTTCCCAGTTAAAATATGGGGCCATATAAAACAATAAAATAATCCTCGTCAGGTTAATTGTTGCACACATTGTTACCTCAACTACAGACCCTGAGCAAAGCAGTAAAAAAAAAACAATGAAGTCACCAACAGAGATAAGAAAAGAAAAAAAAAAGACTTCAGGACACTTACCTTCAATAACTCCCCACAGAACAAATGCAATACACAAACAGATGTTGGGACAGACAACCTGCAAATAATTTATGTACATTGGCTTTGTACCAGTATCTGCAGAAGAACATAAACACCATGTACAATCATTTAGTTTGTTAGTTATTCAGCTCAGATATACAGAATATAAAGACAGTAATGTCCTATTTATATTGCTTTACATTTGGTATACATTAATAATAATTAAAAGCAAGACATAGCTCTTGACCTACCTTTTCTGCTTATACAGATTGTGACTGGAATACTTAATACAAGAGTCAGTAGCAGGGAAGTAAAGCAAAGCATCAGTGTGATAATGTGCAGAGCAGACATCCCTACAAGAGAGACATAGAATGAATTTAGTAACATTCGATTAAGATTCTACACCATAATGACAAAGCAAAAAATATGTTTTTAACATTTTTGCAAATTTATTGAAAATAAAAAAACTTAAATAATTCCAATGCATAAGTATTTTGAGTACTTTGAGTGAAGTTAACCTGTGGCAAATTCAACTGAACAAGTATGATCTGGAAAGGGACACACGTCTTAATAAAAGTTCTAACAGCTGAAAGCCATATCAGAGCAAGACCAAGCTTTGAGGTAAAACAAAACTGCCTGTAGAGCTTAGAAACAGAATTGCGTCAAGCCACAGATCTGGAGAAGAGTTCAGAAAAAATTCTGCTGCGTTGAAGGTTTACAGAAGCATGTAGCCTCCGTTACCCTTAATGGAAGAAGTCTGAAACAACCAGGACTCTTCCTAGAGCTGGGCTTTGATTAGAGCACACTGTTTTTCCAGTTTTACTTTCACTTTCGAAAACGTTCCCATTCAGCAAGGACGGGAGAGGATAGAAAAAGGTGGGCACAGTAACTTGTTTTGAAAGGAACGCCCCCCTTCGCTCTGCAGACGTGTGCAGTGTAAGTGTAAATTTATTCATCATATAGTGATGTAACTATTGTATTCACTTATGGCACCGGGAGTGTTCTTTGATAATGTAAATGTTCTTTACTTCTTTTCTGTAGCTGCTTTTTTAATAACTAAGGAAATCCCTGCTGAAAAAAAACAGCTAAAACAAGCCTAGGCTGGTTGGCTGCTCTTAGCTGGTTTAAGCTGGTCTCCCAGGCTGGTTGTTCCAGCTTGTCTCCCAGCCTGACCAGCTAAGACCAGCCTGTAAGTGGCCAAAACCCCTCTAAAACCAGCCTGCTGACCAGCAATGACCAGCTAAGACCAGCCTGGATGACCAGATTAGGCTGGTTTTAGCTGTTTTTTTTCAGCAGGGATGTAAGCATTAGTAACTTACAATGTTTCTATTAAATTGTTATCATGTTAAACACAAATTAAGTCATATTGAAAACATAAGGCTGTTTTTAGCCTTCTGCTGGTGTTGGTTCATTTGCCGTCAATGAAACTAAGTAAGTATATAATTAAATAAATTAGCACGATAATATCGTGTATCGGCAATCTCACAGGCTGATGATATAAAACAATATAAAAATTGAGCATATCGCCCAACACTAGTATGAATACTTATGCAATGTACTCATTTCAGTTTTTTTTTCTTTATACATTTATGAAGTTGTGACAATTCTGTTTTTACTTTGTCATTATGGTGTATGGAGTGTAGACTGATGTAGAAAAAAAAAGTAATTTAAAGCAGTTAAACATAAGGCAGCAAAATAAACTTGGAAAAAAAAAAAAAGAAAGGGTATGAATACTTTTGCAAGGCACTGTATTTACACTACGACTCAAAGTTTTGAGGCCAGTAAGATTTCTTTTTGGTTTCTGAAAGATTCTTAAAATAACTGTTTGCTACTGTAATATATTTTAAAATTGTATTTATTTCTGTGATGGCAAGAGTCATCGCTCTAGTCTTTAGTGTCGCATGATCCTTCAGAAATCATACAAAAATGCTGATTTGCTGCTTAAAAACATCTATTATTATTTTATTATTATTGATGTTGAAAATATTATTCATATACTATTATACAAATTATTAATATTTTGAGAATTAGCTCTTATTTTTTAGTTATTTTATGTGTTTTTGTCATCTCTTTTAGTCTTTTTTCTAATATCGCTATATAACTTTATCTTTATTTCAGTTTTAAAAATATATATTGCTAATTTAAGTTAGTTGTCAATGCAACATTTTTAATTTTCATTTGTGTTTTAAGTTTTTCCATCATTTTATTTTAGCTTTATTTCCATTAATGAAAACCATTTCATTAGCTTTAGTGAACAACACTGTTGTGTTGCTAAATATTTTTGTGGAAATAAAAATGACAATTATTTGTTATTAAAAAAAACATTTCAGTGTCGTAACTGTTACTGTCAATTTAATCCATCCTTGCTAAATAAAAGTATTGACTTCATTAAACATATATATATTACATCAGTGTAGTGTATGTCTCAGATGACTTACCTAACCGCCCAATTTCCACAGTTGCAGATTTCACTGAATTCTTTGTGTGAACTTCACACATGTACTCTCCCTTGTCGGCAGTCTGGACATTTTTCAGTCTCATTGAGAAGTTGCCTTTGGGAATTTCTTCTCTGAAGAACTCTGCTCTGTCTCTGTAACGCTCGTGAGACGATCCTGGAAATATGGTCCCATTTTGGAAAAGCAACACAGGGACGATGTCTGGCCTTTTGACCACCTTCTTCCACGAGACCTCGTCAAAGCGTTGAGGAGGGATATGCGAGTCCACCATGCAGTTTAAAACAACATCCTCACCAACACGTGCAAATACAGTTTGATCTTCTCCTTTTACAACTACACGCTCTGTTACACACAAAGAGAAATAATCACTGTAGTAATAATAATAATAATAATAAAACAATGTTTAAAGATCATTTTTTAAATAAGATACATACTTACCCACATGCTGAATTGTAACAGAGATCTCTCCAACATCCTGGTAAGAGTAAACTACACATCTGTATATCCCAGTGTCTCCAACTGTTATATTTTCCAACAGGATTGAGAAGTTTCCTTCAAAGATCTGCTCGGGAAAAAAATGTGCTCTGTCCCAATAAGACTGATGCTGAGCCTCAGGTCTGTGCTCTCCATTCTGAAACAAGTGCACTAATGTCTCCTCATCTGTCCTCTTCCATTGGACCTCCAGCCCCTCCAGAGGTAATGGGGTTTCCACAGAGCAGGGCAGTATGATGGATCCTCCCAGCTGTGCAACCAGAGGCTGAGCAGGTCCTTGAACCAAAAGCCCTTTAAAAAACAGCAGCAAATCAGATGGGATTGTTAAAGCATGTACATAAGTCAAAACATATGTAAACAAGTATGAAACAAAGCATGTGATCCTCACCTTCAGATGTAAGAAGAACTGCTGCAGATATCAAGGCTCTAAACAAGCTATTGTTCAAGGTACACATATCTACAGAGCTCTGAAAATCTCTGAAATTCAAAGATAAAAAAAAAATAAACAGCTCTATAAACTGACTACATCATACAATGACAAAGAACAGCTGGGTGTGATTAAATTTTTTCTACTTCTTTTTTATTTGAGTGGATTTTGACCAAGGATGCATTTTATTGACCTTAAGACTAAGATGGATTGCCTATGAATGTTTCACATTTTCCCTAAAAGTGAGTCAGTTATCAATAGTAGCCATTTCTAAAAATTTCTGGTGCTGTTTATTTACATAAACCATAAGCTCATGAAGCCATGTTTGACAGCTGACCAAAAGCTATAATTTGTAGTTTAAAATAATAGTATTTTCCTACACACCTATCATTTCACTTAAGAAGAAATGGGGTTGTATGGATTGCTGTTGTGACTGCAGGTTTTTGACGACTAAACTTTTGGATGACTGTTGCATTATATGGACCTGGATCTTTTTCTAATAAACATTGTTGGTGTTCCTCTGAAGAAAGTGTTCGTGTGAAAGCCGCTAGACACGTGCACATTGCTTGACAGTGTGTGCTTCCACACCAGTGTTTTACTTCAGACATGCTTTCATTAAAGGGGTCATCGGAGGCTAAGTTCACTTTTTCATTTTGTTTGAACATTAATGTGTGTTGGCAGTGCATGTACAAATCTACCCTGTAATGATAAAAATCCATGCAGTGGTTTTTAATTAATCTGTTAAAATAATATCCCCTTTTTCAAATCGAGCCGTTCTCAGATGCCTGTCGTTGTGCCGTCACACCCACAGAGGCCGTCCCACAATAGTTGACTGACATGAGCTCTTACCTTAGACCAGCTGTCACAGTCTAGTAACTTTCCTTGTTTCGATGCCGAAGCAGGGATGTAAGTTAGACAAAAATATCTCCGATTGAGCGACTGAGGTGTTGTGTTGCTGGATGTAATAATGAACATAGTGGTCGTCATTTACTCCCGACATCTGAGCCGCTGAAGATGCAGTAGATTACGTTTGTTTGTGAAGGGAATGCGCCTCCCGATCTACATACATCCGTCTATGTTCGCGCGAATCATTTGTGATCCAGCTTCACTTACAGCAGAAGTGAGTATAAGTGTTTTTTATGAATCTTTGCGATCGCCTTTCCTTATAATGTGGTAGTTAGGAAGTTTAGCGACTAAATGCCGCTAAAGTAAACAAGCTCGTCATTCCACAGAGAGAAGAGAGGGGCGGGGCGAGCAGAGCTCATATGCATTTAAAGGAACAACCCCTTAGAATGAGATGATTTTTGCTGAGCTCATTTTGACAAGGTAAAAAGGGTGTTGTTTTACAAAACCATTGAGAATTTTTAATCAAAGTATATTAGAGACTTTTCATTAAGACCCTAAAGAATCATATCAACTTGTGGAAAATGGGCATCCGATGACCCCTTTAATGCCGTTTGGAATGCAGTACTATTAGAGGCATGAAACTCGCACACTGACGGACTTTCACGTGCGCTTTGTGTTTGTTGTCCTGAAGATCGATTGCGGCTGAGGTTAAATGCACTTCCATTTTCGAATACTTTTATACGAAATTGATGTTAACACAGTCAGTTATGTTTCCAGAGCAGGACAAAACATCTGATACATCGAAATAGATCTGTGCATTGCAGTCTGTTAAAGCTGCCACTGGTACACTGTCTATGATCTCATCAGTAATAATCAAATGGCAATAATGCTGAGGAAAAAAGAAAAATCCATAACTTGTCTGAAAACTTTCAGATACTTAAAGAACACTGATTTTAAATAAGTGATTGTTTTAAAAAGTAGCCTGTTTATATAATAAAAAGTATAAGTCTGCAAAAAATAAATTTGATACAAAAATTTATATGAAAATGTAGCCATGTGCAGTAATAGTGAAAACTGAGAATGTGATGCATTGTGATATTGAGTTGAAAATGAAAATTGTAATTAAACTGAATCATGAAACCAGTGAAGATTCACACCCCTACTTTTAAGATGGCAGTACTGACATAGAGATTCCAACTATAAACAAAAAACAAAGAAACTGCAATTTTGGTTACAGTGTAAGGTTGTAAATATCTATTTGCACAGCAGAAGAATTAATTGGGGAAAAAATGTAGATCAAGAATCGTTTTGGAATCGGAATTGGATCGGATCGTGAAATGCCCGAAGATTTATACTCTGTTGGGGAGTAACTAGTTACATGCAATGGAATTACATAATTTAATTACAAAATAAATGTAATTGTAATTAGTTACAGTTACTGAGAAAAAATATGTAATTAAATTACAGTTATATTTGAAAAATGCCAGTGATAATAAAGGGGATTACATCTGAATTTTTCACACACCCACCCCCACTTACAGATTTAATTGACTTCTTTTAAATGGCATTGACTGCTTTAAAATGAGACACCAATGTTTCAAGAGTTTAGGACACAGAATAGGACACATGATTATTCGATAACTGTTTCCATATTTGGGTTTATGCATAAACTTTATTTTTTAAGATTGTTTTTTCCAAGGTATTGTTAGATGCTGGTGTTTTCTGTCATAACTATGCAAACATTTGATTTCAAACCCAGTATCACAGCTATTAAACTATTTCTTGTTATGATGTTATTTATGTTATGATCTTGTTATGACATATAGCAACTGCGCTCATGGTGACCCGAGTTCGATTGCCGTCTCGTGGTCCTTTGCCGATCCCGCTCCCCTCTCTCCTCCCAGCTCTTTCCTGTCATCTCTCTACTGTCCTATCACAATAAAAGGCATAAAAAGCCCAAAAAAGTAAGTTAAAAAAAAAAAAAGTCTGAATTTGTGCTGGCTGTGCTTTAAATTAAATGATTACACAGCTCAGACTCTTTCGGGGCAACTTAAGTCAGTGCTATATGCTTGATAATTTTTCTTGGCGGAAGCTTTGTGTTTGGTTAGCTAATAAAATATTATAGCTTAATTCAATATTATGTGTACAATTTCTTAATTCTGTCATCCCGGTATCGTAAACTTGCTCTATTGTTTCATACAAACGCAGCTGCTGTCATTTTTTTTTTTTTTGTACATTGTAATGGAATATAAGATAACTAACAAACTAGTACTATTACTTAATTATGTGGTTAAATGTTGTGTAAGAAAACTGGTATGACTGCACTGTGTCCCTAAAATGTCTAGTTTGAATTTGCCGTTTGCTAGCACCTGATTTCTTCTTGGAAGCTTTGCGTTCAAATATTTCATCTCAGATCAGTGTTTCGTGTCTAATTATTTTGACACGAAACATCTAAATAATATATCAAGCAGCTGTGTAATAAGTGAGATAATGTACATGCAGCCAGTTGTTATCGCAAAATAAAGATGTATATTATCCCTTACTTATTATCATCTTAATTCAAGTGATAAAGGATTTTGAAAGTCTGACAGTAATCAGTGTTAAGTGCTACTGTAAGGCTAACTCTGCCTGGTTTAAATGTTTCAAAATGATTAAGTTGAAAATATTACAAATTTAGAAAAGTAATCAAAAAGTAATTAAAAGTAATGTTACATTACTTTAATAAAGTAATTGAAAAGTTACACTACTTACTACATTTTAAATCAAGGAACTTGTAATCGGTAACCTATTACATTTCCAAAGTAACCTTCCCAACACTGGTTATACTGTATTTATATCCAGTTTCAGAAAAAAAAAGAAAAAAAAAAAACACAAAAAACTAAACATAACATAAAAGTGTATATTAAGATGTTTACTCTTTTCAATATAACGTCAAAAAGACAAGAGGCATAAAGTAAATTGTATTGCATATAAAGACTACATTTTAAGAAATTAAATTTAAAAACGTGAATGGTTGTATTCCATATTTCAGTCAAACAGAATTAAATTGAATGAAATCAGATTGTTTGTTTCTTACCTTATTTAAATTGCTTAGGCTACTTTCTCTCCTCACGTTGTTTGTCTTAAAATGAAAGCAGTTAAGTTTACCAGTCACTGGGTTCATGAAAGAAACTGAAAGTTTCGATACCCGTTGTTCAGGTTTCAAAATAAATCTGGAGTAACCAGCATACTGGACCACATAATGCCAATCAAACTGTGTGAGCGACATTTGCCGCTTGCAGTCTAGCGAGCTGGAAACTGAGTCGTGAACTCAAGCAAAGCCAAACACCTTCTGCTTCCCGTAGTGACGCTGCGCGATGTTACGTGGAATATATCGACTACGACGCCAAAAAAAAAAAAAAACTCATGTTTTATAAGCTTTTGAGTTCAAAGGTTTTGACGAGAGAGTACTCCAGTACTTGGTTTTGACACATCCATACCCTTAAAAGAAGTAATAAGGGTCTTTCTGAAAACGACAATGTTCTAAAGTTAGGTTTACAATGAATGCTTCTGGCTTAAGGTTAAATTTACCCAGAAGACAAAGCAATAATACAATATGTTCAAGATTACCCTGGTGAAAAAAACAGGGGTATGTTTTGGTGCTGGTTTAGTTGGTCCTTTGCTGGTTGATGCTGGTCCTTGACCAGCAACATGACCAGCATAAACCAGCTAAGGACCAGCTTAAACCAGCACCAAAACATACCTAACCAGCATCCCAGCATTAAAACATACCTACCAGCATATTCTTTTTTTTTTTTTTCACCAGGGTAATGTCCTTAGAATGAAAACCTGACCAGAGTAGGAAAAAGATACCAAATTATCATGGTAAGTTCTGACCAAAAAGACTTGAATGCGTAATGATAAAACAGATGTAGAATAGATTCATCAATATTACAAAATGAACACAATAAAGATATATTCTCAGAAAACCTGCTCAATAAATTCCCTGCTGAAAAAAAAAACAATAGACACCAGACAATTTGTAATTGTTTTACTGGTTATAATGGGACTTGTATTGGTTTTAACATAAACTGTAATGGACCAATTACCAGTCTCTACTGGTAATTGGTCACCTTCTACTGGTGGCTTGTTAAAACCAATAAATTCTAATGGATTGTCCAGAAAACAATTTTTTAATGGTTAAAAGTTGATGGTTTGTTATGTTTGTAATGGTATTTGTAGTGGAAAGCATTAGAATTTTCTGTGGTTCTATTTTTTTCAGCAGGGTTACAAAGGTAGTATCTATGAACAATTTTGAAATGGGAAAAGGTCCAAGTTGTTTAAGAGTTCGGATAATGGATCTGAACACCACTGAATGCACGTGTAGAAAAATGATTGTTTAAACAGCCTTAACATAAATGATTGTTAAATACAGTTTTTAAACCAACAGGGATACTTTTATTTCTTATTAAATTCTATTAGTGAGATTGTTGCACCTTTCAAAAACACAAAATCAGAAAAGAAGGCTCCCATGAGCATGAATAAATCAGAAACAAAGATATTTTGATTCACCCATTCAATTTAAAAAAAAAAGAAAAGTTCTTAAATCAAATAATGCTTCTAAATGTTTTAACTTCTTGAAATTGGAAAAGAATGCTGCTTTTGTTTTAGTTTGAAAAAATATTTTTTTGTGACTGCACTGGAAAAACATGCCAGAATATTAGGTAACATTAAATAAAGATGTGAAAGTAAAATAAATTAAAAAAAAAAAAAAAATCAAACATTTCCCCCATTTTTCAGGGCATCTTTTATTGTATTAGAGTCATTTTGCATTGTTTTACAGGTATATCAATTACAACTAAATTGACCTTTTTTTAATTATTTATCAAGGTGGTACAATATCGTCTACTGCAGATCATCTTTACAGCAGATGTGGCACAGGACATTAGAAATATTGGCTTTTTTTTTTACTTGTCACATTTCAGCTTTTACAGAAGCAAGGTAAAACCTGCAGATAAAAAGTCCAAATAAAACCTCTCAATGTAACAATACTTATGGTTTAAAACCCTCAGACAGGTCAAAAGACAAAAAAAAATCTGCAGTGACCATTAATTAAAACTTTTGACAGCCTTGTATATAAAGCTTCACCGTCTTGAAAAAGACTTAAAACCAATAACTGACTCAGTAAAAGGAATGTACTATTCTGGGGGACCAAAAAAATAAAAAGTTAAAAATGAAGCAAATCATACCCGTTGTCCAAAATCAAAACTCTGTAGAGACTGACATTAAGACTATTTTAAAATGTAAATGATAAAATATTCAGAAGACTGACCAAATAAACACCAAAGCCCCATGCTTCTGTTTAATGCATGTGAAATGTTTACTGTATCCAACTAATTACAATGATTGAGGCGTTTAAATCCCTGTCTGTGTGCTGGGAATCACTGGTTTGGATTGGCTTTATTTCGGTCGATGCCCTTGTTTTCTGGTATATGCTTGTAAGTGCAGCGCTCATTTTTAATGCATCCGTTTGTCCTCCAAAAATAACACTCATCAGGCTGTTTGCTGAGGAAAAAAATCAGAGATAAAAATGATCAATTACTATTAGAACATAACTATTAAGCTACACAAGAGTATTGTTATAATATTACTCCATATCTCTTTCAAATAATAGTTCACCCAAAATTTAAATTGCTAAAATTTACTCATCCTCAGGCCATCTAAGAGTTAGATGAGTTTGTCTGAACAGATTTGAATAAATTTAGGCTGAACAATTCCATTAAAGTTGTTCAGATTATGCACCTCAAAATCAAACAATGCATTTTAAGGGTGTAACGATACATGTATTCGTACCGAACTGTCATGGTAAGGGCATCTCGGTTTGGTGCATGAGACCTTACAACAAATACAGGCAATTCACCCTCAATCCACAAAGGATCACCCACAGTAATGCAACGCTGTTTTATAACCGCCAGCAGAAGAACAGCGAATGCCAGGAGTTGCGCACTTGAAAACAAAGCCCACTAGACAGTGATCATGTGCTGCTTCTGAACACGTCTCTCACTGACAAAGGAGTATAACGTTACTTTACAGGCTTTCGCATTCAACTGTCTGCGAAATAAAGCTTTGTGCTTGTGTATCCTACCTCTCTCATTCGGCACAAATCCAAATATTCCATAATATTTCCATATTTGCAATGTATCTAAATGCTAAGCTATTATTTATTACGTAAATTATAGGCTTTGTACTTCATGCGCGTTCCAACGGGGACTGAATGAGGTGGGCGCGTTGATGTTTGTTTCACTGTATTTTATTTTGATAAAGTACCAACTGCGCTGTCAAGTTAGCAATGCTGGAAGCCTAGAACTTATGTTTTGTGTGTGCCTGCACGATTACTTCAACTGTTTCCTTATAGCAGCAAAATTAACTTAAAACATTAATTAGACAATAAATGACTAATACATCACTATAAAAGGTTTTTTGTAAAATAAAAAACAAATAGGATGTCGCTTTCTGCCATTTGATATTCCTTTCTGTCACAAAAATGAACTGAAACTCAGCATACATAGGTTACGTTACATGTCGCACTCTTTTTCCCCTTGTTTATCTGTTAATTAATTCAAATATATTTCAAATTTCAATTATTTATTTCTTGTACATGTACTGCAGATTATATATAACATTATAATTTGATATAATATTTAGTATTTTCACATCTAGGTAAAAAAAAAAAATTATATATATATATATATATATATATATATATATATATATATATATATAGTAATTCATACTACAGTCTGTTCAAAATAAATGAAAAGAAACTTAGTATAGTAGTTGTTGTTGTTTTTTTCTGGTTGTACTGAAATCGTATCGAACCGTGACCCCCGAACCGAGGTACGTACTGAACCGTGACATCTGTGTACCGTTACACCCCTAATGCATTTCTAACCTGAACACAGTGATATCACTTATGTGCAGTATATAAAAAAACAATACAGAAACGGCATGTATACTCACCCATTCTTCCCTGAAGACTCTGTAGATGCATCTCTGGACACTCCAAGACGTGTGTGAATCCTATCTGGATAACGCACCACTAGAGTTGTCCCATCAATGACATAACCCTGTAAAATCACAAAAACAAACAAACAGACATTGTTTTTCCATCGCACTGAAAAAAAAAACTGATGCAAGATCTTAAATTAAGCAGAAGCATGAGACAAACCCCAAGTTCCGATATCACTTGAAAAGGGTTAGACACATTACAGACGACTAAAGGGTTATCTTCATATCTAATATACCACTGAACAAAAGCAACAGAGCAAACATACTCACATGGAAATCTCTTATGGCTTTCTCACAGTCCTCCTTCTTGGTGTAGTTAACAAATGCACAGTGTCTCATTTGTAACACTCTTACATTATGGACGTGCCCAGCACTGTTTCATAAATAGAAATTCATACAACTTAAAATGTGCTCAATGACATTAACACTAAAAGATGTTTGCAAAACCAATAAGGTCACTTACGAGCTGAATAATTCATAAAGCTTTGCCGCTGTTATAGAAGGCACCAGATCTCCGACCCAGACAGGGAATAGCTCTCTGTTCAGGGATAAAAGACATCCAAATTCAGGTGATTTTGAGGTGAAAGGTTGTACCACAAATGTCTGTATGTGTGTGTCTTACGGAGGAGGATGATGATGATGAACTGGAGCAGCGGGTGGCATACTGGGTCGAGACTGATTCTGAGGAAGAGGTCTGAGAGGGAATTTAGCTGGAGATTGTGGGTTTTGCTCTACAGACATAAACATGCGTTCTCCAGGCACTAAGACGGGGTTTAAACCTGCACGGAATAAAAGTTGTTTAAATGCAATCAAAAACAACAATTAGAGAGTAGGGGCCAGTTTTACTAACAGCTTGCGGCAGCATAAACAGTCTTTTGGTGTTAAAAATTGTACTGTCAAGGTTTACTAAAGACGTGCAGTGATAAATTAGCACTGCAAAGGCGTGGACAGTTATTTTTGCACCTGACTTTGACTACGCATTTGTAGGAGTTTGCCTTTCAGACGCAAAAATTTGGGAGGAGAGTATTCAAATGAATCATGCAATGCGTTTTACTAACGTTTGAACTCGTCAAATTACTGGGATTTGCGCCATTATTTAACGCCCCAAAAAACCATAAGGAGAAGTCCAGTTTTTCCAAGGGAAAAAAAAAGGGATACGTTTTTAACCACAAATGCTCATCTTGCACTAGCTCAACTTTACACATTACATAGGCAGAAATTCTGACCCAGTGTTTACAAGGCAAATGTGCAAAGAAAGTCAAATGCCCTTTAAAAAAAGGGTGAAACACTAATGTCAGAAGATTTTGAAGTTGGAGGAGAAAATGAGATGAGTTCAAAAAGGTAGGGTGAAAAACAAGTACACAGATGAAGGAATAAACATATGTGACTCTTTCCAATGTGATTATGTAATGCGTGAGGTCATGGACACGCATCGCAGAGCTAGTGCAAGGCAAGCATTTGTGGTTAAAAAGACATACATTACTTTTTTTTTTTTTTTTAAGAAAATGACTAATCATGTCACTAGATAAGACCCTTATTCCTCGGCTGGGATCATGTATAGCCCTTTGAAGCTGCACCAAAACTGCAATTTGGACCTTTAACCCATTGGCCACTACTGAAGTCCACTATATGGCGAGAAATCCTGGAATGTTTTCTTCAAAAACCTTAATTTCTTTTTGACTCATGAACATCTTGGATGACATGGGGATGAGTAAATTATCAGGAAACCTAGGTTAATTTCTGCCCTTAATATGCATTATCATCATGTATCATCATACCTGACAGCCCAGAGAGACTTTCTAAGGCTTTTTCTACAGTTCCATGAAGAATAAGGGCGTTTGAACTCTGTTCTTTAGTGAACCCCATTTCCTGTTGAAGAAAAGTACATCTCAACATTACCTTTCTGGTAATTTGGAACAAATGGACAACATAAAACCAATATGCAGCTGTCGACAATATTCAAGCAGCATCAGCACGAATACAAAGTGTGGTCCATTATCTGTTCTCCAGCACTCACCATAAGCTGCATGAGCTGCACCCTCATCATCTCCTCAGCTGCGTCCTTACAAGTGCTGTCCAGTTTTAACACTTCATTATATGTAAGTCTGGCTTCATAGTATCTCTGACAGAAGGGGAAATAGGATTGTGTGAGAATAAAATAGCAGGAGGAGTCTGTACTCTAAATGACGGATGAGACTGGCCAAAAACTGTAGTAATACCTTCAGTCCAACTAGCGCTTTGCCTTTTCTGTAAAGCCCTTTAACCCATTCGGGGTTCATAGAAAGAGCAATATCAGCATCATTTAAAGCTTTCTCATACTGCAGCATCTTTTCATAGCAGTAAGAACGATTCCCAAATAACCTGCACCACAGACAAACACATTAATGTGCAACCTTTACAAAGCCTTGCTCAGAAGTTCTGTTGTAATTAAAACTATTAACATGGACTTACTTATACTCTTGAGGATTGTGTTTTATAGCATCTGTAAAATATTTCACAGCCATTTCCAGGTTTCCTGAGCTGGCGCACTGGTTACCTATAACTATATAAGACAAGATGGAATTCAAAAGACATTTAATGACAAACCTAGTTTTAGAAAAAAAAACCCCGTTCACCGACCTGCCAGCTCCACGCTTCTTGTAATAAAGTAATTTGCATTGACAGTATCCTCTGATGAATTCTCCTCCTTGTTATTAATCTACAGGAATGACAGAATTTAAATGTTATTGAAATACAGACTACGTCAAGAAATACTTGCTTCCACAAAATAATTTTAAATGATCATGGTTATATAACTGAAACAACATACACTACCACTCAAAAGTTTTTGAACAGTATTTTATAGAAGTCTCTTCTACTCAACAAGCCTGTATTTGATTCAAAATACAGCAAAAGCAGTAACATTGTGAAATAGTTACCATTTAAAATAACGGCTTTCTATTTCAATATTTTAAAATGTAATTTATTCCTGTGATTTAGCAAGGATGCTTTAAATTGGTCAAAAGTGATGACAAAGACATTTATGTCGTCACAAAAGATTTCTATTTTAGATAAAAGCTGTTCTTCTGAACTTTCTAGTCAAAGAAACCTAAAAAAAAAAAAAACCTACTGTTTTCAACATAATAAATGCAGCAAATCAGAATATTCTAATGATTTCTGAAGGATCATGTGACTGGATGATGCTAAAAAAAAAATAATAATCAGCTTTGAAATCACAGGAATAAATCACATTTTAAAATATATTCAAATAAAGAAACAGTTATTTTTAAATAGTAAAAATATTTCAAAATGTTAATGTTTTTGCTGTACTTTGGATTAAATGAATGCACTTGATGTCTTTAAACAACAACCACAACCTTATATTATCAGTCAACAGTTTTTGAACAGCTAAACACTGCTGTTCAAAGGTTGTTGAAAAAGAAGTCTCTTATGGTCATCAAGGCTTTGATCAAAAACACAGTAAAACATTACTTCTGGGAAATATTTTTACAGTTTAAAATAAAGTTTTCTATTTAATTACTTTAAAATGTAATTTATTCCTGTGATGGCAAAGCTGAATTTTTAGCAACCATTACTCCAGTGTTCTGCATCAAATGATCCTTCAGAAATAAATGCTAAATGTCAAAGAAACATTTTATACTGGAAAACAACTGCATGTCTTATTTTTGTAGAAACTTCAATGTTTGATGAATAAAAAAATCTTCCAATCCGAACTGAATGTGTGAATATCCTGTTTACTTAAAATGCCTCCATTTGGCCGCCCAGCACATGATTGCTGATATGACATCAATAAACAGGCTAACCCGCAAGGCAAAGTTCCACATGTAAGGGAATTGTCTGCATTGTTGACAACTGTTTTAATATAGAGGTCAGAAAAGAAAAGAAAAATAATAATTCTACTCAAATTTAATTTTATAAAGGGCTTGTACAAAATTAAATCACGGAGGTGAGATATAGAGAATCATATGATAAGGGAATCTGTACAAAATGCAATGGGGGCTTGTTCACCATAATTAAACAACAACAGTGTGATGTATGAAACACAATGGTGGATAGATTCACAGCAGAGTATATAACCTGAGCAGTGAGACCCAAGATTTCAAATGCATGCAGCTGAGCATGTCTGCCTTATTGTTTGCCAGTAAAGTCTAATTTTGTCACCTGGAACCCCAGCTTTAAGACACTTCTTTAAAAAGACAGAAATAGAGCAAGCCACAACACTTGCTATACACACATTGTGTTCAACAACTTTGAGAAGAAAGAGAGGTGTTGTAGAAAGGCTCTTTTCCAAAAAAAAAAAAAAACAACAACTCTCAACGCAAGAACTTTCAGGTGCCAAAATTCAGAGATTATTGTTCCAGACAACAAACCAAAGATGTAGAACATCTAACAATCTCTCACTGTTATATACAGTTCTTAACCAATGATCTCACTGCAGGTGATTTCCGTATCTTCCTTTAATCTTCTGGCTTGTTTTAAACTGTGGCATACTTTGTTGTCTTGATCAATTAAGTCTGCCTTTGGCATCTGGAACTTCCTGACTCAAGACTTTTTGAAAAAGGAGGAACAAAGTGATGCCTGTAGAAGATTTGACTATCTCACTTATCTCTCATGTTTCAAACTCTCTTTGTAGGCGTTTTCCTCCTCTTCCGTCTTTTCTGAATTTTCCCAGTACTACCGCAACAGTTATTATAGTAATCTGCTAACTTGTATCAAATAGTGGCATTCTGCTGTCTGGTTCATTTTTTTAGAAAAAAGAATCATGCTTTCAACAACATGCAATTAGAGACACTGACATATGTATAATCATTGAGTAAATAATGTACTTAGCGGCTTTCATTCTTCAGTCAAGAAGGATTTTTTTTTTTTTTTATATAAATTGGACTTCAATGGGGCTCAATGGGTTAAAGGTCCAAATTTCAGTTTCAGAGCAGCTTCAAAAGGGCTCTACGTGATCCCACAGCCAAAGAATAAGGGTATTATCTAGTGAAACGATTAAGCATTTTCTTAAAAAAAAAAAAAAACTGTTAAAAGTTAAAAAGCTTTTTTTTTGGGTTTGTTTTGTTTTAAGAAAATGACAGTTTTGTTAGGCAAGACCCTTATTCCTCAGATCGTGTAGGAAAACTGTAATTTGGACCTTCATTGATCCCCACTGAAGTCCACTATATGGAGAAAGATTCTGAAATGTTGACCTCAAAAACTTAATTTCTTTTCGACTGAAGAAAGAGTTATAATATAAAATAAGAATTTTAATTCAAGCGTGAACTAATCCTTTAAATATTCAATAAAAATTAACCTTACATACACTTACAGTGTCTTAGTTTTATCTACAGTGTCTCTAAAATGTTGTATATGAATAAAGGGGAAAAAAAAAGCTCAGGGCTACGTAACCCCTTTAACATCCATATAGCACACCAGATGCATTTCTCTCTGGTTCTCCCTCTGCAATTTTCATTATCTATCAACCAGTTCTGCTTTTATTTATTTCAATCCAATTATGTTTATTGCACGCATATTTAGACCGTTTATGAACTACCTTCAACTTTAATATAAGAGTGGCTATTAATTTGTTTCCATAATAACCCATTTCAGTAAATGCCAAAGGTCAGTCTTAAAAAAAAAAAAGTGAGCCAAGAACAATGCATCACGCCTACATCCGGATTTTAATCACCTCCCCACCCCATAAATCTACAGAAAACATATTCTTTGCTGACTCACAATCCTGTGTTAACAATTTAGACATAAGCACTGTAGTTATTATATATTCACCTGATGGTCTCCAAAGCTCAACTGACTTTGCTCTAGATCATTAAACATGACACAACACTGAATCACTACACTGTAAAAAACTATTTGCTGAGTCAACTTAAAATAATTTGTAACCTGGCTGCCTTAAAATTAACTTTAGTCAACTCAAAAAAAGGTTTATTCAACTTGAAATGTTAAATTATACTAAGTGACAACTTAGATAGTTGAGTTGAATCAACTTAAAATTTTAAGGCAGCTGGGTTACTTACCCACCTGATAAGTTTAGCAAACACAAATATCTGTAAAGTTGTTACTTAGTACAACTTAACATTTCAAGTAGACTAAACTTATTTTAGTTGACTCAACTTAAAATTTTAAGGTAGCGGGGTAACAAATTATTTTAAGCTGACTCAACAAATTGTGTTTTTTATT
Source organism: Labeo catla (assembly GCA_012976165.1). Classification (NCBI taxonomy): domain Eukaryota; kingdom Metazoa; phylum Chordata; class Actinopteri; order Cypriniformes; family Cyprinidae; genus Labeo; species Labeo catla. The sequence continues at coordinate 3,806,025 of VONZ01000003.1, forward strand.
TTTTACAGTGTAGGTACTTTGACAGCTGATTTTTGGACACCCAGTGTCTTATACAAATGAAGTCATAAGTCTCTTGCCATTATACTAAGAACCTACAGCACATTTTAATTATTGTTCATATATGCAACATTTTAGAGAACCTATAGGTAAAACTAGGACATTGCGAGGTTATGCAAGTTTACCATTTACTATGTTTAAAATACACCCTTCTTCGTATTTTAACAAAGACATTACTTCATAATAAACTGATTGGAAGTAAGCCGCTATTTAAAAAAGCCAGAGGATTGCTAAAATAGTTGCAGTGGGTGTATTGAGGAGATTCCAAAAAGGAGGAGAAAAGCACCTGCCATGAGATCATTGCTTAAGAAGTGTATAAAAGAGTGATTGATAGATGTTCTGCAGACATCTTGGGTTTGTTGTCTGGATCAACAAACTCTTAAAAAGGCATCTAGAACTTTTTGCATTGAGAGATTTGAAGACTTTCTACAACAAACCTTAGCTCAACATATGTAATATAAACTCCCCTTACAATCTGCTCATTTCATCCTTCCCCTTCACTAACCTGTTTTTGTGGCGGAGAGGTGTCTTTCTGCTCAGACCCAGGCTGTTTTTTTGAGGTTGCTTGAGCATGTTTCTTGTCATGTTTGGGTTTTTGTTCCAGTTTGCGTTTGGCGATAGCAGCTGCGTTTGACACAAAGCAGCTACTCATATCAAGCTCCTAAGACACACATAATAGTCATGAAAATCGGCAACTCCCACTCAGTGAACAGCTCTTTATCTATAAAGCACTTTTATGAATGACACTATCATATTGCAGAAGCTTTGAAGACACAAGTTCACCTCTGGATCTATAGTTGAGTCTTTGTCGTCGTCATCTTCACTACTGCTATCACTACTCTGCACAGGTGCTGAGGCGCGCTGAGAACCAGGAGGCACAGATGAATAATTTTTGTTTTTAATTTTATTTTCATTTTCATTTTTATCTGAATGTTTAGTCTTTTCTAGTCCAGGGTCAACTTGTACCTTAAACCAAAGAAAGAAACAAACAAAGAACATTTAGACTCAACCAAGATAAAACAAAGTGTCATTTCAATGAGACAAGCGCAAAATGTTTACAATACTTGCAACATAGCAGTTACAAACAATAACGTTAGTTTTTTTTTTTTCTCACCGGTTTATTTTTTTCTTTATCTGCATTCTCCTTCTCTAATTTTTCCAGTCGACGTCTCTCCTTCTGTCTCTATTGCAGTTCAGAAAAATATAGCTTACAAAATATTCACGCTTACGATTTTCAGATAACAAGACTTTTTTCAATGCATGCCCTCACCATCTTTTTCTGTTTTTTCTTTTCTGCTTTTTTCTTTAGTTTTTCTTCTTCATCCACTAGTTCTTTTGCGTTTCTTTCTGCTTCCTAAAATAAAAAAGTTAAATATTTAAAACAAAAAAAGTTATATAAAACAAAATGATTGAATCACAAGTGTCTGACACAAACCTCAGCTGTTATGTGCTTGGACGGTTTTAGTGGACCTCTTTCAAGAAAGTTGCGAGGAAAGCCACAGTATCTGTTGTTGGTACGGATGGCATACTTATCGTCATCATAATCATAATAATCCTCATCAGATGAAACACACCCTGCATATTGATTTGCGAAGTGGTCCAATTCTGGACCTTTAAACAAAAACATTAAAACAAAAAAAAAAAAATGTGTTTAAATCACCACAAAAACTTGACTGCAAATATTATATTGGGATCCAGTCATCTTTTACCTTGAAAAAGTAGTGCACCCAAAAATGAAAATTTGCTGAAAATGTACTCACCCTCAGGCCATCCAAGCATAACAGATTTGGAGAAATTTAGCATTACATCACTTGCTCACCCATGGATTCTCTGCAGTGAATGGGTGCCATCAGAATGAGAGAACAAATATCATCATAATCCACACGACTCCAATCCATCAATTAGCATTCTATGAAGAGCAAAGCTGCATGTTTGTAAGAAACAAATCCATGCATCCACAATCCACATTAAGGCTTACTCCAGTGAAAAAGTCCATCTCATTATCCTCTTGTTGTATATCTTCTTTATTTCAAAAATCTCAATTCAAGGAGTTCTATATGACCAAAATTAGACTTCACTGGCTGAGATCTCAATTGCAACTTCTCTTATACTGTTCATAACCAGTGACCTCATTTACAATCTCCGCCTTCTTTTTTTTTGGCTCACCCCCAATCTCTCGCCACAATTATTTATTTCTTTTAGATAGAAAATTTAAAAAATAATTTATGTAGAGGTAATATCCTTGTACAATGGAGTGCCGGGTACATATCCAATGATTAACTAGCTTACATAAGCTTGCAGTTTTCTTAGGTCTGATACCAACTATATTTCTAAAAATATACTGCACTCTCACATCAAAATCCACCAGTATATTAGCTGGAACTGTTTTTGCTTGTAAACAGTGCTTAAACTGTGTATTTTTCAGACAAGAAGACTTTTCACTGGAGAAAGCAGTATTATGGATCGAGGACTCATATTTTAGCTGGAAGCAACGGCTGTAAGTTAGAAATTTCTTCATAATGGATTTGTTTATTACAAAACAACAGCTTTCCACCTCACATTAATTTATGGACTGGAGTCATGTGGGTTACTTGTGATGTTATCTGTTTGAACTGTCATTCTGACGGCACCCATTCACTGCAGAGGATCCAATTGTGAGCAGTGATGGCTACATTTTTCTAAATCTGTTACCGAAGAAGCAAATGTTCATTTTTTTGGTTAACCATTTCTTTAAAATGAAGACAATTAATTTATAACTTGAACTTGATAAAGGGATACTTCAGCCAAAAATAAAGAATCTGTCATTAATTACTCACCCTCACGTCGTTTGAAACCCGTAAGAACTTTTTTCATCTTCACAATACAAATTAAGATATTTTGGTGAAATCTGAGAGCTTTCTGACTCTGCACAGACAGCAACACAACTGAAACGTTCAAGACCAGGTAGTAAGAACTATCAAAGAAAAGGACATGCAAAGAAAACTAAACTAAGGTACTCTCCTGAACATGTTGAATATTCAGTTGAATAAAGTCACTATCTTTGCTTTCTTTGTGCACAAAAATTATTCTCATAGCTTCATAACATTACAGTTCAATCACTGATGTCACATGGACTATGTTAATCGTTGTCCTTACTACCTTTCTGGGCCTTGAACATGGTAGTTGCATTGTTGTCTTTGGAGGGTCAGAAAGCTCTTGAATCTCTTAATTTGTGTTCTGAAGATGAACAAAGGTCTTACAAAATGAGGGTGAGTAATTAATGACAGAATTTTTATTTTTGGGTGAACTATCTTTTTATTATCAAATGGACATTTGTGTCACCTACAATATTAAAAAAAAAAAAAAAAAAGACATTTAAATCTCACGTTCAAATTCACATGTAAACAATTAGAGCACTAGAACAAGTACGATATTTGGAGTAGTTTTAAATGATTGCAATTAGATTACTCCGAACCAGCTTTACAACACGTTTTATTTAAGTTATCATTAATAACTACTGGGGCGTGTCTGAGTAAGATAAATCATGTCTTACCAAACCCATAACCAAAACTTAAGGCATCTAAGAAGCTGTGGCTTGAAGGTCTATCATTTATAAAATCCACCATTGTCTCCTAAAAAACAGCACAGAAAATAGAAATTACAGATTCAATCCTACCCACAAAAAAAAGATGATGCATGTCTGATAAATTAATTCAGAGACGTAACGACTTACGTGAGTCCGCATGAGGCTCTCATTAGCACTCAGCCGGAAGTATTCTACAAGAGTCATTGGAAAAAAACATATGTTATAAGTTTGAACAGGTCTAACATAAACACAGACACAAAAATAATGAATTGCGTGGTTTAATCCTGTATATGTCATCAAAGCATCACTCATCTTTCGTATACTAATAAAGTTTGTACTAAAAAAGAAAACTAAAATATACTTGATTCACAAGACAGCATGGATATACCAAGAAATGGCTAATTCTTTCACAGCTTCGACTTTTCAGTTTTCAAGTACGTTGTTAAACGACACGTCTTCTCTATTGTTATTAGAGCTTCATGTGTTTGGCGAGCTGGCGAAGTTTTGATAGACGTCATAAAAAAAAGACTAGCGATCTTACCTGGTCCTATAGTGTTCTTTCTTGACATTTTAGCGAAAATATTTATATATATGAAACTAAGTAATTCTAAATTATAAAATATTTAAGTAACTTCCAAATGGTTTAACATTCCTTCAAATCGTGTTTTCTCGAAATTGCTCTCCACCTTTGCACACAGTGCGCGCTTACACGCATGCGCATATATGCAGGATGCATGGGTCGACGAACGTTCACAGGGCGTCACGTGGTGCGGTCTGAAAGAGAAAAATATCATTAAATTGAAATAAAAAAAGACGAATGGGTTTATAACATATTTTGAAAATGATTATTTTGTCTATTAAATATAACACATGCTGTATTTTAATGTAAACCCCGCTCATTTAGTTTGTTTATTGTGGCCTATCGATAAACCGAATTAATGGAAATGATTTTTTTAAGCAAAAGATATATTTGTAAATAAATGTATTTAAAAACATAATAAAAATAAATAGCCTGAAGCGTCAAAATTAGTTTACACCAAGATAAGAGGTGCAATATATGTTCCCCTGGTTTGTTTGAGGGACCCCCTGAGGGAAGCAGCTGGATCTTTGGTTAAATACACTTATAGACACTTTAACCTTTAAAGGTTGAGCATCTCAGATCAATCACAAATTGGTGTATGAACTGACATTAGAATTTATATTGGTAATGTAATAACTACCAGAGAGATCTGTGGTCCAAACCTGTAAAACTTTAAATTGGTGACCAAATGCCAGATGTTTTAAGCAAAACAAAAATGAATGTCTGGTTTTCCTGGGTTTGCTCATGTTATCTTTTCAATGTCTTTTATTTCTCTAGTCCTATGTCTTCTCTTTAACTGAATTTGTCTACACTACCAGTCAAAAGTTTTTGAACAGTAAGATTTATAATGTTTTTAAAGAAGTCTCTTCTGCTCACCCAAGCCTGCTTTTAGTTGATCAAGTACGGCAAAAACAGTCAAATTTTGAAATATTTTTACTATTTAAAATAACTGTTTTCTATTTTAATATATTTTAAAATGTAACTTACTCCTGTGATTTCAAAGCTGATTTTTTAGCATCATTACTCCAGTCACATGATCCTTTAGAAATCATTCTAATATTTTGATTTGCTGCTCAAAAAACATTTATTATTGTTATGTTGAAAACAGCTGAGTATAATTTTACATGTTTCTTTGTTGAATAGAAAGTTCAGAAAAACAGCATTTATCTGAAATAGAAATCTTCTGTAACATTAAATGTCTTTATCAAAACTTTTAATCAATTTAAAGCACTCTTGCTAAATAAAACTATTAATTCGTATAATTTCTTTCCCCCAAAATGTACTCAACTGTTTTAAATATTTATAATAATAATAATAAATGTTTCTTGAACAGCAAATTAACATATTAGCATGATTTCTGAAGGATCATGTGAGAAGACTGGAGTAATGATGTTGAAAATTTTGCTTTGATAAAAATATATTCAAATAGAAATATTTCACAATATTACTGCTTTTTCTGTATTTTTGATCAAATAAATGCAGGCTTGGTGAGTTCTTTAAAAAATCTTTTGACTGGTAGTGTCTTTCATAATAATGCTGAAACTTTTTTTTTACTATTTATGCCTTATGTATATCAGCACTATGTCAAGAAACAACACCGAAGAAATACTATTTATGCTATGTATAAATAAGGTTTAGTATTTTTCGTACTCTCAAATTCCGCGCAACGCCGCGGGCTTTTCTTGTTGCCAGAGCAACAGCGTCATTTTATTCTGAAAGTAAAGCGCCATTGAATCCCATGTTGTTATTTAAACCGGTGTGGCTATGATGTTCTTGTGTTTAACAGCATGCTTGGAGATAATTCTGTTAACTGGACGACTTATAATAATATATTTTGTAACTGATACTGTTTTATACCAGTTATAAATTCTAGCATCTTTGTATTTAATTAGTTTCACTGTTAATTCAAACTCCGGTTAATTCAAACAAGTGCGCATGCGCGGTAACGTCTGCGTCCGTCACAACATGGATTCAGAGGAGTGTATTGCAGACGTAAACAATGTAAGTATGTGGGAATTATTGTAACGTAGTAAAAGTATATATGTGGTTTAATTAAGTGGGGTTTTTTTTGTAAAAAGTGCGAGCTGTCGATACAATTCCTACATGACTACCTAATCGAGTTAACCTTGTAGCTAACGTTACTATTACTGCATGGCAACAAGTGAGCAGTGCTCGAGTTAGCGCTAATGGCTGTACAATGACTTGATGGCAGTCAATGTATGATTATTAATTTATATATTTAACATTAAACCGAAGGCACGAGAGCATACTTGGATGAATTTAAAAAAGCTTTGTAGTTATCGGCTAATCAATTGCTAGCTGGTCCAGGCTAAAAAGGGAGTAACGTTAGCAGTTACTCACTGCAGAATTAATCTGTTTTATAAAAAGAGAAAGAGTATTTTAGTAGCTGAGTGTAAATCACTTTACTCTACTAACTGGTAATGTTTTTCTGTCATATAACGTATAATTGATGGCAGAAGTAGCACACGTACAGACACCTGCAAACCTGATGCATAGATACATATGTGTATTCCCAATGCAGTGTGTGATCTAGGTAGATGAGAGAAAAGAAAATCCATTTGAAATTAACAACTAAGAGGAATTTCGAGTACACTGGTTATTGGTCTGATAATACATTGAAAAGATAAAATCATTTTGACTGACTTAAAGTTAATTTAGAGAAGTATTTTATCTAACAGACGAAAGGAATAGATAACCCAAAAATGAAAATTGGCTGTAAAATTCATCCTAGATGTAGACATTTTTGTGTCAACTATTCTTTGAAGATTGAGGATTTAGTACAGATAAAGAAGGCACCCTGAAGTACGAAGATATCGCCTTCTAAAATGCATAAGAACTACACATTTTATATTTGATGGACTGTGAAAGAACCTATTGAATTTCTGTGAACTATTTAAACTTCTTTTGCAACCATTAAAAGTTGAAGCATTCTTGCAGACACTCAAGTTTAGATGTACTAACAATTGATTTGTCCTTATCAGATCATTGAGAATTTGTCTAAAAATATACTGTAATCTCTTATACACCCGTTCCTTTTAATAAGTATCTTTTTACCCTTCCAGACCCCTGCAGAAATTCCCTGCCAGCAGCATGGACAAAATATGCATGATTCAGAGGCTAGCAGACCATACACAGATCCTGACAATGAAGGAAGACCAATTAGTAAAGCTCAGGATTCAAGCATGCAGCCACTTATAGACAGAACTGAGGCTTTACAACTGGGTACAGAGAGCTGGTGTATTCATACAGTGGGCTTCAAAGATCTAAGATCACACCAAAAATCTGGGATTCAAATTTATTTAAAACTGTAAATAAACTTTTTTGTATTTGGGGGGAGTTTCTCAGATGTTTGAAATCCACTGTACTTTAATTCATGCTACAAAGCAAGATAGCTCCTAATATGTTACTTTAGACTTTTCCATAATGGTATTTATTATATATAATTATTACATTGATTTTCTTTTTCAGAGTTTCAGGATAGCCAGTTGTCACCTGCACTTACCCTGCTTCCCTGTCTGGACAAATCTCACCTTCTTTCTGACTCCACATTTTTTCAGCATACAGATGCAGAATTTGCCCCGCTTCGGTATTGTTTGTTTAGTCATGTTCACTTTTTTTCTTTACCTTTTTTGTATTTTTAGATAATATTTTCTTAATTGTTTTTGTGTACACAGGGGATTTCCTGACTTTTCAGTTATGTCTGAGAGACGCCCCAGGACTTCAAATGCAGGTGTAACTGATGATTCCCACCTCCAAAATACTGTTCATGACCAGGCTGCACTTTCCCAGCATCCGTTGGAGGTACCAACAGCCCTGTCAGAGGGTGAAAAAAGCTGCTGTTCACTGTCGCAGCACAGCCTGTCACCTGGAGACCGTTCTAAAGGACTTGAGGATCAAGGGAGTGTTTCATATGGTGCTGAGGACAAAATCAACAGGCATATGGAGGGAGAGGAGCAGACCACCGCTCAGCAGCTTAGTGAGAGAATGTCTGCTCGGCTTTTATTAGAGTTCAGGGAAGCGGATGTTAATGTGGCTGTTAGTGACAGCAGTGCCATTTCTACTGCATCTAAACCTGCCTCAAATAACCGAAACACAGGCAAAAGCCAGTCAGATCCTTCCATGAATCTTCAAAAAGACAGAGAGCAGCCACAAGGTGGCTCATTGTCATTATCATCTTCATTTCAGAAATCTGTGGATGTTTCAAATATAACTTTTCGTGATTCACGAATGCATTCACAACAAACAACTGGCCATCTCCATGAACAGCTTCTGTCTGCAGGACAAAGGGGCTCCATCTCAGCAGCAGCAAGTAGGCACCATAGTGGAAACAAAATCTCTCATAGTGGACTATGTGTCACACCAGCTGGTGAAGGTGTGCTGCATGCACCAGATCTTCAGAGAGTGCTCTGGAGCTCCGGTCATCTAACAGCAACAGATGGTTCATTCTTGAGCTCCCAGCCTGTGTCACAGTCCACACCTGCGCTACCTTTTGTGAGACCTCCACCTGCTTTGACCAAACTCTCACTCATACACTCCAATCAAGAAGCTGCTTCTGTGGCTACATCGTCCCAAAACAGTCACTCCAAAACTGGCTTAATTCCATCGTTGGACCTAAGCTATCACCATTCCTCTCCCATCCTATCTCAAACAACAACTACTGTCCTTAGTGGACCTTCAGAGACTGTGCAAACAATGTCACACGCCCATCCTATTTCAAACGAACAAGTTCCTCCTGTTTTAACTCCACCTGGCTCAGATACACCTCACTCCAACACTGGTGCAGAGATGAAAGATCAGGTTACTCATTTGGCCCTTGGGAGAGTTCATTCTCTTCCCAGTTTGAGCTACTTACAAAAAGTAGATGCCTGGAAAGCCAATCAAAGTTCTAGCAGGTCGTTTTACGATAATTTGACACTACAGGGTTTTGATGGTGTGTCGCCCAAGAAAAAAGCACAGGACGTGGTGTCTGACACACTTAATCACATGCTTTCTCAAGACACACGACAGACATTTGGTGCTAATCCCAGCTCCCAGATGACTCAGCCAATTTCCTCTTCTCATTCTAGAAGCGGCTCACCTCGTCGGGTTGATGTAGTTGGGTCGGGTGTTTGCAGAGGACAAGCATCTGAGTCACCTGTCAATCGTTCACAATCTCACTCCTCTCTGAGTTCTGTGGTGACCTCTATTCAGAGAGATACCGGTACACACAGTCAGCAAGTTAAAGTGACACAGTCTGATGACATCATTACAGCTACCAGATCATTGGACTATCAGTCATCCTTAGTTTCAGGTGGAAGGGGTGACGGAAGGAATAGCTTGGCTCCTAACATGGATAAAAGCTCAGTCAAGATGTCTCCTCTCATCAGTCTGGGACGCTTCAGTGATGTGTCATCAAACCTTAATATGAGCAGCACGCTCTCTAGTTCTCAAGGCAGTTACCATGGTGAACAGAGTATGCGGGCTTCAGTGGGAGCCGCCTCTTCTGTAGTGAGTCTTGAAGTCGATAATTATGCACCCTACTGGACCTCCAGACCTGCCTCCCCTCCTCATACTAGGGAACTCAACATTGAAGATAGAATCCCTGTAAGTTTACAGTGCTGTAAAAGAACTAGTAGGATGCACTTCAAAACAGCATGGAATGAAGTGCCCTGTCTAGTTTCTATGTAATATTTAATCAAAATGTCATACAGTTGATGTCAAAAGTTTTCATACACCTTGTAGAATCTGCAAAATTGTAATCATTTTACCAAAACAAGGTGGATCATACAAATGCATGTTTTTTTTTTTTTAGTACTGACCTGAATAAGATATTTCACATAAAAGATGTTATCATATAAGTCTGCAAGAGAAAATAATAGTTGAATGTATAAAAATGACCCTGTTCAAAAGTTTACATACACTTGATTTTTAATACTGTTTTGTTAGCTGACTGATCTACAGCTGTTTTTTTCTGTTTAGTGACAGTTCTTCATGAGTCCCTTTTTGTCCCAAACAGTTAAACTGCCTGCTGTTCTTAAGAAAAATGCTTCAGGTCCCACAATTTCTTTGATTTTTCAGCAGTTTTGTGTATTTGAAACCTTTCCAACAATGACTGTGATTTTGAGATCCATCTTTTCACACTGAGGACAACTGAGTGAAACTGTTACAGAAGGTTCAAACACTCACTGATGCTTCAGAAGGAAGCACAATGCATTAAGAGCTGGGGTGAAAACTTTGAATTTGAACATCAGGGTAAATTGACTTTATTTTGTCTTCTGGGAAACATGCAAGTATCTTCTGTAGCTTCTGAAGTACTAAGTGAAAAAAATATTATATTTAGGCAAAATAAGAAAAATGTACACATCTTTCTGTTCAAAAGTTTACACTCCCCGGTTCTTAATGCATCGTGTTTCCTTCTGAAGCATCAGTGAGTGTTTGAACCTTCTGTAATAGTTGCATATGAGTCCCTCAGTTGTCCTCAGTGTGAATCTCATTGACAACTCTCACAAAAAAAAAACAACAGCTGTGGATCATTCAGGCAGCAACACAGTATTTCGAATCGAGCGTATGTAAACTTTTGAACGGGGTAATTTTTATAAATTCAACTATAAATTTCTCTTGTGGACTATATGTACACATCTTTTGTGAAATATCTTATTCAGGTCAGTACTAAATAAAAAATAACATGCACTTTATATGATCCCTCTTATTTTGGTAAAATATTAACATTTTACAGATTCAAGGTATATGGAAACTTTTGACCTCGACTGTAATTCAATCTTCTAGTGAAAACAACAGACTTTTCTCTTGTAATTTGTTCATTGTCATTGACATGACTTCTTGTCTTTCTTAAAAACCACTGATTTAGGGTCATTTTTGCAATTTATAAACCCTGACAGAGATTTATGATTCAGTTTTATATATTTTTTTGTTTTATAGATGTACCTCCTAAATTTGGGTATCGACCAATCACCTTCAACAATCTTAAATCCATTTACTCGTCGAGGACCAATCAGAGAGCCTGAATTCTCTCCTACTGACTTGTGTACCATCAAAGGCTCCATAGGAACACCAACTAAGAGCACACAGCCATCTGAAGGTGAGCCCAAGACATCTGACATCTTTGTACATTGTTAAAGTTGTTGAGTTAAGCTATTGTTGGTTTTATTAGTATAGTGTATCTGGTCATATTATTATGATGTATGTTTGCTTTCTGTGTGTATAGTTGACAGTCTTCAGAAGGAGACATTCTCCAGTTCTAGTCAGCTCTCAGCTGACTCCAGTGCTTCCGTCACACATCGATTGTCAGTGCATGAGCAAGGCCAACCAGCCAGTGACAGAACTGTAAAGAAGATATTCAGCCAGGCGGATACTCCACCAAGACATCATTCAGCTTTACATCCTTCATCAAACCTACAACAGGATGCTCCACAAAGTGAAGGAAGCTTTGGCCCTCCAAGCCAACTCAGTTCAGAATCTGTGCCCCCTTCAGGTCCCAGAGAAGTGGTAAAAGAGGATAATGACTCTTTTGTAGGCTCTGGCACACTACATGAAATCAGACGTCTGCTGGGCCGGGCAGAAAGCCTGGTCTCTGGTCGATCGTCACTGACTTCCTCTCCCGGCTCACACCGGCTCTCAGAAAGTGACACATCTCTTGTTTCGCTAGGACGAAACATTCAAGGTTATCACAATGACACATGTCTATCAGCTGGTGGGACCTCTCTGCTGCTGACTCGCTCTTCATCAGATTCAGCTCTGAAAGGAAGCTTCTCATCCTCCCAAGGACCACAACAGATTGACCGCACAACTGTAGAGTCTGCCACTCTCTCTTTGAGCAGAGAGGAAAGTTTGAAGTCACGTGACCTTTGTGTGACCCCAAGGCGGGCTGAGCCTGAGGGCTGCAGTGCTGCAGACCCAGATAAGGCAAAGCCACCTACAGCCACATCTGCCATGCAGATAAATGTCCCTTCAATAGCAGGGAACCTTCCACAGAACCAGGACCAGACTGAGGATCCTGCGATCGGCTCTTCTGAGAATTCGTCTCATGTCTCAGCTGAGGTTGAAAGTATGAGTGACAGTAGCAGTGGGAGTTCATTGGCTGCCAGAGTTGCCAGGCTCCTGCAGAGTGAGTCACCCGTTTCTATGGTTACAAGCCGGCCAAGCACCAGTGATCCTGAAGATAGCCGTGCCCGAGGTAAACATATTGATGTAATAGTCATATATAGGTTTTGTCAGTACCAGAGGTGCTTCTCTTAAGTTGTCAGTTGTTTTTACATTGTGGATGACTGAATTTGATCTGTTTCTTTAGAATGGATCCTGATGAAGGTTTCTGGCCGCCGATGTGAAAGTTTAGAACTAAATGCTGAGGACAGAGAGAGAATTGAAGACATCAAAAGAGAGCTTCTACTGAACACCAAATACACCAAGGTAACATCCATACGCCAACACAGAAAAGGTCTGTCAATTTCATTTGTATTATGTCAGCATTTTACAGACATGCTTATTTAGGTTGATTTTGTCTGACAAACTTTTGATTTCTCAAATAAATATCACTAGGGATGTACAATAAACTAAAATTTTATTTGATGTTGGTCGATATTGGATATTTCATTGTGCATGCTCAGTTTAGTTAATTTTTAATAACACAAATAATTTAACCCTGTGAAGGCTAACATGAAAAATCAGTATAGAAAAATCATTAAGAAAAAACAGTAAGAGAAAAAAAAAAATCATGTTTTTGTTTGTTTGGTTTGTTTGTTGACCACAAACAAAAATACTTTTTGAATTTGAAGATCAGGGTAAATTTAACTTATGTTGTCTTCTGGGAAAAATGTAAGTATCTTCTGTAGTTTCTGAAAGGCAGTACTGAATGAAATAAATATGATATTTAGGCAAAATAAGAAAAATGTACACATACATCTTCATTCTGTTTAAAAGTTTACACCCCTGGCTCTTAATGCATCATATTTCCTTCTGGAGCATCAGTGAGCAAATTTCTGTAATAGTTGCATATAATTCACTCAGTTGTCCTCAGTGTGAAAAGATGGATCATACAGTCACTGTTGGAAATGGTTCAAATGCACAAAAATGCTGAAAAAAACAAAGAATTTGTGGGACCTTAAGGATTTTTCTGAAGAACAGTGGGCATGATCAACTATCACTAAACAAAAAAACATAGCTGTGGATCATCCAAGTAACAACATAGCATTAAGAATTAAGCGTATGTAAACTTTTGAGCGGAACATTTTCTGTGAAATTTTCTGTGAAATATCTTAATCAGGTCAGTACTAAATGAAAAATAACATGCATTTTATATGATCCCTCTTATTTTGGTTTAATAATGAATATTTTTCAGATTCTGCAAGGTATACTGTTCATTATAATGTTGTGATGCCTAAATTCACTTGTAGCATTTTGTTTTGTTTTGTTTTTATTTTGTTTTGTTTTTATTCATTAATTTAGACAAAGTAAGAAAAAAAGTAGATTTTTAATATGGGCCACTTATCAGTAATTGGCTGTAATATGAAATTGTTATAATCATTTTAAGGCAGAATTTTAATATCCTAAATATCACACTTAAGGATGATGTTTAGGGTCTGAAATAATGAGTTTTGTTTCTGGTGCGGCAGACTACATTATGGAAAGTCCTGATAGAGAGTGTTCAAGGTAAAGCTGTTGTTTGAGTTTGTGTGATTAATTCCGTGCTCTCATGTTTGCAGTGTTTCTACTGAATCTCCCAATTATTGCTATCTACTTCCCACAGTCCTTCCTAACCCTTGTTCTTATCAGTAATAACACTTCTTGTTCTCCTTCTTTGCTTTGTTTCTCAGTGGAGCTCAGATTCTGAGGGCAGTTCTCAGTCAAGTGTTGGTCCTGAATCTCAGCTAACGAAGGGCTTTGTTAGACTGCATAACATGGAGAATCATAACTCAGATCAGCTGCAGAAAGTTGATCCAAAACCTTTGGGCACAGTTCCGTTTTACACACCTGCACATCAGGATCTTGAGGCCAAAGTTCACCAGATCGCCCTCAAAGAGGGGCTCAGCTCCCAGCCTTTTACTTCTATTACTATATCAACCACTCGCCGCACTCCATCTCCACAGTCACCATCACATTACACTATCACTGCTACTGAAGATTTGGACAACATTGGTCCTGACCATGAGACTTTAGAGAGCACGAGCCAAATGAGACTTATACCTAATGTATCAGGCAGAGAAAAAGAGATGACGAGAGAAGGACAACATAGAGAAGAGAAGGAAAGTGAAGAAACAACAGATGACGATAAAGAGAACATTGTTTCGAATGATTCCCAGAGTGTCCAAAGAATACCTCACACGGACTATACTGTCACAGGCAGTAACCAGATATTATCCAATGCTGTCTCAGACTCAACGTTGGACAAGAAGTCCCACCTCTCTCATGTACACCTCACCTTATCACCCAAGCCCAAACATCAGTCCAATCCAAATTACTTAAGCAGGGTATCCAGTCAAAACACTAGTAAAGATGTCCCACTTCAAAGACCTGTGGTGTCAAACTTGACTGATGAATATCTACCGTCCATACGCCGAATTTCAACATCAAACCATACTAGATCATATGAACACAGAGAGCCAGCTCATGGCCAGAATGCACACTTACAGGCCAGATACCCACAAACCTTTGCTCCCTCTCAGAGGCTTGCTGGGACATCCAGAGCTCTCTCCGTTCAAGCAAGTATGTGATGTACAATTTTAATGACATATGCTTTTCAGTGCCATTTAACGTTGGTAAATTAAGCAATTGATTTATTTTTCTTTATGTACACTTTCTGTAGCTGTCCCTGCCCTGTTGCCATACAAACCTCATGGAAGCTCTGAGCTTTTCTATGTCCCACAAGCTGATCCAGAGCTTTCTCCAGGTCGCTCTGACACAACTGTAGAAAGCTCTCATCCAGGTATGTCACAGCTGTACTCATTTATTACACTACAGCATCCTACATAACTGCTAGTTTATATGGAATGTGACGAAAGTTGCTGATTTGGTTATATGGCTACTTACCACATAGATGGACATGAATATTGATTTGAGTCAAAAAATTAAAGCTGTGAAACTAGCACAGCTCTAAAGAAATTGTTTGCTCGGGCTAATTGACCTTTTGCAGGGATTGACAGGCAATCTGACCAATCATAACGCGGTAGAGTAGATAAATGTTGGTGGAATTGAACTGTGAAAATTGTTCATGTTTATTTTGTGATGTAACTAGTAAAGAGGAAGAGATGATCGATTCATGTATCGCTTGAACTGAATCACTACAGTGATCTGTCACAACACATTAAAGAACCACAAAACGGTATTTATTGTTTGAATTTAGTAAAAAGTGACACAATTTGAAAGCTGAGACTTTGTTTCATACCAAAAGTAATCTGCTCTGTCTTGTCTGTCAGCATGTTGTCAGTTTTCTCTTTGCTCTGCAAAGTGTTTTTTTCACTGTGTGAGAACATGATGCATGGCATGAAAGCATTATTGTTTGTCGGACGTAGCAACAGTAACTAAGGCTGCATTTGAAAACTGAAAAACGCTGCCATCAGAGGACACATTTCTTTTTTTCCCCCCATTTTATTTCATGAACCACTCAGTTGTACAGAGGGTATTACGGATACAATGCTGAGGACACTATATAGATAATTGAAAAATGCATCATTAACTTTTAATTCATATCCTCCTTTTTGTCTCTCTTTACAAAAAAACAATTTTTTTTTTTTTTTTTACAAAAATTGCCAAACATAATCAGTGATTGAGTATAAATGGGTTTATACTTGCACCTCTTCTGGCCCCTCCCCCCGAGTTTTGCAGATGGTTCACGCTCTCACCCAGTCCTGCATTATTCATAGTCTTTGTCCATGAGAAAGGCAATCCAGCAACATAAGCCTCATCTGATCCACTTGCCAACCCTTCTGGGCCCCTCTGCTTCAGTGCTGTTTGATCTCATGCTGTCTCCCTTTGCAGGTTCCGATGATGCTGTCCCTCCACACTTCAATATAGACATTTTAGGCTCTAGAGAGCTACAAGACAACATAATAACACCAAAACACAAGGAAGGCATCTACAGTAAGAGGGCCAGTATGAAGAGAGGTAAGATGCACATTAGTGTTTCTTTTAGTTGTACAATATTTGCAATAACATCAGAATATAATCTCTTTTGTCTATCCCACTGTCAGTTTCCAGTGTGTCTAGAAATGGTCTTCCAGAATCAGCAACCACTTTCGCTGAACAAAATGACAACACTGCTCCTGAAGTTTATGTTTCTGAGAAGAACATGGACACTGTTGGCATAGATGAGGAGTATAAAGATGAGGAAGAACATTTTGTCCCCTTACACATGGAGGCAGACTACAGTACAGATGATGTGCATCTTCACAGCAGCATCATGCAGGAACCTAAATTTCCTCTAGAACCACGTCATTTACCTTCTCAGCCAATCAGAAAGTCCTACAGGGGGAGCAAGAAAGAGCATGACAGAACACCTCATGATGTTAGCATAGAGATTAGCAGTTCTCTGGACCAACTGTGGCGGCGCTTCAGTGAAAAATGGAGCATGGAGGAGACAAGACCAGCTAACGTTGGAGAGACGTCTCTGCTTGATAGACTAGAGCGTCTGTCTCGCCTCATTCACAATACCACTCCAACAGATCAAACTATACAACAGTCACACAGCAGGAAAAGAGAGTATTACAGGAGGTGTGATCAAGAGGATGGGACTACAGAGAAAGAAGAGCAAAGAGAACATGTTCAGTTACAAATGGCTCCGCAGCAAGCTTGGCCTGAGCATGAAGAGAGTCAGGAGAGAGTGCATCGCTGTCCTGCTGAGAGAGATGAGTCTGCAAGTGTGGAGACCAGCAGTAGCCTGTCCACCATTGACACAGAGCGGCTGCTGCAAGCTTTTGGACCTCACCGGGTCACCAGTAAAGGACTGAAAAGCAATGACAGCTTGCTCAGACTTCACAACACCATCAATACGCAGAAAACTGGCCGAAGGAAACCCCGTACTAAACATGTTGCCGTCTCTGCTGCTACCGATGATGTGAGCACGGATGACTCCACAGTAAGACTTGACTTGATTGAATTATTTTATATGGACTGTTCAGCTTCTTAGTTTTGAAAGATAATCAACAAACGGAAAAGAAAGATGCTACATTGCTACATGTCTCAGTATTGTTAGCCTTCTGACCTTATTAAATACACATTCATTTTATTTTTTTTAAACAAGAGGAATAATCATTTCCACAAAACTTTGTAGCTTAATTTAAAGGGATCCTTAGGTATTAAGTATGGCTTAATATAATGTAAATGATGTCTCTTACTAAAAGAGATTTTTTTACATATTTTGGACTATGGGTGGCGCCATTATTTCGATGATGTGAAATGGTTGCACTCTGTGAGCTACTGGAGCTACCTGTTGCTATTTTTACCACAACTCGGAATAAGCAACTCGGAAAATAAATTACTGATACATTGCCACATTGTGTGGCTTTTGGTTGTAATTTTCAGTTGAAGGGCAACAAGAGAAGCGATGTAAGTCTTTATTGCTTTCCTATCGATAAGAAGAGGAGAAAAGAATAGGAAGATGCCTGTGGACGAATAAAACTTCCTAAAACCCGCGTCTTTGTTCTCTCCATTTTAGCCCTTATGCCTTTGAGGCTTTTAGTAGAAAAGCTACTGAAAGAGCTTACAAACAGCAGAGACAAGAAAGGCTAGATGCCATCCTGGCAGGATGTAAACATGCAACACTTGTCGTGACGCTGCAGCCACTGAAGGAGTTTCTCAGTGCTGATTAAACTCGATATCCAGGAGCGTTTAGACTCCTTGTGAGGAAAAATAGTTGGTACGGCATTTGGCTTATATCCATCACCACTTGTAAGCTCTTTTAGTGGTCATCGTATCAGTATTTTATTGTCAGAGTTTTGTTGCGTTAAAAACAGCGACAGTAGCTCACCAAGTGCAAGCATTTCACGTCATCAAAATAATGGCGCCCCACATAGTCCGAAATATGTATAAAACGATGTGATTTCTTTTAAAATAACATAAATATTTCACAGGTTTTCTACTACATATTTCAATAAGAAACATCATATTAAGCCATAGAAGTCTTAATACCCAGGGTTCCCTTTGAAGTAAGAAGTAAAATCTGGTAATAATTTTCTTTTTCTTTTTTTTCACTAATAACACAATACATACTATCAAACAGCAGTATTTCCCTGCATACACTACTATTCAACATTTCGGGGTCAGTAGGATGTTTTTTTTTAGTGTTTTTGAAACAGTCCTCTTATGTTCACTCACAGCTCAAAAACAGTGAAAACAATAATATTGTAAAATATTGTTACAGTTTAAAACTGTTTTCTATTTTAATACATTTTAAAAAAAATGAGCTTTGCCATCACAGTAATGAATCACATCATTACTGTGATGGCAAAGCTCAATTTTTTGGGATCATTTCTTCAGAG
Organism: Labeo catla; assembly: GCA_012976165.1. Classification (NCBI taxonomy): domain Eukaryota; kingdom Metazoa; phylum Chordata; class Actinopteri; order Cypriniformes; family Cyprinidae; genus Labeo; species Labeo catla. Next base: position 3,824,716 of record VONZ01000003.1, read on the forward strand.
TCACATGATCCTTCAGAAATGATTTTAATATGCTAATTTGATCCTCAAGAAACATTATTATCAATGTTGCTTAATATTTTGTGCAACATTTTTTTCAGGTTTCTTTCATAATTAGAAATTTCAAGAACAACATATATTTGACAGAAATCTTTTGTAACATTATGAACGTCTTAAAATCTTACTGACCCCAAACTTTTGAAAGGTAGTGTTTTTTTTTACTACCTAAACCATTTTAATATGTGAAAAATGCAGCGTTTTTGTGCCATGTGCCAACATTTTTGAGTGATGATGCAAAGAATTGTTAAATAAGAGTTTTGAATCAATTTATTCAAATGATCAATTTTAAATAATTAACAAAAATACTTATTTTTTTTCATAATTTTCACTACATTGCAATCTTGCAAGAAAGACTGGGAGAGGTTGCGGAACTAGTTTAATGACAGTGTCTGGGGACAGTGTTGCACAATGGATAAAAACTGCATTAAAGATCCCATTATTAATTATACACTGTCAGGATAATAATTGCATGTATCGTGTGTACAATATATCACAAAGTTCTAGAGGGAAATACATTAGTACTTATACTCTGCATTATTGACTGAGATCATCATTCTTTCCTTATCTAACTGTCTAATCCTCTGCTATTGTTCCAGGTCTCTGCTGATTCTTTATCATCTTCAAGCAGTTTTTCCCATCATTCTCAAAGAGTTGTCTCCCAAAACCTCAATTCCAAAAGGTCAAAGGTCAAACTGGTCAACAAAGGTGTACAGGCAGGTCAGTTACACAACAACGGTCCACTTTTTAAATTAATCAACCTATGTAAATTAGACAGAGTAACTGCAACAAAATATGTCTTATGGAATATTGCATTGTTTTTGCAGGTGATTTGGAAATTGTTATAAATGGCACCCGCAGACACACTCGGGACGTAGGCACCATCTTTCCCTCACCAGGTGCTTTCAAAAATATCCGTTCAACAAACATGCCTGGCAGAGGCATTCAGAATGGCTTTTCCATCCCCACTGCTTCCACATCTAAACCCACCCAATCCCTGACTGCTCTGAAGAAAGACACCAACAAGAACATCCGGGCTCGTTACTCAAACGGTGCATATTACATGTTCACAGATACATAATTTTTCTGCAAGTGATCTTTTTCTCCATTTCTCTTACTGTTTTATATATCACATTCTCTTGAAGGTGTGTCATGGTTTGTCTCAGCTGATGAGCTTAAGTGTGATGGTCGCAAGGAAAACCACCCACAGAATGATTCAGCACCTTGTCCAAGCCAAGCCTGGTTTGAGCCTTACACTAAAACCCAACCCTGGAGAGAAATGACCAGAGAACCTCTAAAAGAGAGACAGAACCAGCAAGAACAAGAGAGGCCAACTGAGTCCATAACAGCTACCAAGACAGATATCAGCGACAAACCTTCGGCTCTTGTTCGACTTTCACTACAGGTGTGACAAGCAACTGTTTTACTTACCTGTTTTAAAGTCCGTTCACACCAAGGACAATAACTATAATCATAACCAAGAATACTAACTAGAACAATATCATTTAAGCTTGGACCTAAATGTTCATTTTGGATCCTGCTATGTGGTTTTAGAGAGTATGTGGATATTGACTTGATTTTAGTCTAACATCAAGCATTGATGGTTTTCTTACAGGAAGCTCTGGAGCTCCATCGGCCAGAGTTTGTTTCTCGTTCACGGGAACGGATGAAGCGTCTGGGGTTGCTCGTTGAAGAGAGGAGGTTACAGGCAGTCTTCAACAGAGAGAGAGAAGAACTCTTCAATTGCCCCGCACCATCACGTCCATACAGACCAGGTGACCTTATACCATAAGATTACTTGTGATAGTAGTATGAGTAGTTTGCATTAGGATGTCAACTAATACATGCCCATGTCAGCAGCTCCAGTACCACATAAACGAGTCGTTCCAAGAAAAGAGATGGTCCAAAGATCCAAACAGTAAGTATCAATTATCTCGTTTTGAAACCATCCAGATGGTTTATGACAGAGACACAGCGCACATTACTAAATTGTGCATTTATGGGTCATTTAATAGATTTTAAGGAGAAGTTCACATCCAGGATAAAAATTTCCTAATAATTTACTCACCCCCATCCAAGATGTTTATGTCTTTCTTTCTTCAGTCGAAAAGAAATTAAGGTTTTTGAGGTATATAGGAATATAGTTTTCTCCATATAGTGGACTTGGTGGTGGCCAAGGTCCAAAATGCAGTTTCAGAGCAGTTTCAAAGGGCTCTACACAATCCCAGCTGAGGAATAAGGGTATTGTCTCGCAAAAACTTCTGTTGTTTCTTTTAAGAAAAATACAAATTTCTATGATTTTTAACCACAAATGCTTGTCTTGCACTTGTTCAACCTCATGCATTACGTAATCACACATGCTTGATGTAGGCGGAAGTACCAATCCAGTGTTTACAAAGTGAACGTGAAAAGAAAGTCAAATGCCATTTACAAAAATGGTAAAACTGATGTCAGACGATTTTGAAGTTGGAAGAGAAAATGAGATGGAGTTTTTCAACCTGCCTTTTTTAACCCAAGTACACAGACGAAGAACTAACTATGGGTGACCTTTACAACATGATTACGTAATGTGTGAAGACACGCTTTTGCATTGCAAAGCTAGTGCAAGATGAGCATTTGTGGTTAAACAGTATATAAATTTTATTTCTTTAGAAAATGACCGATCATTTTGCTAGATAAGACCCTTATTTCTCGTCTGGGATCATGTAGAGCCCGTTGAAGCTGCACTGAAACTGCAATTTGGACCAATTTGATCTCCACTGAAGTCCACTATATGGAGAAAAGTCCTGGAATGTTTTCCTCAAAACCCTTAATTTCTTTTTGCTTGAATAAAGAAAGACATGAACATCTTAGATGACATGGGTGTGAGTAAATTTTAAGGAAAGTTTCATTTTGGAAGTAATTTCAGACTCTATGACTTGATATTTCATATGCGAGTTGTTTTGTGCCTTTTACATGCTTTCAGTTGGATAGGGAGGAAATCATTCAGTCAGAGAATAGGCAGGACAGACAGACCAAAAAGGTAATGTGTGTCTGTTTTGTGTTTGAGTGTGTCTATCAGGTTTATTAACATTAAAACTAAAGCCATAAAAAGAGAACCATTTTCATTACTTCATAAAAATCTTTCAGCGTGTTTCTGAGTCAGTGCAAGATGAATTTAAAAAGTATTGAAGTAAGGATTAGTTCACCCAAAAATGAAAATTGTCATTTATTACTCACCCTCATGTTGTTTTAAACCCATAAGACCTTCATTCATCTACGAAACAAAAATTAAGATATTTTTGATGACATCCGATAGCTTTCTGACCCTTCATAGACAGCAACGCAACTATCATGTTCAAGGCCCAGAAAGGTAGTAAGGACATCATTAAAATAGTCCATGTGACATCAGTGGTTCAACTTTAATTTTATGAAGCTACTAGAATACTTATTGTGCGCAAATAGTAAATTAGTAAATGCAAAAAAAAATAAAAATAAATAAATAGAATAATATAGATCTCTGTCCAAATTTTAAAGTTTCTATTTTTTGTGTGTAATATGTTTCAAGATCAGAGGCAAAAGGACCTAAACTGCAGTCGGTTTTAACATTTTACGTGGATATTATTCACTCTAATAATTTTGTACTTTAATTGACAAATAAATGTGTCTTCCCTCAGGAAGTATGCTCAACTTCCTGAGGTCCAGAAGAGAAGGGAGGAGGAAAGGAGACAGGCAGAGTACCGTTCCTACCGCCTCAATGCTCAACTCTTTAACAAGGTATACAGGCTCTTCTTTATTCACAATAGCCCAGACACAGTAATACTGACTGTTTTAATCAATATTGTTTTAAGAATTCAAGATATGCATGTGACCAGTTTGATTAACATTTCTAATGCATGCCATCTTTCTACTGCAGAAAGTCACTAATCGTGTGTTGGGACGTAGAGCACCCTGGCAGTGAGCTATAATCAACTCAACATTTCAAAAAGCCTTATGTTCTTTGAATATGACCGGTCCTGTGGGTGTTTTATATGGGTTGAATATTTTATAATGGTTGTGTGTTATGCAAGTATGGTTAGATGTATGTGTGCATTCTGATTTTAGATGTGAGATTTTATATAATTGTGATTGTGTATTATTTATGGAGTTGCAGTATTGAATTGTTTCATTATGACTCTTATAGTTGAAAAATGAATTTTATTATGTCTGTTTTTGCTACGTTTTAGCAATATTTTATGAAGTAAATAAATAAGCAGCTATTTGTAACAGCTTTTGTGTTTGTGTGCTTTTTAAGTTTTAAAGTGCAAGTAGGTGAGTGCTCATTAACAAAAATGGTTTGTTTTTAATTTCTGATATGGATATGAGTTGTGCATTTCTAAAATGAGAAGTAGGCCACATTATGCCATATTAGGTCATGTTCACTACAAAAACTCCAAAAAAGTTTTTTACTCTGAAATGTATGTTATTACAATTACACGTGTAAGTACATAGTGCAGGCATTTGTATTCTGTTACGTGGAGGGCTGCATTATGTTATGGATAGCAGTAAAGAGAATTTTTCATCACAAATGTTTGATACAACATTTAAAATAATATTTTAATACCGTAACAATAAAGAATATTAAAGATTTTATGGAAAATAAAACGTTTCACGACACGTGACGTGTGACAGTCGCCGTGGCAACAGATGTAAACAAACTAATCCAGCAGGAGCAATTCATTGAACGCTGCTGAGCGAAGCACTGAGAGATGCCGATTAAAAAAGGAAAGAAGGGAAAGAAAGGAAAAGGGTATGTAAAAAAACGTACTGATCTGCTTGTTTATCCCGTTATGTCCTTGCGTTTGTTTGGGAAAAAAGACTAATCTAACTTGAAAAGCATATCTGACTGCATCGTTCTACTTCATGATTTTGATATTCGCCTTTCTTAAAACTGTTTTTATATATAGAAAAGGAAAGAAAGATGGCAAGCAAGAGTCAAAACGAGATAAGGAGTCTGATATAGAGAGGGCTAAGGCAAACGCGGCTCTGTGGGAGGCCAGGTGTGATCTGACAGAGAGTTCACGAGTGGAGTACCGTGAAACAGCGCGAAGACTGAACAAAATCAACCAGCAGCTCACTGATCTACAGCACAACACCGAGAAGAACACCATCGAGATTATCGCTGTTCTGAGGAACAAAGACGTGCAAAACGAGGAGAAGGTATTTTAATGCGTTTGATTATTAAAGCTACAGTACAAGAATTATTCTCATATTATTAATCATATCGCTATAGGGTTAATTTATCCAACATTGGAAGCTATCATCATCTACTCGCCCTCATATCGTTGTAAACCCTTAAAAGGAACATTGGGTATTAAGACTTGTATGGCTTAATGATGTCTTTTAGTATAATATGTAGTAGAAAACCCATGAAAGATTTACGTTATTTAAAAAATCAGTGAGCCACTGGCGCTACCTGTTGCTATTTTTACTGCAGCACAACTCAGAAAATACAGTACTGATACAATGCCACATTGTGTGGCTTTTGGTTATAATTTTCAGTCGAAGGGCAGAAACAGAAGTGATGTAAGTCTTCACTGCTTTTCCTAGTGATAAGAAGATGAGAAAAAACAGGAAAATGCCTGTGGACGAATAGAACTTCCTAAAGACCCATGTCTTTGTTCTCTCTACTTTAGCCCTGATGCCTTTAAGGTTTTTAGTAGACCACAACTACTGAATGAGATTGCAAACGGCAGAGACAAGAAACGCTAGATGCCATCCTGGCAGCCACTCAAGGAGTTTCTAAACGCAGATTTCACTCGATATCCAGGGGCGTTTAGACAACTTGTGGGGAAAAGTCGCTGGTACAGCATTTGGTTTAAGGCTACGCTTATATCCATCCAAGTTTTTCCAGTAGTAGTGATGCAACGGATTACAAAACTCAAGGTTCGGATCACTCACTGTTTTTGAGTCACGGATCGGACCATTTTTCGGATCAGCAAAAAAGGGGAGGAGTCAAATGTAATTTGCTAATGACAAATTTGGGGAACGGTACGGTACAGCACGGCACTTTTTTTTGCTACATTACTCTCTGTGTAATAACAAACATTTATTTCAGTGAAAAAATAAGTCGATAAATCTCAATTTTTGTTTTTTACAATAGGACTCTACAATCTTTTTTTTTTTCTTTCAGAAATTCTTGTGTTTTAATTTTTCTGATAATCAAATACAGGCAGTAAACATTTATTTATTTTTAATGAAGTGAAATTTAAACCCTTTTATTTGCTGCCAAACAAATTTCTGTTATTTCTGTTATTATTATAATTTCTGCATTTAATTGTTTTATTTAAATTTGCCAGAAATAGGAATATTTAAACTCCTACATTATACTGTACGGTTGCCGGTTAGTTTTTGTGTGTATACGCTATGATATGATGCTACTTTTGAACCGGTAAAATTTACATGAAGTGACTCTCACAGCAGTTCTGGAGATTACGTTTATGTCGTCATATAATGAGATGCAGAGGCCGAAAATAACCGCGAGCCTCAGGTGTGCTTCACTATTTGTGTAGTAAACAAAGCCGCGTCAACCGCGATCCGTTGCACCCCTATTCAGTAGCTGTTGTCATTGCATCAGTATTTTATTTTCCAAGAAGTGTTGTGGTAAAAATAGCAACAGGTAGTGGCAGTAGCTCACGGAGTGCAACCATTCAACTTCACTGAAATAACGATCCACCTCATAGTTTAAAATACCTATACAACATGTGGATTTATAAAACTACGTAAATCTTTTTGGGTTTTTCTACATATTTCAGTAAGAGACATAATTTACGTTATACTAAGCCATACAAGTCTTAATACCCAGGGTTCCTTTTAAACCTTTTGTTCTTCTTTAAAACACAAATGAAGACATTTTTAATTAAATCTGAAAGATTTCTGTTCTTTAAACTACAATTTTGATGTTTTCAAAGGTTTATAAAGAGATCATAAAAGCAATCCATATGAATCAAGCCGTTAAAAATACAAATCTTCTGAGGAGACATGATTGTTTCATATAATAGGCAGTGGCATGCACGGAGCGGGGAGTCCCCATCCCCTACCCCTCCACTGATAATAGGTGTAATTTTATTTAAATATTGAAAAAAAAAATATATATATATATATATATATATATATATATATATATATATATATACACATACATAAAATTATACTTTAGGTTCTGAAATTTTAAAAACGTCCATTTCCGCTCACATTTGAGCGCTGTTGAGCCGATTTTTAAACATCGCTGATTGGCCATAGTGTTCACGCGCTCAGCAGACATTACTGTGATTGGCTACAAGCCACTTGTGTCAGCGAGTTTACATATCTATGGTTTACGTCACTGCGCGTTGCATTCTGGGTCGTCGCCGCCATGTATTAGGACACGCTAAATAGCGTACAATGACAATAAATACAAATCACTAGAGGAAAAAACGATTGTATTTGTGTTAATATTTTTAAGAGCTGCTTGCAACTGCTTAGAATAAATGTACCAATATTTGAATCCATTGCGTTCATCTGAGCACTCAGTCGTGTGGCCAGAACACAACACATACACACTCACAGAAATCATACCGCCGCCTTCTATTGTACCACACACAGGACCGAATTAATTTCTCGTTTGCAGTTTTTAATAACTAGATGGCACTGATGTATCTGCCAGATAAAATAAACACACCATAGCTTGATCTCTGCCAGTTGATCATGTAAATGAACCACCGCTCTGCACATTCTGTGTATCTCAGATGTCTGTTCTATTCAAAAGTAAGTGCCCTGTGAACTTTAAATATTCCGCCCTGATTATTACAGTTCGAAGACTGTAATCGTATATGTTCAATTCAAGAGCAATAAAGTGTGCAAGACATTAATTTAAATTGCATTTATTTACAATTATGTCAGGCTTCTCTAGTAAGGCCCCGTTTACACGAAGGGAAGACGCAGATATTTCCCTGCGGTTTGGCCTCTCATTTACACGAAAACCCCGTTTTTATCACAGAAAACGATTATTTCAAAAACTCCGGCCAAAGTGGAGATTTCTGATAACGCCGGTTATGTGTTGCCGTGTCAACTGGGAGAAACGGGGTTTTAGGTTCTCAAACGTCACATTATGCGCCAGAAAATGCTTAACGTCATGTGAGCGCCCTATTTACAGTTTGTTTGGCTACGGATCATCGCGCTCGACGGCGTATTTATGCGGGTTGATATAAATGGCAAGTTTTTTTAAAAACGATGTTGTGTGCACAATGTTATTATTGAAAACGGAGGGGAGGAAATATTCGTTTCTCTAAATACCCGGCTATGTGTAAATGTGGCCTAAGTTTAGTCTTTGTGTAAAGACGCAGGTGGTGGCATAGCACAAATCCATGAATGAATATTCCTAAGTATTCGCTGATGTATTTAATCATATCGCCCTAATTTCATTAAGGGATGAAGTGCAATAAGTTTGACTGGACTTAAATTGAAAAAACAAAATACACGATTTCTTACAAAGAGCTGCTGAACAGTAAATCAGATGAGTTGCTTTATAAACAAGGAGCGTGATCTCAACGAGTCATATCACAGATTAAATTACATTTCCAAACGTGTTATTCATAGCGTGAGCACTTACAAATTCATGTGGATCGGAATTTATGAATCTGTAATAAATACTAAATACCAACGAGAAAGCCAGATTTTGAAGTTGTTTATTTTCATTGAGCTGCATTCGCCATTGTGTTGTTTCAAGCTGAAAAGCATAAAATTGCGCTTCATTTTAGATCGGTTCTCCACTCCGGTCATGACAGCAGATATGGCAGTTTATGTCACAGTAAGCGCTCTCCATTCTAATGTGTTTTAAATGCACAATATAAATTTTAATATCTACCTCCACTATTACCCAGTCTAATCTGTAGTGCCCGTGTCCGAAAGTCCCAGAATGCCGTGTATTGCTGACGTCACGTTCCCATTCTCTATATATCTGCATATAGACGGATCCGCTGACAGACGCTGCTTTCAAACGCTCCCGTTGTGCTTGTGAGCGCTCGGTGAGGAGCTTGAAGCGCTTATCATTGTAGCCAATCACAGTCATGTCTGTTGAGCACGTGAACACTATGGCCAATAAATGTTTAAAAATGGGCTCAACAGCGCTCAAATGTGAGCAGGAAATGGACATTTTTAAAATTTCAGAACCGAAAGTACCGAACCCGATGCCGTTTGACAGCCCTACATAATATTATTTCCTTATTCATCAATGTGGAAGTACGCCTATTGGCGAGACTTCCGGTTCATTAGCTGCTATAGGGAAATAAGGAGAAGAATAACAACGTGCAGTAAACGGTAAAAGTGTTTGCACTAGTGTGTTTACAATTAATACATTAAAATAATATGGTAAGACACGTCAATTTGCAACATCAAGCAGCAAAACGAGCAGTTTTGTACAGCTAAAAATAGCTGGACTCTGATGAGACTGGAAGCCAGACCCATATAATTTTACAAATGATCACGCCCACGTCAAAAAAAAAAGAAAAAAAAGGTTGAAACTGAAACTCAGATGTACTTAAGTCACACTGAGGAGCTAATGAGATTTGTTCTTGTGCATCAAGCAAGTACAGGTGAGCCTCCGTTTACCATATATTGTATGATGTGTTCTGTGCTCTGTGATGAACATTTATCAAGGTTTATTTGTGAATAAAAGCCTAAATTAAAACTGTTCATCATTTAAAGTGATAGTGTTTCTTCAGAAGACTTGGATTAAACTGCTTGATTCATATGGAATAATTTATGATCTCTTGATGAAGTTTTGGATGTATCAAAGTTTTTATATAACAGACTTCCAATTGAGGGACGGAAACTTAATTTGTGTTTCCAAGATGATGAACAGTAGCTGTATTTTATTTTTCAAGATTTTATTTTTCTTACAGGTTTTGGAGTAAATGATGACAATTTTCATTTTTTGACTAAACTAAACCTTTAAACTAATGTTTTCTCAGATAATGGCACTGGAACAAAAAATACAGCTTGAGAAAACAAGGGCTTCACAGGAAAAAGAGAGTTTGGTAAGAAATGCCTTTCCGCGTATGGGAAAACAAGGATAAATTCAGCAACTGTATGCAAGTCATAGATAATGATAATGCCATTTTCACATAACTAAAATTATCAGCTCTGTGAACATTAATTTGAACACATTTCTTTCATTAATAATGGATAATATATAATAGCTAGATAATACTCAAAATATACATTTTTATATTAAAAAAACAGTTTTCAAAGTCCAGTGTTATTTTTAAAAAAGAACTGATCAGTTCACTCTTGTACTTACTGCTCAGCATTTCTCACTGACTGTCATCACAGGCTACTCAATACACGCTAAAGATCAATGAGCTGGAGGAGAAGTTTAACAAGAGATCTAACGAGTTCAACTTGATTCAAGAGGAACTTAAGATCATCAATGACTTCCTTAAGAAGAAGCCCCAAATGGAACAAGAGCTCAAAAATGTATAATTCATTCTATTTATTTCATGTACACAGTGCTGTGTCTGTTATAACATCACCATTGTTTTGTACAGATGAAAGAAACTATGGACAATGCAGATCTAGAACACAAGAAAACGCTTGCAAGAATGGAGCAAAAGTTCTTCAATAATAAGGTATATATACTAAAAAACATTTCTCAAAAAAAATCTTCCTCATTCTGTCTCACAGTGTCTCTCATTTTACATTCATTAGGTTCATCTAGAGAAGGAAGCTGAGCAAAAGATTGCTGTGCTTGCAGAAAAAGCTCACAATGAAGCCATCATGTAAGTATCTTCTCTATCTCTCCCAGCACCACTACACATTTCTACCTGATGCCTTTGGAGCTGTTTGTGAGATGCATTTTACATGAGATAAATGAGATGACATTCTCCATCTTGGCCCTACCAGACAGCTGGATGATGCATCTCGCTCCACGTTCAAGGAGAATGTGCGTCTAAATAAGGCATTGGGTTACCACATCAAAGAAGTGGAGGATCTGCGGAAGAGAAATGTAGCGCTGGTAGAAGAGAACAACATCCTCAGTCTGCATAAGGTGACACATGCCATAGTTGCTGTCCTTGCACAAATAAAGTGAAATTTAAAATTAGCTTCATTAGTCCCTTTGTCTACTATAAAGCTTGCCTATGAAGGAGCAGACATTGATAATGACCACTTTCATTGGAACCAACAATTTTATTCACCCTGCAGGAGACGAGTCAGGACACCTCAAATGATACCGTATCTAAGCTTACAGGCCAGCGGAGCACAGTTTCTGAACTGAGGGCGAAGGTGTTCACACTGGAGCAGGCCTTGGCCAGCATGGTGGCTGAGTTTGAGTGGGAGAAGGCTGACATCAAGCAGCGTGCTGCGGTCAGGACTCAGGCCAGCGGTGTAGAGTTGGACAAACTGCAGAAGCTCCTGAGCATACGAGACAGGGAGCTGAGTCGAGTGAAGAGAATAGCTCGCAGCATAGTGGAGCAGCGCTCAGACATGGAGATCCTCTTCCATGAGGCCCTGAACCACGTGAAGCAGGAGATGCTAATGCACAGGTGCACTTCAGCAGGCATTCATTCACTCTCTTTGCTAAAAAAACACACCTACACTTCATGATGTAGCCTATTTGATAGAACTTTTGATGGACTTTTGTCTTATATTTATTGCAAATTATATAGTTAAGCAATATCACACAAGCAAGAGTGCTGATTTTCTTGAGTATCAGCATGATTGTTAATGTCGTGTTGATTTTATAAAACAGTTCAATAAAAATAAGTTACCATTTGGAGTTACCTTTTAGGGTAACCTTTTACAATAAGGTGTCAAGATGTCAATACACACCATTTTTCAAGTTCAAATTCACAGATGTTAATCAACTCTTCTGTCTGGTTTGTTTGTCAAAAATGGCGAATTCGCCGGTATGATTGGTCAGATCACCTGTCAGTCAAACTCCCTGCGAAGGGTCAATTGTAAACACATTGTAAATGCATTCAAGCCACCTCTTAGCTGCATTAAACTGTGTAAATACATCTAAATGCCACTTCAGATGCAACTGCAGTACAAAGATGGATTTTTTTAAGCTGATTTCAATACATTTGATTAAATCCCAGAAAATATTAAGATATTTTTTTCCTCAATATCACACACCTCTAATTCATTATGGAAATAAAAGTTAAAAAGCAAGAGATCACAGGCTCCATTTTACTGCAGAACCTTCAAACCATTGTTAGATGGTTACATTACAATCTACATTATGTTATCCAGACAGGAAGCTGAGGGGAATCGTAGCAGGCGGATGGATGAGTTTCTATCAGGCAGAAAGGAGAACGCTCACATTCACACCTTCAACAAAACACCCCACAGCACTCCCATTGGTACAGACGAAGCTGAAAAAGGGTGAGGGTCTTATGCTTATTTGTGGTTTTTAGACTATTCTCAAAAATCTCTTCTGACGAAATGATAACTAAATGTGTTATTACCTAAAAGATGCTTTTACTATTAAAAAGTGTCTGTAAAACATTGTGTTATTTCATCAGCAGTCTGAAGAAAGCCAAAGTGAACATGTCGGAGATGACCTGGGAGCAAAGAGAGAGAGTTCTCAGACTGCTCTTTGCTAAAATGAACAGCCTGAAATCAAAGTAAGTATTTGCCAGTGGATATTGAACTGTTTTTTGACAAACAAATAGTTAAGACAAAAATGTAGGAATGTTTATAAACTTTATACCTTTCCAGGGACATGAAACCACATTAAGATAAATCGTGAATAAGTCATAATCTCCTAAATTAGTTTGATACTGTCTACCTTGAAAGAAAAAGCAGAGTTGGTGAGACAAAGATAGTAATAATGACTATAGTAAAAAAAAAAAAAAAAATAAAATGTAAAGTCTTAAACTTATTTGAAATTTATGGGTAACAAGGAGTAACGAATGTGTATTTTCATGTCACTTTTGTTTTTACAATTCTGAAGGAAACCAATTCATGCTCCAGCTCTGACAGATTCAGATGGGAACCGGTGTAGCAGCAGCCCAGGGTGAGACATGCCTACAGATATGTGGTTTTCTGTTTGATAAAATGAGAGCGTATACTTGTCAAGTCATTTTTGAAATAGAATTCTGAACATCATAGAGCATTTCACATGAAAATGTTTTATAAAGTTTTTTTGTCTGTTTAAAGGAACACTCCAATTTTTTTTGGAAAATAGTCTCATTTTCCAGCTCCCCTAGAGTTAAACAGTTGAGTTTTACCGTTTTCAAATCTATTCAGTCGATCTTCGGGTCTTTTAGCATAGCTTAGCATAGATCATTGAATCCGATTCAAGATTTTTGATATTTTTCCTATTTAAAACTTGACTCTTCTGTAGTTGCATTGTGTACAAAGACTGACGGAAAATGAAAAGTTGCGATTTTCTAGGTCGATATGACTAGGAACTATACTCTCATTTCGGCGTAATAATCAAGGAACTTTGCTGCCGTACCATGAGAGCAGCAGGCGCAATGATATTACGCAGCCGTCAACTCTGCCGGCTGCAACTCTGCATCTACACAAACTTAGTGCCGGTCACTTTCAGGTGCTGTGTAATATTATTGTGCCTGCTGCACCCATAGTACGGCAGCAAAGTTCCTTGATTAATACGCCAGAATAAGAGTATAGTTCCTAGTCATATCAGCCTAGAAAATCACAACTTTTCATTTTCCATCAGTCTTAGTGCACCATGTAACTACAGAAGAGTCAAGGTTTAAATAGGAATATCGTCATTATATATGGTCATTTTTGAGCAAAGATGCTTCAATGATCTATGCTAAGCTGTGCTAAAAGTGCTACCACCAGACCCGGAGATCGGCTGAATGGATTTAAAAATGGTAAAACTCAACTGTTTAACTCAAGGGGAGTTGGACAATGAGCCTATTTTCAAAAAAAGTGGAGTGTTCCTTTAATACATCAGTTTGACTTGCAGCACATCAAGAAGAGAAAAAACAACGGCAGTGAATACTTTCTAAAGACTTTTGTTCTGCACCATTGCACATAGACTCATTATTTACAGTTATCTGTCTGTCTCTTCCACAGGAATGAAGACGAGGAATCCCATGCAACATTTTTAACCCAAGCACCAGTTTCCAGTATGAGCTCCAGTGGAAACTCCAGTGCTCTGCCAGACCTGTAGATCATCTGACCTCAGCATAGATAAGAGAGCCAACTAATGTCAAAGTATAAGTAAAAAAAAAATTGCATATCAGCTATGAAATGCCAGGAAGTGTTTATGAATGTCTAAACTACAACTTACAAGAAACAAAAAAACAATGATAATGTTGGCATTGAAGATTAGACATGAGGAAAACTGAGTGAAATAATATTTTTCGTATTTTTTATTGCAAACAAACAATTCAAACAGTATTTAATAGAAAAAAAATGGTTTAGTCAGCAGTTTACTGAACATAGCCATAACTTTGACCCTTCTATTATTTATTTTATTTTATTTGATTGACTTTGACGCATGATTACAGGTACCTAAGGACATTTGTCATTCAGAAACAATGAATTATTTTGCTGGAATGTCAATACCAATTTACTCCATACTAAAATACAAAGTTTTAAAGTCCATAATCATTGAAAAGTCTACACACTATAGTAGATCTTATGGCATAGGCATTGGATAACAATATAAATTTAATTACAATTAAGTTGTAAGTAAAATTATAAGTAATTATGTATTTTTGAAAATACTGTACTGTTTCATTAAGTGGTAATTTATATTAAAACGGGGAAATTATTACTATATTAGCTTCTTTTCCTAACAAATAAAACAAAAATATGAAAATCAATATTGTATTTAGACATTTATGTGTTGTATATGAGGACATTTAACCTATACTGTAAAAATGCTGCTTTTTTGCTGTTATAAAGCATTAGACATAATCTTTAGTGATGTTTGTCTCTTTATTACAAGGTCTTAAAATAACAAAAATGTCATTTTTGTCCTACCTATATACAAAAATAATTTCCATGGACAGATACAGAAATATATTTTAATTGTTCAGCAGTTGTACTGAACATTGAGTGATGAGCATATCATCAGTCAGTAGATCTAGAGATCATCAGGATGGCTTTACAACATGACCTCCCAGTACACTGATAGTGCTGCTCATGTCCCACAAGTAAATTTAGAAGACTATTAATAGCATCTCATACACAAATACAGCAAAACAGCTGCTCAGTGACCAAGCAAAGACTCAACAAACGAAGATTTTCAAATCAAACTCTGACTTTAAAGGATAAGAATAGGTAAGAACTTACATTCAGAGCTTGTTTGTACCGCAGCTGAACGTGTGTAGACGTTCCTCATTATTTTAAGCAGAATGGGAGACTTTCAAAACTTTGAACAAGACTTCTATCAGTCTGGATATTATATGGATGGTCAACAGGAAGATGTATATGGCTGTGATCCAGCCTACGTCAATCCAGACTACCATGAAGCGTAAGTGTTGCTAACTGAAAGTGCATTTGATATTTCATGTACTAATGTATATCAGCTAATGTGTTTCTGTGTGCAATTTAATTATTGATTCATCATTTACTGTCTGATCATCAGTGATAATTCCGCACATTTACCAGATGAATATACCACTACAGCATCTTATACTGGACAAGTGTATCAGCCTGTAGCGCCACCCGAGCAAACAGAATATATGGACTCATTTGAGGAAGAGCCACCACTTCTAGAAGGTAATAAAATAATTTATATAAAAATTGTCTTTAAGTTCAAGTGTGTAATTCTGCACCACTGAACGTAACTGTGAAAAAAAAAAAAAGAAATTAAAAAATAGCCAATTGCCATTATTCAGATTAAGGGTCTGTCACAAATTTTTACAGCCTTTATTTAGTAGTTTTAATCTGTTTCGTTTTTAACATAGTTGAAACCAGACGTTTACATACACCTTGCAGAATCTGCAAAATGTTAATTATTTTACCAAAATAAAGGGTTTCATACAAAGTGCATGTTATTTTTTATTTAGTACTGACCTGAATAAGATATTTCACATAAAAGATGTATACATATAGTCCATAAGAGAAAATAATAGTTGAATTTATAAAAATGACATGTGCTTGATTCTTAAAACTGTGTTGTTACCTGAATGATCCACAGCTGTGTCTTTTTTTTAGTGATAGTTGTTCATGAGTCTCTTTTTGTCCTTAACAGTTAAACTGCCTGTGTTCTTTGGTTTTTCAGCATTTTTATTTATTTGAACCCTTTCTAACAATGATTGTATGATATTGAGATCCATCGTTTCACAGTGCAGACAACTGAGGGACTCATATGCAAATATTACAGAAGATTCAAACACTCACTGATGCTTCAGAATGAAAATGATGCATTACGAGCTGGGGGTGAAAACTTTTTGAATTTGAATATCAGGGTAAATTTAACTTATTTTGTCTTCTGAGCACCATGTAAGTATCTTCTGTATCTTCTGAAGGGCAGTACTAAATGAAAAAAATACAATATTTAGACAAAATAAGAAAAAAGTACACATCTTCATTCTGTTCAAAAGTTTACACCCCCAGCTCTTAATGCATTGTTTTTCCTTCTGAAGCATCAGTGAGTGTTTGAACCTTCTGTAATAGTTGCATATGAGTCCCTCAGTTGTCCTCAGTGTGAAAAGATGGATCTAAAAATTATACAGTCATTGCTGGAAAGGGTTCAAAAACACTAAAATGTTGAAAAACCAAAAAATTTGTGGGACCTAAAGGATTTTTCTGAAGAACAGTGGGCAGATTAACTGTTCAGGACAAACACGGGACTCATGAACAACTATCACTAAACAAAAAAAACACAGCTGTGTTCAGGTAACAACACAGTATTAAAAATCAAACGTATGTAAACTTTTGAACAGGGTCATTTCTATAAATCAAACTATTATTTTCTCTTGTGGACTATATGTAAACATCTTTTATATGAAATATCTTATTCAGGTCAGTACTAAATAAAAAAAATATGCATTTTGTATGAACCCTTTTATTTTGGTAAAAAAAAAATTACCATTTTACAGATTCTGCAAGGTTTATGTAAATTTCGGGTGTGACAATTTGTAATTTAAATGCGCGAGACTTCCGGTGTCATTTGCTTACGGTTATTTTATCTCTCCAAAAACAGTCCCTTATATATTGCTTGATAATGTAAACTTGTATTTGTTTTCATATTATTCCAATGTGTTATCACAATCATCAACACACTAGTTTGTAGCGCAAATAGTTTTACCGTTTACTGCATGGTTATTTTTTTTATTAATTTATCTATCTACCTTCAGTGCGGAAGTAAGCCTATGAGTGAGACTTCTGGTTCATTAGCCGCTATATAGAAATAATGAGAAGAATAACAACGTGCATTACACAGTAAAACTATTTGCACGACAAACCAGTGTGTTCATAATTAAGATTGAAATAATATGGTAAGACACTAATTTGCAATATCAAGCATCACAACAAGCTGTTTTGTACAGCTAAAAATAGATTGCTACGCTGCTGACAAAAGACAATGGACTGTTTTCCTGCTAAATTTTGCAATTGTTTCTCTAATGTGGCCACACCGTAATACTGAAAACTAAAAATGGGGCATTTCATGCATAATCAAACTTAACAGAAAATATATTTGTAGAAATGAAAAATATGTCTATTTTTTTTTCTCAGAGTTGGGGATTAACTTTGACCATATCTGGCAGAAGACTCTGACTGTGTTAAATCCACTGAGGCCTGCTGATGGCAGTATTATGAATGAGACAGACCTCACTGGGCCTGTTCTCTTCTGCATTGCTCTGGGAGCCACACTATTGATGGTACAAACTACATCCATCCTGATCCTTTGTGAAACCATTTACTAGAGGTACACAGTAAATTGTACTGCACAGAGGAAATGAAAACATATGTAATGTCCAGAACATGTACCTGTGGGTTTGTGTGTGTATTCTATATTCTATAGGCAGGGAAAGCACACTTTGGGTATGTGTATGGCATCAGTGCGTTGGGATGTGTTGGGATATACATGCTGTTGAACCTGATGAGCAGTTACAGCGTATCCTGTGGATGTGTGGCGAGTGTGCTGGGATACTCACTCCTGCCAATGGTGGGACTCTCTGCCTTTGCTGTTCTGTATTCCCTTCAGTGAGTATCCATAACTGTATAGAAACCTTTAACATTCATGGAACCTGTTAGAATGTTCTTTATCCACCTGTTTCTTCCAAGCGGCAACCTCTCGGTCTCCCTCTTGAAGCCAACACGGAAGTGACTAAAACTGCAGTTCATCGACTGGCCGCAAAAGGGAGTCATTCCCATAGACTCCCCATGTTAAAATGCCCAATTTTACAGCAGAAAAAAACATGTTTACAGCATGGTACAAAAAATGGTTTTGGTCTATATAGCTGATTTTGTCCTTCATGTCAACTGTGAGGGGGTGAATTTTTTTATAACTCATCCGTTTAAATTATATTAAGCCTTAAAGTTCTGCATAATTTAGGGCGTGGCCACTTGAGTGACAGGTGGTTTGCCGCTGCTGTCACCACCGTCACGCTAGGCGGGTGTGGTTTCAGCAACCAGCTCCACCCACGTCCCGCCTCTTTACCCATTTTCGATTATCCGGGAGTGATGTGCAGTCACGCGATTCCAAGATGGCGACGGCCGACTCCCACCCACTAAGAGCTTCAGAAATGCTCTTCAGAAACCTACGGGTGATGTCACGAACACTACGTCCATATTTTTTACAGTCTATGGTTTCTTCCCACAAGAGTGGGTGTGAACATTTGTAAATTTTATTGGTCTGGCTTCCAGTCTCATCCACTGCCAGCTATTTTTAGCTGTACAAAACAGCTTGTTTTGCTGCTTGATATTGCAGATTGGTGTGTCTACCATATTATTAACTTAATTATGGTGTGTAGTGCAGTTTTACCATTTACTGTACGTTGTTATTCTTCTCGTTATTTCCCTATAACGGCTAATGAACTGGAATAACTGGAATTAATCTCACCGATAAGCTTACTTTCATGTTGAGGAAAAAGGTGGATAGTGGAAAATTATTAAAATATTCTTCACACCTTTTTTTAAGAGTGCATAATTTCAGGTATGTTGCATGTGAATAACAAATGGCTTTTATTTTAATGCAGAGGGCTCTTGGGAACGCTGTTGGCCTTGTTTGTGATTGGCTGGTGCAGTCTATCGGCTTCTAAGATCTTCAGTTCCACTCTTGACATGAGCGGGCAGCAGCTGCTGGTGGCCTATCCCTGCGCTCTTCTATACGGGGTCTTCGCTCTCCTTACTGTCTTCTGAAATCTCAACTATTATAAGAGATTATCACTCTAGGATCAGATGAAAAGTCAGTTTGCTCATAATTCACATTATCTGTCAAAGTGGCAGCAAATCAAAGTTACTGTAACGTTTAATCAGATGAATAAAAAACAAGCTAACTTAAAGAGCCGAGTTAGCTAAATCATTTTTGCTAAATGCATTGTCTTAATATACTAGATGAATCAATAATGAATATTCCAAAAATTATTAACAAAAGTAAAAAGGTTGCTGTGACTTTTTGTTTTTATTGCATTAAAACTTAATATATATGTATAAAACTTGATTACATCTTATTTTCTAAAAAAAAATCACAATAATGTCATCACAAACAATGAAATGTCCAAATAAAGAAAAGGCACCTCAAACAGGCAAAGAGAATGTTCTCCAAGCAACCAGCTGACTTTAAAGATCCCTTCGGTTCCTTTGTTCAAAAATGCTTTTGCAAAAAGTGAATATAAAATATATTTACAGAACTACAATATATATACATATTGAAAAGCACTTAAAAAGAAAAAAAACATTGGCCGCTGTTTATCACTTTCACACAAACAAGCCTGTTGCACATCCATCCACAGTGACGTCCTGCTTTGTGACCCAGCATCCTCTGCTGCACGACATCCAAAGCTGTTTTCAGACAAAATCTCACGGTCTTTTAGGGCGGTTCATAATAAGCGAATCCTATGAAAGAGACAGTAATTGAATATTATAGATTCATAACAACCTCAATAATATAACAGTTGGCAAGGAGCTTAATAGTTAGAGTCATAATTATAAACAAATCTGAAATGCACTTATGTCATAGAATTAGGGGAATAAATAATGCAAATTAATTAAATATTTCTTAAAATGTAAGTTATGTACAGGTTAATTATAGTACACTGAACAGAACATACTTAAGTGAAAAAATATGAATTCTAGCAGTAAAATTAAAAAGAGTTTATTTTAAAACTCTCGGATCTAAATTTTTATAGTTTGTACATATTTGTAAATGTTTATAAGTCTCTAATACAAAATGTGCTACGTAAAAACTAAAAGTTATTTTAAAAAATTACAAATGTGAACCTTCACATTGTTCAAAAAGGAGCAGTTATTCCTTATTTCTTATTCTTATTTTAGTTAACCCCTTAAGTGTCACTGGCCCACCCTGTGGGCTGCTTGGCTTTTTTTCGTTATCTTTTGTCTTTATCATATATTTTAGTAATCATCATAAATTATATATCATTTGAAAGCTTAAAACCTCAGAATTCATCCTATGAAAACCATTTTGAAATCAGACATTGGGTGGAGTCAGGTGTCATATTACAATATGTATTACAGTCTTTTAGAATCAAAACTTTTTATAATCTTGACAAAATACATATCTCCGAAAAAGTCAAAGTCTCAAGATTCCATATTTGGTGGTACTTTTAAAATAAAAGTATTATTGACAGAGAAATTGAGACATTTGTGACAGAAAAATGCACAAAAAAAAACCTAAATGGCACCCAGTGGCTGTTTGTGGTATAACACCCTAAATAAAATCTCCAGGAACCTCAATTTTGTTTTTAATATCAACTTCAAATTTGAAGCATAACTTATTTAGACATAAGACTTTAATTTTATAGCAATTTTGGATTCAAAAATATTTTTTAATAATGGTGCTTTTTTTACAGTGAAGTAAACTTCTATAAATTTTTGATACTTTCATATTTTGAAATGATTCAACTTCTTAAAAAAAGAGTCCAACCTTAGGTCTGTATTCCAAAGTGTTCATAAATTACAACAATTTAAGTTTGGAAAGTGCACTTTCACATCTATGTTCAAAAATGGGGGGTGACATTAAAAGGGTTAAACATTTTAAATAGTAATAATAAAGATTGAGCAGGTGTGTCCAAACACTTGGTAACACTTTTGTATTATAACCAGTTATTATAACTTATCTAAATACCAATTATAACCATAACCTAACTATAACCAACCAATTATAACCAATTGGATAATTGGATATAGGGTTGAGTAGTTTCCCCTAAATATGCAGCTCATGTAACCACCACGAAATCAAAAGAAAAATAAATTATAGTCTATATAAAAACGCCCATATTCTCATAACAATGCACAGAGATACAGGCTACAGTTGTCTAAGCATGTTATAATTTCTTATTTCCTATTATTTTGGGTTGATATCTAACCTGGACGTGTTCTTCTGTAAACATAGCGTCTTTCTTACAGCAATTAGTCGGTCATTAATCCTGAATGGTTTAACAAGGGTGATTGGGTTCCTTTTTCCAGCTATTCCAATCTCCTTTTCTTCTCTTAGGCCTACAGAAAAATCTTTTCACGACTGTATTATAGCCTACACTAATAAATGTAATTATATTGCTCCAAATAAAACTTACCCCATACATTTTGGACAGGTTGTTAAACAACACCTGTCCCGCGCTCACTTTGTCTCTCACGCCCCGAATAGTTCCGTTCTTACTGAAGATGTTCACGCGTTTACCAGTGAAAATCTTGTCTTTGGTTGCACTAGCATACATGAGCAGCTCGTCCGGTTCGCTGCCGCTGTCGTCCGGTTCTTGCCCCACCAGGCCGCTCAGATGGCTGTTTGCCTCCGTGATGACAGGCGAGGTCGCACGCTCCGGCTCTGAGCTCACAGTGGTGTCCGTGTCCGCGGAGTCTTCGAGCACCTGCTCTCTGAACACCTCCTTCAGAACGCGGCCGCTGTGCGCGGACGCCACGCGGAACCTCACTCTCTTCTCGGCTCGGTCCTCCTCTACCGTGGATGTGCGTCGCTCCATTTTGCACTCAGAAAAATCTACATCATACAACTTTCGTTTGACTGAAATTAGACTGTGCCACAGGTAAAGTGCATTGCCCTGACATTAAAGGTCTTGCCTGATCTTCAGATAAAGGGCTTGTGGCACGAACGTGTCAATTCGACACCATATGCTTTAATATTTAATAAACGCTATCCATGGAAACCGTGGAAACCGACTTGTGTTCTCTTATGAATAAAAGATACCTCACGTGTGGCTTAAAGAACATATTGTGTGTAACTAATAACAAAAGCACCTAAAGTGTGAAATAGTTTTATTCCCCATTTTGACGCTGTTTCGAAACATTGACTGTAGAGGCCTAGTAGAAGGAGTTATCCTAAAATATAAACAGGTCTACATTAGATACTGATATGACAATATAAACAGCCTGCTTTGTAATATTAATTTGCACTACCAGAGCTATAGGAAGAACAATGCCAGTGTCCACAAAAAGTATCTAAGCACTTGAAAATTTTAGATGCAGTATTTTGACTACTTTTTAGATTACTCTTTATCAAACTTGTTTTAAAGTTACCATTAAACGTACTATATTGTTGTATTAATGTCACTCCTTCATTTCCGACATTCAGAAAGCGTCAACATCTTTTCTCCATTTTGATTAATGTATCTTTTGCTTCTTATTCTAAAACCTACACATTTCATTATGTGAAATATTTTGAAGACAAGTGTATTTGTGCGATATTTCCTTAAAATAAATGCCCTATATTTCAATACTTATATACAATGTATAATGATGTACACATTTTATAAATGTTTGATTGTGAGTTACCTGTACACAAACGGTAGTTTTTTGTTTCTTTTTTGTTTTATTTGACAACACTGTTATTTTGTCACTGTTATTACAAGATGTCACACCAAAGGAAAAATATTAATTCAAAATATTGCCAATTATTTCTATTATTCCATTTATTCCTTTACAAGTGTTGAGGGGAGACTTGAAACTGCAGAGGTCAAAAGTTCAGTCTTAAGCAAAACTTTTTTTTTTGTCAAAAAAAAAAAAAGAAAACATTTTTTGATTGTGCATATATATAGGTCTAGCCTATACTGAACACTCGCTTGTGCTACTAATACTGTCAAAAATTGTTTTTTAATAATTTGGTAACTTTTCCCGATATCTTTATCTCTACACTAGTCAAACGTTTTTGAACAGTAAGATTTTTAATTTTTTTTTTTTAAAGAATTCTCTTCTACTCACCAATCCCGCATTTAGTTTATCCAAAACACAGCAAAAGCAGTAATATTGTAAAATATTTTTGCTTTTTAAATAACTGTTTTGAATATATATAGAAACGTAATTTATTCCTGTGATTTCAAAGCTGAATTTTCAGCAACATTACTCCAGTCTTCAGTGTCACATGATCCTTTAGAAATCATTGTGATATATATTTATACATTTATATGAAATAAAAAGCTTTTGTATAAATTCTAGAAATTAATACTTTTATTTAGCAAGGATGCTTTAAATTGATCAAAAGTGAATGTTACAAAATATTTCTATTTCAGATAAATGCTGTTCTTCTGAACTTTCTATTCATCAAAGAAACCTGAAAAAAATCTACCCATTTTATTTCAACATAATAATAATTAATGCTTTCTGAGCAGCAAATCAGAATATTAGAATGATTTCTGAAGGATCATGTGACTGGAATAATGACGCTAAAAATTCAGCTTTGAAATCACAGGAATAAACAGTTATTTAGATCAAATACAAAAGTTCTTTGGATAAAATAAATGCAGGCTTGGTGAGCAGAAGAGAAAAAAAATCTTACTGTTTAAAAACTTTGGACTGCAATACATCAGTTGGGTTGTCGACCTACGGACTGGGCGCTGGACACACTGCTGTTACACTGTGATGGCTCTAGATGGCGATGTGTTTTCGGGATACAGTGCGCTTCTCTTAACAACTTCATAGAGCGAGACAATCCGGAACAACAACATTGAGGAATCTGACGGCGTGGAATCTAAACCACCAGCTATTCAACGCTTGCACGACATAAACGAACTGTTTTGACATCGTGTGAACAAGAGGACATTAGTATCTGCGGCTGGTGAACCAGCATACACATACTAATGCAAACTGGTGTGTTAAAGACATACCTTCATAAAATCATATTAGACATCTCAAAAAGAAGTCTATTTTGAATTCTATTTTCAGTACTCAAAAATGCAGTGAGCAGCAACTTGAATTCAGACAAAATTTATTATAATAATTAACACTCCAATAAGGCACTTAAGCACTCCCCAAATCCGAAATTTCTCTAACAGAAAGCTTCTTAAAAGTCTTTATGGAAGTCATCTGTTATGAGTGATGTGCTACAAATTGTAACCTAAACCTCTTACATTTGATAATCTGATTACTGTTCTTATTTTCCACGTGATATATATTTATATTTAGAAATCTCTTCATGTGTTCTGATCAACAGGTTAAGATGTCATTATGGGCGGCACTGCTGGGACGAGGTGTGGAGTGCCTGCTGTCTTGCTTTGTCTGGCAGCTCTCCTCTGTGCCAATCTGCTGCTGTATTTCTATCTAGATGCCCTGTATCAGGACACAAATCCCCTCTCGGCGCACACGCAGTGCCCGCTTCGCCACTTTAAAGTGGGCACCATGACCACCTGTACACCTTGGCTTCAGTGTCCCGAAATTCGTGCTGAAGTCCGCCGTGTGAAGCTCATTGGACAAGGAGCTGTGAAAAAAGTGAGTTTGCAACTTTAAAACTAGAGGGTTTGCACTTACGTCACGGTGTGGTCAGTCATCTGGATGCGCAGCAATATTGGAGATACTCAGATGTGAACAACAGCATGGGTTGCACAGTTAATGTACTACTGAATATGTTCTTCTGCTAATTTATGTTGACTAAACCACGGGAAAAAAACGTGTGGAAGCTGATAAATCATATAGAGTGTTTTCACGACACGTCATCAGTCGGCCATATTGGCAGCACTTAATGTAAACAATGCCACTGAACCGAACAAAACTTGAATATTTTGCTGCTTATGGCTGCTGAAAATGGTCATTTATTGTCATGTTTTGGGCTGTACTAATTGGTCACACCAGGAAAAACATTTGGAGTACTATAGACTGGCAAAAGTTTTGTGGTTTAGACAGCATAAATTAGCAGAACAGTGTATTCAGTAGTACATTTACCCAGCAATCCATGCTGTTGTTTACATCAACGTATCTCCAGTATGGCCACGCATCCGGGTAACTGACCAAACCATGACGTAGATGTAAACTCTCTAAAAAGGGGCATAATATTTTGACAAACTAAAGTTAATAGGTGGTAAAGATATATACGGGCAGTATTAATTAACATATTAGACTAAAATGATTTCACCTACCTGATCAGAAATGATATGAATGTTGTCAAGATTCTTGCCCTGGAAATCCTTGTTCAGTTTGGCCAACCACAAACGCCTCTTCTCCTTGATTTGTTATAACTTTTGACAGTCTATAGTACTCCCGGTAGTTTTTCCCAGTCTGACTGGTTAGAACAGCCCAAAACATGACAATAACTGACCATTTTCAGCAGCAATAATCAGCAAAATTTGCAAGTTTAGTTCAGTGGCATTGTTTACATTTAGTGCCACCAATATGGCCGATTGATGACGTGTCATGAAAACACTCGTTTTAATCCATTATTTACATTTTTATTCCACATTATGCCCAGTATTGTCCTTAAAACAAGGTTTGACATAGGGCTGTCAAACGATTAGTTGCGATTAATCGCATACAAAATAAAAGTTTGAGTTTGTCTAATATATTTGTGTGTACTGTGTGTAATTATCATGTATATATAAAACACACAAATTACTGTATACATTTAAGAGAAATATGTTATGTACAAAATATATTTATTTTTATATAATATAAATTCTATGAAAATTATAATAAATACACATACTTGTAAATATTTCTTAAATATATACATGTATGTATTTGTATTTATATACACATAAAAATTACACACAGTACACACACACATATTAGGCAAATTCAAATTTTTATTTTGTATACGATTAATCGCAACTAATCGTTTGACAGCCCTAGTTTGACGGCAGTAAAAACAATTAAAGTGAATGGACCATGTGCAGTTAAACTGCAAACTTGGCAACCCTGAGCAAATGACAGGGCAAGTTGTAAAAAAACTGTTTTTCATTCACAGACACACTTAATTGATACTCAAAACTAAATGTCAGTTATTTTCATTATCATTTTTTATCATTGTTATTGATTAGTTGATGCAGCCTCAGTTGAGTTATTTTTCTTAAAGGAATAGTCCACTTTCAGAACAAAAATTTACAGATAATGTACTCACCCCCTTGTCATCCAAGATGTTCATGTCTTTCTTTCTTCAGTCATAAAGAAATTATGATTTTGAGGAAAACATTTCAGGAAGTCCATATAGTGGACTTCTATGGTGCCCGCGAGTCTGAGCTTCCAAAATGCAGTTTAAATGCAACTTCAAATGGCTCTAAACGATCCCAGCTGAGGAAGAAGGGTCTTATCTAGCAAAATGATCTGTCATTTTGTAAACAAGCTGACAATGTATATACTTTTTAACCTCAAATGCTCGTCTTGTGTAGCTCTGCATGAACTCATGACAGTTCATAACAGATAGGATATGTCAGAAAACTCCCATCTTGTTTTGTCCTCCAACTTCAAAATCGCTGCAGAAGTACCGACCCAGTGTTTACAAAGTGAACATGCAAAGAAGATCAAATGCCCAACACAAAAAAAGGTAAAACAGCGATGTAGGACGATTTTGAAGTTGGAGAAGAAAATGAGATGGGGGTTTTCCGACATACCCTAACTGTCATGAACTGGAATACGCAGAGTTCACGCAGAGCTAGACAAGACAAGCATTTGAGTTTAAAAAGTATATAAATTGTCAACTTCTTTAGAAAATGAATGATTGTTTTGCTAGATAAGACCCTTATTCCTCGGCTGGGATCGTTTAGAGCCCTTTGAAGCTGCATTTAAACTGCATTTTGGAAGTTCAGACTCGCTGGCACCATAGAAGTCCATTACATGGAGGAAAATTCTGAAATGTTTTCCTCAAAAAACAATTTCTTTATGACTGAAGAAAAAAAGACATGAACATCTTGGGTGACAAGAGGATGAGTAAAATATCTGTACATTTTTGTTCTTAAAGTGAACTTCTCGTTTAATACATCTTCAGAGACATAAATGGATGATTGTGTTTTGTAGGTATATCTATCGGAGTGGCGGGGTCAGAAGGTGGCACTCTCTGCCTTGTCATCAGGGCAGTATAAAGATGATTTCCTCCACGGGCTGTCTATGCTACGTGCCTTGCAGAGCGCCCATGTTGTGACGCTTGTAGGAGCGTGTGAAGAAGATGGTGTGTTTGTTACAGAGTATCACCCTCTGGGTTCAGCACTGACGCTCGATGCCACTCTTGCGCAAGACCGATATCGCTGGCGCAACTCTTGGCATACTCGATTACAACTGGCAATAGACTACGTCGCCTTCTTGGCGTACTTGCACAGCAGTCCGGTAGGCATCCGAGTCATGTGTGACTCCAACGACCTGCACAAAACTCTCAGCCAGTTTCTGCTCGCATCCGACATGCGTCTGTTGGCCAACGATTTGGATGCGCTGCCTGAGGTGGAGAGGGGGCGTCAAGGGGTGAAGTGCGGTCATCATGAGCTCAACGGGGACTTCGTTGCTCCGGAGCAGTTGTGGCCTTACGGTGAGAATGTGCAGTTCTCAGATGAAGCCATGCCTGGTTACGATGAAAAGACGGACATCTGGAAGATTCCAGATGTGACACGTTTCCTATTGGGGGATGTCCTGGGAAGTGATGTCATACATTTCCACTTGTTTCAGATCTACACAGAATGCAAGAGGAAGGAGCCTCACATGCGGCCCACGGCGCTTGAGGTCCTCACTGTGTATCGCTCTGTCTACGACAGCATGATTGAGAGCCAATCACATAGAGTTAGAGATATGTTGTAGCGTAATGATCATTAAAGGGGCAGTTCAACCAAAAACCTGTATGGTTGACTTCCTTCTGTGGAACACAAAAGAAGATATTTTGAGAAATGTTCCTTATAATGGGTCACCAAAACAGTTTGGTCACAAACATTCTTCTGAATATCTTATCTTGTGTTCCACAGAAGAAATGTGTCATATAGGTTTGAAATACATGAGGATAGAATTTTCATTTTTAGGTTTAAATCACACCATTGCAATGCAATGGGTTTTTGTCAAACTACATTAAAGGGTTACTCCACCCCAAAATGAACATTTTGTCATTAATCACTTACCCCATGTCGTTCCAAACCCGTAAAAGCTTCGTTCGTCTTTGGAACACAATTTAAGATATTTTGGATGATGACCGGGAGGCTTTTGACTGTCCCATTGCCTGCCAGGCAATGTTAAATAACGTTACCACTGTCAAGGCCCAGAAAAGTATGAAAGACATCGTCAAAATAGTACATCTGCCATCAGTGGTTTAATCTGAATTTTATAAAGCGACGAGAATAGTTTTTGTACGCAAAGAAAAAAAAATAACGATTTTATTCTATAACTCGTCTCCTCCGCATCAGCGTAGCGCCATTTTGGAGAATATCCGCTGGACGCAAACTGCGTACGCCATTCTGTGTCTGCCGCACTACACAGATACGTTTTCTTCGTATATGTTTACGCTTTGATTTGAACGAAAACAGCGTATCCGGCGTACGCAGTTTGCGTCCCACGGAAACTGTCTAAAATGGCGCTACG
The DNA here is from genome assembly GCA_012976165.1 of Labeo catla. Classification (NCBI taxonomy): domain Eukaryota; kingdom Metazoa; phylum Chordata; class Actinopteri; order Cypriniformes; family Cyprinidae; genus Labeo; species Labeo catla. The sequence continues at coordinate 3,853,648 of VONZ01000003.1, forward strand.
CTGACGCGAGGAGACGAATTGTTAAAATCTTTTTTTTCTTGGCGTACAAAAAGTATTATCGTTGCTTCATAAAATTCATATTGAACCACTGATGGCAGATGGACTATTTTAACGATATCTTTCATACTTTTCTGGGTTTTGACAGTGGTATTTACCTGGCAGTCACAAACCTCCCGGTTTTCATCCAGAATATCTTAAATTGTGTTCCGAAGACGAACAAAGCTTTTACGGTTTTGGAACAACATGGGGGTAAGTGATTAATGACAACATTTTCATTCTTTAAAGAATATGCAGGGAATGTATGACAGCAACATCCAGCAGAGGATGAGATGCAGCATCTCAGGGTTTCAGATCTGAATCCAGCTCCAAATTTTTACTTATGCTAAGACATTTCGCATAACTATACCTCATAAAAGTTCTTTTCAGTTAAGTGAATTGAACTTACCTTACTGATGCAGTGGTGTGTGTGGAGTAAGTGTGGATCTTACTTTAATACAATATTGTCATTATAAACACAGAACTCGCTTTGTTTTGTTCTGTCTCAGTATTTGGAATCCTTTAATAAATCATTTTCTCAAAAACAAACTCTGATTGTGTTGTCAATTTTATTATAAGTGTTTCTGAAACAGTGCTTCATGAAGCTTTGAAACATTTAATGATCTTTTGTTTTCAAAACAGTGGTTGACCTCTGACATGATTTTATAACATGTCATGGTTGCTACACATTTCAAAATCCTGATGTTTTGCCGTAGATAGCGTTTATCCAGTAAATCCATTAACTAGTGTTTAATGGTTTTAACTGATCTTGGAGATCAAAATTAGAGAACAACTTATCATTTCCTAAATTCCAAGGTCACTGCTTAGTCCTATTTAAAGGTATCATAACAAGGGCAGTTTTTAAGCATATTTCATTCATTAAATGTGTTCTGAATCACATTATAAAAAAACTTAAATAGGATATTTGAAAAATAACTCTGATCAAAATTAGAAAACTCTTATAGATACTTCCAATGTATTGGTGTTAATTTGGAACCTGGTGCTAATTTCCTTAATTATTTAACAAACCCTATTTAACTGGGTTCCTACAATTTTCACTGAGATTGCAAGATGGCAAGCCGCTCTGAGGTGACCGAAACCCTGCGACAGGAAGTTGTTCAGATAAAGACTGAGGGATGATCCTTTCAGCTAATGCAGTTACTTGAACATGAAAACATTCAAATAACAAAATGGCCTGCCCAGAGTCCTGATCTAAACCAGACTGCAAATCTCTGGAAAATCCAGTTAACTGGCTGATTTATTAAAAATAATAATACAATTGTGGCAAAGTTGTATGGTTGGCGTTTCTGAGGTTATGCTACGACTGTTATGCTATTTACAAGCTGTTTTATTGATGATTTTTCAAACACTGATTAATCAATTACATTAGACATTTGTTTTAAGTTGCTCTGTTTTTTTTCAATATGTATTCTGCTATTTATTTTATGCTGTAACTAGGAGACAAAGGGACTTATTCACATGATGCTTGAATTAAGGTGAATACAGTGATCTCACGCCACATTAAAGAGTGGAAAAAAACATTTATTGTTTGTATTTTGTGATAAAATTGACAGAATTTAAAGGCTATGATTTGTGCTAGGCTATATTAAAAGTAACAAAACACTTATTGCAATAATTGGTTGGCTGGCTGGCATGCTACAAATAATGAAACAGACTTGAAAACGTTAATTATTTCTTGTGAACAGCTTGTGAATAATCATGTAATGTGATTTACCTCAGAAAAGACAACAATACGAACCGTTGGAGCCCACATTAACCTATAATGTTTTGGGGGCCGTACAAATGTTTTTGCACATGGGTCCGGGGCTGACTTGCTATGCCACTAACTTCTGTATCACTGAACATAAGGTTATATTGGCCTACAGTCTACAGCAGTCCAGACCGAGGAGGAGTCATTTGTTTTTTTGTATTCTCCCTGTTGAAAAAAACAGCATATGCTGGTAAGTAGGTTTTGATGCTGGGATGCTGGTTAGGTAGGTTTTGATGCTGGTTAATGCTGGTCCTCAGCTGGTTTATGCTGTTATATGACCAGCATAAACCAGCTAAGGACCATGTTAAACCAGCATCAAAACCTACCTAACCAGCATCCCAGCATCAAAACATACCTACCAGCATATGCTGTGTTTTTAACCAGGGCTGTCTACTAACCTGTATTTCTAAGTTTATGTTAACGTGTACTGAAGTGTTTGGATGCTGCATCACATCTCCCTGGATTTGCATCATGAGTTTAAAGTGTTTAAATCAAGACAACAACACAATAATCATTTAGTTTCAGCTCTGAGTTTATTGCATCATTTAATGTATTTTGAACTCTTTGATAACTTTGACTATACCGACTTAACATGCTTTTACATAGCACAAGGGGTCTGAACAACACCGGTAAGCAGGTAAAGTACCACGGAGTTACAACAGAGAAACGTGTCAGTAATCCCACGAGGAGAACAGGTACATCATCCGCTGAACCTCAATTTTGAATTTACCAAGAGTCATTAGAACACGTCTTTACAGCTCTTTATGACGTCATATTAAGTTGTCTCAGAAGGACGCGTTTTTTATTCATTTATTTCCCCCCCCCCACAAATACCAGTCACTGCTGACATATTAGGCCATAAATACCAACACAGATACCAAGAACACTTGCACATATGGTGTTATAGGGGACCATATTTAGCTATATATTTTTATTAAAAACTGAATTCCCTTTTTGTGAAAGTCCCATGACATTAAAAATGTTTCACGATAAGCATTTTTTTACCACATCTTTTACCACATTTGTTACTTTTCGAATGCCATTTATGCATACTGTAGTTTTTAATCTTTTGCTCTTTACTCTTCAAACTTCCACTTAACTATAGAATGTTTAAAATTATCATCTAAACAAATTATAAAACAAACAGTTTCTGTATTTATTATCTGAGTGTGATTTAAAAAAATATCCTGAAAATTTCCTTAAAATGCGGTCAGATCTGGGTAGTAACTGATTACATGTAATCTGGATTAAGTAATCAGATTCCAAATATTAAGTACTTGTAGTTATAGACTAAATTGCATTTTAAAATACTCTGAATCAGACTACAGTTACTTTTTATTGATTACATGATTATATATTATTTACACATTAGTAATCCATCATTCATAATTTATTGATTCTCCCTAATTCCTCTTTTTCATCTGTTAAATTTTCCTTTGTAAAATAGCCTACTGCTTATATATGCTTAAAAAGTCTTCAAGGTTTGTGGAGATTCGCAAAGATCAGTCATTAGGTGGTGGCACAGCATTTGACCACTGGATTTACAAAAATCATTTCAGGTTTAAGAAGTGTTTAAACATTGCATCAACTACTGATGAACACACTAATTTTTATTTGAATTATCATTCTGTAGGTTGTTTAACCACATATTTCTATGTCTTTGGAAGGCTTTTGTCTTTTAAACATTTTAAAATGCACCAATTCACACAAACTTTTTTTTTCCACCAAATATATTCACTAGAAGTACCCCTGAGATTTTAAAATAAATATTTTAATAATTATGTGTCACATTTGCATGTTCAGCGTTCTTTAACATTGGTTATGGTCACATAACTTTTTCATTGATTTTAAAATTATTTATTTTAATTTAACATTTTTATGATTTAATTAATTATTAGCTTTTCATTAAACTCCTCTGCAGTTCTTTCACAAACAGCAGTTTGGGAAACCTTGACCTAATATGTGACCCTGGACCACAAAACCAGTATTAAGTAGAACAGGTATATTTGTAGCAATAGCCAAAAATACATTGTATGGGTCAAAACTGTAGATTTTTCTTTTATGCCAAAAATCATTAGGATATTAAGTAAATATCATGTTTCATTAAGATATTTTGTAAATATATCAAATCTTAAATTTTGATTAGTAACATGCAATCCATTGCTAAGAACTTCATTTGGACAACTTTAAAAGCGATTTTTCTCAATATTTAGATTTTTTTGCACCCTCAGATTCCAGATTTTAAATAGTTGTATCTCAGCCAGATATTGTCCAGATATTGTCCTAACAAACCATACATCAATGGAAAGCTTATTTATTCAACTTTCAGATAATGTATAAATCTCAATTTAAAAAAAATGACCCTTATGACTGGGTTTGTGGTCTAGGGTCACATATAATGTTTATTGCACTTCATGTTGTTAATAAAAACAAAAAGATAATATTTTCTTACTGCGTATATAGTGTTACTAAACCACAGCTATTTGAAGTTTCATTTCCCCTCTAAATTATTAGGTGGCTGGAACGCTACAAATAATGAATAGACATAAAAACATTAAATATTATTTCCAAGCATTTATACACATTTGCACATTTATACACATTCTCGTAATGGATTTTAGGACTGAGATTTGTTACATTTACACCGCTTTGACCAGCAGGTGCCGTCAGCCTCGAATCGGTGAATCACACCTTTCAGAAGTTCAGAGTTTCGACTTCGAAAAACTTCTTTTCTTCCATTAGAAGTTGTCAGTAATGTGAAAGACTTTGTGGGAATCCACGGTGTATGAATTTTCAGTCAGTTAATACAGAAAACTGTCACGAGCACTTCTGATATAAAAGTATCAAAGTATTTGTTTTAATTTGAGTTGGCACATATAGACGTATTTGTGAAACATATTTAAAGTCAATACACTGTAAAAGTAAAATATCAGCTTTTTATATAGTCTAAAAAGTCTTCAAACAAACAAAGATATCAATCAAAGCTGTCTCACTATCCCAGTACAGTTTTAATTTATGCAGAGAAGGAACCGGAAATACGTAGTCTGTTGTATCCGCACACATCCGCAGCACTCCTGTGTTTGTATTAATGGATGTTTAAGCGGTTTCTGCACACATTGCAAGACGGCCTGGCTCGCAGGTCCAGTGCCTGTCCGCCCACTGCAGGAGGGTGAGTTTGGGTGAGTCTCAAAACGGAGCCGCTAGCAATATTCGTGCAACAATGAGCTCGGGACAGCCGAGCGACAATGAGGAGCCCGAGGAGCCGCGCACTGGTCTACTGCGCGATGAGGAGGAGGAGGAGGACGACGACAGCGATGAAGAGAAGAGCTCTACGAGACCGTCATCACCGCAAACGGGCCGGGAGAGTGCCGGGATGCAGGGCAGTTCGAAGCTCGAGTTGGCCGCTGACGGCGGGACGGGCTCGGGGTGCAGAGTCTCGAGTGCGTGCGACTCCCTGTTCTCCTGGATCTGCAAGAGGGAAGTCCGCAGGGGGCCGTACGTAGACCCAGCGCGGGATCATTTCCGTACCATGACACGGCTTTATTCGTCCATGAGCCCGGCTACGGACTCGGTGAACCTCAGTACGCAAACCCACGGGGCTGTCTTCAACCTGGAGTACTCACCGGACGGGTAAGTGCTGAGATTAGTGTTGCCCTTGTCACGAGTCCCGTCGCTCAGTTCATTTATGAGCGCACTTATGTGCACTTTTGACTACTTAACATTAAACAAAATAAACTTTTTACATTTTTTTTCAAACGTATTATTTGTTAAAACGTACTGGAACATATAAACTTTAAATGGTAGACTTCATGATATTTTAAGTTAGCCAGCAGTCAAGTAATTTTGAATGAAATGCAAAAATGAAAAAGGAATGTTTGTTTCTGAATACATACATTTTGAATGAATAAATAAAATCTGATTCGGTGATGACAGCTATTCAAAAACAAGAAAAAAACTAACTCACTAACTCATTAATAACCTTTCTGATGTTCAGACAGGAGAGTGACACTCTCCCAACACAAAAGTTACAGTTTGAATATCAGAAATTTCATTAATTTTAATGCACACACATGCATGTATATATTTCAGAAAAATATTAGTGTGTATATATTTGAATTGTTTATTTGCAAAAACAGTTAACTTTTTTGTTTTTTTTTAAACATAAACATTTTTATTGTTATCATATTTTTGTTTTATTGTGTTAGCTGTATTTAATTTATTAATTTGAATGCACAATGAAAAAACATAATTTTTGAAAACTGTTAAAAACAGTTGTTTCTGCAGAAGAACTTTTCATTTATATTCACATAATTTATGTTATATACAAATACTTATATGTAATTTTAACATTTCTCTGAAATATACATGCATGTGTGCATGTTTATTTATATATACATAATAAATATATGCAGCACACACACATACATTATGTAAACAAAAAAAAACTTTTATTTTGGATTTGAATAATTGTGATTAATTGTGAATAATTGTTTGACAGCATTATTTTATTTTTTCCTGATTTTAGAGTAGTAGTTATCATCAATATTTGAAATTTTATTCAGAAACAAACATATTAAGAAACTTATTTTACGTGTACAGTTTAGATCTCTGAACAGTTAGTTTTTGTTCACATCAGATGTAAATTTCTTGTTAATTTTTTTTAATTGCACATGTGCTAAAGAGTAAGTACAATTCACACAGTAAGTGAACATGGGTTGCTAATTAAAAATGAGTTGATCATTGAAATGTACTTTTAACATTGTCTAAACATGGTGTGAGCCATCACATGCAAAATGTGTTATCAAAATTTCAGTTATCAAAATCTGTCAGATATACATATATATTCCATATATGACATGTAATGATGTTTGATATATTGGCGTGTGTGTGCTATAGCAGTGGTTCCCAAACACGTTCCTGGAGGCCCCCCAACACCGCACATTTTGCATCTCTTCTTTGTCTGACATACTCATTTCAGTTCTTGGAGTCTCTACTAATCAGCTAATGATCTGAATCAGGTGTGTTTGATTAAGGAGACATGGAAAACATGCAGTGTTAGGGGGCCTCCAGGAACATGTTTGGGAACCACTGCACTATAGCATTGACTTTTCCCAGTAAACTCTTATCTACTGACAAAACTGACATTCTTGTATGGCATTGTAAGCTGTCCATGACAGATTGTTTCAAAAATAGCCAAAGCAATAATTAAATTAAAGTAATGCGATTAAACGTTTCACACATTTAAAATGATCTTTTTTTAAGTGGAACAGGTTTTTTAACAGGATACATCTACCGTACAGAAAGTTTTGTCCTAATTGGCAAACACCTGTACGATGTTTTTTCTAGGTCAGTTCTGACAGTTGCTTGTGAGCAGACAGAAGTGCTTTTGTTTGACCCCGTTTCCTCCAGACATATCAAAACACTGGTGGAGGCTCATGAGGACTGTGTAAACAACATAAGGTACATGTGCACACAATATATAATCGATCAGGAACCTCTTTCACTTGAGTAAAAGCTTTTCTTTAAGTTTTTTTTTTTTTGTTTTTGTGTAAGAGCTCTTTCATATTAGTAAGAACTAATTAAAAATAATTTGCATGTTGAATACTTAGATTTGCATACTGCTCTGATCCTTTTGTTTTTCCCTCTCTTACACACACGTATACTATCTGGCATATTCACTTGGTTTATGCAGATGACAGCTGTGTCGTTTAGGTATGAAGTTGTATGGCTGATGTTGTGTACTGTTTAGGTTTCTCGACAACCGGCTGTTTGCAACCTGCTCTGATGACACCACCATTGCATTGTGGGATTTGCGTAAACTCAACTCGAAGGTGTGCTCATTGCATGGCCACGCCAGCTGGGTCAAGAACATAGAGTATGATACACACACTCGCCTACTAGTGACGTCAGGATTTGACGGAAATGTAATCACATGGGATACCAACAGGTATGTTTTGTGGTTAAGAGGATTGTGTTTCCTAGCCGTCATAAATAAAAGAAGAGTTCACAGAAAATGAAAATTTGTTCACCCTCAGGCCACTCCAAAATGCAGATGAGTAGGGCTGCAACGATTAATCGCACGATGTCGTGAGGCGCGTTTAGTCAGTAGAGCCGTAAAGCACTGACAAGCTACGCCAAATCGCGCGCAAAATCGAATTCGATTTTGAGCACGATTTTGGCGTAGCTTGTCAGTGCTTTACGGCTCTGTGTATTACTTGCCGCTCCAGCTGAACGCACGTGATGGAGCTTTACTACTAATCAAAGTACCGGCTTCCTTGACTAAACGCGCCTCACGACATCGTGCGATTAATCGTTGCAGCCCTACAGATGAGTTTGTTTCTTTATTGGAACAGGTTTGAAGAAATGTAGCATTACATCACTTGCTCACCAATGGATCCTTTGTAGTAAATGGGTGCCGTCAAAATCCGTCAAGAGTCCAAACAGCTGATTAAAATATTCGAATAATCTACAAGTAATCCGTTCAACTGTAGACCATCAATTAAGTGAAGTGAAAAGCTGTTTGTTTGAAGGAACTATTGGTTTCAGCCAAAATTCAAGTCCATTATTCATAATAACGCTTTCTCCAGTGAAAACGTTTCCCCTCACACCAAAATCCACCCACGTATTTGTTTAGAAATGTTTTGGACTGTTTTCAGTTGTAATCAGAGCTTGATCTGTGTGTTTTTCTCTTTTGATTCAAATGAGGCCACTTATTCATTGGAGAAAGCAATTATATATTTTGAGGAGTCATAGTGTAGCCAGAAGCAACAGTTTGAAGTTAAAAACATCTTGATGTATTTGTTTCTTACACACAGATTTTCACTTTAATTAATTGTTGGAATTAAGTTTTGTGGATTATTTGTAGACTATTATCAGCTGTTTGGACTCTCATTCTGAAGGCACCCATTCAGTGCAGAGGATCCACTGATGAGTAAGTGATGTAATGCAAAATTTTCCAAATCTGTTGAAACAAACTCATCTACATTGTGGATGTCCTGATGGTAAGTACATTTTTAGAAAATATTAAGCAAATTTTTATATTCGTGAATTATTTCTTTGAGATTGAAGAATATTTAAGTGGTTATGTGGATCTTTGTGTCATTGCACTGTCATTGTTTGTTTAGGTTCACGGAAGATGGCTGTCCACACAAGAAGTTTTTCCACACACGCTATCTTATGCGGATGCGTCTGACTCCAGACTGCAGTAAGATGTTGATCTCCACCTCCTCTGGTTACCTGCTCATCTTACATGACCTTGACCTCACTCAGAGCCTTGAGGTGGGCAGCTACCGCATCCTACGGGCCCGCAGAGCTCCACTCAGCACAGGTACATGCATAATACATAAACAAATAATATATGTGAACATATCTGAAATGTATGTCAACCATTAACTTTTTAGCTTTAAGGATTCATCTATATTTAATTTAGTATTTAGTGTTTGATAACCTTATTCAATTTCTGTGGCTTTCCTACTTGCTGACGGGCACAGGTAAATAATGGCTTTATGTGAAGATTGTTTTAAGTTTACTTAAATTAGAAGTAGTTGTTTTATAAATGTTAAAATTGATAGCTCTCAATTATACTGAATTGTTGAATGGCTGTAGTCAATAGTTAAATATTAGGGAAAAAAAGAACAATTTCCTAGAGATGTCAGTAGTATTGGAATCATTAGGGATGTAATGATATTATCTATATTGTGATATCGCAATAGCAGTCTTGATATTATCGTGGTCACATGATACAAGAAATGCTAGGTCTTCTGGCCAAAAAGTGTAGTTTTTAAAATATATTAAACTTCTTATGCTAACATAAAAGGTCTTCAAAGTTGTGTTTTGGGCCATTATGCTTTAACACAGTATCTGTCAAACAAACTAAAACCAAACGTTTGAAACTCCAATCTCGTTTTCTTTTCCAACTTCAAAATCATCCTACATTGCTGCAGAAGTACTGTCCTAGTGTTTACAAAGTGAACATGCAGAGAAGATCAAACGCCCTTTACAAAAAAACAGTGATGTAGGACAATTTTGACATTGAAGAAGAAAACGAGGAGTTTTTCGAAATACCCTAACTGTATTGACTGTGGTGAATTTGGAAAAAAAACTGCGCTTTTGAGGTTAAAAAGTATATTAATTGTCAGTTTGTTTAGAAAATGACTGATCGTTTTGCTGGATAAGACCCTTCTTCGTCAGCTGGGATCGTTTAGAGCCATTTGAAGCTGCATTTAAACTGCTTTTTGGAAGTTCAAACTTGGGGTAACTTTGTGGCCACCAGTTATGCTTTATTTTCGTGGCGGATGATTACAGCATTTCTCTAGATTTGTAGTTAGACGCATTTTTGTTATTCTGTTTTCACTGAAGCTGGAGTTTTCCTTCAAAATAAAAGCTCTACTGACGTTTTTGTCAAAATAAAAGTACAGTATGAATTGCTGACAGCTAGCAGTTTAAATGGGTAACGTTACTGCAGTCCAAATTAAAAATATTTTCAAGTGTAGAAATTAGAAAAGTGCGTAGCATAAAGCGAAAATAATATACCTATGAAATATTCATTTTCATTTCTTTTGCAGTGCAGTTGTTTTTCCAATATATGGCAATTACTGGTTGTTTATTATTATTAGTAGTAGTAGTAGTAGTAGTAGTATATTATAATTTGTTTGGCTTCCTAAAACACCGGTGTGAATGTAATTTATATTACAGTATATCACAAATAAAAAGAGGGTTGAGTCCCCTTTAAGGTTGGGTACAAGTCGATATACTGACTTTTTTCTGACTTAAGTTTTCTTAGGTAAGAACATAGGTTGGAGCTCTTGATATAGAACTCTCAAACTGTGTAAGATGGAATAATATAACTTTAAAATATACAGTTTTCAATTTTTTCCAATTCTTCATCTTTTTTTTTTTTTTAATATCGCAGTAAATATTGTATTGACTTCATATTGCATTGTGAGATTTTCATATCATTACATCCCTAGGAATCAGTGATGCTCACCTTCAGTCATTGTTATTTTTAAAATTAAGTCTCTTCTCTTCTTTCAGAAGGTTCATCAGCAGGTTCCAGGTCGGGGGGTTCCCGTCACACCATTGACAGTAAAACACACCCACACAGAGAGGGTATGACTGAATCAGAATGATTATGAAACTGTTATATGTGACCCTGGACCAAAACCAGTCGTAAGTAGTATGGGTATATTTGTATCAATAGCCAAAAATACATTGTATGGGTTGAAATTATTGCCAAAAATCATTAGGATATGAATTAGAGATCATGTTCCATTAAGCTTTTTTGTAAATTTCATACCTTATATAATTAAATCTATCAAAACTTAATTTTTGATTAGTAATATACATTGCTAAGAACTTCATTTGGACAACTTTAAAGGCAACTTTTATACATCTGAATATGTAGATTTTTTTTTTTTTTTTTTTTTTTTCAGATTCCAGATTAGTTGTATCAAATAGATGTATTGTCCTATCCTAACAAACCATACATCAATGGAAAGCTTTTTTTGCACCCTCAGATGTATGAATCTCAATTTCCAAAAATTTACCCTTATGACTAGTGTTGGGAAAGTTACTTTTAAAAATAATGCATTACAATTTTGCGTTACTCTCTGCAAAAGTAACTAATTACGTTACTTAGTTACTTTTAATGGAAAGTAATGCGTTACATTACTTTTGCATTACTTTTTAAATCTGGGCAGGGCTTACTTCTTTGCTTTTAATATAAAACAATTCTAATGTAAAAGCCCTTTTACACCAAAAGTGAAATGAATTCACCTCAGGCTGAAAGAAAAGTAGATTTATGCAGATCACTCTTCAGCTATAAAAAAAAAATGAAGCACAAATGTTAGTTTATCAAAAGTAATTTTTGCTTATTATTATGGTTGAACTGCATCATCGAAGGTGATCTCTGAATTGTGAAAATAAAGTCAGAATTTTGAAATATAAAATCAAATGTACCTTTTTTATTCTTTTATTCCATGGCTCCACAGACTGCCACTTGAACCGCCCATAAAAAAAAAACGTCATCCCTGTTTCGGGTCTGTAAGACTATCCCACTATCTAACATCAATAACAGTGCTTATTGCTGGGTGACAAGCTCTTGTAATATGCAAATAATGTTTTGAAAATTAGATCTAATCAATATAATCTATACTCTTTTTAAATCTAAGTATTTTGTACCATATCCTTGTAATTCTCTAACTGTAAAGGCTATCTCTCCCGGGTTTTCTGCAACCATGCTGTGCGCGCATCCCGAATGTTTACAAACAGATGTTTGGTCTATATATAAAGGATGTTTATTTTATTTAACATATTTAATTATTGCACCCCCAACACTGCTTATGACTGGTTTTGTGGTCCAGGGTCACACGTTAGTAGTTTAGTCATGTGAACATTAGTTGTTTAGTAGTTTAGTTTTTTGATTGTGCACCTTTTAAACCAGATACTGGTTTTACGACAGTAAAGTTTTTACTCCAGAGTGCACCTTTTGTGTTTGCCCAGGTTTGTCACCCAGAAACAGTCTTGAGGTGTTAACTCCAGAGATCCCAGGCGAGAGAGACCGTGGAAACTGCATCACCTCCTTGCAACTGCATCCTAAAGGCTGGGCCACATTGTTACGCTGCTCCAGCAACATGGACGACCAGGAGGTCAGTGATGTAACCTACAGTAAACCTGAAAAGTGCCTGCAGAATAAATTTCAACATTCTAATTTCTGTCTTTCTCAGTGGACGTGTGTGTACGAGTTTCAAGAGGGAGCTCCACCTCGACCTCCCGTGTCTCCTCGCTGCTCTCTGCGTCTCACGCACTACATCGAGGAGGCTAACGTCGGCCGTGGCTACATTAAGGAGCTGTGCTTCAGTCCCGACGGCCGGCTCATCTGCTCGCCGTACGGTTACGGCGTGCGCTTGCTGGCGTTCGACGAGCACTGCGCCGAGCTGGCGGACTGCATGCCTGTGCGGACGGCAATGCTGCGAGAGATTCGCTCCATCTACTCTCACAGCGACGTGGTGCTTACGTCGAAGTTCTCACCCACTCACTGTCAGTTCGCATCGGGCTGCCTTAGTGGACGCGTAGCTCTGTATCAACCACACTTTTAACACATGCAAACGCATTAGAATTTACACTGATCGCTGAACTGTATGAAAGAAGCTTTCGATTGTTCAGGCGGAAAATGGGAGAACGAAACTACCTGAAACGGAGTGTGTGTTTTGTTAGTTTTTTTTTCTTTGGTGTGTGTGCGAGGTCACACTGCATGTGAATGACCTTTTACATGTTTGTCATTTTTAGATGTAATTGTTCTTTACGCTGTGTAAAAGCGAACAGCATTAGTTTTTCTCCACGATGGAGGTTGAATGAGTCACGTGAGCGTTATGGGATGTTTTTTGGTTGCTCATTCAATGCAGCACTGCAGTAACCGCTTAAGCCAATCATTTTCATGTAACTGTAAAGCAGTTCAAGCCGATGGCAATTTTTGCATTTGCCAAACATTTTAGACAATGCCATATTTGTTTTCAGAAACATGCTTTTCTGGAAGTATGTCACTTTTACTAATTGTTCGTTTTTATTTTTGGACTGCTCGTCTGTAACAACACTAACTGAGGTTTGATTCGTGGATTGTCAATGCAGTATGTACCGTGTACGTGTGAGTATTGGGATGAATACGACTTCTGCCGATGGTTGAGTGAGTGAATGGACTGGGAGTTTTGTAATGTTCTGGTTTTCATATGCTTCTGGTCCCTACATGGACAATCAGCAGTTATGAAATGTTCAGATGATCATAATGCACATTGGTGGGAGCTTTGAACTCTGGATGTGAGGACACTGGGAGAAGACAGTTCTGATGCAGGTTTAACTGTTGGATGAGTGTTTTATACAGATAAGTTTAGCTTTCTTAAAATGAAAAAGAGGATAAAATCTGAATGTTCATTTTTTTTTCTGGGACTAAAATCAGTTGGTCATCCTTATCAGTTATTAAAATAGTGACTGTTCTTGAACATGGAAATTTAAAAGAAGAGTAATAGTTAAAAGTTACCTTTACTCATCCATGATTCTCATTTGATTCACTCCATTCATGTTAACAATACTAAGGGTGCAGTGGTACAGATATATTAAATAAAGAAACTTTTTCATATCTTCTGTTTGGCATGAGAAGGAAGAATGCTGTAAAAAAGAGCTGTTTTTAAGCAAAAATTAGACTACTATTAGCATACCTTAGACTGATGGAGTGCATTGAATAAGCATTGCCATCTGGCTCCCTGAAACAGATCACATGTAGGACAGAGGTGTCACTCGTTTAAGGTCAAGAGCTGGACTGGGGAAAAAATGTCAGTTTGTCTGAGCTGAATTTTTGTAAACCTTAAGTCTTCATTATACATATGAAATAGAAACACTTGGAATTGGTTAATTTCATATGGCAGACGGTATTGGATAATATATGTAACCCTGGTCAATTTTTTTGAAATTGAAATTTATAGATCATCTGAAAGCTGGATAAATAATGATTTATGGTTTGTTAGTATAGGACAATATTTGGCTGAGATACAACTATTTACAAAATCTGAAAAAATCTAAATATTGAGAAAACCACCTTTAAAGGGGTCTTCGGACGCAAAGTTCACTTTTTTTGTGTTGTTTGAACATTAATGTGTGTTGGCAGTGTATGTACAAATCTACCCTATAATGATAAAATCCATGCAGTGAAAATAATATCCCCTTTTTCAGATTGAACCATTCTCAGATGCCGGTCAGTGTGGCGTCACCATGCAAATCATTCGTGATCCAGCTTCACTTACAGCAGAATGAGTAAGGTTTTTTTTAATGAATCTTTGCAATCGCCTTGCCTTATAACGTGGTAGTTAGGAAGTTTAGCGGCTAAATTAAACAAGTTCGTCACTCCACAGAGAGAAGAGAAGGGCGGGGCGAGCAGAGCTCATTTGCATTTAAAGGAACAACCCCTTACAATGAGATGATTTTTGCAGAGCTCATTTTGACAAAAGTAAAAAGAGTGCTGTATTATACAGTTGACAACTATTGAGAATTTATAACCAAAGTATATTACAGACTTTTAATTAAGACCCTAAAGAGTCATATCAACTTGTGGAAAATGGGCATCCGATGACCCCTTTAAAGTTGTCCAAATGAAGTTCTTAATGCATATTACTAATCAAAACTAAAGTTTGATCAATTCACGACAGAAAATGTACAAAATATGCTTATAGAACATGATCTTTACTTAATATCCTAATGATTTTTAGCATAAAAGAAAAATCAGTCATTTTGACCCATACAAAGTATTGTTGGCTATTTTTCAAATATACCCATGCTACTTAAGATTTTGTGGTCCAGGGTCACATATACAAAATACCAGTTATAGGTTTGTTTTTCTTTTCTTTTTTTTCTTTATCTTTTAGTCTTTTATGCTCACAAGGCTGCCTTTATTTGATCAAAATATAGTAAAAGCAGTAATATTGTGAAATACTGTTACAATTAAAAAAAGAAAAAAACTATTTTGATGTTTTAAAATGTAATTTATTTCTATGATGCAATGCTGAATGTTCAGCATCATTACTTGCCTTCATTGTCACAAAATCTTTCTGAAATCATTCTAAAATGCTGATTTGATTCCAGAAACATTTCTCTGTTATTATTATTACTTGCTGCTTAATATTTAAGGAAACTGTGATACTTTTTTCAGAATTCTTTAATGAATAGAAAGTTCAGTAGAGCAGCATTTATTTGAAATAGAAAGCTTTGTAATATTATAAATGTTTTTATTGTCTTTTTTGATTATTTATTTATTTTGCTGTATAAAAGTATTAATATCCTAAAAAAAACATACTCAAACTTTAATGGTAGTGTATATAACAGATTGAAAGTATGAGGAAAATGTACTTGGTTGCTTAGGAAGTATGGAAACCCAAATATCTATTGGTGTAGCATTCTGTGGAAATTATTCATACCCCTTAATTTTATTTCATGATTTATGTTGCAGCCTTATGTTAAACTGCTTTAAATGACTTTTTTCCACATCAGTCTACACTCCATAAACCGTAATGACAAAGCGCAAAACAGGTTTGCAATAACTCAGCAAATGTATTAGAAATAAAAAACGTAAAGATTCCATTGCATAAGTATTCATACCCTTTTCTGGGACATTTGGAAATTTAACTCATGTCGTAAAGATACTTCATCTAAGTACTGAGTTAAGGGTATGAATACTTATGCAATGTGCTTATTTCAGTGTTTTATTTTTAATAAATTTGCAAAGTTGTCACAAATCTGTTTTGTGCTTTGTCATTATGGTGTATGGAGTGTAGATTCATGTGGACCAAAATTTTAAAGCAGTTTAACATAAGGCTGCTACATAAAACATGAAGAAAAATGAATAATGAATATATAGCAGTCATAAGGGTCAATCTTTTGAAACTGATATTTCAAATAAATTACTAAATAAGCTTTCGGATGATGTATGGTTTGTTAGGATAGGACAATATTTGGTCAAGATACAACTATTTGAAAATTTGGAATCCGAGGGTGCAGATTTATCACATTTATCACATTTTTGAGAAAATCACCTTTAAAGTTGTCCAAATGAAGATTTTAGCAATGCATATTACTAATCAAAAATGAAGTTTTGATATATTTATGGTAGAAAATTTACAAAATATCTTAATGGAACATGATCTTTACCTAATATCCTAATGGTTTTTGCCATAAAAGAAAACTCGATCATTTTGACCCATACAATTTACTTTTGGCTATTGCTACAAATTTACCTGTGCTATGTAAGACTGATTTTGTGGTCTAGGGTCACCAGTACCGCCACTCCCAATACGCAGAGTACGCAGTTTGCGTAGGGCACCAACTCCCAACTGCTTAATTTTCTGTTGTGTGATTTCTGAATGCTTGAGACAATTAAAAAAAATTAACAAAAAAAAGACAACTGTATTAATTTAAATAACTGTAATTTATAAATAATACAATTTCATTACAAGCTATTTATTTATTTACTTTTATATTTTATTAAAGTTCTATTTTGATCCTGTATAGTAGGTGTTTTTTTACTTCCATAATATTTGAGGGAGGGGGCACAACAATACAATTCTGTTTAGGGCACCCATTTGGCCAGCAGTGGCCCTGAGGGTCACACATATATGCATAATGAACATAATACATAATGATTATGAATGTATTTTAGCGTGTTTAAGCATTTCGTTTCCCTTAAAATAATCCTGCAGTGCAGACACGATTAAATTAACACATCTGAGGAAACTGAGAGGTACTTTCTGTAAAATCCTTTATTAGCTTTATTATAATATCATTATATTCTGAATGTAGAAACCAGCTACAATTTCAGAGTCTTGCTCACATATGAGGCATACTTAGAAATCTCTGTTAGCGGTAAAAAAAACAAAACAATAAAACCCCAAAGACATTCACTTGTTGAACAGCAGACTAGGGACAAGAAGTAATCACATTGGGTAAAATACAGTTGAAAACTTGAAAACCAGTATCTTTAAAGAAGTCCACTTCCAGAACAACAATTTACAAATAATGTACTCACCCCCTTGTCATCCAAGATGGTCATGTCTTTCTGTCTTCAGTCGTAAAGAAATTATCGTTTTTGAGGAAAGCATTTCAGGATTTTTCTTCATATAATGGACTACAATTGTGCACCCGATTTTGAACTTCCGAAATGTAGTTTAAATGCAGCTTCAAAGGGCTCTAAACGATCCCAGCCGAGGAAAAATGGTCTTATCTAGCGAAACGATCGGCCATTTTTTTCGAAAAATAAAAATTTGTATACTCTTTAAGCACAAAAGCTCGTGTAGCACAGGCTCTCAGATGCGCGTCTACAGGTCGTTCTTTAACGATTCATTCATTTTGAACGAATCTTTAATGTGACTCGTGAAGAACGAGTCGTCTCGGGGAATGATTCGTTCAGTCGCGCACGCGCAACATCCTATTAGGTTCTGTACTGGAATTAGTTCACCTGTTTCGAGTCTTCAGGTTTTTCGAGTCCTTCGTTCATCTTATGGGGCTGTCACGTGATGCTGATTTTGCTAAAATGAACGACATGACTCGACAAAAGATTAATTTTTTTGCTGAACGAGACTCAAAGATCCGAGTCGGTAAAATGATCCGAACTTTCCATCACTACTACGAATCATGTCTAAGTTCATCGTCTGTGTACTCCAGCTAAAAATGGTAGAGTATGATGAAAAACTCCATCTTATTTTCTCCTACAACTTAAGAATTGTCCGACATGTTGTACCCTTTTGTTTGTAAACAGCGTTTGACTTACTTGCACTTTCTTTTTTTTTTTTTTGCACGCTCGCTTTGTAAACACTGGGTCTGTGGTTGTGCCTATGTTCAGCGTGACCTTTCGACATGATTCAGTACATAGCGTCGTGAACACGTATTCCAGAGCCTGTGCTACACAAGCTTTTGTGCTTAAAAAATATACACATTTTTATTTTCCGAAAAAAAATGACCAATTGTTTCGCTAGATAAGACCCTTCTTCCTCGGCTGGGATCATTTAGAGCCCTTTGAAGCTGCATTTAAACTACATTTTGGAAGTTCAAATTCGGGGGCACAAATGAAGTCTATTATATGAAGAAAAATCCTGAAATGCTTTCCTCAAAAAACATAATTTCTTTACGACTAAAGACAGAAAGACATGAACATCTTGGATGACAAGGGGGTGAGTAAATTATTTGTGAATTGTTGTTCTGAAAGTGGACTTCTCCTTTAAATCCTTCTTCGGACCCGACCGGCTTCAGGGAACTCTTGTCTCTTATTTTATTGTCAAAGATATGGAGCTTTTAGTAGTGTAGAGGAAGCTGTTTTGTCACTTTACAGTACAGAATCTCAGAGTCTCTCAACCTGCAGCAGACTGGCTCATTATTTGATAAATGAGTTTCTCACGTTCGTTTGACTTGGTTTTCACGCTGCTGTTGTTCTCGGCGGCGGTTGAGAATCTTGGTGCTGACACGGAGTTTGCGCATTCGCAAGGCTCGGATCCGCACCTGATTGTCCCGGGGAATTTTCCCACCGCTGGCCAGGATCTGTTTAAGACGATCCTGTGAGGTTTTGGTGAGGGTGAAGTCACAGATGGTCGCCTGGGGTTCGGACCCTACAGAGCAATGGCGGATTCGTGGGAAATAGCCTTCTGCCCACACCGTTATCTTGTACTCACCTGGATTCAACAAACGCCAGTAATCGCCATCGACAGCTGCAAGCAGGTGAATGAAATAAAAACATTATTATTTTCAGCATTAACAACATAACTGAATTGGTGTAAACAAGTTTATTTGGCATAATGAATGGTAAAAATTCTGATACTAAAATAAAGCTGATGTATACCAGATCTTATGTCATGATCCAGCCCGTCCACCTTAATGACAGCATTTGCAATGCCAACTCTAGTGTCCTTGTCCCTGATGACACCTTTTATGCCTCTGTGCACCTGCAGAAACCAGAGAGCAGATGAAAATGGAAATGAGAATTCCAGCAGAATAATTTTCTGTGCAGGACAGAGGGAAGGTGAACTGACCTGCTCCATGTACAGAAGGAGAGACTCTTTGTTGTTTTCCCACTCAACAGGAAGTTCACTGGCATGTGGGAACTTATCACAGGACAATTCTACAGTTATTTCGAAACAGTTTGTGTGAAGGTAACTGAAGTCATTCATACCTATAAAGCAAAAATAAAATGTAAGGATGAGAATATAAAACATTAAAACTTATCAGTACATTTAACATTTAACTAGGATTTGCATTGTTTTAGAAAGTTCCCTTTGCAATTTAATAAAGTTGTATAAACTGAAGTTACTTTGTGCTTGTGTGTTTGATGTTTACTCACTTCCTGGTACAGTGTGCCAGTCCCCTCCATTGATGATGTTGTTGTGCTGGTGGAAGTCTTCATAGTGACAGATCCTTCGCTCTGGGTTTGCCATCACCAGATTGGTGGACGCATAGACGGTAGCTAGCCAACGGAAGAAATCATTGTCTGCGGTGGGCGTGTCCTGGCGAGGGATCCAATCACGTGTGCAGTCGAAAGGGTAAGTGACCACCAGCTCTCCCCCGTGCAGATTAGCACTCAGTACAAACGGGATGTCCTGCATCCAGCTGATTACAGCACGTGTCTCTGGAGCAACCTTAAACAAACGTGTGCATATACAAGGGTTATTATAGTTAACTAAAACTAAAATTACTTACTAAAAAGTTTAACTGAAACAAAATATTTAAAAACAAATTTTATGTAAGCTAGATGCCAAACTAAATTTAATTTACCAAATGTGCTAAAATAACTATATATAGCTTATATATACTGTGCATTGCGAAAGTATTCATACCCCTTCATTTTTTTCACATTTTGTTTTGTTGCTGCCTTATGTTAAACTGCTTTAAATGACTTATTTTTCCACATCAGTCTACAGTTCATACACCATACTGGAAAAGCAAAAAAACAGATGTTTGACATCTTTACAAATTTATTAAAAATAAAAGACTTAAGTATTCATACCCTTATGTGGAAGAGTTGAAATTAAGCTCAGGAGCATTCATATTGTAACGCCACGCCAGTAGAGGGAGCCCTCACCCACTCACTGACTGTTGCTGCTCCCTCTGCTGCTTCGTTGGTTACTTCCTGTTTGGTGGCAATAAAAGGAGGCCATCTTCAAACAGGAAGCCGCGAAGTATTGTTTTGCTATTGCGGACTCTACCAAGCGTTTTCCCTGTTTTCCCTGTTTTCCCTGTTTTCCCTGTTTTCCCTGTTTTCCCTGTTTTCCCTGTTTTCCCTGTTTTCATTGCCCTGTTTTGATTGTTTCGGTTTTGTTTCTTGCCATTGTTTTACTTTGTTTTTGCCATTGTCTTGTCTGTTCTTTGCCATAGTTTTGCCAAGTTTCACAGCCCTGTTCATTTGTTACTTTTCGGACTGCTCTCTCTGGTTTTTGGACTGTGCCTGTTTTATGGACTACGATATTGTTTTGTCTCCGTCACTCTGTTTGTTGGATATTGACCCTGCCTGTTTGACTACGATCTGTTTATTAAAGCTCGCACTTGGATCTTATACGCTTTCGACGAGTCCTCATTACAGAATACTTCGCCTCCCAAAGATGCAGCGGCTTTCATACACAGATCACCATGGACCCAGCATCACGCCTCGTTCAACTTCGTCAAGGTAACCGGCACATTGAGCAGTATGTCATGGATTTTTGTGAGCTTTGTCACTTGGTGGACTTTCAGGACAGTTTTCTTAAGGACATTTTCTTCTTTGGTTTAAACAAGGACATTTCAGTAAATATGCCACGTCATCACCGCCACTGGTCATTAATCCGATATATTGACTATGCTCTGTTGATGGCCGGATCGGCATTTACTGTAGGGGTCGCCGATGATAAACCCTACCATCCTCCTGTTCCAGCCACACCCATGTTCACACACGTCATGTCCGGTATTGTCACGATCATGCCATCGCCATGTCTGCTGCACCCAAAACAAATCAAGTGATGCCTAATCCTCCAGTGTCAAGTCAAGTCAGGGCTACACTTTCTGTGCCAAGTCAAGATACAGCTGTTCTCCATGAGCCAAGCCAAGATACAGCTGTTCTCCATGAGTCAAGCCAAGATACAGCTGTTCTCCACGAGTCAAGCCAAGACACAGCTGTTGTTCTCCACGAGTCAAGCCAAGTCACAGCTGTGCCCCACGAGTCAAGCCAAGTCACAGCTGTGCCCCACGAGTCGCTTTCAAGATAACAGCTGTTGTTCCCCTACTTAGCCAAGCCAAGATAATAGCTGTGTCCCACGAAGTCAAGCCAAGTCACAGCTGTGTCCCACGAAGCCGCTAAGTCACAGCCGTTCCCCACGAAGTCGCTTTCATGTTGTTCCTGGACAAGCCATGTTGTTCCTGAGTCGCTTCATGTTGTTCCTGAGTCAAGCCATGTTGTTCCTGAGTCGGGCTTTCATGTTGTTCCTGAGTCGCTTACATGTTGTTCCTGAGTCAAGCTTACATGTTGTTCCCGAAGTCAAGCCATGTTGTCTCCCGAAGCCGCTTCAGCGTTCTGGAGTCAAGCCATGTTGTTCCTGAGTCAAGCCAAGTTTCCAAGTCAAGTCAAGTTGCAGCTGCGTTTCCTGAGTCAAGTCAAGTTTCCAAGTCCAGTCAGGTCACGGCTGTTGTTCCAGAGTCAAGTCAGGCTACAGCTGCTGTTCCAGTGTCAAGTCAGGCTGCAGCTGTTGTTCCAGCATCAAGTCAAGTTAAAGCTGTGTTTCCTGTGTCAAGTCAGGTCAGAGCTGCTCTTCCGAAGTCCAGTCAAGTTACATCTATTGCTCCTGTGTCAAGTAAAGCTATAACTGTAGCCCTCAAGTCAAGCAAAGTCACTACCGATCTTTACAAGCCAAGCCAAACCACAGTTGATCTCCCTGAGCCAAGCCAATCTACAGCAGATCTTCATGAGCCAAGTCAAGCTGCTGCTGCTATTCCCGGAAAGCTGTCAAGCCATTGTGCTGACCTTCATGAACCAAGTCAAGCTACAGCTGACCTTCATGAGCCAAGTCAAGCCACAGCTGATCTCCCTGAGCCAAGTCAAATCACAGCTGACCTTCACGAGCCAGGTCAAGTCACCATTGTTCTTCACGAGTCAAGTCAAGCCACGGCAGGCCTCCCTGAGTCAAGTCAAGCCACGGCAGGCCTCCCTGAGTCAAGTCAAGAAACTACTGACCCAAGCCACGCAGGGCCCACGCTCCCAAGCCACGCAGGGCCCACGCTCCCAAGCCACGCGTCCACAGCATCCACACCCTCAAGGCCAACAGACATCCCACTATCTACTGTGCTGCCTGTAATGGCCATTGCCATTTTCAGTGTGTGGGCAGCACACTGTGCTCTAGAGGCCTCGTCTGTCCATGAGTCTGCTTCAGAGGCCTCGTCTGTCCATGAGTCTGGTCCAGAGGCCTCATCTGTCCACGAGTCTGCTCCAGGGGCCTCGTCTATCCACGAGTCTGCTCCAGAGGCCTTGCCTGACTGCGAGTCTGCCCCAGAGACCTCATCTGACCATAAGTCTGCTCCTGAGGCCTTGTTTGTCCACGAGTTCGTGCCTATACCTCCAGAGGTGTCAGTGCACACTGTAGATCCTCCAAAGGAGGTGGCGTCCATTTATGAACTCCCTGCCACGTCTGCCCAAGAATCTGCGCCTATGCCTCCAGAGGTGTCAGCATATGCTGTAGATCCTCCCATGGGGGCGGCGTCCTCCCATAAACTCTCTACCCATCATACCACGGCCCAGAAGGCCAATCATGAACTCTCTGCCTGTCATGTCACAGCCAAGAAGGCCTATCACGAACTCTCTGCCTGTCATGTCACAGCCCAGAAGGCCTATTATGAACTCTCTGCCTGTCATGTCACAGCCACGAAGGCCTCCCATGAACTGTCTGCCCGCCAGGTCACGATCACGAAGGCCTCCTATGAACTCTCTGCCCGCCAGGTCATGATCACGAAGGCCTCCCATGAACTCTCTGCCCGCCACGATCACGAGGCCTATCATGAACTTCTCTGCCTGTTATGCCACGCCAAGGAAATTGTCCGTACACACCGCTCTGCTATGCATGTCATTAGTCCCACTGTGGATATCTCTGCTCCTGTCTGCTCTGCCTGCTCTGCCTGCCCTGCAATGGCTCCCTGTTATGCCTGCTCTGCCTGCCTCGCCATGGCTTCCTGTTGTGCCTGCTCTGCCTGCCTCGCCATGGCTCCCTGCTCTACCTGCTCTGCCTGCCTCGCCATGGCTCCCTGCTCTACCTGCTCTGCCTGCCCCACCATGGTCCCCTACTCTGCCATTGCTCCACGGCCCAGGCCCTCCAGTATTTCACGGTCTGTTATTGCTCCACGGCTCAGGTCCTCCAGGGTTCCACTGTCTGCCACAGCTCCACGGCCATGGTCCTCCAAGCTTCCACTGTCTGTCACAGCTCCACGGCCCTGGTCCTCCAAGGTTCCACTGTCTGCCACAGCTCCACAGTCCAGGTCCTCCAGTGCTTCACAGTCTGCCACTGCTCCATGGTCCAGGTCCTCCAGTGCTTCACTGTCTGTCCCTGCTCCACGATCCAGACCCAACTCCTCAACATGGACCTGGCCCTCCGTCCCACCCCCTGTTTTGCCTCTGTTCCCCCACCCTCCTGGACTGTTGTTGTTGTTTGAGCGCCAGGGGTCGCTCCTGGGGGGGATTCTGTAACGCCACGCCAGTAGAGGGAGCCCTCACCCACTCACTGACTGTTGCTGCTCCCTCTGCTGCTTCGTTGGTTACTTCCTGTTTGGTGGCAATAAAAGGAGGCCATCTTCAAACAGGAAGCCGCGAAGTATTGTTTTGCTATTGCGGACTCTACCAAGCGTTTTCCCTGTTTTCATTGCCCTGTTTTGATTGTTTCGGTTTTGTTTCTTGCCATTGTTTTACTTTGTTTTTGCCATTGTCTTGTCTGTTCTTTGCCATAGTTTTGCCAAGTTTCACAGCCCTGTTCATTTGTTACTTTTCGGACTGCTCTCTCTGGTTTTTGGACTGTGCCTGTTTTATGGACTACGATATTGTTTTGTCTTCGTCACTCTGTTTGTTGGATATTGACCCTGCCTGTTTGACTACGATCTGTTTATTAAAGCTCGCACTTGGATCTTATACGCTTTCGACGAGTCCTCATTACACATATGCGTCAGTGTTACTACACTTCGAGTGAAGTTAACCTGTGGCAAACTCAATTGAATGGGTATGGTTTGGAAAAGCACACATCTTAATAAAATGTATAACATCTAAAAATGCATATCACAGCAAAACCAAGCCCTGAGGTAAAAAAAAAACTGCCTGTAAAGCTCAGAAACAGGATTGTGTCAAACCACACATCTGGGGAAGAGATCAGAAAAAAAAATTGTGGCATTGAAGGTTCACAGAAGCATGTAGTCTCTGTTACTCTTAGTGGAAGAGGTTTGAAACAACCAGGACTCTTCCCAGACCTGTTCTCCTGGTCAAACTGAGTTACTGATGGAGAAGAACTTTGGTTAGAGTGGTGACCAAGAAGCTGATGGTCACTCTAGTTGAGCTCCATGATTATATATGGAGATAAAAGAAACTTACAGAATGACAAACATCACTGAAACACTCCACCGATCTGGGCTTTATGACAGTGTGGCCAGATTCAATACTCTTCCAGGTGAAGACATAAGAAATCACACTGAGAATTTTCAAAAAGGCACCGAAAGGACCCTCAGACTGTGAGAAACAAGATTCTCTGGTCTGACGAACCTTAAATCCAAGCCTCATGTTTGAAGGAAACCAAGCACTGCTCATCACCTGCAGATTACCATCCCAAAAGGAAAGTGTGGTGCCATCAGCCTCATGCTGTGGGGATGTTTTTTCAGCGGCAGGGACTGAAGGACTCGTCAGAGTAGAAGAAAAGCTCACTGCACCAAAATTTTGAGATAGCCTTAATGAAATCCCAGTTCCGGCTGGTCAGAAGGTTCAACTTCCAACAGGACAATGACCCTAAGCACACAGCAAGAGTGGCTTATAAACAACTTTATAAATGTCAGACAGAGCTTGAGAGGTGAAGAGGTGAGGAAGAAGAACGGCAGATAATTGCCAAATGCTGATGAGCAAAGCTTGTCGCATCATACCCAAAAAGACTTGATGCTGTATAGGTGCTTCAGCTAAGTACTATGTTAAGGGTATGAATACTTATGCAATGTTCTTATTTCAGTGTTTTATTTTAATAAATTTACAAAGTTGTGACAAATCTGTTTTACTGATCTGTTATGGTGTATGGAGTGTAATTTAAGAAGTATTTTAAAGCAGTTTAATATAAGGCAGCAACATAACAAAATGTAAAAAAATGAAAGAGGATGAATACTTTTGCAAGGTGCTGTATATATATCAGTACATACATATATCAGAGAAAACAATATTATTTTCAATATTACCAACATAATTGTATTGCTACAATGCAGTTTATTCTGCATAGTAATTTCTAGATGTATAACAGGGTTATTATATTGTAGTTAACTAAAACCATACAAATTCTGAATTTCTCAGTTCTGTTTTTTATACTTTATATCAATCCAGCTTTTCTCACAGAATTGCAGGAAAACTCTAAACTAACATATAAAACTAATAAATAAAAGTTGATCAAAAATATAGATATTTTTTAAAAACTACAAAAACAACTCTGTTTACTATACAAAAACAACTCTCAGAATCTGGTTTAGGGTCTAGTCTAGACTAGGATCTTGATCTGGGTCTAGTTTCAATATGAGTCTGGCCCCTGTAGCCCCTCCCCCAAGCATAAAAGTGAAACGTTGCCCATAATAACATCATAATCCACAGAAAAGAAGTCTGTGTTTGGATTCTTTAATTATTACATTTCATCATATATGAGTTCACATCTATCATTGTTATGGATGAAGTGTGAATTTCATTTCTAATCTGTTTTCTGCTCTTTCACATCTGTGTGTTTTTCTATCTGAGGCCCCGGCACAGGGAGCTTCAGCTTACAGGAAGAGCTCACATTCTTCAGATTTGCTTGACCCTGATTCCCTGTGTACAATGTGTCCTCATCTGTACAGTAAAGACTAACAGACTGTTAAAAAGTTTAATTAATGTGACCCTTAATTCTGACTTTAACTGCTCGTCCAAATAAAACAAACAGTATGAGGGTACATAAAAATCACTGAAAGACCTCACAGCTCTGCTGTTTTCTTAGTCAAACAAGTCATTTGCTTGACTCTTCAAATGAGACAAATGTACCCAGAGTATTTCATAAGTACACATACAGTATTATAAAGCTTGTTTCTGCAACTAATTGCAATTTTTTGTCTCACAGTTCTTTTTTTCTTGCAATTCTGAGTTTGTATCTTGCAATTTGGACTTTTTTTTCTCAGAATCCTGAGATAAAATGTATTTTTTTTATTCTGTGGCAAAACAGGCTTCCATAGACAAGCATGGATGACAATTCATACGTACTAATGCTTCGGTTGAGGTGTAGTACTCTGGCATGGGAATGTAATGGTTGCTCACTCTCCTCTTGCCCATGGCCATCTCCTGAGCATCCCACATGATGGTGTTGAGGTCAGGGAAGTTATGGTTCATGTCAATGCCTTCAAAACTGTAGCGTCCAAGAGCCCAGCCAGAGAGTTCTGAACCCTGTTGAAACAAACAGATGCACAAATGCAAATACTAGAGTTTAAGACAATGATCACACTAGTGTCAGTTCTGTGGGACTGTAAATAGAATGTATAATCTTAAAACTTCTACAATATTGTTAAAACTACCACCTTTAACTTCCACATTCAAATCAATATTTTTGTTAAATCAGTGTTTTGTCTTGTCTTACCTTCTCATAGGCTTGCTCATATCCATCTGGGTTCATAGATGGCAACAGGTGGATGCGTGTGTCCTTCACAAGCTGTACGACACGCTGATTGCCTCGTTTGTATTCAAGACAGATGTACTGCATAAGATTTAGCAAAAGCTCCCGGCCTAAAACTTCGTTCCCATGCATCCCGGCAACATAGCGAAACTCCGGCTCACCTGTATGCAAACAGTGTTATCATCAACACTGAAATATTCACAATTTGGTACAGGAATTCACTTATACTTTCATTATGCATTTAAATAAATATTTAAATGTGCCTAAATTTGAATAGCACATACCTTTTTTAAAATGTTTTTGAATTACATAGTTTTAACATAAACTAATAACCTTAATGTGATGCATATTCATCAGTCGTACATGAATGAAACACGTAAGAAACAGGTATGATTTCTGTAATAGTACTACTTAACTGAATGTATTTCAGATACACAATAAGCAGCTTTATGCTGATTTTAAGCTATTTGAATAGATGCATTTTGAAAATATGATTATTTAAAGGAGAAGTCCACTTCCAAAACAACAATTTGCAGATAATGTACTCACCCCCTTGTCAACCAAGATGTTCATGTCTTTCTTTCTTCAGTCGTAAAGAAATTATGTTTTTTGAGGAAAACTTTTCAGCATTTTTCTCCATATAATGGACTGCTATGGTGCCCCGATTTTAAACTTCCAAAATGCAGTTTAAATGCAGCTTCAAACGATCCCAAATGCAGTTGTAAACCATCCCAGCTGAGGAAGAAGGGTCTTATCTAGCGAAACAATCGGTTATTTTCATAAAAACAATACAATTTATAAACTTTTTAATGTCAAATGCTCATCTTGTCTTGCTCTTCCCGACCTCTGTTCATGACAGTTAGGGTATGTCAAAAAATTCCCACTCATTTCCATCTACGATTGTAGTTTTTTGACATACCCTAGCTGCCTTGAACCATAATACACAGAGTTCAGGGAGAGAAAGACATGACGAGCATTTGAGATTAAAAAGTATTTAAATTGTATTTTTGAATGAAAATAACCATCATTTCGCTAGATAAGACCCTTCTTCCTCGGCTGGGATCATTTACAACCACATTTAGGATCGTTTGAAGCCGCATTTAAACTGCATTTTGGAAGTTCAAAATTGGGGCACCATATCAGTCCATTATATGGAGAAAAATGCTGAAATGTTTCCTCAAAAAACATAATAACCTTCTTCTTTAAATAAAATTAAAAAGTTACAAATAGTTAAACTATGCCATGATTTTTTGAGTGCTGAAACTGTACCTGTTTAATTTATGTATACTTGACAAATATGCATCACATTAGGTGTATTCGTTTATGTGTGTTAAAACTGTATAATTTTATATGTAATTTAAATGCATAAATATTAAACTTAAGGCTAAATATTTAGTTTAGTATGTGATGTGTTTCAGAGTTAAACAGAAAAAAATCAGGTCAGGACTAGATTTTTATTTTATTGACATTATAACGATGAAGACCATTGTGATTTGAACATTTTCTATCCTCACAGAGAGATTAAAGGAGTCAAACTGTTACAATATGCTTTTGGTGAATCCCCAACAGAATCTGATGAATGGTGGAATGTTTATTCTGGCCAAATCAGTGATGAAAAGCAGATGTGTGTCAAAAACATGTTACATAAAGGAATGATGAATAAGCAAAAATAAGCATAAAACCAAAGAAAACATCATCTATTATCTGTTTTAACGGAAAAATAGGACACAGAAAATTAATTCTCTGGAAAAGCATGACTGGAACATGAGATTATGTGTGTGGTCTTATAGATTAAGAGACCTGAATAACTTTTAAGACTCCCAAAGTAAACACTTACCAAGCTCATGTTTTCCAGGGTTATCGGATATTTCCATAACATAAAGCTTTAGTCCAGTGTAGCTCCTCCCAATAGTGTAGATCCGTGTGATATCTGGACACTTGTCATTCACAGACTTCATTAACTAGAGAGAGAGTGACGTGTGTCAGTTCACTTACATTAATAAACAGGATAAATATGAAGGTTTGAAATTCACTCTAACCTTCCTCATCTCATTGTAATTATGGTGCCTGAAGTCGAGGTCATCTGAGGATCCGCGCTCAGTCTCGGAAAAATGTGGGTTGTCAGGATCTACACATATAAACAAAGTTTTGTCAAACTGCATTTTGAACTGTTCAATAATTTAAAACTACAGCATGAAAACTGACATTATAACTCTGTCTCTATGTGGTAAGATCGACAGTGGAGATCGACTGACTTGTTGAGGTTTTTGGCTGACTTGAGTAGAAAATTCTAAGGTCTTGTAAAGGAAAAAGTGACACACTGCCGTTGAAGAGTTTTGGGTCAGTAAGATTTTTTTTTGGAAAAAAAAAATCTCAGCAAGAAAGAATTCAATTGATCAAAAGCGACAGTAAAAACATTCGTAATGTTGCAAAAAAAAATTCAATTTCAAATAAATTCTGTTTTCAAACCCAATTAAGCTTATTATAGAATTATAGGATCATTTGACACTTAAGACTAGAGTAATGATGCTGAAAATCTAGCTTTGATCACATAAATAAATTTCATTTTAAAATACTTCAAAATAGAAAACTGTTCATTTAAATTTTAAAAATATTTTTTCACCTTTTTTTAAAGGAGAAGTTCACTTCCAGAACAAAAATGTACAGATAATCTACTCACCCCATTGTTATCCAAGATTTTCATGCCTTTCTTTCTTCAAATTATGTTTTTTGAGGAAAACATTTCAGGAATCATCTCCATATAGTGGACTTAAATGGTGCCCGTGAGTTTGAACGCCCAAAATGCAGTTTAAAAGCAACTTCAAAGGGCCCTAAATGATCCCGGCCACGGAATAAGGGTCTTGTCTAGCGAAACGATTGGTCATTTTCTAAAAAAGTATATACTTTTTAACCTTAAATGCTTATCTTGTC
The DNA here is from genome assembly GCA_012976165.1 of Labeo catla. Classification (NCBI taxonomy): domain Eukaryota; kingdom Metazoa; phylum Chordata; class Actinopteri; order Cypriniformes; family Cyprinidae; genus Labeo; species Labeo catla. The sequence continues at coordinate 3,883,780 of VONZ01000003.1, forward strand.
TAGCTCTGCGATGCACATGCATACTCTGTGTAATCCGGGTCAATACAGTTAGGGTATGTCGAAAAACTCCCTTCTCATTTTCTCCTCCAACTTTAAAATCACCCTACATCGCTGCAGAAGTACCGACCCAGTGTTTACAAAGTGAACATACAAAGAAGATCAAACGCCCTTTATAAAAAAAAACCCGTAAAACAGCGATGTAGGACGGTTTTAAAGTTGGAGGAGAAAATGAGATTGGAGTTTTTCAACATACCCTAACTGCATTGACCTGGATTGCAACAGTGTAATGCACATCGCAGAACAAGACAAGACAAGCATTTGAGGTTTAAAAGTATATACATTTTAATTTTTTTTTTAGAAAATGACAGATTGTTTCGCTAGATAAGACCCCTATTCCTTGGCTGGGATCATTTAGAGCCCTTTGATGCTACATTCAAACTGCATTTTGGATGTTCAAACTCACGGGCACCATTTAAGCCTACTATATGGAAATAATTCCTGAAAAGTTTTCCTCAAAAAATATAGCTTCTCCTTTAATTACATAAATACAGATTTAAATTATGATGAACATAACAGACTTCTTTCAAAAACATTAAAAAATCTTACTGCCCCCAAACCTATGAATGGCAGTGTATGCAAGAAAATAGCCTAATGTTTTCATATTCACAATGCTGTTTCAAAAAAAAAAGTTTCCATATGCCGTGGTTTTGACCCAAATATTTCCAAGTACAGTTGTGTAATGTTATACCTGGCACTGGGCAGCCCAGAACTTCAGCGCGGAGGCAAATGGTGCCATTGCTAAACCAGGTCTGTGGGTTAATGCGAATGTATTGTGCAACTGAGGGCTCAGGAAACAGAGCCAAAACTGGCGTCTCCAAATCTTCATTCCCAACAAACACCTGCATAGAGATTGTCAGATTAGGAGAGACAATATAGTACACACATAGAACAGAAAAACTGTAAGACACATGTTGGAGAGCTTTACTGTACAAATGAAAGGCTTTAAAGATTTATATGCTCCTCTAACTTTTATAATGTCATGTTTTATTCTCAGAGAAGCTCTATGGTGCACAGCTGACAAAAGTAGGTTAGTGTTACTTAGAAATTTCATAAACTTACGGCCTCCTCTGTTCCATTCATGCAGGGCTCCCAAACCGATGAGTCATTACTAAACTGCACCTTATATGTGCGGACCCAGTTCAAGCTACACCCACAAATAAACACAAACACAATTTGGCAAGATGAATATAATGAAAATGCATGTATCCTGTAAAAGTTGACCTTTGTGAAAATAAAAAGTACACTTTAGAATACTTCGCACAGAAGTACTTATTACAGAAATAATACACTTTTTAAAAATGTGCAATTGTATTGTAATTAAAAAATTTAATTAGATGTAATTGCATGAATTGTATTAAATGTAATTTAAATTATTATAATATATATATAATATAAATTATAATGAAAGAACATGTATGAATAATGACAGGGATGATTATGATGAAGATCAAAGATATGCACTTACCTCCAGATTGAGTTTCTGCCCTGGAGGATGACGCCAGTAAAGAGTGTTGGTCTGAGAGCATTCACCTGCAACCACTGTTCCTGATCCTCCACCCCAGCACACCACGCTCCGTCATACTCATCATCATCCTCCAGACCAGACTACAACACACATGTATGCAAATTTACAACATGCTACATCAAATCTACCTCCAAACTCTTTGAAAAAAAAAAAAAAACACACAATGGGCTGACCTGTATATTAAGGCGTCCTCTGTGAGGACCAACACCAACGCTCAAATATGAAGAAGACTCCAACTGATCATCAGAGACTTTCAGAGACTCCAAACCCAGCGGTGGACAATCTGATAGATAGAGATTGAGACAAACAAATGTAAGACTGATAAACGGTTACTTATTAAACCAGAGAGGAACCTAAGAATGTTTGGAAGAAAAATAACATTCAATGTGCTCTAATGAATCACATAGCAGTTTTCCCTTATTTTTTAATGTGATCAACATTTTGATAATCTAAAGAAACTTTTTAAAGAACCTTGTGTGCTTTTTTATTTTCTATTAATTTTAATGGTTCTTCACGTATCTATTGATGCCAATAAAGAACGTTTATTTTTAAAAGTGTAGGGAACAGTTTTTCTCTCTCTAAAGGGTTTCATATATTGTTCTTTTGAAAATTACTTCAAGAAGTAAATCTTCTTCTGGTGGGAGCGCAGGAATGCTGAGCCAACAAATGTCCCATTGATTCACAGTTATTGCTTAAAACAAAGGCTGGTGAATCAGCATCATGTTTGTTGCTTTCCTGTATTCCCACAAATTCTTGACCTAATTTACCCTTAAACATGCAGCCTGATATTAAACAGATGTGATTAGAAAAAAAAAAAAAAGATATGCATTCTACATAATGAAGCTTTAAGTGAATGTTCTGAATAGACACAAATGCTAATATGTATACTAATACATTAAAATAAAAATAATATATAGACACTAGTAGTAGACTTTCTGCATGACTTTCTTTCTTCTATAGAACACAAAAGATGTTTTGAAGAATGCTGATAACCAAAGTGTTTTGATGACCACCGACCACCGGGGGGAAAAAACTGAGACAGTTATCAAAACGTTTTTCTTTCATGTTCCGGAGAAAAAAAAATCACTTATAATAGATCACAGTTATTAAGGCATGTTATACCTTTGTGCCATACAGGACATTTAAAGAAAATTGTTCTGAATTCATAAACTCGCCTTGTTTTGCTCCATGGGTTTCTTTGTTCATCTGTTCTCCATCTTCAGTGGTATTCCTCTGCGCCTCAGTGTGTTCTTCATCGGGTTTTGCTGTGTCCAAACTTTCAGTAATATTCCCAGCCAGATTTAATATTGACTTTAAATCATTAGATTCAGATTTGGTAACATTATTGCTGACTGTCTGATTTTCAGATGAAAAACAGGCATGTGCAATGCAAAGTATTATTGCAGCACAAACGTGTACTCTTTGCATAGGCATTTTCCTTCTCCAATAACCTATATTCGTGTCCAAGACTCCAAGCACAATTTAAAAGTCAGATATTGGACGAACGCCCCGTAACATAATACCAGACCGCAGCCACTACCGTATATTGTAGAATAGACGCCGTGCTGGCTGTGATTGTGTTGTCAAGAAGTATTAACCCAAGAAAGCAGGGTCAGAAATGAACTTTTCCAATTTTTGCTCCCCTGGATTACCTACCTTTTCCCCTGGTTACCTTATTATTATAATAACCATACTATGTTACAAACAAACATGTAGGTCCATGACGTTAGTCTATTCTAGCGCAAGTTATACACAAACTCACGTTATAATCACTGAATCTAAGAAATTAATCTTAATCTTTTAGCTATTTACCTGTCTGCAGATTCTGCACTGTTATGATAAGGGAATACGCGAGTGTGCGCAATCAACACAGCTTCGGCGTTTTTTTAAGCGTTGACTAATCTAATTGCCTCTAATTGGCCAATGCATTTCTGAATTCAACAGAAACGCGTTTGATTGGTTATAAGGCTCAAAGCTGCACAGAACAGCGCGTAAAAGCAACCTGGTATAGTGTGAACGGATTGGAACTTTTTATTAATTTTCACATTTCATTTTAATCGTGGCAGCCGTAATGCATTGTTTAATGGTGCAGGGACATTTTTTGCCTCTTTGTCTTGAATTTATAAGGCATTTATGTGGCATTTTTGCCATAAGCCTCATAATTTCCGAACCGCTGTATTATATTTGACACATATATTTCTAAGGCCTCTAAATTATAAACACGATCAAAACTTTGGGAAAAAAAAAACAAAAAAAAAACACAGTTGTACACAATTTACTCCATAGCTTCTGCCCTCTGATTTACAGTTCACACGGTTTTGGTAAGTAAAAAAAAAAAATAACTGAGAATAACTTTTATTTACTTTTTTATTTATTGAAAAATCATGTTATGATTTAGCCAATGTCAAATAGGCTTATTCAAATATACGAGTTTTTTTTTTTAATGGAACAGTTTAATAAACCTTCAGGCAAAATGTATAGGCTATATTTGTTTTGTTGACTATTTTATGTATGAAATAGTGGGAATATGGCGCTCATAGTGGATGAGGAATAACAAATCAGTTTTATCCAGAGGCTCAAAATGCAAAAAATATTTAGTTTAGTGCAGACTGTCACTTATAGTCAGACGAATTTCTGATACAGAGACTTTTATACCAGTATCAGACTTATGCATTTAGTTATCATCTGTCACTCATCTCCCAAAAATCATAACAATATAATGATATTAAAATGCATAGTTTTTTAATCAAAGCTTTTTAGTTTTGTGATTATATAATTGTGATATAATGCAATGCAATATGATGACTGCTTTCATATGTCAGGCTTTACGGGCTTTACACAGAAGACTTGTTTTTGTTTTCTTGTTTATACTGCCAGTGTGATTGCAAAAGGTGTATGACTTCTGGCATAATCACATCTCTTATGTAGGCATGTTGAACACTAGATATAACACTTTCTCGCAGCTCATCCAAACATGCAAGATTTTCCTTGCATAACCACCACTTTTCTTAAAGGCGTATGTAAAACAGCGAATTTAATGAACAAATAAATAAATAAATATACCACCAATGAAAAAATAATTAAAAAGTTTCTATTGGTATTTTTGGGACATTGCAAGAATTTAAATTAATATGTTTTATTTGGCTCCTGCAATAACGGTAAATCTGCTGACTCCACTGTTCACTGTGAGGCTCTGCGTTCTTTGATTTTGGCGCACAATCTAAATGCCTCTAGTGGCCGTTTCCGTGAACTACATCATTCGCTCCTCCCACCTACAGATGGCGGCTCCCCACAAGCACAACAGCGCTTTCATCATGGAGTGTATCAAATAAATATCTGCAATGGCTGGTACGCATCGCCTATCATTTTGTTGTAAGGTTTATCCATCAATTTGTTACTCTTTTTCAGAACTAAACGGACGCGTAACGTATATGGTAGAGTCACCGCTACTCAAGCGGTTTGAAAGCTAACGTAGACAATTTCAGTTTACTAGTGTACTTGCCAAAATTACTTACGCTATGTGTACATAACATTTTGTCCGAATTGATCAAGTATTTGATATTTTGTAAAGTTAGTGTTTTGATTGGAGAAGTTGTTTTCTTTTGCTTGTGTAGTCGGTAAAGCCTCGTGCTTTACGAGCATCATTTTATGATATGCAGCGTCTTCCGACTGACGGTCGCCTTTTCTGTGTAACGTTAAATGATTGTTTATTGATTTGTCATAAAACATCAAACACTAAAGGGAAAACAGTCTATTTCGATGACTTGAACTGTTGTTTCCCGTAGTTTCGTTTTTCCAAGACTGGCATATTAGCTGTTCTGTTCCCGCCCATACACATTTCAGTTACAAAGTGCAAATAGTGAAGGTCAACACAAAATAATTAGAGGGATGCGTAGGAAGTAGGTACTTCATTTTCTCCATTTCATTTTCCAAGACCAACTGCTAAGCTTTTCTCCATTGTTTTTTTTTTTTGACAGACACACGCCCACCTGATAGAAGACTGGAAGCATGTAGCACAGGTCTGTTGAATGTAATCCATTATTGTCACTTATTTCTTTAGAGATACTGTAATATGTGGTGTGTATTGTAATGGCACAGACTTCACAAAACAGGATTTGGTTATCTAAACAAATGGTAGTTTTGCATGTAAGTTCACTTGTTTTAACTCGCGTCTCACTTTGTACAGATCACTCGGAAGACTTTTAAAGACACCTATCTGTGTTTCATCAGTATAAAATGTCAAGTATCCTCAAGCAGCACTTCACCTCTATGGGTGAGATATGTGGTATATACTGTACAGGGATGCTTGGTGTGTTGGGCCGCTGTTGAACTGCTTGTGGGCTTTACTGCGGTATGGCACAATGGTAATACTGGACACACTGGCTTGCATATTTTCTCCTCCTGTTATTTTAAGGCTGGAATACACTGACAGATAAAAGCAATATGTATTCTAAAATCATATTTTCTGCAAAATCAGTCAACTCCAACTGCCTAGAATCTGCAGACTGGCTTTCGGCAACTATCCACAATGGGATAAAAACCTGTACATAAGTCGTCTAGTATATTCCAGCCAACTCATGTCAGTGCTCTTTCATATTTGCATGTCAGTCTGATTTGTGCCTGCTAACAGTCTTAATAAACATGCACTAACATTTAATACAGGTTCGCAAGGTGTTTCAGCTGCCATGATGGTTTTTAGAGGTTGCTTTTGCACTTCTTTTCTGAATGTCTGACAGTGTTTTCTTTATTTTTAGTGAACGAATTAATTCCACTTGGTGCTCCACGGCGTGACGGTGTAGATGGCACGCCACATCCTGTGTCAGGAAGTCTACGTCTTAAACCTTCTGAGAAGACTTCAAAACCTTTAATCTCGCTGCCTAAATTGACCCCGCCCACCAAACATCCTGAGCTGGAGCAGAGGGACAAGTCCACTTCAGCTGCACTCAAATCCTCCAACAAAAGACCAGAACAGGATAGTATTCCGGAACGCAAAACTGTTGTGAGAAAACTTCAACCAAGTAATGGAAACATTAACCCCAGGAAGAATGGCTCTGTCAATCCCATGGTTAAAAAGGACATCTTGCGGAGAACAAGTTCTTACAACAGAGACAGAGAAATTTCTTATGCTCTCAGTAAGGAGTTGAATGAAAACTTGAGGGTAAATGCAACTATTAATTTCTTATTATTAGTTATTATCCACATTTCTAACAGTTTTGTAATGCAGGGATTCCCGAAGTTTTTGTCAGCCAAATCTAATTAGATACTCAAATCTAATGACAAATGACAAATTGGACCTTATGTGAAGTTAATATTTCAATAATTTAACAACACATTTGCATTTCCCCAATTCTCTGATGTTAGTTAATGGTCACATGACGTCAATGTTTTTATTGTAAAATTATTTATTTTTATTTTCTTTATTGCTTAATTAGCTTTTCATCAACTCATGAACACACTGCAATTCCCTCATGAACCACATAAAACAAAATACAGTTGAAGTCAAAAGTTTACATACACTTTGCAGAATCAGAAAATTATTTTACCCAAATAAGAGGGATCATACAAACTGCATGTTATTTTTTTTTAATTAGTACTGACCTGATAAGATATTTCACGTAAAAGACATTTACATATAGTCCACAAGAGAAAATAATAGTTGAGCTTATAAAAATGTCCCCGTTCGAAAGTTTACATACACTTGATTCTTAAAGGAGAAGTCCACTTCCAAAACAAAGATTGACATATAATGTACTCACCTCATTGTCATCCAAGATGTTCATGTCTTTCTTTCTTCAGTCGTGAAGAAATTATGTTTTTTGAGGTAAACTTTTCAGCATTTTTCTTCATATAACGGACTGATATGGTGCCCTGATTTTGAACTTCCAAAATGCAGTTTAAATGCAGCTTCAAACGATCCCAATGTGGTTGTAAACGATCCTAGCTGAGGAAGAAGGGTCTTATCTAGCGAAACGATTGGTTATTTTCATAAACAAAATACAATTTAAATACTTTTTATTCTCAAATGCTGGTCTTGCCTTGCTCTCGTTGAACTGACTCAAGACAGTTAGGGTATGTTGAAAAACTGCAATCATATTTTCTCCCTCAAATTCCAAAATCATTTCAAAATCATCCTACATCGCTGCAGAAGTACCGACCCAGTCTTTGCAAAGTGAACATGCAAAGAAGATCAAACACCCTTAACAAAAAAGGTAAAACAGTGATATAGGACGATTTTGAAGTTGAGGGAGAACATGAGATGGGAGTTTTTCGACATACACTAACTGTCATGACCCGGAAAAAAACAGTTTGGGCAGAGTGAGACAAGACGAGCATTTGACATTAAAAAGTATATAAATTGTATTATTTTTATGAAAATAACTGATTGTTATGCTAGATAAGACCCTTCTTTGTCGGCTGGGATCGTTTACAACCGCATTTGGGATCGTTTGAAGCCGCATTTAAACTGCATTTTGGAAGTTCAAAATCGGGGCACCATATCAGTCCATTATATGGAGAAAAATGCTGAAAAGTTTTCCTCAAAAAACATAATTTCTTTATGACTGAAGAAAGAAAGACATGAACATCTTGGATGACAGTGAGGTAAGTACATTATATGTGAATCTTTGTTTTGGAAGTGGACTTCTCCTTTAATACTGTGTTGTTACCTGAATGATCCACAACTGTGTTTTTTGTTTAGTGATAGTTGTTCATGAGTCCCTTGTTTTTCCTGAACAGTTAAACTGCCTGCTGCTCTTCAGAAAAATCCTTTAGGTCCCACAAATTCTTTGGTTTTTCAGCATTTTTGTGTATTTGAACGCTTTCCAGCAATGACAGTATGATTTTGAGATCCATCTTTTCACACTGAGTACAACTGAGGGACTCATACGCAACTAATACAGAAGGTTCAAACACTCACCGATGCTCAATGATATTAGAAAATTATTATTTTTTCCTGAAATTAATTACTCCAAAAATGTGGGAACCCTGTCGATTTGATTTAGTTGCAAAAGTAATAATTGTTATAGCTTGTGCTTGGTGTCTGCTTATTTAACTTCATGACCATTAATCCATTGATGTTCTGTGTTCAGATTGGAGGAGGTTTATTTCAGTCAAAAGCTGTGAAGGACCGGAGACATTCTCTTCCTCATACATCTCACCCTGAGAGCAGTAGTTCCTGCTTATCCCAGCAGAGACCCAAAGCATCAGTTAACACAGGGGAGCACGATCAGAAAAAAGATAGACTGGAGAATAGAAACCACAAAACCTCCCATTGTAGCAGCATGCCTTTACAGAAGGTACAGTTCAAGCTCTGCATATTTGTTGAATAATTTTATGCATGATGTGCCACCTTTTTCAAATATCTGTACATGTTGTCTTACAGGAATTAAGCACCACTCACCACAAGACTAGTCCAGGTAAGAATTATCCCCTTTTGCTGTATTTCTGATACTGATGAGCTTTTAAAACTAAGCTGTTTCTCTTTTTATATCGCATACAACTTTTTTTGCCAACAGAGGGCAGGATATCTCTATCTGCAAAGAGAAAAAGGGAGGGAAGTATGGAGAGTGAGAAGGAAATGAAACGGCCATGTGCTGATTTCCAACCCACCTCCAGCGCTTCCATTATAAACTCGCCTACAAAGTTCGTCAAACGTATTTTTGTGAATTCCAGCAATGACTCTGTGATAACTATAAAGGACAAACTGTCCCCTAAAATGCTTCCTGCCGCACCAAACAGCAACAACCCGAAACCTCTGCCTTCCTTCTCCAGTCAGCTGTTTAAACCATCTGAGGACTCAAATATGGGGAGTGACAGACCTCACTCATTTCAGCCCACTAAATCACCCACGACTGCAGAGCCTAAAGACGCTCTGGTGGCACGTGCCAACAAAAATCCAAAAGCTCCACCCAGCCAGCCACATTTGCGCAAAGTCTCTCCGAAGTCAAGCACAACATTCGACAGCATCGAGACACACTTTACGCCAGACTCCTGCTTACCGTTGCCCAAAACTCATAACAAAAAATCAAATGCTGAGACTTGCACACTAACAAGCCCCTCTTCCAACCATAAGGAGAATGTTAAAATTCGCTCGTCCCCTCATCATCCTGATCTGAGATCTCCCAGCTTTGCAGAACAAGCCGGTTCATGTAAGATGGAAGAGGATGAAAGAACGCAGTTGAAAGTGGAGCAGTCACGCAGCCCCAAGGCTATCATGCCTGACCCAGCTGTGTCGGTGAAAGTAGAAGGATCAAGAGAACAGAAGTACTGCCCCCAGTGGAAAGATCCCTTAGATATTGAGTTGGGAGACGACTCCAGCGACGAGCTGAGAGAGCACTGCAATATCAGCCTGAGCAGCAGCAGCAGTGGTCATGAAGATGAGCCACTGCCATCTCTGGAGAAGCTGATGAGTCGGAGAGACTATGTGCCCGTTACTCCCGAAAAAGATGCTTTCTCAGAGCCCAACACGCCTATCTCAAAAACAGTAGTAAGTTTAAGGATGTTCAAAAAAAATGTCATTAATCACTCTTTGACATGCCTGATTTTCACAAACACCTATGTTTCTTTTCTTATTTTTAAATTATTTGTACTAGCCAGAGGCAGTGAAAACCAAAGCCGTTAGTTATAAAAATACACTGGAGCAGATGCTGCAAGAGAAGGAACAATATCAGAGGTTGGTCTCAAAATCCGATTTGTTTTTCCCTCTAACTTCATTCCCCGTGTGTCTTATTTTGTGCTTGGCAGCCCTCAGATTGCTGTAGTGCTTTGGATATCAATAACTCAGAGGTCAAAAATCTCAATGTTGACTCAATGTTGAAATGTGAAATGCTTTTATTAGTGGTGTATACTAAAGGCAAGCATTGCTATTAATAGAATAATTAACCTACCTAAAAATGAAAATTGTTATCATTTAGTCAAACGCATGTTGTTTCAAGCCCACAACACAGATTAAGTTTTTTTTAATGTAATCTGAGAGATTTCTGTCCCTCGTTTGAAAGTCCAGACCAAAATGTTGACACTCATAGAGATCGTAGAAGTAATTCATGTGAATTGAGTAGTTGAATCTAAGTCTGTAGAGTCAAGACTGCTTTATATTATAAACAGATTTAATTTAGACATTTAAACATCTATAAACTGATCAAAGCAAATAAAATATGGTAAACAAAAGTGCAGTCGTACTTGACTGATGCATGAGAACAAACCTCATTGCTTCCTGCACATCAAACAAGGGCGCTTGAGCATCCGTTTACTGTATGATGACAGAATTTTCAATTTTGAGCAAGCTGTTCCTTTCAGTCAGCCTTTACATTGATTTAGGCTGTCATCTGATTAAAAATTAACTAATTAATCGCACATTTTTTCTGAAATTAATCATGATTAATCCCACCCAATATTACAGTTTTTAAATATGCTTTTATATTGCATTAATTTCACATTCAAAGTGAACTTAAAACAATCTTCATGTAAACCTATTATTTATCTGTGCCCTTCAGCAAGTAGGAAATATACAGAAATTGAATAAAGTTATCAAACACTAAATAGTAAATTAAATATAGACAAATCCTTAAAGCTACAAAAGTTATTGATTTGCTTTTTTTCTGTCATTCTTTGATTAATAGACATCACAGCAGCTGGGTTATTAGCTTATTTGGCTGCTATTACTTTAAGAGCAACGTGATGCTGATCTAACGTGCATGCTTGTAGTTTCATTCACACTTTAAAATGAAATGACACAGGTTACAGCGCGTCGCCGCATTTGTGTGTGGAATTTGAAGAGCACGTACTATGAGCTCAGTATAATGGCTGACAGGACAGGTAAATTTGTTTTTACTGACATATGGCCTGACAACATATCCTCTGACCGTGGTTTACTATTGTTCTACTGAAGCTGCCTTGTCATCTATACCATTTTTGCACTCATTTGACTAGCGCCTGTGGCGAGGTGGAGTGCGTGTCTGAATAGTCTCCCGTTTTATAGCAAACGGGAGACTATTATTAAATTGCTACAGAAGCAGCAGTTGCGAATGGGGTGGCCTACCCTAGCCCCACCTCTGCATTAAATATCTTTAACTCTGTTAAACTGGAAAGACTTAGGTGGACTTTTTTTAACTTTAAACTGTAAGCAACTGGCCAGACACACTGGAATAGTGGTTCTCAACCTTTTGAACTCCAAGGCCCTCTTGCGTCTGAGACAATATTTAAAGGCCAATATTTGAAGCCTTGGACCTGTGCTTGAGAAATGCTGCCATAGAACCTGTAGTAATGTGCTGAAAAACATCCAGCTGCAATACAATGCAATACACTTAGCATATTAATGCCAGGCATTCAGGCTGACAGTAACACTTTGGGTGTTTAAAATTGACAGATTGTTGTTTATTCCAACTGTCAGTCTCACAGACCGTGATTATGCCATGGCAGAATTTGTTGAGACAGCGCATGCTGCATTTAGCCTGCAGTCTCAGCCTGATAAATGTCTAATAATTACTTGACACGGTTTGTTTTTCATTTGACTACATAGGTCAAAAGAGTTGGAGAGACAGTTACTTGAGTCATGTGAAGAGGATCTACTGAATTTAGATGAGGATGAGAACAGTGAAAGTAAAGAGGAAGACATCTCACTTGAGCAAAGGTATTTTGTCCATACTGTATAGCTGGCTTTATTTACACCATTTGTTTTTTAAAATCCAATCTTTAGTAATAACTGTCTGCATCAATTCAAACTATATTGAAGCCTTTTGATGTTTAAAAGTAGATCAAGACAGTTCATTTAAATAAAATTGTTTGGAGTTTGAATATACAGTATGTGCCTGAATATAGTTTGAATATATGTGCTACTTCTTTTTATGTAGAATATTGTCAGCCTCTTGAAAATTTGTTAAACTGACTTTTTTTTTTTAATCTTTAGGGAATTTTTGCAAAGATTCTCGGTCGCCTCGTGTGCCATCAGGGACATCCACCCAGGAGAGGAAGTGTTCATGCCTGCTAGGTTTGGTCGGCTGTTCAACCACCAGACGTTGGACCTGAGGAAGATTAGTGTGACTCCACACAACAGATCACAACAAATCCTCTTTCAGTAAGACTGCCTGCACTCTGTTTGCGAACATAAGCAAAAACTGAAAGCAAGAGAAAACTGAGAATGACTTATGATACCATTTCAAGGGTGTTAAAAATTATGTCAAGTGTCAAACCCCCTGTTTCACAGACAAGGCTTAAGCCTAGTCCTAGACTAAAATGTAAGTCTGAGCTGTATCAGCTAAAAGAAACTTGCACTGGCTGATCTTAAAATATATCAGTGCCTTTGTTTTGTCTCAAGATGCACACCAATGTTTGTTGCTAGTAATGTGTTTTTCTAAGCTGGTTTATAAAAATTACTTAAATGTCCTAATTGAACTATGGCCTAATTCTGGCTTGGGCTATGTTCACACTACGAGCCTTAGTGCTTAATTCAGTTTTTTTTTTGTCAGATCTGTTTTTTTTAAAAATATATATAGCTGTTCACTTTGTTGCTTTAAATGTGGCCAATATCAGATTTCCAGTGTGAACAGATCAAGTTCTGAACTGGCCCGCATGCTTCTCAAAACTAGTCCAAAACTAGCCCAACCATGTTCAGGGGGGTGAATATCACGTTAATGGGGTTGCGTCAACCCACAAAGTTGGAAAACAACCCACGGCAATAGTGGAAAAAAAGTAGCCCAATTCTCCGGGGAAACGGTGGATTTGACAACACTTGCGAAGCACGCTGTCATACGGAAGTAAACACGGAGGACATAAAACAAGCGATTATGCGATTATTTGTAGTGTGATCTGCTCCAGAAGCCAGCGAAATTTGTGCACAGGCAATAAGAAAAATAAAGACAAGATGTGACAAAAGACAGCAGAGTTTTGAAACTTTTATGATACGAACCCTCAGGTTTTGCTTGTGTATGGAGTTGTCACTGTAATACTTGTGAGCTTTGACACATCACACTTCCACTGTTTACCTTTTGCAACTGTTTTGATAACATTGGGCAGTATCTAAAATCGTTGAAGTGTCTCCTGACACTTGCGGTCGCATTGCAAAACATCTGACCTCTATCGGATTTAATACCACATATGGAAGTGGCACAAATCGGAATTGAAAAGATCAGGTTCTGTGTGGTTTGTGGTCTTCACACTGTCATGACAAAATCAGATGTGAGTCACGTATGAGCCAAAAAACAAAAACAGATTTGTGCCACATTTGCCTGCAGTTTGAACACAGTCTTAGTCTAAGCCCTGTCTGTGAAACCAGGCCAAAAGGTGCTGATTTTTGAAATGTGTAAAATGAACGAATAGATTTAATTCTTCCATTTTTAGCAATAGATGATACCTCTCTGTTGACACCTTAAACCCAATATCAAATGTATTATCACAGTGAGTTCACTTCTCAAAGGATGAGTAATATAGTAGATGCATCAGTGATTATTTCTGTTATGTTATTAGTATTCTTTATTGCACTTTGCAATATGAGCGTTTTGTTTTCTTCCTCTACAGGGCCCGTACTGAGCTTGTGCTGTCTCTGATCAGTGCTGGCTTGTTGAGGAAAGCCTACTTTTCTTTCCCTTGTCAGCTTGAGGTTACACGTTGGCTTTTCCAGGTAAAACCACCCTGTTTCCTCATATTTTCTGTCCTAAAAAACACTGCATGCTTAGTCAATAACACATGGATGTACTTTTCAGTGGGCCAAAAATATTTGCACTCCAACATGTATACAACTTTGCAGACTCAACTCATATGATCCAATAGCCAAAATTATTCAACACATTTGCCATAATTAATTACAACCGTCACTTTAACACAGTCCACAATTATCTGCCTGAAATGTATGTATCACTAACAACTATAATGCTTTTTCAGATGATGTCAGTTCACCCAAACCCCATTATTTCCTCACACATCATGCAGTCCTTGCAAACCATTGCTCTGTCTGCTGCTCAACACATAGGTATGCTTGAAAGACCTCATAATGCCAAATGTGCTGTTCCTGTACAACTGATAAAGCACTAAAATTGACTGTTGTGTTATAGTTGAACGCCAGGGCCAGAGTTTTAAAGTGTGGGTACCCTCTGTACGGGACATCACCCTGGTTTTCCTGAACATGGGGGCGTCATTTATCAGTCTGTTCCCTCTAGAGGCTCTGCAACCCCCTTTTACTGAGGGAGACCTTTTGTGAGTTTTTTACTTTTCAGTCTGCAACATTATATTTCTGTGCTAGTCATATTTTTCATCTTTCAGCATATTTTCATAAGCCATGATTATACCAACAGCTTATGAATGCATATGTATGTGTTGGCAGAGAGAGCTTTCAGCCGGAAGAAGCCAGCCAAGACCGAATGATATCTGACGTGAAAGACAATGCCACTTTACCAGTACATAATTTGGAGAGTGTTCTCAAGGTAAGATAAATGTTTCAGGAATGTGTTTAGCATGTTTGAGTTGTAGGTCATTACTGATTTGTGTAATGATAAATTATCTTTAAATGTATTTTTACGTTTCAGTCTGTGTGTCTGAATTTTTTTTTATTATAATTTTTTATTTCTTCAGTACCTCTCCCTGTGTACTGCATTGTGTTCGAGAGCATACACTGATGAGGAGCTGCTGTTGCTTCTGACAATGGTGTGTAGAATTGGACTGGAGATTCATTTTCAGCTGCTACCAACTGGACACTTTAGCCTCCTGCTTCAGAATCTGCTTAAAAACATCACACACTGGGATGAACAGGTCAGAAAGAGTGTGTTCAATAATCATATTACCCAAAAATGAACATTCTGTCATCGTTTACTCACCCTCATGCCATTTTTTTTTCGAGCCCAAAATTCTGTATTATTAAAAAATGAAAAAAGTGAGTGCATTCTTCTTTGGTGGAAAGTTGTTTTTTTAAGGTGGACTACCCATTGAGTACACTGCCATTCCAGTTTCTTATGCTCATCAAGGCTGCATTTATTTGATCAAAAATTAAATATTGTGAAATTTTATTATGATGTAATATAACATTTTTCTGTTTTAATCTACATTAAAATCTAATTTTTCAGCATCATTACTGGAGGTATTTAGTGTCACATGATGCTTTAGAGATCATTCTAATATGCTGATTTATTGTCAGTGCTAGAAACAGTTGTGCTGCTTAATATTTTTTGGAGCTTTTTTTCTTTTTTTTTTTTTTTTTGATACTTTTTGATACTTCTATGAATAAGTTGTTAAAAAAGAACAGCATTTGTTTAAAATATAAATCGTTTAATTCTAACAATATACAGTACGGTTCAAAAGTTTGGGTTTGGTACATTTTTATTCTTTCTTTCTTTTATCCAGCAAGGATGTGTTAAATTGATAAAAAGTCATAGCAAAGACGTATTGTTAGAATATATTTATATTTTGAATAAATGCTGTTCTTTTTAAGAAAAAAGTATCACAGGTTCCAAAAAAATATTGGCCAGCACAACTGTTGCCAACATTGATGATAAATCAGCATATTAATGATTTTTGAAAAATCATGTGACACCAAAGACTGGAGTAATGGCTGATGAAATTTCAGCATTGCATCACATGAGTAAATTATGTTTTGAAGTATGTTACAATAGAAACCATTATTTTACATTTGAATAACATTTCGCAATAGTTTTTTTCTGTATTTTTGATCAAATACATGCAGCCTTCGTGAGCATAAGACAGTTCTTTAAAAAACATTACAAGTCTTACTTATCCCAAACTTTTGAATGGCAGTGTATTAGTTTGTCATTTTCTCACATTTAACACCAATTTCTCTTTTTTTTTTTTATTTATTTATTTTTTTTTTTCTATGTGTAGATATCTAAAACTTGTCAGATCCTGACTGATTTGTCAGAAGATCATCACAACCTCAGGAGACTCGTTTATCTTCTGCCAGATAGTAGTCGTGGAAAGTGAGTGAAAACCTGTAGTGCAATATACATATCTTTTCTTCTTGTTGACTTCTTAATGTAGACCATAAAGATAAGCAGGTGAATCAACATTTTTTTTCTTTT
The DNA here is from genome assembly GCA_012976165.1 of Labeo catla. Classification (NCBI taxonomy): domain Eukaryota; kingdom Metazoa; phylum Chordata; class Actinopteri; order Cypriniformes; family Cyprinidae; genus Labeo; species Labeo catla. The sequence continues at coordinate 3,900,382 of VONZ01000003.1, forward strand.
AAGTGCTTACTGCAATTATTCTTCTGCTGTTTCTTCAACAGGCAATTAAAACGACACCTGAGTGTGTCTATCATCTCAAAGCTTTTGAATCACACCTGCACTTACATACCCTCAGGGACAGATTTTAAGGTGAGAATAATCCATGGAATATTAACTGCTTTTTAATGTCCAACTCTTGCTTTATTGTTTGTGATGAGTGCAATTATGCAGGTGTATCATCCTCTGACTCCACTTGGGAAACCAAGCTGTTGTCAAACCACTTTCATATTTGAAAATATGTATTGTATGAAGATAAAAATTCACTTTTGTTTCTATTGCTATTTTTCCAGCTCTCTGAGCTGAAACGTTTCCTACCTCAAATGCGTCCTTCGTCCCTGCTGAAAGCCCTCAGGTCTGCAAGGAGAGCAGAAGATTGTGATGCCACTTTAGACCAACAAGTAAGCAGAAAGTCATTTGAGGGCTGAGAGCTATTGGATCATTACATTTTTAATATCCAAGAGTGATACAGCAAACCACGTAGAGTTTAATAAGCTGATAAATGATCTTCTTACATACAGGCATATTACCTCTGCTACAGCCTTTTGACTTTGACAAATGAAGCCTCCAATTTTGAGTTTCTACCCTCAGCTCAAAGAGTAAGTGTCTGGGTTTTGTTTTTTTATAGTGTTGTATAGTAAAGGAGGAAATCTTCACAATTTGATTACATTTCAGGGAGTTACAATCCAATGTCAAAACAGTTCTCAATGTATCTCAATTTTCGTTGTTTTTATGTTTAGTCTGACACATGCTTTTTCATCCAAAAGAGTTATTAACGATAGACTTAGAAATCAGATTTTTGTGGATCGATCCAGAGGAATCGAGATGCTCTGTGAATAGATTTTACAGTGCAGTCATAAAGGAGCAGTGTTAATGAATCAGTCACAGAAAGACCCTGTCAGTGGACACAGACCCACTCTGTCTTCTGGTACCACTCTCACCCTCAGGGACCAATTATGAGCATAACTAATTTCACTCACTCAAGAGAAAGCAGTACTTGTGAGGGATGATTTTACTGAATAGAAGTGTGATGTTTAGGAGGAGTTCAGTTTAATATGCATGTTTTTTAGCATTGCTGATTTCATCTTGAATATTAATTTCATGAGAAGAACCATCATTTTAACAAAACAGCAGGGTTCCCACGGATCCTTCAAATCCTTGAAAGTTAGTGAATCTGAAAAAAAAAATCCAAAGCCCTGGAAAGCTTTTGAAAATAAACATGCATAGATACAGGTCCTTGAAAATGCTTGAATTTATTTTGTGCAAGAAGTTTTCTGGAAAAATTTCATATTATTCCCTCCGGCCCGCTAATTACACCAACACTTTGTGGCCTATGCATACTAGCTTGCTTGATTTACGTTATGTGCATTTACTGTTACATTAAGTGTTTCCCATGCGAGGTACTGTTGTACATTGCCATGATGTTCATGCAAGCACTAAACTACTACGGTAACTCAACGTTTCACAGACACACTGTGAAAATTGCAAAAATAGGCTGAAACTGCTAAAACGTTATGCCTGGAAAATGCAAGTTTCAAGATATTTGGCTTATCAAAGACAATTAAAAAGAATGGCTTGCTAGAGATCCAAAGGAGCATCACTTGGCTAGGTGTGGAGCCGAATATTCTTCAGTTTTATGCAAAACAGAAATACGACAAATACAATATTAGATCTCTGTCATATGGCCAAAAATTAATGTTAAAAACAAAACATTTTGCATAGTTGTGTTTGACACATGAAAACTGTAACAATGTATCTTACAAGGTAACACAATGTAACCTTGCTTTCACTTGAAATGTGTCCCCACATTAAGTCATTAAATTTGAGGATACTGGATCTGGAAAGTCCTTGAAAGGTCCTTGAATTTGAAGTTAACCAAGGTGTGGTAACAGTCACTATTGCTAATTAGGTTTAAAATGTTTAAAAGTAAATTATAGTAAGCATTGTCAATAATAATATTAAGGTTGTTTTCACTACATGAGTGAAAGGAAAAATTATATATAATAATTTTGGTTTATAAATGCACTAATATTATTAAATGAGTTATGGCCATTATGGCAAACCCAACAAGACTTGTCAGGTCTTGTATCTTCCCAAAGGGGCTTATTTTGTGATAATGACTTGACGAGCTGTCGATTATCTCACTTATTACACAACTGCTTGCCAAATAAATAATATATAATGAATAAATATATTATAAGAAATAATTCTATAAAAAAAGAGACATTTTTACAATTCTGAATTGTGACTAAAACAAATCTTTGCATCGATTTTTGAACCTTGCTGCTTTAAATCCCAAGTGCACAACAAAAGCTTACTGTGACAGGTCTAATTTATTCCCTCAATATTGTATGAATAAAGTAAGGCACATCTGACTGTGCCTTAGTCTTTGTCTCGTCAGTATTGTTTTATATCTCAATTGTTTTTCTTAATTAGACTAACTTGAGCCCTCTTTCACTGCCAGAACGATCTGCGGAGTCTTTCTTCTCAGCTGGAGAAGCACATTAAGTGTGACATAAGGGAGAGCGAGAAAATGCTGTACAGGAGCAAGGTGAAGAGCAGCTTCGTTCTGTTCTTTGAGAATCCCTTATTCTGCTGATATCAAAGGGATCCAGATTTTTAGTGACAGTGTGTTTGTTTTTCTTCTGTAGGTGAAAGACTTTGTGGCAAGGATATACACCAAGTGGCAGGTGCTTCTCACACGAACGAGGCCTCAGGAGGTAATGTGAACGAATACAGTCAAATGAAGAATACATGAATACTGCTAACTGATGGTGATAAAAGCTATTGTTTTTTTGGCTGGTGGTGAAGGCTAAAATTAGTGTTTTTTCAAAAGTGTTTTTGAAATTTAAACAGGAATGTTCATAAACTACAGTATCTGTGTTTCCATTACCCTTCAAATTGCGTAAATCGAAAATATACCCAATAGAAACACCTCAATTTGGCAAAAACTCACATATATCGCAAAGAAGTTACGGTCACATGAGGTGGTTTTTTAGGCAATTCGAAAAAAGGAACATTAAGCAAAACTGCAATGGAAACTTTTTTTTTCTTTCTCATTTACAGCTCACTTGACTCTTAAGTCACATGAACATTCTTTAATGTACTCAGGGCTTTATGTTTACTTTTCTTTTCTTCAAGTGCTCCTAACTTAAATTTAGGAACACAGTCAAAATTTTAAGAGCACCTTCTAATCAATAATCAAAAACGCCTTTCCATTATGAGGTGATATTTGACTCCTAAAGTGATTTACAGGGGAATTTTGTTTTTACCTTTGTAATGGCATTTTTCTAACTTTATTAAAAGTATGTCATCTTTTATGTCAAATTTTAAAAAATGTTTTTTTAAGCTTTTTAAAATTTCTAATCAAAACAACAGAATAAGAATAAGTTACCAATCAAACGAAATCAGTTTTAACAAAATTAGTTTGTACTACAGAGGAAGCACAGAAGAAGGCTTGTAGATGTATTTTCATGTTTAATAAGGCTCAGAGGTGGCATGAGTGCAATCAAATTCATAAATTCATGTTGAGATTAATGGTTTAAATATTAAATTGAGTACAGATTTAAATAACTGAAAAGATACTTTAAAAATGAAACTAAAGTGACTTAATATTAACTTCTTGTTTATTTAACTGTTGTATTAAATCAATATCTCATTTATAAGCTCCTCATCTTAGATCGTCGCAAACTCACAAAGTGCCATTATAATCAACGAAGCTCTCTAGACTGCCCAATTAATCTCTTATTTATACTCTCTCTACACTTTGTTTATGAATGGATTTGTGAGATATGTCTGTGATAGATTACTCGTTGCAAAAACACGTAGAAACCTTTGAAGCTCCCGCAAACACAAATATGCTGATCAGGTCACTCACACATAGTGCTCCTAAATATTTTTTCATAGTCGCACGCAGTAATTTTCAGTCGCAAATGCGACTAAAATGGTTGCACTGTAGAGCCCTGGTACTATAACCTCCAAGAAACACCTCATACGTTGCTGCTGACAAGTATAAGGGCCTTTCCTTGCCATTAATGCTTGAAATGCCCTTATTTACACTGCCCACGTCTGCAGCGCATCACGGCCACTCTAGTCAGTGCTTGTATTTATACCAGCTGCGCCCCAGAAGCAGCTCTCCGCACTGCTTTACTAAAGATACATGTCTACATCTCTTTCGATTAAAAATAATGGCTTGTGTGGTGGCTGCGATTATACATAAACCTACCAACATCGGTTTTTAATGACTTATCACGATAGGAAAAAAAAAAGTTTTACTCGCATAACATTAATGGTTAATGGATACACCGTCAGTTTGCAATATTTATTTTTTTTACATTTATAAAATATCTCAAAAGTTTTGCACATGTGCAGTGGAAATGCACTTAGTGTATCTGCAGCTAAAGGAAAGCGTTGTGATTGAAAGCTCACAGGTAGAGTCAGGAAGAAGAGTTAGTGGTGGTGTTGTCATTGTGTGTTTTTTTTTTTTAAACAGTCATACATTGCAAAGAAAAGTTAAATGATTTGTTGGATTTCCCTAACCTGATCATGTCATTTTTATGTAACACAAAAGGAGGTCTTTGAAGAATTTCCCGGTCACCCTTTGATCTTAAAGGGGACGCCAGATGCAAAATTCACTTTTACATGGTGTTTGCATATAAATGTCTAAGCAGTGTGTGGACACAACCACCCTACAATAATAAAAATCCATTCACCCCTGTTTTCTTAATCCCCGCAAAACCTAAAAAGTCTTAATTATCAAGCCATTTTGGTTTTATGAGCATGATGTCATACTGCTCAAGACCCGCCTGGCTCCCTGTGAGCAGAGCTGTTTTTGACAAGGTAAAAAGGGTGCTGTTTTACAAGACCGTTGAAGAATTTTAAACAAAGTCATCTGCAGACATTTCATGAAGACCCTAAATAAACATACCAACTTGTGGAAACTGGGCATCTGATGTCCCCTTTGAAAAAAGATTTCAAAATTTCAAAAGCACCATAACAGTATAAAAATGGTCCATATGACTTACCTGTTGAAAAAAAACAGCATATGCTGGTTAGGTATTTTGAAGCATGGCAGCTGGTTTAAGCTGGTCATTAGTTGGTCATGAGCTGGTCCTGAGCAAGAGCTAGTTGATTAGGACCAGCACATGACCAGCTAAGGACCAACTAAGGACCAGCTCAAACCAGTTGTCATGCTTCAGAACATACCTAACCAGCATATGCTGTTTTTTTCAGCAGGGCTTTGCTCTATTTTCTGAGTTTAATGATATGATACTTTGTGTTTTCTTGGTTATTTGTTGAAAATGTTGACATATTTAATGAATCAGATGATCATTCTGTGATTTGTTCATTGCATCTTGATTTGTTGCTACATCTCTCACAAATATTAGCTAGAGCTAATGTGAAGATTTTCAGTGAAACTCATCCAAAATCTGTTGTATGACTTCAAAGGATGTGTTTGACTATTGCATTTGCATCTTTTACAGCGTATTGTGCATGATACTTTACTCTGAAATCAAAGCACTTTTTAAAACGTTAAAAGTTAAGCTTGTGTCTAGGTCATGAGTTTTTCATTCCACCTTGCTTCTCGCTTTTTAAAGGGGTCATCGGATGCCCATTTTCCACGAGTTGATATGATTCTTTAGGGCAGTGGTTTTCAACTCCTGTGAGCACCCCCAACAATGCACATTTTGTAGGTCTCTCATATCTGACACACGCATTTCAGATCTTGCTGTCTCTACTAAGGGGCTGATGAGTGGAATCAAGTGTGATAGATGAGGGAGACATAGAAAACATGTAGTGTTAGGGGTGCTCGCAGGACTGGTTTGAAAACCACTGCTTTAGGGTCTTAAATAGTTATGCACAATATTGGATTTTTGCCAATATTTTTTCTTATTTTGGCCGATGCAGATACCGATATATATCTCCGTTTGTTTGGAAACGGCGCAAATTCTCTCCTGTGCGGAAATTCTATGCAAATTATTTAAAAATTTGGTTCGTTTTTAAGAAGAATATATTAGAATTAAATAAACAATAATGGAGTCCTTTTATAAGTAAATTGAGTATATGTGACCCTGGACCACAAAACCATTCTTAAAAAGCACGGGTATATTTGTAGCAATAGCCAAAAATACATTGTATGGGTCAAAATTATTGATTTTTCTTTTATGCCAAAAATCATTAGGATATTAGGTAAAGATCATGTTCCATGAAGATATTTTGCAAACCTCCTACCTATATCAAAACTTAATTTTTGATTAGTAATATACATTGTTAAAAACTTCATTTGGACAACTTTAAAGGTGAATTTTTTTTATTTTTTATTTTTTTTTTTTTGGCACCGTTAGATTCCAGATTTGGCAAAATGTTGTCCTATCCCAACAAGCCATACATCAATGGAAAGCTTGCTTATTCAGATTTCACATGACACATAAATCTCAATTTCACAAAACTGACCCTTACGACTGGTTTTGTCATCCAGGGTCATAAATGACAGCTGCTTTATTCGTTATTACATCCAACAACAAAACACCTCAGGCACTTAGGAGACATTCTTGTCTACTCCTGCTCCGGCGTCGAAACAATGGTGGACTGTTTATAGCTCACTCAGGGTGGGTCTGTGCTAAAACACCAGTGACAGTCAACAGATATGGGAGGAGCCTGTGCAAAACCACGTCACTCTGCCAAGAATCTGTGAATGGCTTGATCTGAGAAAGTGGTTATGATTTATGGGAATTAAAAATAAAAAGCACTGGGTGGGTTTTTATCCTTATTGGGTAGTTGTGTACACACTGCCACATTATCACATTACAGTTCAAACAGTTCAAACACCATATAAAAATGAATTTTGCATCCGATGACCCCTTTAATCGCAGAAACATATTCTGTGTGAATGGCCCTTTGGAATATGTACTACTTTTATCATACTATGAATTGCATGAAAATGTAATTCTACCTAATTCTCCTTTTGTGTTCCATGAAGGAAAGAAAGTCATACAGGTTTGAAACACATGATTAGTAAATGAGTGAATGATCAAATGATAAGAGTGAGTAAATGAGAGAATTTTCATTATTGTGTAAACTATGCATCACAAGGCCTCTTGTGTAATTTACAGGGGAAGCTGTATGATTACTGGAAGCCCCCACCAGAGGATGAGTTGCCCAGCAGTCCTCAGGACCAGTCCTGCATCAAATCACAAGACACTTCCGAGAGTGCAGAAGAAACTCAGACTGCAGACTGGAGTGGTGCAGAGTCAGATGAAGATGCTGAGAGCAAAGAGGAAGAAGAGAACTCACCCAAAGAGTGTGAGGAATCTAAACCTCTGGAGGGCGATGTGAAGATCGAACAAGATGATGAAGATTGTGTGGAAGACCTCAGTGATGCAGAGGAGAAAAATGATGAACCAAAGCAGCAGCAAATGGAGCTAGAGGATGATAGAAAGTTTGAACCAATATCCGATGAAGAGCTGTTTGGAAGTCAGGAAGACTTGGAGCATGAGGTGAAGATTGAACAAAGTTATGAAGATTGTGTGGAGGACATCAGTGATGCAGAGGAGAAAAACGATGAGCCAAAGCAAAAGATGATAGAGCTACCTGATGATAGAAAGTTTGAACCAATATCTGATGAAGAGCTGTTTGAAAATCAGGAAGACTCTGAGTGTGAGGATGAAAATGATCTCATGGAAAGACAGGAGAAGCTAGTGGATGATAGAAAGTTTGAACCAATATCTGACGAGGAGCTGTTTGAAAGTTATGAAGAATTAGAGTGTGAAGATGATGATGATCTCATGAACAGAGAGGAGGAGCTTCTAAAAGATGAAGAGCCTCATGAAGAAAACAGAAAGCACATACCTGAGATGTTAGAGGAGCTTGAGGACTTGTTAGAGAAAGATAAAGAGCTGTTAGCGATGAAATAGGAAATGAAGAAAGGGTTTTGAGTCTGAGAAAGAATACAAACATTCTCAGGTCATTTTGAGAGAATTTTACATCGCACCTTTGTTGCCATCCTTGCATATCATTATGTGAGGTTTTGGAGTCTTTCAGTAACACACGTCATGCATGTAACTGTTTACATCTTGTTTATAATATATATTCTGTGTGTGTGTTCTGCATTTACCAGTTGTCCTTAATTTGTTTTTACAAGATGCTTCTTTTTTTAAGATGTAAGATGTCTTATTAAATGTTTGGCCTCTGTTTTTCTGAAACATATTTTTATGTACATACATTTCATTAGTAATAACTTGTAATGTCTGTATTGTTTATGTGCACACTGGTAGTTTTCAGGATCTACTCTTTATGCTGCTGTCTAATCTGTTCCATTTATTTTTTTACTTTGCCAAAAATCTGGGGCATCTTTATCCAGAAAATATTACTATAACAGCACAAGCAAGGGCTTAAATAATAGTCATCTTTTTCTGTAGGTTCCAAGGATGTTTAAGCATCTCAGTAGGTTTTGAGTACAGAGTGAATATAGTGTATTTTTATTATTTAGTTGTTAGCCATCCGGTCTTCCTCGAAAAAGACAGTGATGTTTGTCAAAAGGAATATTTAAAAACTTTTCTGTATTTCTTAAAAAAGAGAGAGAGATAAAATCCTTTGGTTATTTTTATGAAAATAAATACTTGTTCTGATAAAAAAAGATCTGTGCGTGTTTCCACTCATACTCCAGACCAGTCTGGTCTTACAAGTGTTTACATCATAGTCTTGCACTGTTCATCTCTTCCAAATGGTGGTGGTAATAGAGCAATATGTATGATTATTATTATTTTTTTAAAGTGCCTTTTACATGAATATTTAGAAATGTGTATTTCGTACTAAGCATTAGCCTGTTCCTTTTCTGATCTCTATATTTAACAATGAACGTACTGCGTGTTTTAACAGTGATCTTTGTTTATAATCGTAATTGTGTAAGTGTGCTTTTTCCAATAGATAGCGAAGGAATGCGGTATCCCAAATACTTACCAGGAGCCCAGATGTTTTTCCCAATAATGCCGTCGGTCAGCAGCGTGTTTGCTGTTCGAGCGCATTGTTTGAGATGGAGAAGTGGCGCAGGAGGGCGTACAGTACCTGTGTCTAGGCTCGCGCCGCGGGCGCGCGCACACACGCACAGCAAGGCATAGCGACTATCACAGTTGAGTTCATTCCGCGTCTCCGCTCAGTCTTCACGTTACTTGGCTTTACATTAACTGCTAGACGACTTTTCTGCGTTTTTTGGACGATTTATGACGAGAGGCATTTCAGTAAGTAGACCACTTTGATATTGTACACGTTTTCTTATTCTTTTTGTGACATTTGTTGTCACTGCACGTCTGTATCTTAATAGTGAGCATCGCACGAAAGAGTTCTCACTGACAGTTTGGTACGAACAAGTCTCTTTTACCTAATGTTGAGTGAAGACAACATCCTTTAGACGACAAGAAAAGGCTAAAATGATAATTAAAATTAAATTATGATTTTGCACAGACGAAACCTCAATGTATATGGCAAGCCGCTTTAACATTTATTCTCCAAAAGAACGGTTTTTGTTACTAGTACTTTTGAAAATTTTCAAAGTATACAAGTGATATAATTTTATGTTTTACTATTATCTATTACATTTCGCTAGTCTATATTAGTAGCTAATGCAAGAAAGTATTCTTTCATTGATAACAGTTTATAGTTTTTGGTAAAAATTAAAATATTTACTTGCATCTGTTGTTGCATTCTTAGTACTGATTAAAAATAGTTATTTACTAGATACTTGTGTATATTTCAGTTATTACTAGTAATGTTTTATTCTTGCTAATAAGATTTTGAACAACCACTCTAACAATACATAAAACAAGTTAAAAAAATGTTACTGGTATCATATATATAGATAGATAGATAGATAGATATTTCTAGAAGTTTTTGAAAGTCTCTTCTGCTCACTAAGCCTGCATTTATTTGGTCCAAAGTACAGCAATAACAGTAATATTTCTGTTTAAAATAATTGTTTTCTATTTTAAGGTAATTTTTTCCTGTGATTTCAAAGCTGAATTTTTAGCATCATTACTCCAGTCACATGGTCCTTCAGAAATCATTCTAATATTCTGAATGCTGCAAAAAACATTTTATTATTATTATTATTATTATGTTGAAACACCTTTTTTCTGGTTTCTTTGTTGAATAGAAAGTGCGGAAGAACAGCATTTATCTTAAATAGATATCTTTTGTAACATTATAAATGTCTTTATCAAAAAAAATATTGATAATAATAATAATAATGTTTCTTGAACAGCAAATCAGCATGTTAGAATGATTTCTGAAGAATCATGTGACACTGAAGACTGGAATCATGATGCTGAAAATTTAGCTTTGATCACAGGAATAAATTAAATTTTAAAATATATTCAAAGAGAAAGCGTTTTTTAAATAGTAAAATAATATTTCTGCTTTTGCTTTAAAAAAACATTAAAATCTTTCTGTTCAAAAACTTTCGACTGGCAGTGTACACACTACACATAATAACACATAATATACATATTTAAAAAGTTTTAATAAACTTACTAATAACTTTTGGGGTAGATTAGAGTAACTAAGAAATGTAATTGTACATACATACAAAAATTGCCAGCAACAGTTGGAACAGTCAGTGTCTGAACCACAAATTTGTAATTTGTTGTTACCAGTATAAATGGAACAGTTACTTTCTTAGTTACTTTTGGGATCGTAACTAGTGGTAAATTGGCATTTAAGTACTAGCAGATAGTTAAAAGCAATTAAAGACAAGTGAACAAGTGAAACTAAAGAAGGCACCAGCAAAACATACTAGTAGGAAGTGAAATCTCACACTAGTAACAAAAATAGGTGCTAGTTCATTTTAAGGAAATAGATGTAAAATGGCTTGCCATACAAAGTATAATCTTTCTTTCTGCCAACTAGCAGTTCATTAGAAGTTAACCATTAAACTCTGTGAAAGGCCATATGACTGATGGATATTTTAGGCTATTGATACGTGATGTGAGAGAGTATCAGAGAGACTGTGGACACGTCCGCGTTTAATCAGATTAATGCGCGGAGTATTAGTCACCTCACAGTGAGAATTTGCAGGGCAGTTTTCCCTGGCACAAACACCTTGTCTAAGTAAGATGACATCTGGAAGAAGAAAGTCTTTGAGTGACACACCAGCAACAGAATATGCCTGGCAATAATCTAACACAAATTGAAATGTCTAATAATTGTTTCATAAATATGTGAATGCCTTACTGATGCATAATTCTGAATGTGTTGTTTAGCTTTGCTGAGTTGTTGCTGATGTTGTGCTATTTTACACAAATATAAAAACTATAATTTACAAAATATATGCTCTCTCTCATGCATCAACAAAGTTTAGGCTACTCTAATGCTGCATCCTTTACACAGATGCAAAGCAGCATCAGAGCCGTATCTGATACTGCAGGGGCAATGCTGCATATTTTACGACGACATTTATGTGATATTGTGTCTTTAAACTGAATTTGGAGCTGTTACAGACAGAGTTTCTCAGCTGTGTAAAGATGCTTTTGTGGCATCCTGCCATATGATTTTTCTTCTTTATTTACTGCTTTTATAGTTCAACAGAATCTCATTTTTATTCTCAACTAAAAAAAAGACAGTCCCTCATGTGATTCAGCATCCGGTCAATGACCCAGTGTACAATCGGCTACTATCATTGCTTATCCTAAAGGTCCTATGCATGCAAGAATGAGATTTTTGTGAAAGACGGCTTGCATAATTAAGCAATTCTCATTTATAAGCCAAACACTAATTTATTTGTTATACTGTTGTCTTAAGTTAACCTTAGTGGTCTCTATGAAAAGTTATTTATTTAGCTTCTTGTTCATTGCCTTGTGGTGGAATATTGATGGATCCGGTTTCACTGATGATGAAATAGATGGCGGATGTGCTTCTGAATTTCTGTGGAAGATTATTAGGCTGATTTGTCAGGAGTCTCAAAAGGCCTTGAACTGATACTCTGTTCTTGAATGCTATTAGTTCAAGGTTTTGTAAATGTTTAAATGTCAAATTTCTGGTTGTGTCAGGTAGTTAGTTCCTTTTTATTGTCCACAAGTGGAAAATAATCTTTGGCTTTACAACACAACACAACACAATTTTTTTTTTCTCAAATAAAATGTAAATTCATGTCCCAGTCACATTTTCTTGGTTAAATGAACATTACTTACACTAGCAGAGTAAAAATCTATATTGTATTTTTTACATTAACAATGTAATTAATAGGCTATTCTGTTTATTAAAACCAAGTTTAAATCTGATCAGTTTAGTGTTTTTAAGCATTTTATATTTATTCCAAAATAACTCAAGGCAGTAACAATTTAAACAACATATTATTTGATTTAAACTATTATATATTTTATTTATGAACTGATGTTCAGCTGTTCTTCGTAATAAACTTACGAAAGATGTACCTTTTAATTTCAGCAAGCTGATCGCTCACTAAAAAAAAATAATAATAAAAAAAAATACATATCATATTTTCAGGCCATTTAAAGTTTGATTTTGACATAAAGTTGTTATATCTAAGTGTGTGAGTTGTTTACTTTCTTTTTCTTTAATTAGTTTTCTCATTAACGTCATTATATGTGACCCTGGATCACAAAACCAGTCATAAGGGTAAATTTCTTAAATTGAGATAAACCTGAAAGCTAAATATATAAGCTTTCCATTTGATGGTTTGTTAGGATAGGACAATATCTGGCTGAGATACAACTATTTGAATAGCTGGAATCTGATGGTGCAAAAAAAAAAATCAAAATATTGAGAAAAGCACCTTTGTCCAAATGAAGCTAATTCATATATATTCGTTAATTTTGACCCATACAATGTACTTTTGGTTATTGCTGCAAATATACTTAAGACTGGTTTTGTGGTCCAGGGTCACATATCATTCAGACTAATTTGTGAATCTGGAACACGCACAAACACAAGAGGCGGGATTTATCACATGAACAAGTCACAGCTGATCATAACAAGTTATATCCAGTCATACACTGTAAAAACAATTTGTTGATTCAACTTAAAATAATTTGTAACCTGGCTGCCTTAAAATTTTTAAGTTCAGTCAACTCAAAAAAAGTTTATTCAACTTGAAATGCTAAATTATACTTAGTGACAACTTAGATATTTGAGTTGAGTCAACTTAAAATTTGAAGGCAGCTGGGTTACTTACCCATCTGTTAAGTTTAGCAAACGCAAATATCTTGTTTGTTGTTGTTACTTAGTACAACTTAACATTTCAAGTTGACTAAACTTATTTTAGTTGACTGAACTTAAAATTTTAAGGCAGCAGGGTAACAAATTATTTTAAGCTGACTCAACAAATTGTGTTTTTTATTTTTTTACAGTGTATTGTGATCTCTCATGTGACTTTCCCCCATTCATTCTGAATTACCCCCCACCAAACTCACGGCATGCTTTAGGGTGTCTGTTAAAACTCAATGGGCTCAGGGGAGGCGAGTGAGACGCGGACTCCCTTTGGACAGTTTTACTTTAGAAATTAGTGATTTATATGCTATTTTAATGTCATATTTTGTAATATTTGCGTTGTTTTATTTTTATACTATTTTTTTTGTCTCATCCAATTTTTTTTGGCCTCCCTTGCCTCCTCAGAGGAAACGGCCCTGAAACACACACATCCTTATACAGTATATGCATGCATATTAATATTCATGTCTCAGCATTTAGAATTCTATCTGCAGTTGGCACAAATGCCGTCTACACATTTTTAATCACCAGAGGTCGTCTAAAACATCTCCTTGATGTCCTCCTTCATTCACAAACTCTGCAGGTTCTTAATGCATTAAATGTAGCATGTCACTGTCATTCGATTACATCCACGAAATCATGATATGAATTTAGTGTGCTTGTCTGCGCCGCTCTCTCGCTTTTGAGGGGTCTGACCCTTAAACTCGCATGTAAATGTGCTCCAAGTGACTGACAGCTGGTTAAAGATGCATGAAGGGTCTCATGCAGTCACTGTTCAGCTGAGCTGCTTAAGAAACAGAGCTATCGTTTTTTCTCTGCAGCTGCTCAATTCTTATCCATCCTACAGCCTGATACCATGAATCCTGTTGTACAACTCAACGATTTATTTTTAAATCAACTCGCAGCTGATCTTCCATTGTCTGGAATTGGCTTTAGCTCATCTCTACAGCTCTGAAAGCAGAATGAGGAATAGCAGTGTGTGTTTGACTGATCTCTTTAGGGGCTCTCTGATGTGACCACTGTGCCGATCTGGAGCTGGCGCTGTGGGCTACAGTGGGCAGCAATTGATATGCTTTCATTTGCTTTCTTATGGCGTTAGTGCTAAGAGATTTTCCACTGGGAAGATTTGGCCTCTCATGTGTCTGACCTATTCTTTCTTTCTATTCATTCTTTCTTTATAGTTCTCATTCTGTCTAGGACATCTGAATTGGCTGAATAATAATACCGCTGATGGTTGTGTAGTTATAATCCGATAATGGATTTCTTTCATAAACCTCTTACACTTAAACTGGATTCTAGTTTTGCACCAAACTATTATTTAGTCCACGCTGTACTCTGAACGCTTCAGCAGAAACGTTATTTGATTCCTAAAACTTTCGGTGATATTTAATACCGTATACTGTCATATCTACTAATGCTTTGTTGACATAAAATTCCTTCAGGGGCTGCACAGACCTTTCAAAGCATTTTTAGTGATGAAATATCACGCTTTTATTAAAACCAATAAGGCTTTTTCGTCTGTGATTAAATTTGTCAGAATGATTTGATAAATAGTCATAAATAGTAAGATATGAAAGTGATGAGAGCACATTCAAAATCAGAATTAAACTTGGAAATAAACAATTTTTTAGGATTTTGAAATATGTTAAAATATAAGAAATACATAAGATTTGCTCTATTTTTAGGTCACTATACACTACAGAAGTCAAAAGTTTGGGGTCAGTACTTTTATTAAGCAAGTACACATTTAATAAATCAAAAGTGACAAAAATGTACTGTTACAAAACATTTCAATTTAAAATAAATTTTTCTGTTCAACAAAGCATGTTAAAAAAGACAAATGCATCAAAACTGTTTCGAATATTGGTAGTAATAGTGTTTCTTGAGCATTTTTATTATTTTTTTTTTATTGCAAGTATAAACCAGAATAATTACAACAGTTCAATACAACATTGGATGACAGTATAAATAACAAAATAATACAGGAAGACAATAAAGGAGAAACTGAATACTGGAGTAATGATGCTGAAAATTCGGCTTTGGCGTCAAATATATTCAGATAGAAAACTGTAATCTAAAATTGTAATATTTCACAGTATTTACTGTATTTTTCATCAAATAATTGCAGCTTTGGTGAGCATAAGTGACTTCTTTTAAAAAATGAGAAAAAAAAAATTATATCAAAGCATATTTCTCATTGTGTGACGTTTCAGCTTTGCTCTTTATGTTGTTGGAAAGAACAATACGAGGGATGCTGATCCGATAAACCTCTCTGGCACATTACTGCTGATTCCTGCACTACAGCAGGTGTGAATTCAGGCACATCTGTGCATTTATGTTTGAGATCGTTTGTTTTGTGTGTTTTATTTATGCAGAAAGAAAAGGAGTAGAAAAAGTTTTGAATGAACAAGAATACGTTGGCCTAGAAAGCCACTGGGAATGTGCTCTCTAAAGAGGAGATAAAGGGAAAAGAAAACAGCGCTCATCTGGTGCGTAAGCTTGTTTAATGGAATGAGGGAGCGAGAGTGTGTTTATCTGAGAGAGGGGGAGAAGTCTGGAGTGTTTACAAAAGAGAGGGACTGAGTGTGTTAGAGTAATGGACGGAGGGAGGCGAACAGTTGGATGCTCAGGCCACTGTCCTC
Source organism: Labeo catla (assembly GCA_012976165.1). Lineage (NCBI taxonomy): Eukaryota > Metazoa > Chordata > Actinopteri > Cypriniformes > Cyprinidae > Labeo > Labeo catla. Next base: position 3,916,278 of record VONZ01000003.1, read on the forward strand.
CTAAATCACATCAGACTTACTCACACACACACACAAGCACAATGACTCTTCCTTTTTAAGTAACAGCCATTCTCTTACAGGTCAGTCGTGACCAAACGACAACAATAGTAAGGATAGTGTCAATACGGAGACAAATTTGATTTGATGCACTAAAGAAGTGAACTGATCTAAAGAAGTGAATTGTAGTTTTGATATCTTTAAAATCATGTATGTTCAAATGTAGGCGAAGGCAGTAGAAATTTGTTAACCAGTTGAGATTTTAGACTATCGTCTCTATTCCGGTTATACACTCACGTGACATTGCTGTGCTACGTGGTCATGAAAACATATTGTTTGCACAGGTTTTTAAGCCGTTGAAATGCAATCAGCAGCAAAAGAGAACTTATTTCGCTAGATGTGAGTGCTGTCAGAGAGGCGTGCACATGTGAAAATGGTGTTTATGGAGCATGGGTATTGAACAGAGTTATTTTTGCCACTGTATAGGCCTTGAACGGTTAAATACACACACTTGTATGTGTCAAAATGCCCTTGTAAACACATTAATTTCTTAAGTGAAAGCAAACAGCTGAGAAAGAAAACAAATGTAACAGTATATTGGATCCGGGCAGCTCTTAAAGTGACAGCAGTCTAATATTTCTGCTGTCTGTCATTCATGTTAGTCAAACAACAAAAGAGAGAAAATCTCTCACTGATCTTAAAAGGAGAACGCCACTTCCAGAACAACAGTTTACAAATAATTTACTCACCCGCTTGTCATCCACGATGTTATGTCTTTCTTTCTTATGTTTTTTGAGAAAAACATTTTCAGCATTTTTCCTCCATATAATGGACTGATATGGTGCCCCGATTTTGAACTTCCACAATGCAGTTTAAATGCAGTTGTAAATGATGCCAGCCGAGAACGATTGGTTGATTTAATGAAAATAATACAATTTATGTACTTAATACCAAACGCTCACCTTGTCTTACTCTGCCTGGACTGTTTTTGTTCCGGTTCATGACAGTTAGGGTATGTCGAAAAAAGTCCCATCTCAAGTTCTCTCTCAAGGGTGAAGGATCCTTAGATCCTTCCATGCAAATTATTGTGTTGTGTTTAAATTTTATGTTTGTTTTTAATTTTATTTCTAATCATTTATTTACATAATTATTTATAGTCATTTTACAATCATTAGTCATTCACATAATTCATATTTAATTATTTATTTGATTATTTAAGTATTTATCATTTATTCATATATATTATTCATTTATATGTTTTTATATTTTTTATATTTCTTATTATTTTTCTTTCTTATGTATTTTCATTATTGTTCAGTTCCATGATTGTGGGGTTTCATGAATTGTTTGGTCTAAGAAATAGATAACGGGGATGTTTATGGAAATTCAAGGTTTATGGGATGTTGAATCCGTTTGATATATCATTGTTCTTTGAGCTGTACTCCCCAGACGAAGTTTGAACATTGAGGCAGAGCAAGACAAGATGAGCGTTTGAGATTAAAAAGTATTTAAATTGTATTGTTTTTATGAAAATAACTGATCATTTCACTAAATAAGACCCTCTTCCTCGGCTGGGATCGTTTACAACCGCATTTGGGATCATTTGAAGCCGCATTTAAACTGCATTTTAGAAGTTCAAAATCGGGGCACCATATCAGTCCATTATATGGAGAAAAACGCAGAAATGTTTTCCTCAAAAAAATTTCTTTATGACTGAAGAAAGAAAGACGTGAACATCTTGGATGACAAGGGGGTGAGTACATTATATGTCAATCTTTGTTTTGGAAGTGGACTTCTCCTTTAACTAAATTACTTTTGTAACTTTAATAAGAATAAGCATATATAATAAAGAATATGCAGTGTTTTTATTAGGGCTGTCCTCGACTAAAGATTTTTCTGGTCGACTAGTAGTCGTTCATTTTAAGCATTTGCCGTCTGTTAGTCGCAAGTTTATTAATAAACGTTTTGTTGTTTTTCTGAGTGCACACAAATAAATGTAGAGTCTTTACAGATTTGAAAAATTTATTACCCTTATATGTATGACCAATAATGAGGGAGTATTTTAAGAGCAAGTGAGCGCACCGGCGCCTCCATCTGTCATGCAGTGAGAGACCTGAATAGTGCATTTTTCTACGTTAATGTTAGATTGAGCGGCCATGTAAAGTTGTTACTACATTTTTGCATCTTTCAGATGAAAAGCCATATTTGAGGTTGATGAATGAGAAGTGAGCGTTTGGATGTCCTGCCTAATCAACTATATTACCGTATAGACCAGCCGTTAACGATCTGTCAGATAAAATTTATGTGTAATTTATCTGTAAGATAAAATTACTCAAATCATGATATACGATTTTGGTTAGATGAAAACTTCATTCATATCTGTGATTTTCAAAAAGCTGTTTTAATCTGCATAAGGTGGGACTCATAGTGGCTGTCATGTTTAATAATCCTTCACTTCTTTAATAATACTTAATCTCAGTAACCCCTATTACTGGGTGGTAATGGCATAAATGAATCATGGGTGACAAATACACCTGCTTATAATAAGACACGGATGCAAAAAGAGAAGAAAAACCCTATTAAAACAATAAAACCTTTTTTTTTTTTTTTTTTGGTCAAGCACCAATTCTTTTTGTAATTACAGAGTATGGCAGAGTATTTTTAATTATATATTACTATTTAAATATTTGGGGTCCGAAAGACTTTTGAGTGAAGTCTAATAGATTTTTTTTTTCTTTTTGTTGAAACGATACATTTTGTCAGGATTCTTTTAAAAATAGAAAGTCATTTTTTAAAATATAAATCTTTTGCAACATTGTTAATGTCTTTACCCTCATTTTTCAGTGATGTAATGCATCCTTGCTAAATGCATCTTCAAAAAAACACACAAACCTTTGAACTGTAGCTAAACTAATTTCCACCGACTAGTGCATATCCTTATTTATGCTCCCAGTTTCTCCAGAGCACTTTATTGCAGAAACACTAACATAAAAACTCCAGAGGATTTCCAGACTAATCCAACCTGCTTTTGATGCAAGGTGAGGGAAGTCAGAGATGAGCTCTTGCTGAGTTTGTGATATTTGGGTGAAGTCCTGGCTCTTTTGGATCAGGACTCACACTATTCAGTTGTCATACATTAATCACCAGCTTATTATTCCACGCAGTCACCTCAGACACAGGCTCAGGATTAAAGGCCTGAAAGGTCGGTGTCACCGAATGTGGCTTTGCATCCAATAAAGCCTTTGATCTTCACTTTGACGTACCTCTGGGTCTCCATGTGCTTTGTGCATGTGTCACTCAGTCTTTTTTGGATTTGAAAAGAAGACTTCATTCCTATTAGGGTAACCTTTTAATACCACAGGGTGCACTGGTTTCTTTTTAACATGCCCACGTTCCTTTGTTCCGTGCAAACATGAGAATCTTGATAGCTGGTTGTCCTTGGGCAATCTGGGCAGAGAACCACAGTTAAATTGTGTTATTTGAGAAATCTGAGCGTCAGAACACACGCTTCACCTGATCACATGTCAGCTTAACTATGACATCAGCACTAGTCATTTCTGTACCTGTCCTAACCCTCTTGTTTTTTCTTGTTTTGCAGAGTGGAGTGCTTAAGGAAGAGAGAGCTGTTTGCGCAGAAGAGTAAAACGGCAGCGTTTGTGCATACTAGAGGAAACGGTGTTTAGAGACTGACTAAGTGATTGACGTCCTGCTCCCTTGAGAGGAGGGGTGAGCGGCAGTCTCGTGGTACTCACCCCTCCTGGTCAGACTGCTGATGCTGAAGATGTTGACCCATAGTGCATGGCTGCCGTTCCTGCTGTTGCTGTGTGTTGTGTCTACTCTGTGGGGTTATCCCTTCAGACCCCCACTAGACCTGGATGTGACCCCCAGAACTACAATCCTCTCCAGCGGTATGATACACATGTTTTGTTTTTTACTCATTCATATAATACTAAAGAGAAAGATCCACCAATCAGACAAGTCACTGTTACTATGGAAACAAATTATGGCAAAGAGCTCTGTGAGCATCCACACCCACAAAGCATTGCTAATATCTCAATCGAGTCTCTCTACCCTCTCAAACTACTTATATATTTATATATTTGTGTGTATATATATTTGATGTCAGTACGATTTTATAATAATTGATATTTTTCATCAAGGATGCTTTAAATGAATCAAAAGTGGCAATTGCAAGAGATTTCTCTTTGAGAAAAAACACTTTTTCAATAATAATAATAATAAAATATAGCTGCAAGCAGCAATTATCAGGGCCAAACACTACAGAACAGGCAAGACAGCAAGTATCAGACTAACTATAGCAATAAGAAATTGCAGACATTTTAAGATGATTGTAGTCAAAATGGCTAAATACAACCACTAGTAATATGATTTGAGTGTGTTCTGTGTGAGGCGACAATAGCACACACAAAGTTTGGTGTCAGTATGTCAAAGCTTTGCAGAGATACAGCCTCAGGGCCCTATTTTAACGATTTTACATTGTAATTCTTCCAATTTTTTTTTACAATTTTTTTTGCATGTTTGTGTGCTGCTGCATATCCCTGCGTGTAATAAGCAGAGTGTAAGTGTGTTATGCACCCTATAGGCACATATTACTAACGCGGACCTTAAATAAGAAAAACACTGCGTCATTGACTTTAGACCAGGTTTTAGTTGGGCAATGGCGCAATGCTGCAAAATAGCAATGTGCCAACAATGCGCATGAACACACTTCGTTTTCAGACTAGAATGCCCATGGGCAAAAGTGCATTTGCTATTTAAACATCATGGCAATGGATGTGAAAATGCTAACTGCTTCGGGCCGAAACTGGCAAAAAAAACCCAGTGTTGCATTGCGGTGGGTGTGTGATAGGGCCCTCAGAGTCTTTTTGGCATTGCGCCTCAAATTTGTTGCGTTGCTATACAAAAACTATTTTGTCTTCTGACATGACATCTGTAACTTTTTGTCAGCACAGTCTGAAGATGATCTGACTTGAATTTGGTGAAAATCAGACAAACAGTCTAGGAGGAGTATGAAAAGTAGGTTTTTAAAGAAAATCAAACTGGCGAAAAGGACTTTTGGCCAATTATGGCAAAATTGCTATCTACATTCTCAGCATGACCCAAAGAATATATTGAGACCAGTTTCATTACAATAGGCTAATATACTCAAACGTTATTAGCATTTTTGGAAATTTTGACCACAAGATGACACTGCCCCCAAACTTTTTGAGATTGTAATGTTATGCCACTGCATTTGTAAAATATGGCATTTTACGACGAAATATCAAAATGACCGTCGGCCAAAATGGCTGATATGGGGAAAACTGGGTATGGTTTGACTTGGCATGTTGCACTAAATCTAAAGAGTCAGTTTTGTGATTTTTTTTTGCCAAACCATTCAGAAGTTATAGGCAAAAAAAAAACAAACATCTCCTGACCACTAGGCGGTGCTGCGACGAAATTGTGCAGATAGCCTCAGGTCATGGTTATTATAACACACACCAAATTTGGTCTCAATACACTAAAGCACTGCAGAGAAATAACTTCATGTCCATTTTTGCGAGCTTTTCGTCAAATTTGTTTGTGCGTTATTTGAGAACAGTTTGACTAATCAACTTGAATTCCATAACTTTTTTCCAGAATTGCCTGAAGATTATCTGAGCCAATTTTGGTGAAAATAACAGAAATTGTCAAATTGTCATTCCGAGGAAAACTGAATTTTGCTCCTAAAATTTACGGTTCAAAATGTATTAGCATAAACATGAGTGCAGCTTTAAACTGTTGGTGGCGCTAGAGGGTTTGGTTTAGAGATGCCAAACTTATATGGTTAATTTTGACACTGCCCTCTGTCTGTGTGCCAAATTTCATAGCCTTCCCGCAAGCAGTTTAATGGGCTGCCATAGACTTCCAGAACAGAAGAAAGTTTCTTGAGCAGCAAATCAGCATATTAAAATGATTTCTGAAGAATCATCTGACACTAAAGATTGGAGTAATGATGCTGAAATTCAGCTTTGCACATGTAACACATTAAAATAGAAAACATTTATTTAAAATTGTAATAATATTTCACAGTATTGTTGTTTTTACTGTATTTTTGATCAAGTAGGTGCAGCCCTGTTGAGCGTGAGACTTAAAAAAAATCTTTTTAAACTTTTAAACAGAATATAATACATTTGTACTGCCGTTTTTCAATTATGTAATTTTTCTTTTGATTTTCATAATTTTTTTCTTTTAGATCAAAGTTTTACATGAGTTTTTAAAGAGCTAGAGCTGGTTTAGATCAAGTGTTAGAATGCCTTAGTGAAGAATTGTTTGAAGTCCCTATGGAGCAAATCATTGGGAAAAATGCTTCCAGAACCAGGATCGCTGAAAAAGTAGGCAGTAACTGTTGCGCTCTATATCACTGTATGTAAATATGATAACCATTCAGTGCCAAAGTATACTGAAGTATAACAGTTCATTTGTCCATTAGCAGCACAATATCATGGTACTACCACAGTAAATTTCTGTGCACATCACAAGGGTTAATTCTGAAGTAAATAAAAAGGGCTGCTCAGGCAGATGCAGAGAAGCTGCTGTGTGGTTACGTGAGGGGGAGTGGGTTCACGGACTGTTTATGACTTTGTACTTAATCATTCAGATGTAAGCAAGCCTCTATCACACTCGTTTAGATGACTCGCTGCTTGCCAGCTTGAATTTTGTATATCTCTTCGCTGTTGAACAATACAACTCCTTTTTCTCACATCTGTGAAGCAGAAATGCAGGAGAGAAGGCACAATAAGCCAACCCAAGGTTTCCTTTATCTCCAGTGTTTAGTTACACAACCGCAGAAAGGTCAGAGGGCTGAGAGTCTTGAGGCCTGTGTTGAGTTTAAAAACACTGCGAGAGCAGCAGGTTCACTCTCCAAGACTCGTCATACCTTTTCCTGCCAGTTCAATGACCTAGAGAACGAGCACTACAGCAGATTTTCAATGCAGAAGATAGTTCAAACAGTGTTGGGGGATGTAACGTTAAAAATAATTGCGATGCATAGTTGCATTAAATGACGAATTTAGTGAAATATGTGGGAAGTAACATGATGTTTACTATTTGTTAGTTTTTAGATGATACTCTCTTCCAATACAGTAATACTGTGCTTGGTCTGCAGGGTTTTTATGTAATTCAAAGTTGAGGTATTTGTTGTGAAATGAATTGCTTAAAAACATACCACATTACTCATTCATAACTTCTAAATTAGTCAATTACGCATTCATAATCAATTACTCATTCATGCTACACAGTGTTATCTTAGTATCATTGAGATACTGTTATAGTTGTAATGTAGTAATAGTTTTTATTAATGTTTTGAATTTGTTTTTATTTTTAAATTTTAAAAATAATAGAAAAAATCATTTTAATTTTAGTTAATGTTTTAGTCATGTAGTCGTTTTTTTCTAACATATTTAAAAATCCTACTCCATATAAATGTATATACAAATCCAAATTTGTGACCCTGGACCACAAAACCAGTCATAAGGGTCAGTAAAATTGAGATTTATATGTCAGAAAGCTGAATAAATAAGCTTTCCATTGATTTATGGTTTGTTGGGATAGGACAATATTTGCCTTAGATACAACTATTTGAAAATCTAGAATCTGAGGGTGCAAAAAATCAAAATATTGGGAAAATGGTCTAAAGTTGTTCAAATTAAGTTCTTAGTAATTACAATGTGTTTTTGGATATTGCTACAAATATACCCGTGCTACTGAAGTCTATGTTTGTGGTTCAGGGTCACGTAAGTTTGATTAGTTGCAGCTGGGTTGCATTACACAGTATATTTAATTTCAGTTTGTACATTTTATATACAAATTATTATACAGTTATTGAAATACATTTTTATGGTAAACATTTGAGCCATTACTTGTGTAGAAGAAAAGTGTAGCACATAAAGCTGCTTGAAAAACGCAAGTAGCTAAGCCCTAAGGCTTTGCTGGACCATAATTCAACTCTGCATACATCAGTCTGACAGATCTTTTCATCAAGTTACTTAGCAGCTTCTGCTGCACTTACAAAAACCAATGATCTCATCTGTCCTCTCATCATTTAATTTAGCATCCCTGTGCAGGCATGAACTCAGATTAGCACTGTGAGCGGAAAATGAGATGTCAGTTACTTCTGGATTAATATCAAACCCCTGCTCAGCAACAGGCAAGAGATGGGAGCATGTAAAAAGGAATACATTAAACTGGGGTGTTTTTGGCACACTATGTGCCTTAAGTGAGATAAGACATGACTGAAGGGGGGAAAAAGTTTTTAAAGGAATACTTCATCCAAAAATGACAATTCTGTCATTAATTACTCACCCTCATGTTGTTCCAAACTCATATTTTTGATGAAATCCAAGAGCTATTTGACCCTGCATAGACAGCAATGCAACTAACATGTTCAAGGCCCAGAAAGTAGTATGGACATCATTAAAATAGTCCAGACATCAGTGGTTCAACCGTAATGTTATAAAGCTACGAGAATACTTTTTGTGTGCAAAGAAAACAAAAATAACGACTTTATTCAACAATTTATTCTTTTCCATGTCAGTCTTCGATTTGCGTTCATAACATTGGTACGAAACTTGTTTCTGACCCACATCAATATCATTTTTCTTCGTCTCAGAATGGCAAGAAATTAAATTTTGTATCTACCCCAAAACCACATAAATGGTGTCAAAATAACCTGTATTTAATTTCCTGTAAATAATATATATTTTTATTGTGTACATTTTTTGTGAACGTTATAATTTTTAACTTATAAACTGGTTTATATATGCATAAACTCTTAAATATGTTATATGCATGGCATAAAATATTTTTTAAATCAAAAATCCTCAAAAAAAGTCCAGAAATTCTCAGTCAAATATTATATAATGACCACTGAAGTGTATAATTGGCTGTTTTTCTAGGCACTTGTGTCTCACATAACAATCCATGCACTTTATTCTCACATAATAAAATCATTTGGCATTTTTATTCAGGAAAATATCAAATTAAATAATTTTATATAACTTTTTCAATGTTATTATTGTTGTTGTGATTGTATTTGTATTTATTATTTATTTACAGTTCATTCAAGAATTATTGTTAATGTTATTTATTATTTATTATTTAAGTGTTTGCCATTAATATAGCATTTCATACGATGTGACATTAAATTATTATTTTATATAATAAGTCATTTAATTATGCATTCATATTTCATTAATTAACATGAACAAAAAATGAAAATTATTAATACAGCATTTATTAATTTTGGTTAATCTTATTTACTTAATTTTTTTTTTTTTTTTACAAATGCATTATTAAAAACACAAGTTGTGTTTGTTAACATTAGTTAATGCACTGTGAACTAACATGATCAAACAATGCACAACTGTATTTTTATTAACTAACATTAACAAAGATTAATATATAGTGTAATAAATGTATTGTTCATTGTTTGTTCATGTTAGTTAATACATTAATACACAACTAATGTTAACAAATGACAACGTATTGTAAAGTGTTACCATTTCTTTTGTAAGCCATATGTATAGCTAAATAAATCCTTTGCAAAATAAACACTAGGGTAATGTGTGATCATTATTTACTCTTGTTAATAATTAAGTTATTAGTATAGTTTTCAAGAATCTGGCTGGAAAATCATTCTCTTGTGCATAATCCCCTATGAGCACCCATTTAATGTGGACTATATATCTCAAAAACCCTAAAGCTTTAACTACAGAGTGAGTCAGTATCCTAAAACCCCATGATCTCCTCTTTCTGTGGCTGCTTAATCATTAATGAGTTCAGAGAGCGCTGTACTTTATACTTTAGAAACCCACAGAGACATGAGACAGAGCTAAGATAGTGACAGACTACCTGAGGGAGGACAGTGTAAATTATATTTGCACTGTATGTATTGTAGTCCTCAAAGATACCCTGAACACACTCATTATGCTTCTGTCAAATATCAAAGCTCAAACTGCTGTGAAACTGCGTGAAGCGGCCGGTTTAAACATGACTGTGAACGCCGAGTTCCTCGCTGGTTCTCGGGAGACCTTCACTTGTTTATTTAGCAAATACACAGTCTCTCTCGCTCTCTCACACACACACATGCACAAGGCCTCTGGGATGACAATCCGAATCATGTTGTGAATGTCATATTGATTAGTTAATTAGCGGTGCAGTCGAGCAGACGGAGGGTGTGTGTGTGTGTGTGTGTGTGTGTGCAGACTGGACGGGAGTGTCTTGAGCTACTGTAATGTCAGTTGTAAAGGTCTAATGGTAGTCATTCTGCTCTTAGTGCTCAATTGCATATTCACTACATGGCTAACAGTGTGTTGACATCCCTGTCTAATTGACAGGTTGGGCTAGGCCCTCAATTCCAGTGCAGACTGTTTTTTTCCCTCTCTCTAATAGTCACCAGGGCTGTTAATATTATTACAATTTAAAATATCTGTTTTCTGTTTTAATCTATTGTAAAATGTAATTAATTCATGTGATGTAAATCTGAATTTTCAGCATCTTTACTCCAGTCTTCAGTGTCACATGATCCTTCAGAAATCATTCTAATATGCTGATTTGCTGCTCAACTAAAATTTATTGTTATTAGCAATTATGAAAACCATATCTGATCCATTTTTAAAAGTCTTTAGTCACTTTTGATCAATTTGATGCATTCTTGCTAAATTAAAGGGGTCATCGGATGCCCATTTTCCACAAGTTGATATGTTTCTTTAGGGTCTTAATGAAAAGTCTATAACATGCTTTGGTTACATTTCTCATTGGTAGTGTAAAACAACACCCTTTTTACCTTGCCAAAATCAGCTCTGCAAAAATTATCCTGTTCTGGTCGAGGTTCCTTTAAATGTTAATGAGCTCTGCTCGCCCCGCGCCTCTCTTTTCTTTGTGGAGTGACGAGCCTGTTTACTTTAGCCGCATTTAGCCGTGTTAAGCTGCTAAAACTTGCTAACTAGCACATTATTAGGAAACACAACACCTCAATCGCTCAATCTGAGATATTCTTGTCTAACTAACATCCGTGCTCCGGCATCGAAACAATGGAAGTCGGACTGTTACAGCTGATTTAGGCGAGTCTGAGGTAAGACGCTCATGTCAATCAACTATCGTGGGAGCGGCCTCTGTCGGTGTGACGCCAATGGGTTGATTTGAAAAAAGGGATATTATTTTTACAGAATAATTATCATTATAGGGTAGATTTGTACATACACTGCCAACACACATTAATGTTCAAACAACATGTAAAAGTGAACTTTGCATCCGATGACCCCTTTAAAGTATTTATTTATTAAAGAAAAATCCAATCTTTTGAGCAGTAGTGTGTAATCGTGAGCAGTGTTGTGTACTGTATGGCAGTGGATGATGAATGCAATCTGCAATCAGTTGTCTTTTCCTGTAGTGCGGAGTCATTTTAGTGGGCTGCTGCCTCACCTTACCTGTCTCAATGATTGGATTATACTTTATCCAGAGAACAGGAAATGCTGGTATTGTTCTCTATTGCTTCACTGTTACTCCTCAATGGATCTTAAACCAGACTGAAATACAGGAACCTGTGATAAAAGAAGCAGGAGAGTGTATCAGCTGTCTTTCTTCTGAGATATTTTTAGGGCCAGAGGTTTCATCATTTACCGAATGTTTGAATAACAGCTAAGTTACTTTTTTATAAAAATGTTTACACCATTTTCTCCCCCAGAATAGATTCTTATACATTCCTAGAAAAGCAAACACTATGGAGGTTGCATTGTTCAGTGATGTCAGAGAATAATACCATGGTTGTGAATGATTACAATATTTGTGAGCCAATGTAAATATAGGGAAGTGAATTGTAATGTCATCATTTCAGCCACTTCAAACAGGCTTCATGTTCAGTTGTTAGTCTGTGTTTTATTTTTTTTTTTTTTGAATTTATGTTTCCTGTAAGTGTACAGGTGAGTGTTACTCTGAGGAGGCAAGGTAGTCCTCAAAATATTGGAAAAAAAAAATTGTAGTGCACAAATAAAACAACACCAATATTACAAAATATATCTTTAAAAAGTGTATAAATTGCCTCCCCTGAGCCCATTGGGCTTTACAGTGTTTGGTGGGGGGTAATTGAGAAAAGTCATGTGAGAGAAGTTTGTAATTGGATATGACTGGTTATGATCAGCTGTGATTGGTTCATGCGATAAATCCCGCCTCTCGTGTTCATGCTCGTTCCGCATTCGCGAATCAGTCTGAAAAATAATATAATGGCGTTAATGGAAAGATTAATTTAAAAATGTAAGTAAACAACTCACACACTTGGATATAATCACTTTGTTACATCAAAATAAGACTTGAAATGGCATGAAAACATAGTGAGTAATCAGCTTGGTGAAATTTGAAGTAAATCTCTCTGTTTGTGACCAATATTTACTGAGATTTGATGACTGATGATCCGACTATTTTTGCAAAATAGTTAAAAGTTAGATATTTAAAAGAATAGATGAACATAAGTTCACAAATGAAATATATTGTTTAAATTGAATAAATGTAAAATGCTTAAAGGAGAAGTACACTTCTAGAACAAAAAATACAGATAATGTACTCACCCCCTTGTCATCTAAGATGTTCATGTCTTTCTTTCTTCAGTCATAAAGAAATGATGTGTTTTGAGGAAAAAATTTCAGCATTTTTCTTAGTATAATGGACTGATATGGTGAACTTGCAAAATGCAGCTTAAATGTGGCTTCAAACAATCCCAAATGTGGTTGTAAACAATCCCAGCCGACGAAGAAGGGTCTTATCTAGCGAAATGGACTGTTATTTTCATTAAAAAAAATACAATTTAAATACTTTTTAATCTTAAATGCTCGTATTGTTTTGCTCTGCCTGAACTCTGTATATTCTGACTCAAGACAGTTAGGGTATGTCGAAAAACAGTCGTATTTTCTCCCTCAACTTCAAAAATGATTTCAAAATCATCCTACATCACTGCAGAAGTACCGAACCAGTCTTTGCAAAGTGAACATCAGGGTTGGGGTCAATTCAGGAATGAACTCAACAATTCCAGTTCAAAGAAGGAAATGGAATTGGAATTGGAATTCAACAACAATTACAGGAAACAGAGTTGGAATTGAATTGGAATTACAGGAAGTGGAATTCAATTCAGGGAAATTCCAATGAATTCCGTTTATTGCTGTTTCTGAGCATTTATTTGTGATTGTATTTAGAAACATACATTTGAACTTTATTTATGATGCTTTACAAATACCAAGTAATGTATGAAAGTTTCTGGATGTACTATACATTCAATATATGATTACCACATAATATATGTCTCAACTCACAAAAAAAATGAGTCATGTTCATTCATGTATTTCATTCACTTTTTATTGCATCGAATTATCATCATTCCCTGAAATTTGGCATCGCTAAGATTGCATCTCTCAGGCCTAAATATCTCAAGTGGAATTTAGTGGAATTTATTTGATTTCAATTCTGTTTCCTGACATTCCAATTCAATTCCAATTCCATTTCCTGTCAGCTGCATGCAATTCCAATTCCAATTCCATTCCAGGAAGTGAATTGGAATTTACCATTCATTCTCAATTCAATTCATGAATGGCCCCAACCCTGGTGAACATGCAAAGAAGATCAAACACCCTTAACAAAAAAGGTAAAACAGTGATATAGGACGATTTTGAAGTTGAGGGAGAACATGAGATGGGAGTTTTTCAACATACCCTAACTGTCATGAATCGGAACAAAACAAGAGTTCAAGCAGAGTAAGACAAGATGAGCATTTGACATTAAAAAGTATATAAACTGTATTATTTTTATGAAAATAACCAATCATTTTGCTAGATAAGACCCTTCTTCCTCGGCTGGGATCATTTACAACTGGGATCGGTTGCATTTAAACTGCATTTTGGAAGTTCAATTTAAACTTGGGGCACCATAGAGGTCCACTGTATGGAGAAATTGCTGAAATGTTTTCCTCAAAAAAATAATTTCTTTACGACTGAAGAAAAAAAGACATGAACATCTTGGATGACAAGGGGGTGAGTACATTATCTGTAAATCTTTGTTTTGAAAGTGGACTTCTTCTTTAAAATGACTAACTTGATGAGATTCATACTTGGCTTTAATAAACTGAATAATGATTACATTGGAAATGTAAAAACAGCTGCATTGATAATCCAAGTGTTGTGGAGGTTATAGCCAAAACTCATTCCCACCAAACTGTGTTTATTTTGCCAGTGTTTCATTGACCTCCATTCGTTCCTTGTAAGATCCCATGACCATCTTGAACAGACAACCACTTGTGCAGCTTTAAAATCCTAAGGAGCTCTATTTGAGTAATCAGAAAAACAAGTAATTCTGGTTTGGGGAAATGATAGCGTGTCTCCGCTGCACTGCCATGTGCCCGAGAATGACAAGCACGGCTAAGTCGTGTGGTTTGCGTCTGTGTAATGGCAGGCCTGTAAAGTGCTGTCAGTCAAGTTTCTGGTCTGGTTGGGATGGGTGTTGCTTCATGCTGGGCCGGTGCCATTTTAACACATCTCTTGACATTTGTTTGAAGTTCAAAGCTGTGCTCCTCACCCCAATGCGGGAATATCATGGAGGCCTCTGTGCTGTGTGCATGTAAACCTTTGTTCTGTTTGAATAACCTTGGCTTGTAATTGGTTTACTATTTTGAACTGCTGTTTGTGATGAATCTGGTGCCTAGTGGAAAAGTACTGCGCATGAGAGTGTAAATGTTATGTGTTTTGGGACTGTGTATTGTGTACTGTTTATTCTGGTGTGTAATGTTATTTGTGGCCAGACTAATAATGTGTGCAAGGCTCAGCCCAGTTTGACTCTGTTGGGTTTAAGATTGACCCTGTGCATCTGACCTGCTGAAGAGTGATGACTGAATCATTTCTGGAGGACTGTGGGAAATGTGTTGTGATCTGATGAGTGGATCAATCTGTTCTGTTAACATTGTTGGCTCTGTGCTGGGGGTGGAAGGTGAAGATATTAAGAGGAAAGATGACAGCAACTGGAAATGAACACAGAGTGGATCATTCAGCTATTTAACTTTGAGCCAGCGGACTAGACGTACAGCTTTTCTTAAAGTTCAAGAAATTGGTTTGATAAATGAAAGCTTCCAGTCTCATGTCCTCTTGCACACTAAGTATTATTTAATGATTGTATGATTATTAAGCCAAAGCAGCTATTTCAAGCAGCGCCATAAGCACTATTGACACTGAAAGGAATAATTTTCACAATATTTGTTAAAGGAGAAGTTCACTTCCAGAACAAAACAATTTACAGATAATGTACTCACCCCCTTGTCATCCAACATGTTCATGTCTTTCTCTCTTCAGTGGTAAAGAAATTATGTTTCTTGAGGAAAATATTTCAGGGTTTCTCTCCATATAGTGAACTTCTATGGTGTCCGTGAGTTTGAATGTCCAAAATGTAGTTTAAATCCAGCTTCAAAGGATCTAAACGATCCCAGCCGAGGAAGAAGGGTCTAGAAGAAGGGATCTAGTGAAAACGATTGGTTATTTTCTAAAAAAAAAATGCTTTTAAACCTCAAATGCTTGTCTTGTCTAGCTCTGTGATGTGCATGTGTAGTCTGTGTAATCCGGGTCAATACAGTTAGGGTATGTTGAAAAATTCCCATTTCGTTTTCTTGAAAATCATCCTAAATCACTGTTTTACCTTTTTTGTAAATTTGATCTTGATTGGCATTTCATCTTCTTTTCACGTTCACTTTGTAAACACTGGGTCGGTACTTCTGCAGCGATGTAGGACAATTTTGAAATTGTAGGAGAAAATGAGATGGGAGTTTTTCGCCATACCCTAACTGTATTGACCTGGATTACACAGACTATGCATGCACATCGCAGAGCTAGACAAGACAAGCATTTTAGGTTAAAAAATTCTCGCCATACCCTAACTGTATTGACCCGGATTACACAGACTACGCATGCACATCGCAGCCCACTAAAATGACTCCGCACTACTTTTTTTTTTTTTTTAATAAAATAACTGATTGTTTCGCTATATAAGATCCTTCTTCCTCGGTTGGGATAGTTTAGAGCCCTTTGAAGCCACATTTAAACTGCATTTTGGAAGTTCAAACTCGCGGGCACCATAGAAATCCACTATATAGAGAGAAATCCTGAAATGTTTTTCTCAAAAAACATAATTCCTTTATGACTGAAGAAAGAAAGACATGAACATCTTGGATGACATTTTTGGGTGAACTATCCCTTTAACTCTAAAAACCTGTTAACACCAAAAAGGAATAACTATAACATTGTTTATTATAAGCGTCTGCCTCTGTAAATGCTCTTTAAAGTCAGGTGGATTCTAACTGGCTGTCAGTATTTTTACTGTTCATCAGCTTGAAAAAAATTTCTGAAATCATATTGTTCCTTTGTGTCATTCTCATTATAGTTGTGGTGTGGACTTTAGTATTCTCATAGAATTAGAATGAATGTTAAAACTTTGTAGTTATAGTTTTTGTTTTAGTTACTGTCCTTGGTATGAATGGGCCTTAAAGAGCTAGTTCACCCGTATGAGTTTCTTTCTTCTGTTGAATGTCCATTGATGGTACCTGTAGTATGAAAAAAAAATACTATGGAAGTCAACTGTTTGTTTACCAACATTCTTCTTTTGTGTTCTTTTGTGAAACACATACAGGTTGGAACAACTTGAGACTGAGTAAATGATGACAGAATTTTTATTTTTGGGACCATTCTTGCATTATACAGTCTTTGCCATGATCCAGTTAGCACCTGTTGTCAAAAAAATATGCTTCTTTATTAACAACCTGTCATAGTAAGTTGATGAGTGAGTTGAGTTGATGTTTTGGATGCGTTTAACAAAGATGATTTGATCATTTGTTTCTTAATAAGAGATGAATGATTTCAGAGTAAGTCATCATTCCTAACACACAGTTGGACGCAAAAACATAAGAGCAAATGAAAGCGACTGCCTGAGCATTAGAGAGAGCTTAATCAAGTGCATTGAGCATGTGTGCGGGTGTCTGTGAGCAGGAAGCATTAAGGAAACGCATACGTTTCTGCATGTTTGCGAAACACAGCAGCGCTGTGTCAGCAGGGAGTCACAGGGCACCTTAATTATCTTCTTTTTCTGTTCATCTCTGTTTCCGCCTGTCTCTGGTAGGCTGCACTCCCCTCTGTCTCTCCATAGCTGTGTTTGTCAGCTCTGCTGTCATTGTAGCGCTCTGGGTCCTCAGCCAAATCTGGCTGCGCTGCATAACCTGTCCTGTCCCTGCATGCAGTGCTGCCACACACCGCTGCCTACACAAGTGGAGACGTGTGTCCTGTGGGCTACGTGTGTTGATGTTTTTCAGCATGTGCTGTTATTTTTGCAGTACACATACCATACAGCACGTGTCGTGTCACAATAGTGCGATACACAACACAATATTGTGCAAACGAGGAACCAGGAATGTTTATTTGTGTTTCAGCTCACCTTTGTGTTAAAAGGGCGTTCTGCCTCCTATGCTCATTATGGAATGAGTGATGACTTTACTACTTAGACTAATTATATGTACACACGTAGATAAATATATACCGTGAACAAATAAAGTGACAAACTTTCATATTTCTTTGATTATTTATTTTCCACTTTAGTTACTGTTTGCAAGCAGACATGTCAAACCCAGATTCACCACCACGTAATATCATCAGATGTTTTGTTTTGTTTTGTGACCAAACCTTTGTTACTTTGGAAAGTAAAAAGGTCTGTTCTAAAATTATCCGTAATAAAAGGCCACACATGATTCATTAAGGTCATGCAGGGAGTAATGGCAGCATGAGGTGTATTGTCTTACCTCCTCTGCAGGGCACCTTAGACACGAATCTGGAAATGTAAAAACAAGAAGCAGATTGACCCTTTAATAAGCCTGTGTCTCTTTGGTTATTGTTACTAGGCCTGACAAGCTTCCCCACTAGTTTCATATGTATGTAGATAGATGCCCTATTAGCGTCTGTTTCTAAGGTCCATTATATGTAAGGCGTACACCATATTGTGTCTGCAACTGTATGCATGCATGAATATCTACAGTATATCTGCAGTAGACTTTAGCAACTAACACAATACAACAAGATAGGGTTTCTGCAGGTTTTATGAGGGTAAATTTAAGACTTTTTAAAGACCTTTTAAAGACCAACTAAAGAAAATTTAAGGAAAAAAATAGAAGGGAAAACAACATAGCAATATGTACTAAGTATAGTTCGAGTTTTACTTTCACTTTCAAATTAGTAGCAAATCAGTGTTTAGCAATTGTTAGTTTTTAGTTCATCTGAGTTTTCCCTCTTTTACTAGCTTTCCTTTGGTAAATGCGGCGCATACATTTTACTTTCACTTTCAATTTAGAGGCAATTCGGCGTCAAGCAGTTATTTGTTTTTAGTTTCTGTTTTCCCTCTTTTCTTCACTGTCCTTCGGTTTTAAGTAGCTCGTAAAAGCTACTTGAGTCGATCTATGGAATGTGTGGTGGATGCTTTGTCCAACGGAGCTTCTCTCACAGGCTTTTGACTGCTTTATTTTTTACTAACCACCAGATCATGCTGTTTTCGACACACTCGAAACTTTCAGAGGAATCTTTTCCCGAAACAATCAGAGGAAAGTTTAATTTGCCCATCACTATTGTCAACTGTTAAATGAATGAGTGTCACGTCCTTCTTGTTTACTTTGAACCAAAAGGTGCTGCCACTTTTGACGAAAGGCCTCATGGGGCATCGGAAACTTGTGTATACACATCTATGACTAGTTCTGCTGCTGTCAAACATGAAGAGAGATTAAGTCAATTATCTCAAGAATTAATAGGCCTAATCACATCTGGATGAAACATGTGTTTATATCTGGGCGGTTTGACCAAAGATCTATATTTTAGGGATTTTGACAGTTTCATGGCTTAGAACTGTTTTGAATCTAAGTCTTATGAATCTGAAAGGATAAAACAGTTGCAGAACCACTGCATTTTAATCACAATCCATACAAACATGCTACATGTAACATGAGCAGTTTTTGATGTAAATTAGATGAATGAGACGCAAATTCACTTTCTGACAGCAGATGGTGCTTATGAAACAGCAGTGATACAGCGTTTTCTTGGTACTGCTGTAAACAAAGCAGCGCTGCTTTTTTAAATACTACACTACACTCTTAAAAATAACTGTATTGGCATCAATGGAACCTTGAACATCCAAGGAACCTTTCATATGCAGAAAAGGTTCTTTATAGTCAAAAAAGGTTCTTTAGATTTTTAAAATGTTCTTTTTTTAGGGACTATTCACTAAAAGATTCTTTGAAGAACCAAAAATGGTTCTTCTATGGCATCACTGCAAAAACACCCTTTTGGAACATTTATTTTTAAGAGTGTAATATGCATTATATGGAGGTAAGATGAAAAGAAAATACCATCTAAATTTTTCTAATGACAGTCAGTTCCTGTCAGAGATGCATTCATATAAACCCTCTTCACCAATTCAGTATTTAGAATTCTCTTCCAATATTTTGTGCAAAGTGAGCTTGACTAGTAATTCTCTTTGCGTTTGTCTACAGCAATGGCTTCTGTTAATGGCCGTTTACAGTTGGCCGTTACAGCAATTACTTATAACATGCAGTCACTGAAAAACACTGAAGCCTCATTTAAAACATGAATACAATTTTAAAATATTAAAGGATTAGTTCACTTCCAGAATAAAAATTTCCTGATAAATAACTCACCCCATGTCATCCAAGATGTTCATGTCTTTCTTTCTTCAGTCGAGAAGAAATTAAGGTTTTTGAGGGAAACGTTTTAAGCTTTAAGGTTCAACGGGCTCTGTCTTATCAACGTGACTACGTAATGCGTGAAGTGCAAGACAAGCATTTGTGGTTAAAAAGTATATAACCTTTATTTTTTTTTTAGAAAATGATCTATCGTTTCACTAGATAAAACCCTTTCATCAGCTGGGATCATGTAGAGCCCTTTGAAGCTGCATTGAAACTGCATTGTTGGCTCCCATTGAAGTCCACTACACTGTAAAAAATAAAAAACACAATTTGTTGAGTCAGCTTAAAATAATTTGTTACCCTCCTGCCTTAAAATTTTTAAATTCAGTCAACTAAAATAAGTTTATTCAACTTGAAATGTTAAGTTGTACTAAGTAACAACTTAGATATTTGTGTTTGCTAAACTTAACAAATGGGTAAGTAACCCAGCTGCCTTCAAATTTGAAGTTGATTTAACTCAAATATCTAAGTTGTCACTTTATAGTATAATTTAACATTTCAAGTTGAATAAACTTTTTTTGAGTTGACTGAACTTAAAATTTTAAGGCAGCCAGGTTACAAATTATTTTAAGCTGACTCAGCAAATTGTTTTTTTTTACAGTGTATGTGGAGAAAAATCCTGGAATGTTTTCCTCAAAAACCTTAATTTCTTTTCGATTGAGGAAAGAAAGACATAAACACCTTGAATGATATTGGGGGAGAGTAAATTATCAGGAAATTTTTATTCTGGAAGCGAACTGTTCCTTTAATTTACCGTGGAACAAATGTAGGTGTCTTTAATGATGCTACAGTATACGTGTTCATTTAAAGATTTGGAAAAGGGAAGCTGAAGCTCAATGTCAATAAATTAAATATGGACTCACTGACACAGGAAACAGGACATCTTCACGACATCAAGCACCCACAGACCTTAGTGAAGCATTTACGGATCCTTTTATGGATAAAATATTTCTTTAACTGGTCTATCCTGTGTGTTTCCAGGGCTGTTGGGCCTCAGGCGCTTCAGAGGCTCGACATTGAACTACAGTTTATTGCTGCTGGAGGAGGAGGCTGGCGTGCTGTACGTGGGAGCTAGAGGGGCTTTATATGCCCTGCAGGCTAGTGACATCTCCAGCAGCTCTCCGCAGACCGTACGTACTGACAAACACATCAGCACTTAATTACAGACCCTGCCAGGCAGAACTGTATTGATATTCCTGAAATATACTATTTTTATTCTTCTTCCGCTCCACAATTTTCTGCAATTAATTCAGCAAAAAACGCTTAAGATGCAGACTCCATTCAAATGTTATGTGAATAATTTCAGTGTTAGGTGTCATCTATTTTTAGTTTATGCGAACGTTATGCTTTTTGAAAAATGCAGGAAAATATCTCAGTGATGTGCAATGTAAAAGGTCATTCACACAGGAAATGCAATAAAACTGTATTTTAACAGTATTTTAGGCACATTTTGTTAAATGCTTTTGATTAAAAGTGACAATAAAGACACTTTCAAAATATTTATAGTTTAAATAGTTTAAATAAATGTTTTTCTTTAGAACTTTATGCTCATCTAAGAATCCTGAATTGTGATTTGAAAATAAATGTTTAAAAATTATTATAATAATGAACATAATTATTTTAGTTTTCCTTTAGTTTTTTATTTGGTTATTGGTGCTTTAGGAATGCAAGGGAGAGCACAAGTCATATTATGTGTTAAAGTGTCTTAAAATGTAAGCTTAAAATGTAATATTTCTTGAGGAAATACAAATGAGAATTCAGATTTTGTTTCACTATTTTGTTGCATCAAGTAATTGCATAGTAAGTTAATGTGAGAGTTGTTTACAAACACCACTTGGTACAATTTGGCACTGCAACCTGGAGCAGGAAGTTTCTTTGCCAGGAAAGCATTTTTACAAGTCTTGACAGTTTAAGAATTCTTGTTAATCTTGTACTTGGGCAGATTGACTGGGAGGCATCAGATGATCAGAAGCAACAATGCTTGAACAAAGGAAAAGATAACAAGGCAAGTCACGATCTCCATCTATTGTGTTATCATCTCTACTTCACATACTGATGTAGATGTCTTCTCCCTTACAGACAGAGTGCTACAACCACATACGATTCCTGCAGAGATTCAACAGCACACACTTGTACACTTGTGGCACACATGCTTTCAGCCCTCTGTGTGCATATATTGTAAGTAACTGCTTTTTATTCCTCTTAACACAGAGAGATTCTACTTTAGGATGAGAACATTTATATATAGGACTGTCTGAATAATTTTGTTGTGTTTTCCAGGATGGGAGGGAGTTTAAGATCTCGTCAGCCTTTGAGGAGGGTCGAGAGAAATGTCCGTATGACCCCACCAAAGGCTACACTGGCCTGTTAATTGGTATGGCTTTAATAAATCTTTTAGCATTGTACATTTCGCTCTCAGTTTGTTTTGTTAAAAACAATCATATGATATTAACAATATTAAAAGCTTGAACTATATTTTCCCTTAGATCAGCAGATGTACACAGCATCTCAGTATGAGTTCCGGAGCTTTCCTGATATCCGACGCAACTCTCCGAATCCTACGTTGAGAACAGAAGAGGCTCCAACTCAGTGGTTACAGGGTTGGTCTGCTGCAGCACATTTTATTACTCAAATATTTCATCCCACACCATCAACAGTACTATATGTTTGGATCATTTAAAATAGTAGGTTAATAATCTTTAGCCATTTAACACTACAGTGGCGTCCGCAAGTCTGAGACCACCAAACTTGGTGTAAAGTTGTAGGATTTAAAAAACTGAAAAAAATTTTGAGTTATTTTAGGTCACTAATCAACATTGTTGGGGCTAATGCGTTACAAGTAACATGAGTTACATAATCAGATTACTTTTTTAAGTAACTCTAAGTTACATTACTTTTAAACTTACAAGAAAATATGTGAGTTGCTTTTTCAAATAAGTAACACAAGTTACATTAATTTCACATTTACTGACTGACAGCTCTCCTGTTCCCATATTGAGAGAAATCAGGAGTAAGTGCAAATGCAAAAGTACTTCCTTCAGCCTGAGGATTGTTAATTTCACTTTTGGTGTGAAAAGGCCTTTACATTTGCCAAAAATATAACTTTTGGGTTTTTTGTTATTAAAATTAAATAAGCAAGCCCAGCTCAGGTGACATTAAGTAACGAAAAAGTAAACGAAAAATTAATGTCATGCATTACTTTCCATAAAAAGTAACTAGGTAACACAATTAGTTGCATTTTATTAGTAATGTCTTATTTTAAAAGTAACTTTCTCCAACACTGCACCAAATGTAAGTAAATGGTTCTCCACCATGTATATTTACAAATAAAAAAATAAATTCTAAATTTAAATAAATTATGCACAGTACATTTAAAAATTTGGCAATCAGTAACTTTTTTTAAAATAACTTAATACTTTATATGTGATCCTGGACCACAAAACGAGTCATATGTAGCATTATAGGTAGCATAGGTTTATTTGTAACATTGTACATTGTATGGGTCAAAGTGAGCAATTTTTCTTTTATGGCAAAAAGTAAAGATCATGTTACATGAAGATATTTTGTAATTTTCCTACCGTAAATATATCAAACATGTTTGACATAGTAATATGAATTACTAAGAACTTCATTTGGACAACTTTAAAGGTGATTTTCTCAATATTTTGATTTTTTTGCACCCTCAAGATTCCAGACTTTCAGATAGTTATAACTCGGCCAGATATTGTCCTATCCTAACAAACCGTACATTGATTGAAAGCTTATTATAATTTTTTTTTGTGGTCCAGGGTCACATACATCAAGAATTCATTAAATCAAAAGTCAGAGTGTAACATTTATAATAAATTCAGTTTCAAGTAAATGCTTTTGAACTTTTTGTTCTTTTATTATAATTTCCTCAAAACATTAAGCACCACAACTATTTTGATTATTGATAATAATAAGAAATGTTTGAGCAAATCAGTATATTAGAATGATTTCTGAGGGATCATGTGACACTGAAGACTGGAGTAATGATGCTTAAAATTCAGCTCTGCATCTCAAGAATAAATTACATTGTAAAACAGTTATTTCAAATTGTAATAATATTTCACAATATTACTGTTTTTACTGTATTTTTAAATGAATAAATGTAGTCTTGTTGAGCATAGGAGACTTCTTTAAAAAACATTTTAAAATCTCACATCCCAGTTTAGTGTCATTATAATAAAATAGATTTTTATTTTTTTTATTTTTATTTTTTTGTTTGTTTACAATTTAACCATATTAATGTGCAGTATTGGATCATATTTTTAAATTTCACTTGCTGTAATGTACTAACAGAAGTCTGCCGTTTTGTCCCACACAGAGGCTGACTTTGTGGGCTCAGCGCTGGTGAAGGAAAGTGTGAGTAGCTCAGTGGGAGATGATGATAAGATTTACTACTTCTTCACTGAGAAGAGTCAAGAGCTCAGTCCATACTTCAGTCACAGCAGAGTCGCACGGGTCGCCCGAGTTTGCAAGGTATGAGGCTACTGAAGATATCTTCACTCCACACGTCGCTGTACCTGTTCTGTCTCATCTGCATCTTAAAGTGATAGTTCACCCAAAAATGAAAATTCTGTCTTTAATTACTCACCCTCATGTCGTTCCAAACCTGTAAGAACTTCGTTCAATGTTGGAATACAAATTAAGATATTTTTGATGTAATCTGAGAGCCTTCTGACCCTGCATAGACAGCAAGGGTGGTACCACGGTCAAGGCTTTTGGATGTCATCCTGAAGATGTTTGGAACGACATGAGGGTGAGTAATTGATGACAGCATTTTTATTTTAGGTAAATTATACCTTTAAAGCTGTTTAATTGAAGAGTTAAAATTAGGGGCAGAAATCCAAACATGCTTTGCATACTAAAGTGGAACAAAAGTGGTTAAGAATTTCATCTCTTTGATGGAAGCAAAAAACAACAAATGTTTGATTCTCAAGACAAAATAATGACACACAAAAATAGGGAGACGGCAAGACATCGTCCTCACATTTGAGTTGTTCAGAGACACCCACTGCCCTGCCCTGGAAGACAGCACACATACTAAAAACTTCCTCGCCAATGCGTTTTCAAGCTCTAAACTGTTTCATTCTCAGCATTGTAAGGGCTCTGGCCTCAAAATGCTCCTTTATTTGAAGTGTGGTTTTCTACAGGTTTCCTAATAGGGTTTTACAGCAACGTTGTTGCCAGGCATCTTGCTCTCTAACGGCTGCCTTCCCACGAGACTCGCCTCCCTGTCTCGCTTCTCAACCCATCAGTCTAGCTCTACACACTCAGATCAAAGTGCCAATTGAAAATGTCTGCAATTTCACATCTTTTCTAGACTGCTACTCCACAGTGTTTATTTACATCTGATGTTTCTGCGCACATTCAGTGTGCTACTCAATGACCAGTGCATATAAGTAAGTAGTTTCTCAAAAGCACAGAGCACGTCTTTATAGTCTTAAAGGTCGGGATGCTGGATGTTCACTGCAAAGGACATTTTGTTGTTGGTAACTGGCTTAATTGTTGGCTTAATAGTGCCACTGTTTTCAAAGCATGTGCCTAATATTACCGAGATACAACAATTTGAGTTGCAGCCATGGCCTAATGGTTAGGGAGTCGGGCTTGTAACCGAAAGGTTGCGGGTTCGAGTCCCAGGTCCGGCAGGGAAAAGATAACCCACCCTCCACCCTCAATACCACGACTGAGGTGAGTCCCTTGAGCAAGGCACCGATCCCCCAAGTGCTCCCCGGGCGCCGCAGCAATAGCAATATGGCTGCCCACTTCTCCGGGTGTGTGTTCACGGTGTGTGCATGCGTGTTTGATCACTTCTCACTAGTGTGTGTGTGCACTTGGATGGGTTAAATGCAGAGCACAAATTCCGAGTATGGGTCACCATACTTGGCCACATGTCACGTCCTTTCCTTTCCTTTTCCTTTCCAAAAAAAATCAAAATATTGAGAAAATCGCCCATAAATTCACAATCGCCCAAATTAAGTTCTTAGCAATGCATATTACTAATCAGAACTTAAGTTTTGATATATTTACGGTAGGAAATTTACAAAATATATTTACTTAATATCCTAGTGCTTTTTGGCATAAAAGAAAAATCTATTATTTTGACCCATGCAATGTATTGTTGGCTATTGCTACAAATGTACACGTACTTATGACTGGTTTTGTGGTCCAGGGTCACAAATGTCAGTGTATTAGTGTACGGATGTGAATTCAACATCTCTTTCTCAGTTTTGACCAACTGAATGCATCCCTGCTGAATAATGGTGTTAAATAAATCAATTCTGACCCCAAACTTATGAATCATAGTGTACATAATAGTGGGTTAGATAACATAGAATGAATTACATTATATTCCAGTGGATTGAGGCTGGGGCTAAGAAATGTGTGAAGCAGGCTGTATGGACTGAGGGTAAAACCAGCTTCTCTGTGGCAGTTCACACAGCAGGATCACCTTAATGAGTAGATTATTGTTCATTATCCACATGCTGGAGGGATTGAATGTTGTTAATGTACACTAGCTGACACTGAGCTTGGGGAAAGCCATAATTAAGCATAAGAACTCAGCTGTTGTCAGTAACAGTCTGTATAAAGTCTTAATAAAAGCTTCCTGTTTCTTCATATTGGTGTAGGCTAGAAATCACTTGCAGTTTTTTAAAAATCCAAAAAGATCTGGGGTGGATTATCATATCAGTGCCAATGCATTAAGCTTTGGTTTCATATCACCATGCAGTACTGTACATCTGCTTCTAAATATCACCAGCTGAGATGATGGGACCATAAATCAGCATTCAAAAGCCAGTTTCCTTTTTTCCACAGTGGAAATTAAAGGCCATTACATTATAGTGTCAGTCTTATTACCGGAAACTAAGTACTGGGGAAACCAAGAATTGCTCTAAGACGCTTTGGGGTCCCGTCAAAGTTATTCCTCCATGAAGATTAATTCTCCTCCTGGGAGGCAGCATGGAAAATTTACTTTATCCCCCTGACATGATGGGGTATTCCTTTACATACAAAAAACCCATCCAATTTAGTGCATTTCCCTTTCCCACAGTCACACTGGCGATAATGTTAGCTGCCACCAACCATGCCAAGAGCCAGTGATCCGTGTTAAAAGAACTTACAAGCTTTCTACTTCTACTCCTGTTTTGTAACACTCTTGAATTGTTCTAATAGTGTTAAATAGATATGTACAGTTGAAGTCAAAAGTTTACATACACCTTGCAGAATCTGCAAAATGTTAATTATTTTACCAAAATAAGACGGATCATACAAAATGCATGTTATTTTTTTTTTAGTACTAACCTGAATAAGATATTTCACATAAAAGACATTTACATATAGTTCACAAGAGAAAATAATAGTTGAATATATAAAAATGACCCTGTTCAATAGTTTACATACACTTGATTCTTAATACCGTGTTGTTACCTGAATGATCCACAGTTGTGTTTTTTTTTGTTTTGTTTTGTTTGGTGATGGTTGTTCATGAGTACCTTGTTTGTCCTGAACAGTTTAACTTTCCACTTTTCTTCAAAGAAATCCTTCAGGTCCCACAAATTTGGTTTTTCAGCAATTCTGTGTATTTGAACCCTTTCTAACAATGACTGTATGATTTTGAGATCCATCTTTTCACACTGAGGACAACTGAGGGACTCATATGCAACTATTACAGAAGGGTCAAACACTCACTGATGCTTTAGAAGGAAACACAATGCATTAAGAGCCAGGGGGTGAAAACTTATTAAACTGGAAGATCAGGGTAAATTTAACTTATTTTGTCTTCTGTGAAACATATGAGTATTTTCTGTAGCTTCTGAAGAGCAGTACTAAATAAAAAATATATGATTTTTAAGCAAAATAAGAAAAAATTACACAACTTCATTCTATTCAAAAGTTTTCACCCCCTGGCTCTTAATGCATTGTTTATTCTTCTGGAGCATCAGTGAGTGTTTGAACCTTCTGTAAAAGTTGCAGATGAATCCCTCTGTTGTCCTCAGAGTGAAAAGATGAATCTCAAAATCATACAGTCATTGTCAGTGTGCACCCAGACTGCATTTATTTGACCACAAATGCAGTAATAACAGCAATGTTGTGAAAAATTATTGTAATTTCAAACAACTATTTTCTATTTTATTATATCTTAAAATGTAATTTATTCCTGTGATGGCAAAGCTGAATTTTCAGCATCTTTACTCCAGTCTTAGTGATCCTTCAGAAATCATTCAAATATGCTGATTTGTGGCTCAAGAAACATTATTACCAATCTTTCTTTCAACTGTTCTCTGTCCTTTTATCTTGTAGAGAGACAGAGGAGGTCTCCTCACGCTACAGAAGAAGTGGACCTCCTTCCTGAAGGCCCGTCTAGTGTGTTCTTTACCTGACTATGAGTTTCACTTCAACGTGTTGCGGAGTGTGTTTTTTCTGGAGAACTCCAGCTCTCAGGACTCTATATTCTATGGCATATTTGGTCTGGAATGGTAAGATCACTTTTTTTTTGCATAATGGCCTATTTATCTGTTTGCAATTGTGTTTCGATTTCATTGTGGGTGTCAATTACATTAGTTATCTGTCATGATGAAAGTCACTTCTTCTGGCTCTCCTTCTCGGGAGGAGACCGTCTTCCTTAAATGATCCTGGCAGTTGTTTGTGGAAGCTTAAAGTGTTGTGCTGCCGTGCATTCAGGGTGGCATGCAAATGACGCCTCAGTCGATAGCGATTAAAGGATTCTGCCAGGGCGCGTCGTGTCATTTTGCTGTGACTGGCGGGTTTGTTGAAATGGATTTTGTCTATTAGTAAGTTCATCTGTCAACACTGGCTCGCTCTGGCCGTTTACATCAAACGAGGTGGCAGCGTTTACAGTCCACCAGGATCATCAGAATGAAAATCGCTGACAAGCCTCTTGGTGCCTGGAGCACAAAGCATGTTTTATTCATAAGCAGGTCACGTTCTCTCTCAGGAGATCAGAGAATTTGTTCTGGACACGTATAAAGAAGCTTTGACTACAGTCATTGATAAAACTGTAAGATGTTGTACTTTGAAGCTTAAGGGCCACATTTCTGTTTTTGTCAGCGTGACAGTGAAACAATTTCTTTTTATTCAATTGTTTCCTTTCACACATTTCTTCAGAGCTAAACTGGTTATAACACATAGGTCACACACGCTTAACGTCTGCCGCTTTGACTGACATGACAGTCTTGACGCCCTGCTGAAACCAGAGGGGCGGTTCTGATGAGCTGCCAGGCAATCAATCTGTGGGCTGCGGCTGCCTGAGGTGCAAAGCGCAAACATATGAGTAACAGTGATGAATGACAGGACAGGCAGGACTATAATGTGTGCTACGTTACAAAATAATTAAGAGGCAGAAGGAGAGAGAGCGAGACAGGGAGAGACAAATCAAATGAGAATGAGTGCGTCAGCTGAGCTGTGATGATCTGATCACACTGACCTCTAGCAGGGTAAGGTTGAATGACTGTGGTGTCACTGTGTCATCAGTTTGGGTGTAAAGTTTACTTTGACGTGGGTGCTTGTTTTCCTGAGTGTTAGGCAATTCTGAATCAGACATGGAATCTCCAGTAAAAAGACCTCTTAAAGGAACAGTTCTAGAATTGAATTGTGTATCATACATTATCTACTCATGTTTTTCCCCCTTTTTTGTAAACAATAAAGGGAGTTATTTAACAGAATGTTAAAGCGTATCTTTAACATTAAAAATTTAATGGCACTTGAAACTGTGGGGCTCCATAATGATTTTGTGTGTGTGTGTTATAAACACATTTTTTTTTTTACATTTACTGTATATGATATATTATTTATAACATATGAAGTCAGCCTTTAAGCACATGCGTAAAAATGAGTTATGTTTTATTTAGCAAGTATGTAACCACTCATATATGGACAAGACAACTTACTGCCAGTACAGGAAATTTACTAAATACATGCTCTTTAAAGCTTTTTAACAGGTAAAGCGCCACCTAAACTTGAAACTTGAAACTTGAAATATTAAGTTGTACTAAGTAACAACTTAGATATTTGTGTTTGTTAAACTTAACAGATGGGTAAGTAACCCAGATGCCTTAAAATTTTAGGTTGATTCAACTCAAATATCTAAGTTGTCACTTAGTATAATTTAACATTTCAAGTTTAATAAACTTTTTTTGAGTTGACTGAACTTAAAATTTTAAGGCAGCCAGGTTACAAATTATTTTAAGTTGACTCAACAAATTGTTTTTTACAGTGTATGTTCCGTTCTCCATAAAACTTTGCATGCTTGTTTAGAATCATCTGTTGCATATGCTAACCTAGTAAATTTTTGAGTTTTTGTTTAGGATTTACAGGCTTTTGGGTATATTTGGACACAGGACTTTTCTAAATGACCCCATTATAGCTACCCAAAGAGTAAAGTTGCTAGGCAAAAAAAACAAACTTAAAATTAGTTTTTTTACATAATCAAGAATATTTCATGAACGATTTGATTGACAGCAGTGGTTCTTGAGGAAAAGTTGCTCAGTATGAGGAGATCTATTAAATTATGTAAATATTGTGTGAAAAACCATGTGATTACAGAGGCGCCACCTAATGGCCGATTTCTTCAATGCAATTGGCCTCTATTAACCTTGTCTAATAAGTGCACAAAATTCATTGGCCAATGGTGGCCATGGTTTTTGACATGCATGTCCATATAGACATTTGTGGCACTTTGGACAAAGACGCGGTAGACCAATTTTTAAGCTGATTGGACTAACAGGTGTGTAATTATAGACGTTTACGGCCCCTATGAATGTTTTGGCGGCACACTGCCACAGTGAGTGGACATTTTATCTTGTTTTAATAATTATTGATATTCACTTTCCAGAGAATCTTTCTGCACTGGTTCCGATTGGGCGAAAAACCTAGCATTAGTTTGCAAAAGTAGATTTTTAAAAAAATCCAAAATACCCAAATGTTGCTAGGGTGACGAATTTTTTCAGCCAAGGATTCCAGTGACATAGCACACTTAAGCCTGCGACTAACAGTTTAGGAGTTATGAGTGATTCTGTACTTTTGATCGCTGTAGCACCACCATCAGGCAATTTGGAGCAAGCTTTGGTAACGTTGTAGACGATGTGAGTACTACTATCCTTCCAAGTTTCAAGTCTCTACAACTTACGGTTTGGTCTGCCCAATCAGTTTTAGCTAGAGAATGCTGATCATTGGCATTTCTAACAATTACAAAAGGTTTTCACCGCTTCACTTTTGAACCCCTAATTAATATATGTCAATTAAACTATAATGTATGTGGTTGTAATCTTCTGACTCATTCTTGCAATTTTGCTAAAAATAACTGTAATATGATACACTGATGACACATTCGAATTAGCAGTGTTGCAACAACTAAATTTGCACAGCTTAATAAGACTAATATTTAATAAGAATTATTGGAAAGAAGTAGTGAACCAATCAGTTTAAAGCGTACAGTTGTTGCATTCCGATGCCTAGTGGCAGTCGCACAAATGTTTCAAATTGGTTGTGAAGCAGCTGATACCCTCAGGTTATCTGCAATGGTAAAACGAATGAATAATGAATGCATGATCATATCCAAACAAAACAATTGGTCGCCAATTCATTTGAAAGAAAGAAATTGTAGGTTTTCAATGACTGAACAATGTAAATAATTCTATAATAATTATCAAATAATTAGGGGTGCTTGTTAATTACAAAGACACTAAAGACCGCAGCCTCTAGGTTCAGTTACTAGTGCATCTGTTGGGATCAGGAGAGTGATGTTTACCTGCACAGCTCTTACTAGCTAGCCTCTGTTACACCCCCAAAGCTCGAATTTGTCAAAGGACGGCTTAATGGCCCAACACTCCGATACCATTTGACCGTATTGTTAAACCCTATATATGAAAACTGAAGTTTTAATTTTACTGACAATACTTTTTGGGGTCATTTTCTGTCAGTGTCATTGAATGGAAAAGAGCAGCTTGGACTTTCTGCTAAATCTCTCCTTTTTAGTTTTTTGAACAAAAATAATCGTATGGGTTTCAAATTCCACTGGGTGAGCAGATGGTGACAGAACTGCAATTTCTAGTTGAACTATTCCGTTAAACTACTACTGGAAGCACTCTTTTCCCTCCATTACCATTTTTTTTTTCCTAGAGTCTCTTTTAATAAGTGCCCCTTCCTCTTTCTCCACAAGGTTGTAGTTATCACTTGAGCAGCTTTGTCTATGTTCCTGTCTCGCCCCCTTCACCCACTCACTGTCATCCCTCACCTCTCTCACACACTTTTTGATAAATTTGTAATCTATTTTTCGTGTTTCCATGGTTACACAGTGGGCTTATGAGGGTTTTATGCCTGCATGCCAAAGGCCTTGAGAAACAATGAGCACAGCACAGGCTGAGAGGCTCTTCGATTAATAAACCCAAGTGTACAAACTGGAAACTGGCTCAACCACAAAGCGCTCACACCTAGGCTGATTCACCACTTTCATGAATGCACCTTCTATTCATAAATTTTCTTTGTGCTCCCTTGAAATGTATCCTAAAGAAATGGCTGAGTGTGGGTGTTCATCGTCCCAGCTTTGGCTCAGGGTTTACCTGACATCATGTAGTGTTGGATTTCTGTTCTTTGTACTGCTTTGAAAGAGTACTAACCAGTGCTTCTTTTTCAGGAAAAACATAAAGGCGTCTGCTATTTGCCAGTACTCCATATCGGATATCCAATGGGCCTTTGATGGGCCTTACATGGAGAGCAAAGAGGACTCCAGCTCCAAATGGACCCAGTACACAGGGAAGGTGCCAGAACCGCGACCTGGCTCGGTACGGCCAACAGTAGCTATACTGGATTACAGTAACACTGATCCCCTGTTTCATCTTACACTGGCCTGATTATCTCTGAAACACTGCCTTCTTGCTGACTCTGATGGGGAAGCACAAGTCAGCACTTCATAGGAGGAGCTACTAAAGTTTTCTAATCGCTGTGTGCTTTGCACACAAGTCTTTGCTTCAGAGAGCACAGCAAGGTACAGGTAGAGTGCCGATCTGGTTTCATCCAGAAATCAGACGCTGATGAGCAATTTTATAGAGTGCACGTGGAAAAAATGGGCTTATTTTATCAAAGCGTTTTGCCATGGAGATTAGTAGCAGGCAGAAAATCTCTGCTGATTGGCTGCATTATGAATTTTGAATCTGTGATATTGCTAATGAGCGAGTCTGTATGTGAGCAAGCAGCTTTAATTGCTGCTCAGAAGTTCCCAGAAATTGAAAGTATTCTGGTTTTCCTGGCCTATTTTAGGTTCTTGGAAATGAAGCATTTTCTCTTCTGAAGGTTTTCTTCTCGAACACTTGAACAGCGTCTGTCAGATAATTGAAATGACAGTTAAATTATGTCAATTTTCAGTCAAGATTCCGAGAATAGCTCAATGCCCTACATTCTCAACAGGTTCTTGGAAATTAGTGTGCAATCCCACTGTGCCAGAAGAAGGAATCCTTTCAAGGCTGAGAAAAAAGGGCAGGGTATATATGTAGCTATTGTCCAACCTGATCTCATGATGAAAACGTACCTGTG
Organism: Labeo catla; assembly: GCA_012976165.1. Taxonomy (NCBI): domain Eukaryota; kingdom Metazoa; phylum Chordata; class Actinopteri; order Cypriniformes; family Cyprinidae; genus Labeo; species Labeo catla. The sequence continues at coordinate 3,949,642 of VONZ01000003.1, forward strand.
GGAACTTTTTCACAAGATACGAAATACGCAGCGTCATGTACGTTTTGGGACATATTCAATGTGAAATGTCCACTGGGTGGCACTGAAAGAGAGTTCATTTTTTCCCCCGGAACAGATGAACGTACATATGGTACGTTTTATGTGAAGTTGGTTTTGTAGGTGTCACCTTAGTTCTGATTTAAAATGTCCATTGAGTGGCGTTATAACTCTAATGTTCCATGACGTTTTAAAATAACATTCACACAGAACGCGATTTTCCATTTGAGTGCGCTACTTTTTAATTTCTTTCTATGTAAACATGCGCTTGACGGACGTGCATGACCATTACGCTTACGTCTTGCGTCTTTTGCAGCGCCTCTCACATGAGCGCCGCAGCATCAAAGTCAGTACCAAAGCTGTGGACCAATCAGAAGAACTCGGAGGCAGGGCTAGCATTGCGAGCTTTTGTTTACAGTAGCAAGTTGGCAGGACAACTGTTTTATTTGACGGCAACATGGCGGAGGCGGCAGTCATAGTGGCTGTGTTCGGACACCCTGAATTATATATCCTTTCTTCAAGCGATTATCACAACTTGTTCCTTATAAAAATGTCCCAGAAATATCCACAAGTTTCCTACGCCCCATTAGCCCTTGCATCAAATGTGGGAGCGTCTTCAGATTCGAAGTAAACAAGCGGGACGTAACAATCATTCATTCAACAGTAGACAGTACTGATGGGCAAATGAAGCCTCCTAAAGCACTGACATTTCATCTGCCTGTGTTGGGAAAAGATTCAAAGCTTCAAGTGAGTCGAAAACAGCGCGATCTGGTGGTTAGCAAAAAATAAAGCAGCCACAAGCATGTGAAAGAAACACCGTCGGACGAAGAATAATGTACACATGAAGTGCATGTGGCAAGTATTTAATTTTTCTGAAATAATTTGTATTTTTCATTTTACTTGTATGACTCGGTATTTAAAAATATAAATGAATAAGTAACATCTGGGGGGTTGAACCGACACAGTGAATCTCGCACGGGACTGGAGAAAAAGTGAGGCTTCGTTTGTCAATGGTTTCATGATTTATACATTAACAACCCCTTAACACAAGCTCTGATGCCTCGGTTCATCACTAGTTGAACAGTCGTTCAAGATTTAGCGATGCAAACTTTCTAACGATTCGAACAAAACATGTCCCTGAGCAGCGTAACGACATCTCGCTTGCAACTTTACAAGGTAAACAATGATCTGAAAAACACTTTGCCTCTCGCAAATTAGCACACAAAATGCCATTGGAATAACACTACTGCCACCTCACCGGAAGCTGTACCCACGTTCTTTTTTACAGTAGCGCCCCTCTGAAACAGGTGGATATCTGTCACTGAATATTGCATCACGTAAGTTCGTCTCGAGACCCTCGCGTTCCATGCTGCGCTTTTTATTAAAACCATTCCTGATCACTGCGTCTCCGCGTTCTGTGTGAATGGCCCCTAAATCCAGTTCCGTGCCGGCTAAGCTATCGAGCGAGCTTATGTCCGGAAATCTAAACATGTGGAGCTGTAATCATAACTGTGTATGAAAAAACTGCTCGCTGTTTTACCGCCCCTAGTGTTCATTTTTGTTAAAAAAAAAAAACTGCAGTGATATACTTATTCGCGTCTTGCGAACAAGTTCCCAGAGGTACGTTTTCGTCATGAGTCCAGGTAGCTATTGTCAGAAAGTAACATTACCATGCTCACGCTTTTTTTCAGTGCATCACAGATCAGCTTAGAGCAAAAGGCATCAACTCATCCACCAATCTGCCAGACGACGTACTTCACTTTGTCCGTCGCCATCCGCTCATGTACAGGCAGATCCTTCCTCAAGAACAGCGCCCCCTGCTGTTTAGGAGGAATGTGGATTACACCAAAATTGCTGTACACAAAGTGACTGGTCTAGATGGTCAGATATACCACGTACTCTTCATTGGAACAGGTAATGTATGTTACAGTGACCTTATCTATCAAGCACTTGATGCTTTTATTGAGTGCAGCTGGGTTCTGAGTTGTTTTGATGTTCTTCCAGATGAAGGTTGGCTGCAAAGGGCTGTGAAGGTTAATGTTCAGGTTAATGGTCAAGCTAAAGCTCAGCTGCACATTATTGAGGAGCTACAGCTGTTTGAGGAACCCCAGCCAGTGGAAAGTATAGTCATCTCTGAGAAACAGGTGAGAAATGAAACTGTGCACATCCTGGAAGTTGAATTAAATCATCTGTAAATCCATCATTACAACAGGTTGTTCCCATTATAACGTCTCCAAATCTTTTACATTCTGTTTAAATTGATATGAGTATGACTTGATTTCATGTACAGCCCACAATGTGATTCTTGCTACCCACTTGAACCTTTCAGATGAGTGTGTATGTGGGTTCGCCCACCTCTGTGGTGCAGTTGCCCTTGTCCACATGCAGCAGATACTCCTCGTGCTTTGACTGTGTGATGGCGCGTGATCCCTTTTGTGCCTGGGATGGACTGGAGTGTGTGGAGATTACATCACACAACAGAAGGTTAGTGCGTGGTCATGAATACTAGGTACTTCTGCAGTCTGTTCTTAACTTTTTAATTAGTTGATTGAGAGCCATTATGACAAACAGTGCATTTAGTGTAGGTACTCGGTTAATAGAGCTCATAGCTTGAGTTAGTGAACTCTAATCATTGAAGCATTAATATATTGGTATCATTTTGGTTGTAAGATGATTGTTTTTGTTTTTGCCTGCATACTAACAAATAATAACTTCTTTCTACACAGAGCCAATCTGACACAGGATATTCAGAATGGAAACCGAGGCTGTGATGAATCCACAGCAGATGGTATGAAAAATCAATAATAATCAGTGTTGAGGTGATGATTCAGTGTTGTTTTAGAACTATTTATATACTATTATAGTGTTTATTAATATAAGCTTTCAATTTTATATTTTCAGCTTAATTTTAATTTTAGGGTAGGTTTTAGTCATTTTGCTTTATGCTTCTGTCATCTTTATATTTTTATGTGCTTTTTAAAATGCAATTAAAATGTAAAATTTTAATGTTTTTTTTTTTTTTTTTTTATTCTCCTCTGCTCACCAAGCCTCCATTTATTTAATCCAAAGTACAGCAAAAAAAGTAAAATTTTGATTTTTTTTTACTGTTTTAAATAGCTTCTCTCTGTTTGAATATATTTTAAAATGTAATTTCTTCCTGTGATTTCAAAGCTGAATTTTTAGCATCATAACACCAGTCACATGATTCTTCAGAAATCATTCTAATATTCTAATATGCTGCTCAAAAACATTTTTTATTATTATTATGTTAAAAACAGCTTAGTAGAATTTTTTCAGGTTTCTTTGCAGAATGGAAATCTTTTGTAACATTATAAATTACTTTATCATCACTTTTGATCATTTTAAAGCATCTTTGCTAATTAAAAAATGTACTCAAATGTTTTAAATATTAATAATAATTATAATAATAATAAATGTTTCTTAAACAGCAAATCAGCATATTAGAATGATTTCAAAAGGATCACGTCACAATGAAGACTGGAGAAATGATGCTAAAATTTAGCTTTGATCACAGGATTAAATTACATTTTAAAATATATTTTAATAAAAAACAGTTATTTTAAATAGTAAAAATCTTTCTAAATTTAACTGTTTTTGCTGAACTTTGGATCAAATAAATGCAGGCTTGGTAAGCAGAAGAGACTTCTTTAAAAAACATTAAATATCTTTTGACTGGTAGTGTATATTTAGCTTTCATTTAAAATTTTATTTCATTTAGTTTTTCCAAGGCAAAATTTCCCATTTTAATTGTGTTTTAGTAATTTTAGGTTTTTCATCTAAGACTGCTTCATTTTTTTAATTCATTTCCGCGTTATTTCATTTTGCAAAAATGATTTTTAACAGTCTTAATTTCAGTTAGCAACAACACTGCGATGACATGTTTGAAACTGTGATGATTGTGTTTAAAATTAGTGTAGTCAATGTGCCTTTTAATTCTTTGAGTCATAGCAAGTCAGATGAAGTGGGGTGGGAGGTGTATAATAGCCAATATCTAAGGTTGTGGCACGCGCCAATTTCTGAGTGTCCAATGAATCACCATTACTGTGGTAATATGATCAAGCTAATTAACCCTAAATTATTCCAGTGTCATAATAACTGATGTGTGCATGTCATCGCTCTGTCACAGACCAAGTATTACACCGCTCCCGCTCTGTGATGGCGGGTGATGACGTGCTGCTCCAGTGTGAGCTCAGCTCCAATCTGGCAACCCCCAAGTGGATGCTAAATGGAAAGGAGCTGGAGGGTTACGGACTAGACTCCGGTTACCGCGTCGGCACCGACGGCCTCCTGGTCATCGGGGCACGGCCTTACCAGAGCGGCGACTACTGCTGCTTCGCCCTGGAGAATGGTGTCCATGTTCCTGTGGTGAACTACAGCTTAACAGTTCGCCAGGAGCTTCCCGCACCTCCTCCCGTTGAGCCAACGCGTCCACGCTTGACCACAGCGACCTACTGGACCATTCAAACTTCCCAAAGTGACTCCCCAGAGGACTTCGATCCAACCCCAATGTCTCCTCGCTTCGAATTCCTGTCCGTGAGGAACATGGAGGCTATGTACCTGTCCCTAATCACTATCCTAGGAGGTCTGTGTTTTGTTTTAACAGTTGTCCTGCTGTACGTGGGATTCTGTTTGCAAGGACGAAGGGGTAAATACTCTTTACGGGCTGCAGCTCGTGCCGATAGAAAGCGAGGCGCCCACATGGAGCTGAAGACTATCTCCAGCCACTGTAACGGGAAACAGGACGCTCCCGATGGCCTGCTGCAAATCGTCCCCGGAGAAGCAATGACGTCACCAAACAAAGAGCTTCCACCCGCTCCACCTCTTCCACCGCCTCCAGAATCAGAGTACATCAATGGACTCTCTGCCACTTTACCCAGCGTCTTACGCAAGATGAATGGCAACAGCTATGTGCTGCTGAGACAGACAGATGGAGACACCACGTCTCCGCTCTATTACTCCTTCACAGAGGAGCTCAACAGGATCCTGGAGAAGAGGAAGCACACGCAGCTGTGCAGTAAACCTGATGAGAGCTCGGTGTGAAATCGAGATGCGTTTGAACTGCTAGTGTCCTCTCAAGTGTTCAAGGGCAGTGCCATTGTCTAATACCCCTTCTTCACCCGGACTAACTTTAATGGGATGCTAATGAGTAGCCACAGCTGCTTTTACTGGAAGATAAACAAAGCATTTGTATTCCTCTAAAAGGAACAAACTTCCTCTCCGTTTACATTTCAAATGTAGAGCTTGTGACTTTCAACAGACTGAGGAAAGCCCACTGGTCACAAAAAGCAAAGAGTAAACACATACAATGGAAATTCTACCTCAGCAAACAGCTTTTGGCTTATTTCAGCATGCTTGCGTTAAATTCTAGTTGGAGTTGGGGTTGTATAGTCATGGACACGCAGCAAGGAAACCTTCAAAGCAAAAGAGCCCATCTGGGAGAATCAAGTTAATGATTCATTTACAAACTGGTTGGAGGAAACATTTACAAGGCAGCACTGAGTAAGACAAACTCAGATGGAGGTATCGCACCAGGATGGAGCAAATTGTGTGAAAACTCTAGTGCATCAAGCACTGAATGTCTTTGATATGTACTTTATTTTAATATTTTCTATTTATGCCGACACTGACCATATCAGTAACAGCTTGTAAAAATAATCATAATTAAAGAAGTCCACTTCCAAAACAAAAAATTACAGATAATGTATTCACCCCCCTTGTCATCCAAGATGTTCATTTCTTTCTTTCTTCAGTTGTAAAATAATTGTTTTTTGAAGAAAACATTTTAGCATTTTTCTCCATATAATGGACTGCTATGGTGCCCCGAGTTTGAACTTCCAAAATGCAGTTTAAATGCGGCTTCAAACGATCCCAAATGGGGTTGTAAATGAAACCTGCCGAGGAAGAAGAATTTTTTCATTAAAAAATACCATTTAAATATTTTTAAATCTCAAACGCTTGTCTTGTCTTGCTCTGCCTGAACTCTGTGTATTCTGGCTCAAATCAGTTAGGGTATGTCGAAAAAATCTGCGTATTTTCTCCCTCAACTTCAAAAATCACTTCAAAATCATCCTACATAGCTACAGAAGGACCGTCCCAGTTTTTGCAAAGTGAGCATGCAAAGATCATCACCCTTAACAAAAAAGGTAAAACAGTGATATAGGACGATTTTGAAGTTGAGGGAGAACATGAGATGAGAGTTTTTCAACATATCCTAACTGTCATGAACTGGAAAAAAACAGAGCTCAGGCAGCACAAGACAAGACAAACGTTTGACATTAAAAAGCATATAAATTGTATTGTTTTTATGAGAATAACTAATCATTTTGCTAGATAAAATCCTTTTTCCTTGGCTGGGATTGTTTACAACCGGATCATTTGGGATCATTTGAAGCCGCATTTAAACTACATTTTGGAAGTTCAAACTCAGGGCACCGTAGAAGTCCACTATAAATAGAAAAATCCTGAAATGTTTTCCTCAAAAAACATAATTTCTTTAAAACTGAAGAAAGAAAGACATGAACATCTTGGATGACAAGGGGGTGAGTACATTATCTGTACATTTTTGTTCTGGAAGTGGACTTCTCCTTTAAAAAGAGCAGGGATAACAGACTTTAAAAACAATTAGAAATGCACTTGATGGTACTAATAGTGTAAATAGGGCATTTATTGAGTTTCACAGGGGTCGAAACCTAGTAAGATGACAGTATTAACCACTGAGATGCACTTTATGGACCAGTAGCATTTGTTTTCCATGAGGTGCTGCTTATTGTGACAGATCTGGAGAAGATGGAATGGATTTCATGAATGGGACCATTGCAAAAGATATGAATTGAAACTGCTGCGAGAGGGAAGACTATGTGCACACTAACCCTGAGAAAGGGGCCCCTAAGTCTGGATTCGTTTGACTTAAGATCTGTTATGTCTCAGATCTGTATGTCTCTTGTAGTATGGTAAGTCTACATGCACAAGAACTGACATGATTCCTTGTCGGAATCCGTCTTCAGAATTCCAGAGTTGGCTGCTAGGTTTCCACGGCAACCGCAGAGCAGAGGTAAAGCTGATGCTGACCTTCTTAGATTATCCTTTTGACATGACCAATTATTACAGCACCTCTTACAGTCAGGTTTCACGGTCTTAACGGGGATTAGCGAATTAGTGCAACGTCGTGAAATTGGGCTTCTGCTGCCAGTAAATAAACGAAATTCAATTCTAGTTGGGACATGATGAACAATGAGTATTGTAACATGGTGATATTGGGGGGTTTAATTATTCCCTCACTTCCAGTAAGTCCATTAAACTGTTGTGTAAATGCTCGTCTTGGAACTGTTCCAGCTGCTCCGACTGCCCACACTTGCGTGCAAGAGCATTTTGGCGTATCTCCCACTACTTAAGGGGAGCGAAGCACCTGGTTCTGTCTGTTTAGATCAGAATATGCAGATTGCAATGGAGCCGAGTGGAGAACATTAAGGCCACATGTTCAGAGCAGAGCTAAGATGAGCACTGCTGATAGTGCAGTTTGCTCTCTTCCTTATGCTTTGTGTTCAGACTTACTGTTTTTGTCTTGTTTAGTAGAGTTGGACTACTTTTTTTCAATTTCTGTTTTTTTCTAAAGCGCTTTATAGCATAGTTCACCCAAAACATTTGAATTAGTGAATTATTAAACAATTGAATCATGTCATTATTTAAATATTTATCCTCATGTCATTGCAAATCTGTACTTTTTACACAAAAGAAGACATTTTAAAGTATCTTTCCAAGGCTCAAGGTCAACATTATTTTTCTTACCCCATTAGCAGATATTTTTCCTTGTTTCAAGCAAAAACTAAGATTTTTTACCTCAGAATATTTGTCTTGTTTTTCAATACAAATATCTAAACATCCTTAAATTAAGAGAGATTTACCAGAGAAGCAAAATGACACAACATTAAGTGAACTGATGCTTAAAACAATTAAAAATAAACTTTTCCATTTGAATTAAAGGGGACATATCATGAAAATCTAACTTTTTCTGTGTTTAAGTGCTATAATCGGGTCCCCAGTGCAACTACCAACCCAGAAAATGTAAAAAAAAAAAAAAAGGACAACCCAGTTATTTTTGTTTTGGTAAGCCTTTCTCTGCAAGCATGTGCAAAAACAAGCTGCTCAGATTTCGCTCCCTCTGTGCCACAGAAATGGGATCTTATTATAATATTACTGCCCCTTAATCTGCACGTTTCCACCCACGGTGTCGCCATTTTGTTTTCGCAAGCGACAACGGTGTACCAGTTCTAACGCCATGGCGAAAGTTCAAGCAAAACATGCTAACTGTTCTGTCGTTGCCTGCACAGAACACTATTTAGCATCCCAACCTCAGAGGAGACAAGAGAGCAGTGGATTTATTGATTTATTTACTCTATATTATGCTGCTGCCACACAGATCTAATATGAACGTGATTTCTTTCTTAGCTGTTTACCTTCACAGACATAACTGACTGTTTTTGTAACTCATGTGTTTTTAGCAGAAACTTATGTGTATTTGACAGTTTAAGTGCACTAAGACATGAAAGAGAACTTAGTTTAGTACTCACATGCCATGTGGCAGCCACTTTCTGTGCATGTGCTTCAGATGTGTGTGCTCAGAAAACCCTATAACAGAAGTTTAAACTGATATGGCTTTAAAAGCACGATTATCAAAGCCAAACAGATGTTTTTTGGCAGAGTATCTGAGGCACAAGCTGTAAAGGCACAACCCTATTCTAGAAAAGGGGGCGGGGAGCAGCAGCTTATTTGCATTTAAAGAGACATGCACGAAAACAGTGTGTTTCTGCTTCCATTTAAAATATGCATTTTCAAAACAATATAATAAATGATCTGTTGGGTATTTTGAGATGAAACTTTTTTGGGACACCTGAGACTTATATTACATATTGTAAAAAGTAGCATAATAGGTCTCCTTTAAGATTATCTCTCTTACCCCACTGACAGATATTTTTTCTTGTTTTAAGTGTAGATTTTGATAAGATGTCTTGTTTTCTGAAAAATTTATGTTGTTTTGCTTCTCAAGTAAATGTATCTTGATTTATTAATGTTCTGTTTCTACTTCAAAACCAGACAAAAATACTAAGTAAGAATCATATTCCAAATCTTTTGATCCCGGATTCAAAATACATTGCCTTTGGTGCAAAAACAACGTTGTGTGAGCAGACCTCTCATGATGAATATAGCACACAAGTCATATAGACAAATTTTATTGTACCTTTATAGTGCTTTGTCATTTTTGGAGCTTGACAGATTGTTTCCTGCTGTTAATCTTTCATTTTTTCCCCCTACATCATCCCTCCCTCTCTGAATCCCTCACCACCGCGTTTTTATTTGCATTTGACAAATGGCTTTCATGTCCGTGCATACACCTCCATCATAGTGTATAATGAGAGCAAAATAGATCTGCATACACATCTGACCTCCGCTCTCCCAGAGGGTCACAATCTGTGATTAGATGCTTGTCATCATGCAACTCTTATGGTCTGTTCCTGCAATGTTTACATCCCTCGAGTCTTATATTCCTGTGAGAGAGGCACTCCTGCGGATTCTTCTAGCATGCCGGGACAGGTTTGTGGATGAGAAATATCTCGTCTGCTGCCCGCATTCAAAGTGAATTTAAAGTGCACTAGAGAGAACAAGATTGACAGAGAAAGATCAAACGAGAGTCTGGAGAATGCATTGAAATAGATTGGGAAATGGTCGTTAAGCCTTTTAGACTCATTTAGAGCAACTACACAGAGCCCTGAGCATCGGCCGTATCTGATTCCACATTCAAAAATGGCACGTTAATGTCGCTAAAATGCCATTGGTTCTCTTGGGTGTAGTAACTGAACACAATGCGCTACTTTTTGGTCTGTTTTCGCATGTTGCCTGGCTTCGGAAGACTTAATATACCACGCAGAAAGTCATTTCCACCACTTTTATGATATTTTTTTAATGTTGTTTAATGGCAAGAGCTACATAATGATTTCAATTTTAGCAAATAATAGCAGCATACAGGTTTGGAATGACATGAGGGAGAGAGAATAATGACAGAATTCCCATTTCTGGGTAAACAAACAAAACACAGAACCATTTTGGGTTTCTTTTTGAAACCGAATTAGTGTAAAGACATGCGCAGTCCCAAAAAGTGAAATGCTGAACAAGACAACGAGACAATTACATTATCAGACACTTACATTATCATTTCAATCCTCACAAAACAATTTATCTCTTTGATGCGTAATCCCTAATGCGTAATGTAGTCGCCACTGAGGTATATTTGAGGTCAAAAGTTTGCATACACCTTGCAGAATCTGCAAAATGTTAATTATTTTACCAAAATAAGAGGGATCATACAAAATGCACATTATTTTTTATTTAGTACTGACCTGAATTTTTGTGTATTTGAACCCTTTCCGACAATGACCGTATGATTTTAAGATCTATCTCTTCACACTGAGGACAACTGAGGGACTCATATGCAACTATCACAGAAGGTTGAAATGCTCAGTGATGGATTAAGAGCCAGGGGGTGAAAATGAAAGTTTTTTTTTTTTGTGTGTGTGTAAAATCACTTTTTTTTTCCATTTAGTACTGCCCTTCAGAAGCTACAGAAGATAGTTACATGTTTCCCAGAAGACAAAATAGAAGTTAATTTTACCCTGATGTTCAAATTCAAAAAGTTTTCGCCTCCAGGCTTTTTTATTAAAAAAAAAACAACAACAACTCGGTATTAAGAATCAAGCATATGAAAACTTTTGAAGGGGATTAATTTTATAAATTTAACTACTATTTTCTCTTTTGGACTATATGTAAACATCTTTTGTGTGAAATATCTTATTCAGGTCAGTACTAAATAAAAAAATAACATGCATTTTGTATGATCCTTTTAATTTTGGTAGAATAATTAATATTTTTCAGATTCTTCAAGGTGTATGAAAACTTTTGACATCAACTGCATATTGGAGAATTGTTATTGATTTAGTGTGTTATATTGGTTTGTTGTTGTACTATTAAGCCATTTGCCATTTTCAAAATGAACTTAATGCTTAATGAATAATTAAAAAGGTTTATGTCCTGTACAGACGACCAAAAGAGACATATATTGAGTTTAATTGGTCCCGTCAGTCATGCATACTTTATTAAAATATACAATGTAACTAAAGTGTGTCAGTGGAGATATTTATTTTTCAGCTTTGTACAGTTTTGTGTATATTTATTTTAGTAATATTTCAAACTGGGATTTTCTAAATTGTGGTTGGTTAATGGTGCATGGCTATGCATTTTTGCAAACATTATTTACAATTTTTGAAAAGCAAAGATCTATAAAAATGATGCTGAAAATAATAATGATAGAAATGAAATTAAACCCTAATAAGTCTACTAAAGCATGCGTTAATTCCATTTTCATTATTACTGTATTGTATTTTCCAAAATTGTAAAAAGTGTTTCCAGTTGTATATGTGCTAAAATGTTACTCCACATTCCAACTAAGCCGGTATGCTTCCTATTTCTCATTTTGTGTTCAGAAAATATTGTTAAAGCTCCTGCAGAGCCGACCATGTCTCAGAGTCACTTCAGTGCACAGTTGTATGCCTCTTCAGTCGTGGGTAGGATTGTGTGGGCTGCCTCTGGAACTGCATTTAATGAAGCTGGTTAGACCTGTGCCTGTCACCATGGAGAAAAAGACCATAGAATTATTATCAATTCGCTTAATGTTTAATTCTCTACTGCTCTCTCCATGCAAGAAAGATTCTTGACTGTCTCACCCTGTGTGTGTTCGAACAGTCATAGCCCAAGGTGTACATTTACTGTGTATGTCTTTTCTTTTGTCCAAGGGTAAAGTGTTATGCTTTGTGTTTAATTAACACATTAATACTACAGGGACATGCTTGCAAGGGAGGAGGCTGAGAAGTGTGAATTCATTATGTTCAACGTCGGAAACTTGTAAGTTTGTTTACATTTTACCTTGTAAATTCTTTTAATAAACAGTATTAATGCTTCTGTTAGTGTCTCTTTGCTTTTTGCCTTTAGCTGAAATAAATGCAAGTCTGCTTTCATGAGCAGGTCAAAATGAGGTTAGCATGCCTTACCTGTGTTGACGTGTAGGTGCTACAACAAAACAGGTTATTATCACTTGATACGTCAAATACAGCTGGAACAGGTTGTTCTGTGGTCAACTGGTATTCACCAACTGACAGAATCTTTCTCTTTCTTACTGACTTCAAATCTACTGCAAAGAATGAATTGAAACAAAGCACTCTGTCACGGATCAGTCCATATTTTAACTATGAGAGGGCGTGGGAGGTGTTTCATTCATTAGGGTTGTTACATATCACCAGTTCATTGATTAGAAAGGATAGGCTATTTATTGTTCTATTAACAATGAGTAATGTGACATAATCTAATTTGGTCTAAAGATTCCCATCCTGTATCACGTAAAGGTTCAAAAGGTTTTTACAGATGGTCAGACTTGGATCCAGAGCTAAGGAAAGTTACAAATCTCTAAGGAGATTCAAATCTCTAAGGAGATTTAAACATTTACGCCATCATAGTGAACCGTGACGTCACAACAGAAGGGTGCGGGGTTATGCTGGCCATTATGTTGGTTATCGCCTAGTGGAACGATACAGGATAAGAGAATGTGAGATAAGCAGTGTTTGTACGTGAGGAGGAGTGTGGTTTTGTGTTGCTGGAGTCTCTATAGAAAGTGAGTCATTATTTTGTTCTGTACTCTACAAGAGGGTCCCAGTGAAAGCATTACACTCCAGATAGAGATATCCATGGTTTGAATTATAGGGCGAATTAAGATTTTAATCCTCTCAAAAAGAAATCAAGACTAGGTTGGGGTGTCTTAAAAGTAGACTGTATGTTATAAAAGTACATATCACTGTTATAAATATAAATAGCTGTTTCAGGTGGGTTTATAAATGTTTCAATAACCTCAAAAGTTAAGGTGTGGACTTCTTATAGTCCTTCAAGGAGAAGTTCACTTCCAGAACAAAAATTTACAGATAATTTACTCACCCCGTTGTCATCCAAGACGTTCATGTCTTTCTTTCTTCAGTCGGTAAGAAATTATGTTTCTTGAGGAAACAAAAAATCAGGAATTATCTCCATACAGTGGACTTCAATGGTGCCCCCAAGTTTGAACTTCCAAAAAGCAGTTTAAATGCAGCTTCAAATGGCTCTAAACGATCCCAGCCAAGAAAGAAGGGTCTTATCTAGCAAAACGATTGGTCATTTTTGAAACAAACTGACAATTTATATACTTTTTAACCTCAAATGCTTGTCTACGTCTGCGTGAACTCTTTTTTTCCGGTTCAATACGGTCAATATAGTTAGGGTACACTGTAAAAAACAATTTGTTGAGTCAACTTAAAATAATTTGTAACCTGGCTGCCTTAAAATTTAAAGTTCAGTCAACTCAAAAAAAAGTTTATTCAACTTGAAATGTTAAATTATACTAAGTGACAACTTAGATATTTAAGTTGAATCAACTTAAAATTTTAAGGCAGCTGGGTTAGATAATTCCTGAAATGTTTTCCTCAAGAAAAATAATTTCTTATTGACTGAAGAAAGAAAGACATGAACATCTTGGATGACAAGGGGGTGAGTAAATTACCTGTAAATTTTTGTTCTGGAAGTGAACTTCTTTAATCAGGTTAGATGGCATATTGAATTTAACACGGCCTGTGAATGAGCACTGAACCTTTTGCAAAATCTGCACGGGGAAAACTTTTGCATGGATTCCTAGCTAAATGAATGGATTTCTTCTCCTAAGAAAATTTGCCAATCAGCAACAGATGTGACCGCGATTTTGTTGGGTGACCATCCTGGCTGAACCTGTTGCGAAATCTACATCGGAAAATCTTTCATGTGGATTGTAGGCCTAAATGGCTAGATTCTCCCCTGTGAAAATTTGCCTAACAACAGTAGATGTGATTTTTTCAGGGCTCCTATCCCTATATTTTTTTTCCAACACGGAGGTAAGCTGTTTTCTGTGAATGCGCGAGATTTCCCGTTCCCGTCCCGTTTCCCGCTGTAGAAACAATGAGAAGAGTAACAAAATGCAGTCTACAGCAAAACTGTTTGCACTACAAACCAGTGTGTTCATAATTAAGATAATACATTAAAATAATATGGTAAGACACACCGGTTTGCTATATCAAGTAGCAAAACGAGCTGTTTTGTACAGGTAAAATAGATGGAAGCCAATGACACCGGAAACTTTAGGTTACTCACGTAACCCAGGTTCTCTGATAACATGAGTGAGGTATCTCACTATGGGAATCGCCTCGGGCGTGACCAATCTGGAAGCACCAATTGCACCACGTCTGTCGGTTGACAGACCAATCACGACAGTGACGCGGGAGTCCCCCCTCCCCCTATATATGTCACTGCATGACGGTCCCCACCTCATTCTCAGCATATCTCTTCCCCGTGCTACTGCAAGGAGGGAAGTGTGGTGAGATACCTCACTCATGTTATCAGAGAACCGGGGTTACGTGAGTAACCTAAAGTTCTCTTTCAAACATTCCTTCGGTATCTCACTATGGGATATAGACAACTCCCGTATTACAGATATGCTGTCCGAAGCAGGCATGTCAACCAACTCAGTGATGTGTGATAACATAAGAATGAAAACCCCCATTATTCACAGAATATAATGGAGACATATGAAAAACAAAACATCTGCACGAGTGTTTGTTTTTTTTGTTTTTTTACACACTTAGGACGGAATGAGCCAAAGACGGATCCGTAACATCCAGCTTGTAAAACTTGACAAACGTGTGAGGCGAAGCCCAGCTCGCCGCTGCACAAATGTCTCGAATTGAAACGCCCTTAAACCACGCCCACGAGGAGGCCAACCCTCGGGTACTATGAGCTCTCAGCCCTTCTGGAGGGCTAAGGCCCATGCTGTTATAACCCACTATAATAGCTTCTACTATCCAGTGGGACAGGCGCTGGCGAGAAATAGGTTTACCCCTGTGAGAATCAGCCCATGAGACAAATAACTGATTACTCTTCCGCAGCGCTTTCGTTCTGTTTACATAGCAGCGCAAGGCACGGACAGGGCATAAACAGTGAAGCCGCTCTTCTTCTGGAGACGAAAAGGGCGGCGGATGAAAAGCCATTAAATCCACTTGATTATAGGCTAGAGCTGACTCGCTCACCTTAGGCACGAACGCTGGATTGGTTTTGAGAGACACTCTCGAGTAATCCATAGTGAACTGCATACAAGAGTTATGAACCGACAAAGCATGAAGTTCACTAACCCGTTTTGCAGTTGAAAGAGCCAATAATAATGCGGTCTTTAGTGAAAGGAGCTTCAGATCACTGCTGTCTATAGGCTCAAAAGGTGTACGAGATAGTGCGTTAAGGACCACAGACAGGTCCCACGGCGGAATCAGAGGCCTTGACACTCTGTTCAAACGCCGTGCACCTCTCATAAACCTGCATACAAGCGGGTGACGACCCATAGTGTTATCGTCAATCCCCACATGACACGCAGAAATCGCCGCGAGATACACCTTAACGGTGGAAAAAGCTCTGCCTTTGTCCAAAAGTTCTTGCAGAAAACATAACACATCTGCAACTGAACAGAGAAAAGGAACAATGCGCTTATGTGCGCACCATTGCTCGAAAACGTTCCATTTCTTACCGTAAGCAGAGCGCGTTGAAGCAGCTCTCGCGTTCTGAATTGTCTCGATCACCCTCGAAGGCAATCCCGTAGCATTCAAATTTAACCTCTCACGGGCCAAGCCCAAAGAGCAACCCTGTCCGGGGCAGGGTGGAATATCTCCCCGCGCGCCTGCGAGAGGAGGTCTCTGCGTAGCGGGAGAGGCCACGGCTGGTCGAATAAAAGCGGCATTATCTCCGCCAGCCACACTTTCCCCGGCCAGTTTGGGGCAATCAGTATGACCGAGTGGCCGTACTCTCTTACCCTTCTTAGAGTTGGTATGATCAGGCTTAGCGGAGGAAACGCGTAAAGCAGTACGTTTGGCCATTGGTGCGCTAGGGCATCCACACCCATAGGCGCACCGTCTCTCGCTAGCGAGAAGAATAGAGGGCAGTGACTGTTTTCGCGCGATGCGAAGAGATCTACGGCCGCGCGGCCGAATCTCTTCCACAACTGGCCCACTACCTGAGGGTGGAGGCTCCATTCGCTGTACCGAGGATTCCCCCTGGACAGGAGATCTGCCCCTGCATTCATTATTCCCGGGACGTGCGTTGCCCGTAATGAATGAAAGTGTTTTCTGCCCCACACAATCAGTTTCTGTGCCAGACTGTGAAGCTGAGGAGAGCGTGTGCCCCCTTGGCGGTTTACATATGCCACCGTGGTCGTGTTGTCTGATCTGATCAAAACGTGGTGGTTCCTCAGAAACTGCACAAAATGTTTCAAAGCAAGAAACACTGTTAATAGTTCCAGGTAATTTATGTGTGCACTTCTCAGCGAGATGGGCCATTTCCCTTTCGCTATTCTGCCCTCGCACACTGCCCCCCAACCTGAGAGCGACGCGTCCGTCGTTACCACCTTCCTCATGGAAACTGCCCCCAGCGGAGTCCCGGATTCGAGGAACGAGCGGTTTTTCC
Source organism: Labeo catla (assembly GCA_012976165.1). Lineage (NCBI taxonomy): Eukaryota > Metazoa > Chordata > Actinopteri > Cypriniformes > Cyprinidae > Labeo > Labeo catla. Next base: position 3,966,298 of record VONZ01000003.1, read on the forward strand.
AGTAACGGAGAGCGCGCATGCAAAGTGCCGACACCATCACTTTGCGGTTGAGGTGACGTTTTGGACATAAGTGCAATGACGCTGTCCAATTCTGAAACTCTCTCATTCGCAACAGTCCCAAAGGAATAACTGAGACTGTTGAGGCCATTAGCCCCAGAAGGCGCAGACACAGTCTGAATGGGACTTTCCTCCCTTTTTGAAAAAGGGATAGACAGCCGCGAATTGACCTGATGCGCTCCTCTGACAGAAACGCTTGATACTGATCCGAGTTCAGTCTGAGGCCTAGATAAACTATTTCCTGTGTGGGCACCAGGCAGCTTTTTGTCTCGTTTATCTTGAAACCTAAGCTCACCAAATGAGACACGAGCGACTTCGTGTCCGTCTCCGCTTGCTGCCGTGACGGAGAGCAAAGAAGGAGATCGTCCAAATAAGCTGACACTCTGAGACCTGCTGTTCTCAGCGGTGATAGAGCCGCTTCTATACATCTGCAAAACGTCCGTGGGGCCAGTGAGAGCCCGAACGGAACAGTCATAAATTCGTAGGCTGTGCCCTGATAGGCAAACCTGAGGAATTTCCTGTGTGATGGGTAGATGCCTATATGGAAATACGCATCTTCCAGATCGACCGAAGTGAACCAGTCTTTCTCGCGAATAAAATGTGACAGCGTTTTGAATGTGGGCATTTTGAACTTGTATTTTCTGAGGTGTTTGTTGAGGATCCGCAAATCCAGAATGGGGCGGAGACCTCCCCCTCTCTTGGGAATTACAAAGTACCGGGAGTAAAAGCCCTGATGACTGTCCTCCGGCGGCACAACTCGAATTGCCCTTTTTCTTAATAAAGAGGCTATTTCTTCCTCTAAAACCTGAGCAGATTTCCCCTCTGCGGCTGACATCAGCACACTGTTGAACACGGGAGGTTTTACCGCAAACTGCAACCGATAACCCCGCATTATCGTAGACAGAACCCAGGGATGTACTGCGCATGCGCGCCAGCTCTCCGCTTGAACAGCGAGCGGACCGCTGCAGCCCATGCCCACTAATGGCGCAGCCGCGCCATCTAGCGGGGGAGCTGGGGATTGCAGCTCTGAATTGAGTAATTTTGGTTTTATGTGTGTTTTTATTTTCAAACCTCGCTGTGCCCTCGGCCCACTGCCTGGATGCACAGGGAATTTCTTTATTTTCACACCACCAATACTCTCTTGCAAACTGCCTTCCACCTTTCCTGACAACATCGTGGGTGGAGGGGGGAGAGCTTCTTTGTGGGGCACTGGGGGAACTGGTGCCAACTCCACATCTGAACTGGTCAAAAGAGAACGTCTTGACATTTCCATGAACAATTCCCGAGTCCAACGCCTTCTCTTGGCAGGAGGGGGAGAAATTAACTGCTCTCTTTGAGGGAGGATAACAACAGATACTCCAAGAGTGCTGTTGCTCGTCCCTTTGTCCGGAACACGAGGACCAGTTAGGTTGCCCGGCGGTTCTTCCCTCCCTGAGGGTTTGCCGGCCTATGTCTGGCTGCAGCTGCAGCAAAGGAAGGTTTTCCCTTTGGCTGTGCTGGCTTAGACTGTGCGTCAGACTGCTGAGGCTGAGGAGGCCTGGGGCTCCTGAAAGCTGACTGACTGCTCCTCAGAGGAGCATCAAAACCAGGGCGTGATGATGGAGGGCCCTTAGGAATGGGCTTTCGGGGGAGGCAAGCTTGGAAAGCCTCCCCCTCCTGCTTCCTCAGGTCACACCGCTGGCGCATAGCAGTGACTGATGCCCCGAAGAGGGCTTTGGGCTCCACCGGGGCATCCAAGAAATCCACTTTCTCTCTGTCAGACAGCCCCGAAAGTCCCAGCCAGAGGGCTCGCTCACCAACCACCGCCAAGCCCATACTGCGGCCGCAGCTCTGGACTGCACCTCTGGAGGTTCTCAGGTTAAGATCTGCAATTACGCAGATCTCTTCCCAGAGGGCTGGGTTTGGTGACCCAGCATCCATTTGCCTCCCCATCTCCTCCATGAGCTCTGCTTGATAAGCCGTAAGGAGAGAGGTGGCGTTCAGTGCTCTCACTGCCAGAGCAGAAGAACGGTAGATCTTCTGAAAAACTGAGGCCGTTAAGCGCTCAGTACGTCCTGGCAGTGAAGCTGAAGCAGAAGAAAAAGCTGCCCTGCGATTAGGATTAAGATGATGCGCTACTGACAGCTCAACAGGAGGGGGATTTGACATCCCTAGCTCCTCCATGTTGTGCACATCCAATCTGGAAAACCCTTTCACAGGGACCCTGTGCGAAAAAGGTTTGTCCCAAAAACGCTTCATTTCAGAAACGCACGCAGGGACAGCGGGAATGACCTGTTTAACAGCCGGAGCACGTGACGGCAGTCGCTTGCCGTCATACAGGTCTCTCTCCATACCCTGGCCCGTCTGCTGTGACGGCCAATCGATGGAAAGTTTTGCCGCCGCCCTCCTGCACATTTCGAGCAGGTCAAGCTCCACCTGAGCTGAGGCCGGCGACCCGTCGCTTAACGCGCTTCCCGGTCGGGAGGGGGTCGACGGTAGGATCGCGTCGTCATCATCTTCCTCCCCGTCCTCCTCTAACAGACGAGCGATCGCTTCGTCATCGTCCTCCTCCTCCTCCCTTCCTTCTGCAAGGATCGGGAAAAGAGGAGGAAGCTCGGGGGAAACTTCATCCATAAAGTCGCCCCAGCTGCATGATACAGGGGGCTGTTTCGTCTCCACCGTAGTTGGAGGGGAAAGGGAGGGGTCACCCTTATTAGCAGCTGCCACCCGCACTCTTCTCTCCAGAACCCTTGACGGGAAGGGGGAACAGTGCGGACAGCACTCGGGGTTCGCGAGTGCCGCCTGAGCGTGTCTCACCCCCAGGCATACAATGCACAGGGGATGAGTATCCTTGGCCGATATCATAGCCCCACAAGCACAAGGGCGCGGGGCGTCTTTGCCCCTCGCCCCCTCGCTTGCAGAACTAGCACTTGCCATAGCTGCTAAGCTCACCACAACGTGCCGCTTAAAAAGACAGACAAGAGAATTCGCCGTAACACGTTAATTCGCTCGTTAGTCCCTTAGCAATCACTTTCACTTTGACAGCGAAAGAGAAGAAGACCACTGCTCTCCGAAAAAAACTGCGTTCGGCGACGTACCTTGACGGCTCGTCCAAGAACAGTTAAGCAGCTAATCCGGAAAGGGGTACAAAAGAAAATAAAGCTTCCAAGAAATCTTCACGGGGAAGAGAACGAGAATGAGGTGGGGACCGTCATGCAGTGACATATATAGGGGGAGGCGGGACTCCCGCGTCACTGTCGTGATTGGTCTGTCAACCGACAGACGTGGTGCAATTGGTGCTTCCAGATTGGTCACGCCCGAGGCGATTCCCATAGTGAGATACCGAAGGAATGTTTTAAAGAGAACCAGAAACATTAAATTCACAAATAAGGTTAGTCGCGCCCGCTCTTACGTGCAAAATAAAGTGGATTCTCTCAGATAAACCGTTCGCCTTTTTTAATTATACAAGTAACAATAGCGACGGAACTCCGGTTTAGCCTTTATCACTGTCAGACAACACACTGACAAAACATAAATACTGTTATTATACAAGGCTATATAATAATTAGGCTGTATTATTAAATATATTAAAACATTCGTTTCTGTTAGACTAATCTCTGACCAACTGAGTGACTCACTGTTTCTTATGATTCCGGACAACACTCCAGATACCTGCGTTTGTGCTCAGTCACACCATTATAAATTATGATAGCGCAAACAAAAGAAGTCGTAACAATGTCACTCATGACTCGTGCCCTTTTCTTTATTTGCTTATATATTTTTATCTCTGTTATGTCACTTCCTAGTTTATGACTCACTAGTGATCTCCAGCTGTGCATAATTGTCATTGTCGAGTAAGGCTACGTAAACATCATGTGCGTGTGTGTGGTAGGTTAAAGTGCAGTGATCCGTGGTTAAAATCCCTCTAGTTGAACTTAATTCGATCAGCCCTTTGCACTCGTCACCACACCCGTTCAGCTGCACTTCAGGTATCACGAGCTAATTTACTGTTCAGGCAGTGCTGTGCAGGAGAATTCCAGGTAACCATCTCTGAGACTGGCAAAACAGAGTCTGAAAGGAACCCAGCGTACGTCTACTGTGCAACATACGGGTTACCAAGCAACAAAACATTGTTTTTATATTTGTATCTTACATGTCCAGGTACTGCTGTGAATTGTGGGTGGAGAATTGCAGGAGACGACGTTTATACACTCAGTGGTAGAAGTATTGTCTAGTTTATAAGTTTTCCTAGCGTAAGATTTAACTCACCACTTGATATCTTGACATGGTTTATATGCATTGTCTGGTCTGTAAAGGCATTCCTTTTCTGTTAATCACGTGACAATAACAAATTATAAAATATTGCCCTTTACAACACGTCTTTCTTTCTCTTTTCATTCTGTCTGTCTGTCTTAAACGTGTTGTTTGTTTTTGCAGGCAACACCCTGAACCAGAGGAACAGGCTGTTCGTCACATGATTTTTTTTTTTCCACCGTCATTTAGTGGCATGTACTTACTCATCTATTTTCAAAAAATATTGTTTGACATTGCACAGTGCTTGATAAGAATCTGGTACTCCTCTGAAGATAGACATGCAGGGTCCTATTACAGTTGCCTTATACCGTTTACAGTATAAGTGGGAAGTATGAGATGTTTTCAGAAAGGGATCCTAACATCTCTAAATATCAAAACTCTCATGGATATTTTGGTAATGCAATAGCACTACAGTAAATTTTAGCCTAAGTCTGTCCTAGTACTCTGACATCTTTTTAATGAAAGTATTGCGCCATCTAGTGATCAACCATGAAAGATACAAACACTGCATGAGATGATATTAGAGGAGGCATCATTTTTGATAGATAGTTGGTGGATGTCTGATTCTTAAATGAGTATTTGTTTTGACAGCAACAAACAGATAGATATTAAAACCAGTATACTTAGAAGCATTATTAACCTCTGTCCTTTTTTGGCAAATAATGCTTTTGAAAGATTACTATTAGGCTATACTGATCATTTTAAGGAATGCCATTTGTGCTTAAAAAAAAGACTAAATATGTACAAAGTATGACAAAAGTGCCTAAACCTAAAAATTATTTAAACTCTGTCAGAGTAAGTTTTTATTTATATTAAATTCTCTAAATAAATCTAGTTTAGTTTGCATTATAATAAATATATTATCATTGAAACATATTAATCCAATTTTTCTTTTAAAACATGTTTTCTGGCAGTTCTGTTGCATTTAAAATATATTTTGTGATTGAATATTATATAGTTGAAGGTTTGTACAAAAATAACCGGTGCATTAGCTTGCAAATATCATTATACCGCAGTAATTTATTTACAGTCAGAATTCTTGTGCTTTGTGCCAAGAACAGTATTTTTTTTTTCTGTAAAAATGCTGACTGTAATCTTTTCTGAAAAGTTTAGCTATTGAGCTTGATGAAGTCAATATGAGCATAAACATAATGAAAAAAATGAAAGCTTGCCTCTGTTTGAATGTGGTTTCTCCCTCAAATATGATGCCAGAAAGATCAAATATAATTTTTAAACGCAAGAAATGTTTAACTAAACAGAAAGTACAATCCCAAATGCATTTAAAAAATGAAAAAAATAAATAAATAAATAAAACAAAGTTAAATTAATTTTCTATATTAATTCAGCACTAAAACTAAAACATAAATGAATTTTTCATGCAATTCTGATGAGTTATGATGAAATGCAAACAACAAAATTATTTTATTATTTTATAAATGACTGATACAGTACAACAGATCCATGTTTTGCAATGCATCCTTACTTAAATATCTAAAAATAATGTAAAGTTGTGATTTATGAGTGATTTGTCTCAGAGAATCAGATGATTCAGCTACTTATTGAAATTAACTTGTCTGGACAGCTGAACAGTTTTCTTGACAAAGCGAGGTACTTCTTGTCTTCTGACTCACTTGCTGTGTGTATATTCCATCAAGCATCATAAACAAAAGAGAAAGAAGATTTGAAGTGGATGGTGTTTTTCCAAACAGTGCTCACACTGTGTTCTGTCTGTAAGGTAAACACTGAAATCTCAGTTTAGCCTTAGATTTTTTTTTTTTTCTTCAGTATGTCGTCTTTTGAGGATGTGTGAAAACAGCTGCAACATTTCCCTCCCATTCCATGCCTGTGATCTATTTCCTGACTCCAGAGAGATCATATGCAGCAGCGCTCAGACACAGCTTACTCTTTGAGTTCTGACTGCAAATGGAGTAAACTTTAATTGAGTTTGATGATCCTGCTGCAAAAAATCCTGGATTAGGGATTATCTCACAGGGCGTTTATCTCTCAGAGGATGTTCCAGAGGGAATTAACCCAGTTAACAATACAGGCGCACTCTCTGTGCCAGTGGAAGCAGATGGCAGCGTGCCGCAAACTCAGTAGCGACCCGTATCAACAGTGCTGTCCTGAAGTAAAGTTCACACAGGATTACTAGACATCAGTCCAGAGTAAAGTATACTGACACCTGCTGGCCGGGTTGTGCTTGTATTCAGGTGCTTGACTAATATCAATATCAAGCAGCAAAACGAGCTTTCAGAGTGGCAGTTTCTGAGACTCTTCAGTGCGGCTGGTGTAAACACAAGCATTGACTAGAGTGGCCACAATTTACTATGGTGGCCGCGTCAGAGCCGTAACGTGCCACAGACGTATGCAGTGTGTGGTAAGAGATTTATTCATTATAGTGTAGATAGCTTTACTTACAATGCTAGTGTTTTTTCAAATGCATAAACTTGCACTAGACTACGCTAGGCTAATCAGTGATGATGTTCTTTGATAATGTTAATGTTAGGCTGCTTTTAGCCTTATGCTGGAGCTGGTTTCAGCAATAAAACTAAGTATGTAAATAATTTAAAAAATGAGCACAATATCATGCATTGCCGATCTCGCAGACTGACGATAGGACCCAACGGTGCTGTAGCGTATTATGTACTCACCCTCCATGCATCCTAGGTGTATATGACTTCCTTCTTTTAGACGAATGCAATCGGAGTTATATTAAAAATTATCCTGGCACTCCCAAGCTTTAGAACGGGTTCTCTTCATCAGTCCAAAACAAGTCAATAAAGTGCATCCATCCATAATAAAAAGTGCCTCACACAGCTCCAATAAAGGCCTCCTGTAGCGACTCGATGTGTTTTTGTAAGAAAAATATCCATATTTAAAATGTAAAAATCACTTTAATCTAGCTTGCGCTAGCAGTTGTCTAACACAGTCTAAGCTGTTCGCCAATCGAAATGCAGTGGAACAGTTAACAAATCACAACACATTTTGTTTTTTGGAAGGCTGGCCTTCATTAAACCCGGAACAAATCGAGCCATTTGTGGCAGGGAGAAAGGTATTGTAATAATGTAAATTATGTGAAAAATAATGCGTTTTTCGAACCACCAAACATGAAAGCATGTTCTAGTACACCCCCAAAACAAAATCAACACTTTGTAAAGGAGCATAACAGGACCCCTTTAATCAAAGAATAGAGGGTTTGCACTTAACTATGTCATGATTTGGTCAGTTACCCGGATGGAAACAGCAGCATGGATTGCATGACTAATGTACTACTGAATATGTTGTTCTGCTAATTTATAGTGTCTAAACCATAGAAAAAATGGGTGGAAGCTGCTACTAAGAAGGACTTAGTAAGCAGGAATGGGCCAAATATTTTGACAAACTAAAGTTAATAGGGGGTAAAGATACATATGAGCAGTATTAATTAAGATATTAGCCTAATATTTCACCTACCTGACCGAAATGATAGAACAAACACAAATGTTGTCAGGATTCTTGGCCTGGAAATCCTGGTTCCGTTTGGCCAACCACAAACACCTTTTGTTCCTCAGACAGTTTTTTGCACTCTTCTCCTTGTTTTGTTATAACTTTTGACAGTCTATAGTACTCCAAATGTTTTTCCTAGTTCAAACAGTTAGCACAGGCCAAAACATGACAACAATTTTCCGCAGCAATAATCAGCAAAATATGTGAGCTTCATTCGGTTCAGCGGTATTGTTTACGTTCAGTGCTGCCAATATGGCCGAATGATGGCGCGTTGTGAAAACACTTTGTTGTGATTGTGCAGATTCCTTGTTACACTTGAAATTGGTTGTTCATGCATTTTAACACATTATACTTAAAGGGATAGTTCACCAAAAAATGAAAATTCTGTCATTAATTACTCACTCTCATTTTGTTCTAAACCCAAGACCAAGACCTTCATGTATCTTCGGAACAAAAATTAAGATATTTTTGATGAATTCTGAAAACGTTTTGATGCTGCATAGACAACAACACAACAACCACGTTCAAGGCCCAGAAAGGTAGTAATTTTAATTTTATGAAGCTATAAGATTACTTTTTGTGCTAAAAAAGATGACTTTATTCAACAATTTCTTCTCTTCCGTGTCAGTGTTGTGGTATTCTTGTAAGGACGCATCAAAATTGAATATACACTTTGTTACATTCCCTACTATTCCAGTTCCAGTGCTCCAGTCCCAGATCAGATAAACTAGTGAAGGTTGTTTAGCAGTTTATTCTGTTTCCTCCTGTCCACTGAACCATGTTATCTCAAACATCAGCAATTTCAGTAAACAGAGTAACGGTGCTCTAAACATACAAATTAAAAGGTGACATTCTAAACTATTGCAGCTATGACCCTTGTATAATGTTAAAGGCATACTGACTCTCTGAACGCTTTATAAATGTAAATGTTCAGTCTGTACATATATGCTTAAGAAATTTGAGCATGACTGTAGTTGTATTATAATCTGAGACACATAATCTCTGTCTCCAGCACAGAGGTTTCCTTTTCTTCATGTGTCATTCTGAACTGAAGCAGGGCCTCACTAATGACACAGTGAGGAATCTAAACCCCACATCTGCTGGAGGCTCAAGAGACAGACTGAGGCATTTTTGGGAACGCTTGTTTGCTCTTCTAATTTAGGTTAGAGTATTTCAATATATTAATAATAATTTGTTTATTTAAACTATTTTATGTCACTCTGAGGTCTATTGTTGAGAACCACTATGAGACACATGAGATCTTTTTCTTAGGAGAAAAATTTTGGAACCTTGTCAAAAGTCTGCATTTGATCTCATTGCTGTCTAGGAGAAACAACTGATATTTTAAACTGATCAACTTTTTCTTTCCTATGGAAAAGTAGCTTAAAGTGAAAACAGCAAAGTGCCATGATGGATGTTTAATGCAGCAGCTAAGATCCAGCCTGCAGCTGTTTATATCTCACCATTTCCACATGCCTCGTATCACCCGTACTCCTTTACTATTGCAAATGAAAGCTTTTTAGCAAGTAAGAAGGTTTGTTTTTCTTCCTGATGAAAGCCCACTGGAGAAAGATGAAGGGGGTGGATAATATGAAGAAAAAGAAGTGAACAGCTGCATGTACCGAAGAGTTCTTGGAGTTTTCTTCCCATGTGGATGTACAAATGCCAGGGATGACAAACACACAGCTGTTGAGGGGTTAACAATAAATGAATGTGAGCAAAGTCACGCATATGTAAACTCATAAACACATAAATAACTGCAGTTGTGTTTTGGGTTCACTGCACAGTCACCTCCCCACATCCTCAGCTATAGACAGGAAACAAATACAGCCGGAGCTAAAAGCCGTAGATGGCTGAGATAGGACCAAAATCAGGAGAGTAAGAACATTTCGGGTTAACAGCTCTGACATTGCTTAACAGCTTTTAATGTGTTTTCCTTTATAGATCCCCTACTGGTGATTACATAAAAGATCCAGTGAGAGAAAACTCACTGAAAGTGAGTGTGAGTTGTGTACATGGTTATATGTGATGTGGGTGGCTTGGGGTTCAAAGAGGGTAGTAATATAATATAATATAGTCTCAGTCTCAGACATCATGCCCACAAACCATTGCCTGAACATCTGATGCATATGGCACTCAAAATTGGAAACACTTCATGAGTTTTGAAGCTGTCATCGGATTGGTGACGCGTGTGTCGCATTTTTTAACGTTTAGCCTGGAAACAAAGATGTCATGATGCCAAAATCCCTCATAGAATAAGAAAGGGATGCATGATATTATCGTGGACTGATATCGGAATCGATCTATAATGGCTTTAAATGTAAATATCGGTATCGGCCAATATGAAAAATTATGCCGATATGTCTTGCCGATATGTGTGTCACAGTGTGGCTCATTCTTGAAGCAAAGTTTTGCCTGAATGATGACTAGATTCACTGTGTTGGATCACTCCATTTAATCTGAGAATGCACATACATAATGATGAGTTTGGTGTGTGATAGAGTAAACAGTAATAGCACGTGCAGTGAGAAGGGTATAACTGCAGCCTGGAGACCTCCAAATGGGGGCGGGAACTCCAAAACGGGGTGGGAACTCCAAAATAGGGCGTGGCTTCCTCCCATTGACAGGCAGGCACATGACACGCATGCGCAATTTTTCCCCCCAATCCACTTAAGCGCAAACTCCGCCCCACAGGTGCTTCTAAAGGTTTTATTGGTTGTGTCAATCACAGTGTTGATTTCCTACACTATGCTACAATCAATGCTAACCCCTAAACCTACCCCACACCTGACCCTAACCTTAACCAGTGAAATTGACTGCATGGTGGGATTAGCGCTGAATAGCGTGGCAGATAAACAGTTAATAAGATTATGCGATATAAGATCACCGGGACGTTCCGTAACTCCCCAACCGGACCTCACCAGACAATGGGACCTTTTTAGTTACACCCAGCATCACTACACCCTCCTACCCTGTGAATTTCAAGTCCCGGGATTCCCCTGTCTCTTAAAACAAAGTGATAGAGTAAAACCTTTCCCCTGCGCTGCGCTATGACGGCCCGCGGGAGAGCTTGCGGGTATTTCCCGTTTATATCATTAAGCAGAGGTTCTAACTCCAGTCCGAACAGCACTGGCCATGAGCTTTTCTGCTTTCACTGAGCATATTTATTTATGTAGCATATTTTATTTTATTTTAAAACAACTAGAAACAATGTCTTATTTATGAAGATTTATTTTGAAATGTAAGTCAATAACAATTGGCTGAAGCCAGAGCCAATGGTGAAAGTCTTTGCGTGACGAGACCCCGCCCCATTTTGGAGGTTATGCCCACTTTTGGAGTTCCCGTCCCCATTTGGAGATCTCCGGTCTGCAGTTATACATACTTGGATGCAGTGGCAGCAGCGGCAGCCTCCCCCGGGTCCTAATGTCCGTTCGGTAAGGAGTTTTAATTCCGTAGGGGGTGCTGTTGGCATATTCTAATAATATACACAAATAACATCTAGACCGTTTTTTTTTTTTTGATTAAATGAAGCAGTAATTGATTTCGATAAAGTTAAAAACAAAATTAAAAATAATGTGCTTATCATTTCTGCACATGAGAGACTTGGTGTTGTTTCCAAACAAAAGGAAATATATTGGTATAGGCATCACTTCACTATTGCAAATGAAAGCTTTTTAGCGAATGATTGAGGCTACGAGGAAGGGTTTGTTTTTCTTCCTGATGAAAACCCACTGGAGAAAGATGGAGGGGGTGGAAAATTAAAAATTAAAAACAAAAATGTAATAATATTTTAATATTAAATTTTTTTTTGACTTGACTTGGAGACTTGATCTTGTTTCCAAACAAAAAGGAAATATATTGGTATAGGCATTGGCCAAAATCAGTTGAAAAATATCGGCATGTTGGATATCGGAAAAATCTAATACTGTCCATCCCTAGAAGAAAGCCGTCGTGTTTACAACTCTACATACAACTAAACACTAGATTTTCAAAAATATGTGAAATATGTAAAGTTCACAATGCACTCTTTAAAATATGTCCAAGAGTTTTACTCTTACAGTCTGTCACACCCCTGTGGACTGTTTTGTGTGTTTTCCCCCATGTATGCACTTATTTGGTCTTTCCTGTTCCGTTTCTAATTATGATGTCACTGTTTGATTGTTCACACCTGTCTCCCCCTGATTAGTCTGTGTATTTAAGTTTGGTTGTGTCCACAGTTTGAGCTAAAGTTACATGTTCTGGATCTCCTCGCTCCTCCTCCTCATTCCCCGCATACGACGCCACTGTGACACACTCAATTCTGTCTGTAATTGTGGGGACATTTCCACACTCCTAAAAAAGACGCGGCACAAAACGAAACATGATTGGTTAATTTACCTGTCAGTCATATGGCCTCTTAAGCAGTCCTTGGCCATTCAAAGCAGCTAAGGTCCCCAGACCTTCTGCCATCAGTCTGAAGGTCTGGCTAGGCAAGACTATATGTACTATAATATAATACAATATAATTTATAATATAATATTCACATTGTATTATAACTGTTAACTAATTGGACCTTGAAATGCTAATTTTAGAGAAATGCATCAGATGGATTTAGAAGCTTTTGCATCTGAACTCTTCATATATATATATATTGTGTATACAAGGTCCAGTTTTCTTTCATGTTAACTAATGAATTTAACTAATGTAAACTAATTGAATCTTATTGTAAAGTGTTACCATGTAAGAATTATATTTTGTCTTCTGTTTAACTTACTTTCTCTGTACTTCTGACTTTATCATTCATTGAACTTTCTAAATGAATGTTCATACATTCTGTCATTTTCTTAAGACATTCATTAATTTTTCTTTACAAGGCAATGCTCAATGATGGGTCAATGAGCTGGGGAATTAGTTTCAGTCTTGGACCCCCCATTTCCCCATACTCCATTTACACCAATTCTGTCCTTTTTCATAATTATTAACTTTCATGCTGAATTACTTCTCTACAATGTCCTATGCTCAAGTTGAAAATATAAGTCTGCTGTGCTCATGTGGCTGGACACAGTACTTATACAGTAGATTAAGACATAAAAGTTTCATAATTTTAAAATATGTACGTATTGGTCGTGAGATAGCATTAGTACTTCTGCAATACAGTACTTAATCACATGTCTCATATAAAATGTAATTATATTTAAAATGATTTGCAAATGTTAAGTACTGTGATTGAAAAGCAAAGTATCTTGTTAGATTAGCTGATAATTGTAAAAGCTTATGGACAACAGTTTAGTGTGTTTAATGTTGTACTTTATGCGTGCATAGATGTTTCTTTAAATGCATAGTGCCTAAAATAGTCTGCGTTCTTTGTTGCTGGATTTAGCACACGTGGATGTTCTCCATGGGAGTTTCAGCCGTTCCACATTAAGAGCAGCTCTCCCTACACCCTTCGCTTCTATTCCTGTCTTCTGATCATTTGTCATTCTACAAACTTGAGAAGGTTTATTCTTTCATACGTATTGTACACTAGTCACAGAAGAATTCTTTCTTATATTCTCTCCAAAGGTTAGCTAAATTGTGACTTTTCCCCAATTACATTACACAAATGATGCTTGTAAAATGTTAATATGAAATATTTCATAATATCTACTGTCCATAGAGTATTGTAACGTAAGTATGTTAAACAGTGTGTGTTTTAGTACTGCATATTTAACATGTAAATGTGCTTAATATGCAATTTGGTTGTGGAAACAGCTTATGTATAAATACAACTATATATAGCTTTTGTAATAATTTATTTTCATGTAAAATTCAAATGAAATTGTAATATCTAAACACCTAAAATGTAATATGAGTAAAAGTTTGCGCTTTTAATCATTACTTAAGCATAAAAAATTAACTTTTCACTAGCCTGATGAAATCAAGAGACAGAATTTCTCATTAACTAGTAAGTAACTTGAAAATTAGTTGAATTAAATGTAATGCATCTGTAAGACCAGATATCCAACTGAAACCTACATTCTGACACCTGAAATTTGTCAACAGCTGATTTTATGACTGTTTTTTGTTTGTTGTTCGTCTGTCATAGTTGTTAATAATCTGATCACTAACCGCGTTCATACTGAGTCAGGTTTATCCATCTTCATTGATGGTTATATCAATTAAATGTTTTGCATTAGCTCAAAGTTTGAGGTATGGTGACTGATGATGGGTGGTTGTGGATGGGTGTTTATAACAAAAGACATTCTACATAAACATGAAATAAATAACATTAAATTGACTTGTTAACTCAATAAGATTGTCAAAATATATATATTTTCGTGCTCTAAGTATAGTGTTCAACTGCGAATTACGTTTAAGTAATTTGTACTTACATTTACGTATAGCAATGAAGTACACATTTTACAGCCCAGTACTTCACCACACTACAAAATACAGGACTCCTGCTGTTGTTGTTACTGTTTGTCCTGAAGCAAACCTACAAACTTTGAAGTGTCTGTGAGACAGCTTGGATGGGCCTTCAATGGTCTAAGTACTAAAGCGGAAGGACATGAAGGTGAAACAGAGGGAGGAAACACTAAAAACAGATGCTCCCATGCCTCTAACCCATCTCCTCTCATCAGTGCATTGAACGATCAGTGCACTTACTCCAGCGCTGCACCCTCATCTGCCCACTCTCAGATGGGTTTCTAGGAACAGCCCACCTACGACCAGTAGTGCTGAGATTTGAGCTTTATATCCTTGAATGAATGACAACCTCCCTTGAGTCTTCCTAGTGTCCTTACACAGCTTTTTTTACCCTTTACCCTCAGTCTCACCCTTGTCTCTGTATTCATGTACTTTAAAAGTCCTTCACTGTTCCTGCTTTTGATAGAACAGTGCGTCTTTGCCAGTCATAACATTATATTTATTTTATTATACATTATAAAGTAGAAGCTTCAAACGTTAACAATCTGAGTACAAATTTTTAATGTAACCATGGCAGAACAGTTTCAAAAATAGACTCATTCAGAAACAAATGTCATTATGAGTCATGCAATCACTCACTCAACTCATTAAGAAACAAAATTAGTGACTTTATGAGTGAGTCACTGCATCATTCATTTATCCAATTCGTTTAAAAATGCTGATTCGTTCAGGAGCAAATAAACAAGGAACTTTGTGAATCAGTCACTGAATCATTTATTCAACCGATTCATTCTAAAACGCTGATTCATGAGATTAAAATAAGTATGTCCCAAAGCATAGCATGCTGAATACAGTATGCTAAAAGCCTCAGGAACCATTTTGGTAGATTTTTGAAGTGTGGATCCATGCACAGTCTAATGGCCAATACTGCCGACAGTCCATTGGTCTCTGGAGGACAAATCGGTTGAGAACTACAAACACAAATAAAAAGAACTACAAACATGGTGGTTTGTGAGACTGATGGTTGAAGAGAAACTTTACCAGTGAGTCACTGAATCATTTACGTAACCAATTTGTTTAAAATGCTGATTCATGCAGAAACTACTGTGTTGAGACACATGTCAGTTCTACTGTGACTTTGTTACTAATTTCATTAAAAGAACAAAACATACAAAGTATGTCAGTTAACTAAAATGTCAGTTAATCAATATTAACGTCTTGTTTATTAAACTTTTGTATAAAAGAAATGTTGCTATGTATTCATTTTTCAATTACAAACACAGCTGTGATTAATTAACGGTGGCCTTTTGGCTAAGGAACAATGACAGATGTGATGATAATCTGTAGCTGCAGCACAGCTCGTGTTATGTTGCTTAGATATTATGATCAAACATCACCAGTCCAAACATTCTAACACAGTAGCAAAATACTATCCTTAACTGTTCCCGCACAAAACCCTAAATCATTTTTCAATGATTGAAAGCCTGAGTTGGCACTAAATAATCCATCCCGTTTAACTGATTTTTATCACTCCAGATAATGACAGTGCTTTACAAGTCACCCAGCAAAATGCCACTGAGCATCAATTACACTCTGTGTGTATGTGAATCAGGTTTTATCTAGATTATACTGAAACAAATGATCCCACAAAAATAGTAAGCCCTGAAATCACTCACATTGTGAATCCAGCCAATAGTTTCTATGAACAAATGATTTGTTAAATATATTAGATCTTGTCTTAATGTCCAATTCCCAACACACACACACACACACAAAAAAAATAACGAAAAGATATATAAATATGTGAAAATATACCTATTTCTCCTGTAGCTTACGGTTAAATGGATAGTTCACCAAAAAATGAAAATTACCCCATGATTTACTCACCCTCAAGCTTAGGCATATATGACTTTCTTCTTTCAGATGAATGCAGTTGGATTTTTTAAAAAATGTCCTGGCTCTTCCAAGCTTTATAATAGCAGTAAATGGGTGCTGAGATTTTGAAGTCCAAAAAAGTGCATCCATCTATCATAAAAAGTGCTCCACACAAGTCCAGAGGTTTAATAAAGGCCTTCAGAAGTGAATTGATGTATTTGTGTAAGAAAAATATCCATATTTAAAACTTTATAAACCATAATCTCCATAATAGGATGTAGGCGTAGCATAAACTCCGGTGAGAATATACTGGTCTCACAAGAACCAAGTTTTGTTTACGGCAAACTCCTCTTGACTTATATCAAAATCCTCTGACATTAATCTTTACAAATCTTCGTTTTGTATTTTCAATTTGTGACTGGTTTTGCTCTCTCCTCTGCGCTTCCGTGTTCGTCACTTCTCACTGGAGCTTACGCGACGCCATAAATACGCTGAATGCCACCCTCCCATGAATATGTGTACAACAGTCAGCAGAAGCTAGAGAATACATTTATAAAGTTTTAAATATGGATATTTTTCTTATACAAATGCATTGCTTCCCCTCAGAAAGTCTTTATTAACCCCCTGGAGTCATGTTGACTTATTTTTATGATGGATGGATGCACTTCATTTAGCTTCAAAATCTCAACACCCATTCACTGCCATTATAAAGCTTGGAAGAGCCAGGACATTTTTTAATATAACTCTGATTGTATTCGTCTGAAAGAAAAAAGTCATGTGCACCTCGGATGGCTTGAGGGTGAGAAAATCATTGCGTGATTTTCATTTTGGCGAGCTGTCCCTTCAAGTTAACGGGCTGTTTTGGTGAACAATACCAGTATTTGTGCAGGCATCAATGCATCATCCATGGGAACTTGTGGCTGTTAGCGCTGTCTCAGCCAAGCATAACATTTCCACAGCTGCTGTGGCAGCTCAGGATCCAGCGTTCATTCTTTCCCCTTGCTGAATTTTGGGACATTACATGGCACACTACAGGCCTGTGCTCCACAGAATGGAAGAGGCTGAATGCTTAGACCACTTTAGTCCAAGTGTTACATCACTTATTGATGAATCCACCCATGTAATTTGAGCAAAGCATTCAGTAATGCATCCAAATGAGCACGAGAGGAAAAACCCACTGGACTTTTTCTCTCTATGAAGCTGTTTAATGTACTGGTTAATTTCAGTCATGTTCTTTTCAACTGCAGAAAGATTTCACTATAGACTTGAATATTTCACATCCTATTTATTTGTGTTTGAAGAGAGATTTCATTTCACATCTCATCTGAGTAACATGAATGCTCTAATGTGAAGTGTTAACACCTCTTATGTATTATAATAATAGTAAGTGGTGTAATATTATGACAGCAAACACTCAACCATCAACCATTTCTCTAGAGCACCCAGCAGCCACTGACAGAAAAGAAAGGATCATAACAAAGTTTGAAATGGCTTGAATTTTCCCTGTGGCGAGTTCAAAATGTCACTCAGTCATGCAAACTGCTGAAAGTGTGCGTTTGCACCCTGTTAACAGCTGTCAGTGCCTGTATGTCCTTGCATTTGTTTGGAGGCTGCAAGCTCAATGTTATCATGGCCTAATGCTGACACCTGCTCTATTAAGTTCAACACAAGCAGGAAAATTGTGTGTGCGTTTTGTATATTGGCCGCGTTATGTGAGATGAAGATGGAGTGTGCCTCATTCTGTGATAAAGCAGTTTTATCTCTGTCTGCTCCATGGATTTCAATAACATCAGAGAGACAACTCTTTGTGCCCCACTTCCTCAATTTAGATCCTATCACCTTCAAACGTAAACTAGCCTTCCCAGTGCACCATATCTTTATCTCCCCTTTTTATGCTTCATTATGTCCTCCCAGTTTTCTGCAGGTTCCACTGAGAATCGTTCTATCAGGATCTAAAGTGAAAGAATGAAATCATTTTGTCACTGTCTCATTTGGAGCAGTCCTCAGGTATTTCCTCATCAGCTTTGAGATGTAAGAATGATTTAGGTCTTTCACTCGCTTTGGCCTGCCATCGCTAAGTGTTCTGTTTTGAGATAATTTAGTATCACAAAAGCTGATGTTGGAGAAATTGTAATGGTCCAAACCCACAGAGAAAATACCCATATAGCACTGGGACGGCCTATCCTTGACCAGCAGTGTGAGTGAAAAATGAGTGCACAGTTTTACTGTGCGTGTATTTTATATTGCATCCTATGTTTTCTAGGCATCCTGTTTATGAGAGCGCAACTTTTTAAGGGATGTTAATACTTTTATTCAGCAAGGATGCATTAAATTGATCAAAAGTGACATTAAAAGATTTGTTCACAGCAGAATTTATATTTCTTGATCATTTATCCCATGTCATCCAAGATGTTCATGTCTTTCTTTCTTCAGTAGAAAAGAAAATTAAGGTTTTTGAGGAACATATTTCACTACACGACCCCAGCTGAGAAATAAGGGTCTTGTCTTGGAAAACGTTTGGTCATTTTCTAAAAAAAAACAAAAATTTATATACTTTTTAACCACAAATGCTTGTCCTGCACTAGCTCGACCTCACACATTACGCAGTCACGTTGGAAAGGTCACGTTACGTAAGTGGAAATACCGACCCAGTGTTTACAAAGCGAACGTGCAAAGAAATTCAAACACCCTTTACAAAAGAAGATAAAACAACAATGTCGGATGATTTTGAAGTTGGAGGAGAAAATGAGAAAGTGAGTTTTTAGCCACAGTACACAGACAAAGAACTAACCATGCGTACCCTTTCCAAATGTGCTTACATAATGCGTGAAGTCGAGCTATAGTGCAAGACGAGCATTCGGGGTTAAAAAGTATAACACAAAAGCTTTAAAGCTCAATATCTCAAAAGTGCTCAGAATGCAGATAGAACCTTATAATACTAAGGTGAGGAAATGTCTTCTTATTGGAGCTACAGAAATGTGACCCTGGACCACAAAAAACAGTCTTAAGTCGCTGGGGTATATTTGTAGCAATAGCCAAAAATACATTGTATGGGTCAAAACTATAGATTTTTCTTTTATGCCAAAAATCATTAGGAAATTAAGTAAAGATCATGTTTCATGAAGATATTTTGTAAAATTTTTACTGTAAATATATCAAAACTTAATTTTTGATTAGTAATATGCATTAGTAAGAGCTTCAATTGGAAACTTTAAAGGTGATTTTCTCAATATTTTGATTTTTCTGCACCCTCAGATTCCAGATATTCAAACAGTTGTTTCTCTGCCAAATATTGTCCTATCCTAACAAATCAATGGAAAGCTTGTTACATCAGCTTTCAGATGATGTATAAAGCTCAATTTCAAAAAATTGACCCTTATGACTGATTTTGTGGTCCAGGGTCACAAATTATTCATTCAAGAGCAGCATTCAAGAGCATATTAACAGTGTAGACGGCAGTATAAGTACTGTATATTACAATCCTGTCATTTAATATGCAGATCTAAAATAAACATACGATTTCTTTCCCAGCTGTTTAACTTCAAAGACACAACCGACTGTTTTTTTGTAACTTATGTGTGTTTTTAACATAAACTTATGTGTATTTGGCAGTTTAAGCACAATAAGACATGAAAGAGAACTTAATTTATTACTCACGTGCCGTGTGACAGCCGCTTTCTGTGTGCATGCTTCGTATGTGTGCGCTCAGAAAACGTATATCAGAATTTAAACTGAAATGGCTTTAAAGGGGTCATCGGATGCCCATTTTCCACAAGTTGATATGATTATTTAGGGTCTTAATGAAAAGTCTCTAATATACTTTGATTAAAAATTCTCAATGGTTTTGTAAAACAACACCCTTTTTACCTTGCCAAAATCAGCTCTGCAAAAATCATCTCAGTCTAAGGGGTTGTTCCTTTAAATGCAAATGAGCTCTGCTCACCCCGCCCCTCTCTTCTCTCTGTATAATGACGATCTTGTTTACTTTAGCCGCATTAAGCTGCGTTTAGCCGCTAAACTTCCTAACTACCACGTTATAAGGAAAGGCAATCGGAAAGATTCATAAAAAAACGCTTATACTCACTTCTGCTGTAAGTGAAGCTGGATCACGAATGATTCGCCCGAACATAGACGGATGTATGTAGATCGGGAGGCGCATTCCCTTCACAAACAAACGTAATCTACTGCATCTTCAGCTGCTCAGATGTCGGGAGTAAATGACGACCACTATGTTCATTATTACATCCAGCAACACAACACCTCAGTCGCTCAGTCTGAGATATTCTTGTCTAACTTACATCCCTGCTTCGGCATCGAAACAAGGAAAGTTACTGGACTGTGACAGCTGGTCTGAGGTAAGAGCTCATGTCAATCAACTATTGTGGGAGCGGCCTCACACCAACAGGCATCTGAGAACAGCTCGATTTGAAAAAGGGGATATTATTTTTACAGATTAAATAAAAACCACTGCATGTTTTTTTTAACATTATAGGGTAGATTTGTACATACACTGCCAACACACATTAATGTTCAAACAACATGTAAAAGTGAACTTAGCCTCCGATGACCCCTTTAAAATGCATGATTTCAGTGGAATAGACATGATCATCTAAACCAAACAGATGTTTTTTCACAGATTATCTGAGGTAGGAGCTGTAAAGGCACAGCCCTGTTCTAGAAAAGGGGGCGGGGAGCAGCAGCTCATTAGCATTTAAAGACACATGCACAATAACAACGTATTTCTGCTTCCATTCAAAATAGGCATTTTTAAAATTATATAATAAATGATCTGTGGGGAATTCTGAGCTGAAACTTTACAGACACATTGTAGGGAAACCTAAACTTCTATTACATCTTGTAAAAAGGTATGGGATCAAATTTCCGTCAAATGTATTGCAGTAACAGAACGAAAAATAATAAGCGTACATAAAAAAATTAAAAAGACATGTACAATTATAACGCACAAAAATGAAAAATAGATGCAAATTTATTTAGAAAATCAAACAACGTGGTCATGGATCGAAAAAATAATAAGCGCAAATTCAAAATGTAAACCCATTAAAAATTATATTGCACAAAACTGAAACACGAATTCAGCATTTTTCGAGTCACAAACAAAATCAGGTTTTCCGCTCATATTTTATTTTTTTGTGCGCGTATGCTATTTTCCTCTTTGCTCACGTTGTCGCTTTTTGCGCTTGAGTTTCACAACTTTGCAGTCCAAGTTTGATGTAAATTAGGGCGGGCTTCAGTGTCACCATTGGTCCACTAGTCTAGATTGACAGCTGCTCCTCTAGCCAATCAGTCGAAGGGGGAGATTTACGTCACTCCACTGCGACTCATGTCAGACAGACCTGTTAAAAACGGTTGCGCGCAAGAAAACTTAGTCCGTAGTTTTACATTATCAACCTGTAAATGTTCAGTGACTGCAAGCTGCATAACGCGGGGCTGAAATGTTGGATATGGTGAAAAGTAAACAAACGGCGACAATACCGGCGTTTTAAGAAGAATAATATAAGCAGCACTACACACCCACGTGAAAACAGCGGCGGAACCGGTGTTTATCATAGCAAAGGCAACATCAGATGAATTTCGTGAGCGGAGGACGGGAGAACTGGAAATTATGTGGATACAGGGGCGTAGCGTCTGGGTATGCAGGTCCATATGGGCCCTGGCAGATTGGGGGCCCGCCGAGCCGAGGGGAACTTTTTAATTGAACCGAGGGAACGAATAGTGTCCTGCACGGGCCCAGCTCTGACCCGAGCCCTGTCCATGTCCAACAACTTATCAGAACATGTTGAAGCCAATAAAATAGCTCAGTTTTGAATTTTAATGGCAAAGTGGCTAGATTTCGTTTCGTTTTTTTAATTGAGAAATATGTTTAAACCATTTTATGTTTGTTAAATTGAAGCTTTTGTTTTTAAAAGTAACGACCAAGCGGCCAGCCGCAATGAGTTGAGCATGTTTGATCAATTTAGCCTTCTCAAATTAACACGACTTGCATAAAATAAAAGCTATAAACATAAAACATATGATGTATTTCACAATATTAATTTAAACATTTAACCTAGATATATGTGCGCTGTTAAGCGCATATGCAATCGTTTGTGCGGAGAGTGAAAGCTATAAAGCGCACTTTGCAGCTGACATGGAAGCACCAGCGCGATCACTTCCATTTTTTTATAATAACATTGGAAACCTAAAATACGCTATTTTTGTTCATAAAGTTAAGAGTAATATATCACTCGGAACTGCAAAAGGTCTACTTTTATTTGTGTGTCCTCACAATATTAGCAAAACATTATGCTTTCGTAGTAGTAGTAATAGTTAAAGAAATCAAGCATGCACTTTCTGCCGTCTCTGTCTTGAGCAGGAGCGATTCACAAAATTAATCCGAAACTCAGTAGACATGATAAATATGTCTATAGAATATTTTAAATTACTACTTTAAAACGAAATAATTCATGTAATGAAATCATGTTATATTGCGTAAAGTTTATGTGAAAATTCCGCCTACTCCGCCCAAAAAAAAAAACCTGTCTTCACATTTACTATGAAAAATAGCAATAAAAAGGTAGGCATGAACTCCGTTAACTGGCTTTTTTATGAGAAAAGTATGTTGGAAAAGTTATAGGCTTGTTGGCTTTTCTGAGGTAGGCTAAATGTTATGCCTTATCCACGAGATGTTTTGACGTTTTTTTTTTGTTTTGTTTTTTTTTTTTTAGCTCTGATGGATTTCATGAGGCATCGTGTTTATTAATTAAAAATGCATTCAAATATTTATTATTTGTAGCACGGAAGTGCTTGGTCGTTACTTTAAAAAAACAAAAGCTCCAATTTAACAAACATAAAATGGTTTAAACATATTTCTTAATTAACTTAATAAAGAAACGAAACGAAATCTAGCCACTTTGCCATTAAAATTCAAAACTGAGCTATTTTAATGGCTGCAACATGTTCTGATGGACAGGGACAGGGCTCAATTAAAAAGTTCTCCTCGGCTCGGCGGGTCCCCAATGTGCCCGGGCCCATATGGACCTGCATACCCAGACGCTACACCCCTGTATCCACATAATTTCCAGTTATCCCGTCCTCCGCTCACGAAATTCATCTGATATGTTGCCTTTTCTATGATAAACACCGGTTCCGCCGCCGTTTTCACGTCGGTGTGTTATTCGTCTTAAAACGGCGGAACACTGAACGTTTACAGGTTGATAATGTAAAACTACGGACTAAGTTTTCTTGCACGCACCCGTTTTTAACACATCTTGACTGTCGTACAGTCTGACAAGTGCAATCCTAAAGAACTTTTAAAAAAAAAAGCCCGGTGCTGCGTCCGAAATCGGATACTTCCCTACTATATAGTACGCGAAAAACAGTATGCGAGGCGAGTAGTATGTCCGAATTCATAGTATTCGAAATTCAGTAGGCGAGAAGTACCCGGATGACCTTTAGCCACAGCAGTCATGAGTCGCAGTGGAGTGACGTAATCTCCCCCTTCGACTGATTGGCTAGAGGAGCAGCTGTCAATCTAGAGTAGTGGACCAATGGTGACACTGAAGCCCGCCCTAATTTACATCAAAAGTGGACTGCAAAGTTTTGAAACTCAAGCGCAAAACGCGACAACGTGAGCAAAGAGGAAAAGAGCATAAGCGCACAAAAAAATAAAATATGAGCGGAAAACCTGATTTGTTTGTGACTCGAAAAATACTGAATTCGTGTTTCAGTTTTGTGCAATATAATTTTTAATGGGTTTACATTTTGAATTTGCGCTTATTATTTTTTCGATCCGTGACCACGTTGTTTGATTTTCTAAATAAATTTGCATCTGTTTTTCATTTTTGTGCGTTATAATTTTACATGTCTTTTTAATTTTTTTATGTACGCTTATTACTTTTCGTTCTGTTACTGCAATACATTTGACGGAAATTTGATCCCATAAAAAGGGGCAAAATCGGTGCCCTTTAAAATCAAAGCAGAAAAAGCCTGCAGATTCTGTCTGGGGCTGTTTAACAGACATTTTGTACAGGGAGCAGCAGCTTCTGGTTTCCACCTCCCTCAGGACAGCAGGGAGTACTTATATAACAGTGACACATACACAGCACACACATGTGCACACACACAAATGTTTTCCCCCAGTAAAAAAACATGCCAATGTAGATCCACTACTCCACATCCTGTTTTACTTGCACAAACACACAGATTCTGGGCGCTGGGGCGCACACCATTGACAGTAATGGAATAGCTTTGGCATCTAAACAATGCAGGATTCAGCTGCTTAACACTGCACTCATTCCACTTCTACAAGTTTGTAAAGTAGTGAAACAAAATGGCAAAGGAGCCTTAGTGTCTGAAATTCTCTCAGTGCTGATCTGAGGCTCCACTTGTCCTTCTTTGGGTGTCTCAAATGAAGGCAATTGGACAGCAATGGCATAATCAAGTAGTTCACCATACCATGAAAAGGGGAAAGATAGTCTTAACTATACGCACAAAGCTCCTCTGTAAGCAAAGACACTTTTGTGGTGCTTCTCTGTGGGTCGGTTGGGGCTGGGGTGAGGGTTGCAGACTGGTTCTTTGAATTGAAAGGGTGCTTAATTTAGCCTCACAATGGCTTCGCTTCACAATGAGCGACTCTGAACTAGTCTACTTTGACTAAAACTGCTCACTGTCAAGTAGCTCTGCAGTGCCCAACTGAAGCAAACCCTACTGGGAAACCATCCATTTAAGTATAAGCATAATCCCATTTTGTGCCCATGTACAATCATAGGAATGGCAAGAATGTAGGCTACTGGTAAGAGTTCTCCAGAGGAGCTGAAGTAATTAAAGTGCGGCACAGACTTTAGTGTTATAGTCTGCACTCATTATGTTTGGATTTTCTTTGAAGTCGCTTGATAGAAAAATGATGATCTTTGCTCGGAATTATACAGTATGCTGCCCAGTACCCCCAGATTGATTTAGCATTATTCCCAATAATTAACTCTTTGACTTCATGTCTCTTAAGTAGCTCAGTCTGCAGGGCATTAGTAAGATTTTCCAAGATTTTCCATCTGGAAAATCTGTAATAAATTATAAATAAGTACAAGCATGATTCTGTCTATTCCTAGCTCTTGTTTGACGAAAGTCGCAATGGCGTTTTTTTGTTCTGGTTCATTATTGCACCATTTGCAAAATGGGCAACTGACCAGAAAATATGGCAAGCATTATAAAATATGGCAAGGATTTTCATCCACAGAAGCCCTAAGGGATCTCTGTAAGCTCTTTCCAACAAAATGACTAAAGATTCTGTCTTTATCAATCAGATCTGATTACAAACTGTTCGCATTACTGCATGTCAAGAATTATGTTGGCCTCTTTGTTTGCTTTTTTGTTGCTCTTTCATCTGTGGGTGGAATGACAGTTTCTAAGAAAATGCCTGGCTTACAAAGAGGCAAACAAATTAGTGTTGAGGCCATTGTGTCCAAAACTTTTTTTCATCTGCATAAGTCACTCATCCATGTAGTATCATGAGCTATTCAGTACAAGAAGTAAATTATACATTATATTTTAACATAACATCATGGTGCTGGTCCACAATTTCACATGGCCAAAATACTCCTAATACACATAACACTTCACTTCATTTCACTTAGACTCAACTAGTTCTTAACCAGTTTTGCTTTAGGATTTTATATTGGACATAGAGTGGCGACTCAAAACAACATAAAACAAGGGTATCCTTAAAATCAAACATGAGTTTATTCAAGTTACCATAATCAAATGTTGGTTACACTTTGATAGACATTTTACTACATGTAAATACGAGTAACTTTGCAGCTATAGACCTTTTGTGAGTAGATGTCACGGTTATGTCACTTGCAGCTGCGCACACATTATAGTGGAAGAAAAACACTTGTAACAAGTGGAGGGAAACGGGTAAAATCTATGGAATCAGAGAAAAAATATATTGTCGCGCCTTCGGATGTCAGAATCAGAATGCAAATCATTTTTATAGAATGCGGTCATTAAAGATGCCATTTGAAGCTAAACGCAGACATTTAAACGGACAGACAATGGATAAAACCTACTATGAGTACTCTACTTTTAAAGCATGAATTTGATTTAAACAATAAGTCTACATAATATTCATATACACAGTTCATATTGTATTAGCCCTACAGCATGAAATATTATTTAAACTTATAACATTTTACATGACATTTAACTTTACCTATTTTATCTCACAATTCTGACTTTTTCTTGCAAATGCAAGCTTATATCTCCTAGTTCTGACTTTACAACTCGATTTAACTCAATAATAGCAAGTTTGAGGAGAAAAGAGAGAATGACGAGTTGATTTTTCTTATCAGAATTGTGCGATATAATTTCAGAATTGTGAAAATAAAGAACAAATAAATAAATGAATGGGCCTGGCCGATTATCAGCACCAGTATTAAGCATTTTTATGGTAATCGGTATCAGTCATTTTCAAAACCGATTTGCTGATAAAAAAACATATAAATAATAAAAAGACATATTAATTGGTTAAAAATATTGGTTATCGGTCTAATAATCGGCATTGGTCCTGGAAAACACATATGTGACCCTGGACCACAAAACCAGTCTTAAATAGTACAGGTATATTTGTAGCAATAGCCAAAAATACATTGAATGGGTCAAAATGATCCTTTTTTTTTATGCCAAAAATCATTAGGATATTAAGTAAAGATCATGTTCCATGAATACATTTTGTAAATTTCCTACCATAAATCTATCAAAACTTATTTTTTTATTAGTAATATGCAATGCTAAGAACTTCATTTGGACAACTTTAAAGACAACTTTAAACTTTAGATTTTTTGCACCTTCAGATTCCACATTTTCAAATAGTTGTATCTTGGCAAGTATTGTCCTATCCTAACAGACCGTACATCAATGGAAAGCTTATGTATGCTCAGCTTTCAAGTGATGCATACAACTCAATAAAAAAAGACCTTTATGACTCGTTTTGTGGTCCATGATCACATAATGCTTGACCCATAGTATATATCATATTAACCAAGGGAGAGGTGAATTTGTACCAGAATTTGATCAGGAAATTGTTATGTCCCTTTTAAAGATTGCTTTTAAGCTTATTTTAAAATGCAATTTCCTATTCTGCCAATGCATTATTAAATGGCATAGTTTTTAGTATTCTATAAAAAGTTATTTTATTATTTTTTATCTGCAGAGTTATTTTCAGCTACTTTGCAACTGCAAAGCTGTCTATCTTTATGCATCAAACTCTGAACCTGAGACTCTTTGAAAAGTTAAATGAAGCCACAGGAAACAAGGTAAACAGCTCATTATCTCTCGCTCTCCCTCTTTCTCTCCATTCATCTTTGTCTTGAATCTTGTACTGATGGAGAAACTGGCTGGAGAAATGAGATGCCCTGGCTGTCATGTCCTATTTGGAACAGGTCCACAGATTACATTTACACTTTTTGTTACTTTCGAAGACTAAAGATTGATTGCAGAATAGTTACTCAGAGTTCCTGAGAAGGATAATTAGACAGAAATACATTTCCAACTGACTATTAATGCCTCACACAATATGTGTTGAAGACTATGTCCTGTGACGTCCAGACAGTGTTGTGTTTGTTGAAACATACTGAAACTAATCTTTAATGTGTAGACTAAAGTGGACAATTATCTCAAAGAACTTTGCAGCTGTATAATGTGTATGATAGCTCTGGAGAGTCTAAAGAGTATAATAATAATTCACAATGATGGTCATCCTTTTTCAACAGCCCGGATCCAATGGGATTTTCCCAAAGGTAAGGACAAAAGGCAGCTTCAGTTATTATAAATTCACTTCCTGGTATAAAAATAGTCTGAGTACAAATAATGATTTCTTAGGTCTATTCTGTAATGGTAGCTTATTTCAATTATTCCGAAGTTTTTAATGTGTGAAATCACCCTTTGACTTTGTTACTCATATTTAGCAAACAAGTCTTAATAAAAGGACAATGCAACAATTAACAGAGCTTCAAACAAGCTGAGGAGAAAAATATACTGTTATTGGCCTAGTTTTGTCTTTGTCCAAACAATTTTGTGGAAGTGATTAGTGGACAAAGAGATGAGGTTTGGATGAAGGGTCGTACAGTACAAGGGTGTACAGTACATGTGAAAATGTTTATGCTGCAGTGCACGCCGCTGATTTAACAGGTTTTGAATTATGCAAATGATTCCCTTCAGGCTTGCAACGTTGCTCTGAAACTGAATGTCTAATTGAGCCCCATGACGTTTTAGTTTAATGAACTCATATGAACTAAGAGCCTTTATTTTTGTTTATGACAACCCTGCATGGCTCTACACCAAAACTGCAGTTGCACTTAAAACCTCAAATGGTAAATAACATTATTTCATATTCGGGTCAGTTATAAGAGTTAATCATGATTAACTTAAATTGTAATTTTTACCACGTTTATAAATACTCATATTTTTTTTCTTTTTAGATAATTTTAAAAATTATATAAATAAATGTATATATTTAAATCTCTGATCATTATGTATGATCTATACAGTAGGCATATATTAAAAAAGGAATGACCTATATTTGCCGTGTTGTTGAAAATTATACATCTTTTAAAATCCTTTAGAGACAGCTTTATCACATGTTATTAGATCTGCTGTGCTCTTTAAGATTTGATTATGGTTTGTTTAGCATTATTACTGCCTTTAGTCATGGTTTCTTTAGTAATCATACTAGCTTTGAAGTCAGGTTATAAACAGCGAATGATAGGACATATTTGTTGTCCTGCTGAGACCCCCGGTAAGCCCCCCACAGCCTTTCTTTTACTACTGTATTTATATACCATATGTATATGTTTAGAACATATATACATTTACATATAAAGTCTATTTTTGATCAACAGACAGGAATGTGACATGCATGCAGATCAAAATCTTTCTGTAATTATGTGCTGTCAGATGTGACCTTTTGGAAATATGTAAAAGATCGGGCAAATTAAAAAAAAAAAAAAAAATCTGTTTTGCCCCGAGAAGCCCATAGCAGAGTCACTGGACAAGAACATGTTGTACCTTCATGATATAACAAATACCACTCCTTTGCTCTTTGTGCCTCAACCTTTGTGCTCATTTAGTTCTTTACCTAAAACAGTACTGACTCATATTTCAAAGACTTTTCCAGGCCTTACAATAGACTGTGTTAAAAAAATCAATAAACAATATGTGGGATTGTCAGTATGGGTTGAGATGGTTATGTATCTCACTGAGTAGAGAAGACCGGGGCTAGTTGTCACACTTTTCAGTTTAGTTTCTCAGGACTGATTTGTTTATGAAAATGAAGACACATACCTTAAAGGTATAGTTCACCCCAAAATGAAAATTCTGCCATCATTTACTCACCCACATGTCATTCCAAACTTGTATGTTTCTCTCTTCTGTTGAACACAAAAGAAGATTTTTTGAAGAATGCTGGTAAGTTGGCGGTAGCCATTGATTTCCCTAGTATATAAAAAAAAAAAAGTCAATGGCTACCAGCAACTGTTTTTGTACCTTTTTTTCTACATTCTTAGAAAAAAGGTGCAAAGCTGTCACTGGGGCAATACCCTCAGGTACAAAAGCTAAAAGGTACATCTTTGCACCTTGTTTACTCCTAAATGTACCTTAATTAGTACCTATTAGCACCTAAAGTGTACATAGTACCTTTTGAAGGGCTCCCTGACAGTACCTATTTTCTTTTTTCTTACTCTGAAAAAACAAGGCATGCTGTCAAACTATAGAGTAAGTTGTCACATTAGAGCCTATCCACCTTTGTAACGCAGAAGTATGCTGTTTTCTGGGAATATGTGAGACTTCCGGTTCATTAGCCACTGTATGAGAACAATAAGAAGTGCAGTGAACCGTATAACTGCTTGTGCTACAAATCAGTGTTCATAATTAAGATAATATATTAAAATAATATGGTAAGATACACCAGTCTTCAATATCAAGCAGAAGAATGAGCTGGTTGTACATCTTAAAATACACGTCATCAATCGGCCATATTGGCATCACTGAACGTAAACAATGCCACTGAACCAAATGAAATTTGCAATTTTTTTCTGATTATTGCTGCTGAAACAACACATTCTTACTCCCAGCTCGTCACATATTGATGCTTGGTCAGGACCTTTTGGTGTCACTTTTTGATGCACAGGGTACACCTTTAGCGTCGTTTTTCGTCATGCAGGATCCTTCCATTGGTTTAAATAGGAAACCCTTGGCGTCATAATGCTGATGCAAAAGGCACTGGGAATTTTATTGTCATGATTAAATTATACATTGGGTAATAATATTGCCATTATTGCATATATGTTGGGGTGTGATTTTTCAATGTAAACAATCACAACTTTTATTTACATTTCACTGTTTACACATGTATGATCACGTAACCCAACCCCTGCCCCTAAACCTACCATTTGTTAATAAAACACAAGATATAAATGGCAGATACAGCTACAGTCATAATTTACTCAAGTCTTCCAAGGCAAAACTATTGATTGACGTCTCCGTACACCATAAAGCTGAGTCTGTTTGTGCGTAAATAAATGTAAAAAAAGCCAACCTAAAGGGGTACCTTGATCGTCAAAAAGGGACGCCAAAGGGACCATGCATCAATATGTGAGTTGGGAGTGAGAACATGTTGGCTGAAAATGGTCAATTATTGTCATGTTTTGGGCTGTACTAATCAGTCAGACCAGGAAAAACATTTGGAGTACTATAGACTGCTAAAAGTGCAAAAACTGAGGAACAAAAGGCATTTGTTGTTGGCTAAACTGTACCAGGATTTCCAGAGCAAGAATCTTGACAACATTTGTGTTTGTTTTAATCATTTCCGGTCAGGTAGGTGAAATATTAGGCTAATATCTTAATTAATTCTGCTCGTACCTATCTTAACTACCTAGTTTAGTTTGTCAAAATATTGCACCCTTTCCTGCTCACTAAGTCCTTCTCTACATGACTTAGCAGCTTCCACACCGTTTTCCATGTTTTAGACAAGCATAAATTAGCAGAACAACGCATTCAGTAGTAAATTTGCCTTGCAATTCATGCTGTTGTTTACATCCGCGTATCGCCAATATGACCACGCATCCGGGTAACTGACCAAATCATCAAAGCTGGAAGCTGCTCACAATGGAAGCCAGACAAATAATACATGTGACAAGATCCCCCAATAAAAAGGTAACTGAACTTAAAAACCCTGTCAAACAACTTCCCCCGGTCTCCCCAGGGCTACATTTTCTTTTTATCATGACTCATATTTGTATTAATATGAAATGTTTGTAGTCGACATATTCTAGCTTCAGCATTAAAAGTGTCTCGACAAAGTGGCTCGACAATCACCATTAATTACAATAGAGTTCAAGTTGCTTCCTGAACTTGAACGTGTCGCCCGTCGGGAGCCCCCGCGCGTGGCCACTCTCCCATAGCCTTACAGCTTGTCGCTCCAGATCAGCGGTCGGGAGCGAATGTGAGGCGTGCTCACTCTCGCACTCCTGCCAGCGGCGGTCCAGTGCGGAGCGAGAGCGAGGGGGGCAGCGCGACTCAGCAGCGGGATTCAAGGCAGTTTGCAGCAGTCGCTTCCAGGAGGATGGACGCAGAGATGTGTAGTGGCTGCGCATATTAACCTTCAGCAACGGGAGTTTGTCCTACTTTAGAGAGGAGTAGAGAGAGGGCGGCTCAGATCTACGTGAACTTCACCATCCTTTGGAAGCAGTGAAAATACCAGGAGGCTTTCTTCAGTGCGTTGATTCTTTATGGACGGTATTACTCAAGCGCTCTTCACGCAGTCAACGGTGAGTGACTGAAATCTGCTTGAAAACTTTCGTGCGACTTTGAACCCACAGCGTAAGAGATGCTTCATGTTTATCTTTTTATGTTTTGTTTATGGAAAGTCATTTTAACATGCATTGCTTACAAATAACTAGCTATTTTTGTTACTGTAGTATTCAGTTTTTATTTGCTAGGGATTAATCCTACATTATAGTGACAGTATGCGTCTTTTTAACTAGTCACTAGATGTTGGTACTTATTCATTCGATTTTTGACTAGTATTTTCATTACTCAGTAGTATTGTTCCTTGTCCCAAGAGTGACAAGCGACTGTTTTGTATTTTTGTCACTAGTACCTTTTCTAGTGCTAAAATGATACTAGTATTCTTATAAAATACAAGTGTCTTGTTTACTGGTAAAACTGTCTAGCAACAACTGATGGTAACAAACAGCATCTCAATACAATTTATTGTTTATTTGTTGTGTATAATGTTAAAATCGTAGTAGTAAGATTAAAAGTTAAACTTTATTATTTTAATTTTCTGACTTAATGTGTAAAATGTTACATTCACAAAACATTTGCACTAGTAACACTGTAATTTGTCCTCTTACTAATTTTTTAGTTCAGTTCAGTTAATCTTCATTTTTGCTTATGTACTTTGTTTTTGCTGTTTTCATTTGGCTGTGAGAGTTAAGTGACCGAGTGCTTTATCTTGCAAAGGTCATAATTATGTTGAATGTAGGCAGACACCAATTTATCCCAGCAAAAGTAATTATGGCATCCCAGTGTCTTTTTTAATTACAGCATATGGAGCGTCCCTCCTGGAGACACATTGTCTGAATAGTCTTTGTATTCAGCTCTGAATTCTCTGTGTGTTTAACACATTCTCACAATTCCCTATAGTTCATTCTCAGTAGGTTGCGATCTCATCTTTGACTATTGGTATGCACTGTATGATCGTTGTGACTTGTTAATCACCCTTAATGATGTTATCTGAGAATGAATGCAGTGTGAGTGTGTTTCACAAAACACTTTACTTTCAAAGGTTTAAGGGTCTTTATCTGTCACATTTTACACCCCAACCCCCATCCCTCCCCCAAAAAGAGGACTAAATTTGACTAGATTTCCATGCAAATATCGGAGTATCCTGTTATTCCCCATTAGATTTGATTCTCAGTGATATTCTGGAAGCGTTTTGTGTGATTCACCGACTTACTGTAATGTTACTACAGCTGTTGTTCAAAACAGCATTTGTTTTATATGCTATGCGACAAGAGTTATCGTACATGTTGTGTTTATTGTAAGACAGTGTTTTAGTGACTGTCAAAGAAACAACATAAAATACCCAGTCATTTTAATGTTTTAATTTTAAAACTGAATTGCTAAAACACAGTACAATCATGTTTTTCCTTCTCCTCTTTAAAAGAATCAGGTTTAACTCTGACCAACTTAGATGAAACACAACTAGAGTTCTGTTTCATCTATCAACAAAGAATAAGATCTTATTAACTAAAAACACAAAGTCCCTTATCACCAGACTCTAGGAAACCACTTGTGGTTCCCATCAGTGAAAGATGAAATATTAGACTAGATACGATTCTGCTGCTATAAAGACATTCTTCACACTGTCAGAAAAGCCCCTCTGTGGACTTCCAGTCTTATTATGTGACATTATGTTAGCAGTATGTTTATTTGTATTTTTGGGGGCTTTAAAAGTTACAATTTGTGAAACAGGATATGCACCACTATTACTTGTAGCTTTTAAATTTGGAGGCTCCAAGGGCTACATACTTTGAATCCTGGCACTGTACATGGTTCGCCATACCCAGCTGTTGTCAGCCATCCCATTGGAAATATTTAGGATGGTAGTGGGTGGGTGAAAGTTATATTTTATAGTTAAAATTTACTATTGTACTTGTTAGAATGGCCAAGGCTCAGCAATCTCCATGTAAAACTGACCAGGCAGCCCAAACTGTAAGTCATAGAGACTTGAAACTTGGAAGGGATGGTAGTACTCACACCGTCTACAACGTCACCACGGCTCACCTCAATCGGCCTAACGGGGGCGCTACAGCGATCAAAAGTGTCTTATGTCATTGGAATCCTTGGCTCACGCCAGACAAAACACACGCCTCAGATTTATCCTTCACCCTGATGAAATTTTCAGGTATTTTGCATTTTTTGAAAAGCCTACTGTTGTGAACTAGTCCTAGGTTTTTTGCATGACTGGAACCCAACCAGTGCAGGAAGATTCTCTGAAGATATGAATATTAATAGATATGAATATTAATAATTATCAAAAAAAGTTTAACTTTCGATCCTCCATCCCAAAGGGACACCAAACCGTTCGAAAGGGGCTGGGTCGCTTTTACTAAAACGGCTATAACTTGAACGGAATGAGATATCTTTGCCAAACTCACAATGTGTGTGTAAGAGCTGAATCTGAGGTCACTTGAAAAAAGTTCTGGAGCTTGGCCACTTGGTGGCGCTATAAGAGGGAAAAAGCATAAAAACGGCCAAAACTACACACCCGTTTGTCCTAGCGACATGAAAATTGGTACACACGTTTTTGGTCCAAGTTCCACAAGTGGCTATAAGGACATTTGTATCTCAAAAAACATGGCCGCCCTTGGCCGATAAACTTTGAGCACCTATTAGACAAGCTTAACGGAGGTCGATCGGAATATAACTCAGAGGGGCTGTTTGACTCATGGCCCTAAAAGGTCTGTGAGAAATTTGAAAGAAATCAACCACTGGTGGGCGATATCGCATTTTCAAGGGCATAAACGAATGTCTATTGCACTTTTTTTTAAACACATATGCAAGATATTCGTATCATACAATAGACCTCCTCTTTCCAAACAACTTTGCCTCTGGAACCACTGCTGTCAATCAAACCATTTGTTAAATGATTGAGAAAATTTAAAAACCTATGTTTGAAAATTAGTCCTAGGTTTTTTGCTGGAAAAAAAAAAAGCTATAACGGGGTCATTTAGAAAATGGACTTGTCCAAAAATGTACAATACAACAGGTGATTCTAAACAAGCATGCAAAGTTTTAGGGAGATTGGACCACAGCTGCTGCTATAACAGTCATAAAGATTAAAAAATATATATTTCTATGGCAAATTACCTGTATTTGTCAAAAATGCTTTTTAAATCATTGATTTAGGTCGTAACAGGCTTGCTTAATAATATGTAATATATTTTTCATATGTGCTTAAATGCCTTAAAGTGTTTGAACCCTGCTTAAATCGCAGCTTGCAGCTATATTTTCTATATATATTCACCCTATGCCATGGGTTTGTATGAAAATGCATGCGGGTTGTTTCACTCAGAAACCATTTGTTGAATTGTGTTTACCATGTACCATCTTACAGGTGATACACTGCATGATAATCTGAAAGAGAACTGACAACCTGGCAGCTGTATTTAATTTTGAGGCCTTTGAAGTAGAACATATAGCTTTGGGAGTCAATTTAATTAATTAATTAATTAATTTTTTTTTTTGAAGATTTTATGGACTCTTTTCAAAGAGAAAGATGAAAAATAAAAATATAAATTGTTATTATTTGAGATTTCCTTAATCCCTCTGCAAAAATGTGCTCTCAAGAGGAAACAGTTTTGCATGCTGTGTATTTCTGGATGTCGTTGCATGTCGTTTTATAATTTCACAAGTGCAGGCAGTTTAATATCAACAGACTGCTTTTATGAGTCAAGCCGAAGGGAATCACTCACATGAGTTGCCAGTGTGTTTATAGTGTTAAGAGAGGCAAGTCAATGTGCTGGAAGGCTGGAAATGAAAGCCCAGCTGTTGCTAACAGTGTGTGGGAAATGGGAATCAGAGGTAAGCGCTCAATGATCGCTAGGTCATGTGACATACATTCCATGTAGCTCATATAACTTTTAACCAACTGCAGTTACTGCCTTACTGAAGCAGGCATGTGAAGGTCTTTCGTGTTTGATTGACAAATATAGAGACTGATAAAATGAACAAAGCATCTGTTTCAGAATGAATTTGGCATCTGCTCCATGAATGAAGATGGAGTTTGTAATTTCATAGGGTGTTGGATGGCTTTTGGCAGGCGTTGCTTTGTAAACTTGCTTGCCATTTTTGTCTTGATTGGAAGTGCATGACATTCTAGGGCACCAAATTTACGAGGTTATCTCCAATATGGTTGGTGTGGGAAAAATTCAGCGCTGGCGCAGATAAAACCGTAAATCTTTGATTTAGATGCTGGAGTGGCTCTAGCGTTGCCATTTATTAAATTCACCAAGACTCTACTGTCTGAATTTTGAATGAATAATGGTATTTTTACGTGATTGGAGTCCTGACAGTAGATCCAGTGTTCTAAATTTGCTGAGATATGCATATGTGTATATTTATGGGTCTGTGTGTGTATGGAAGCAGCTGATCTGTATTGTGGGAGGTACCATCCATTAATATTCCTGAGAGAAAATCAATGTGCGGCACACAGTTTTCTTGGTTTTGTCTTTCACTTTCTACTAATATATGACATGGATTAAGTTTCTCAATGGATTTACAGATTGGAACAGTACAATCTGCGCTGCTTGGCTCGATTGCAGACCTCTCTGTGGCTGTCGATTTGAGTCTTCGATCTAAATCCATCCCAAATGGGCAATTTTAGCTCAGGCAGAATTACACAGAATAAATGAATCAAATACAGTGCTTGAATGTGTTGTTATAATAAAAATTGTGAGAGAGCTATTATTCTGCCAAATCCGTACAGACCAGATGTCAGTGTAATGCTGCTGACTGCTGTGATGTTGAGGACAAGCAAACCCAATCTTCACTACTGACCTCAGAGAGTAAAGTCAGCACAGTGTTAGTGACAGGCTGTTAGCTCCTCCCACAAAGATGCACATTCACTTCCTTTGGAGGTCTTTGGAGCTGCAAGACGTGATTCCCAGTGAAGTGTGATGTCGCATCTCTTGGTAAATAGCATGATGAGAGATTTAGGGATGCAGTAGGGGTTGCACCCCTAATTTGATATTGACCAAAAATGATATTTTGGTAACAATAATTAGCTGATATTTACTGAGTGTATTTTTGTGCTGGTGCCTTGGCTGGTCATGGATAGCCATATTGTGTGTGGTGGTCAGTTTACAAGAGTGACAGAAATGAACTTTTTCATTAAGGATATATATTTGTCACCTTAAATTGATTTCCAGGAATATTTTCCCTTCGTAGGTTTCTAAATGTATTAGATATCACTTTTTTGTCAAATTCTTACATTTAATAAATTAATTTAGCAAGAAACATATTTTTGTATTTCGGCATGGCGGTGTTTCGGCTGTAGGTAATCACAGCCATATCGCATGGCTACAAGTACGATATTGCATTTCTACAGCAATTTGACAACATAAGTGTGTAAACTAGGGATAGGCGATATCTTTTCGTTTGTGATATACTGGTATACTGGGCTAAACGAGGATCTCCATCTACAATCTGAAACTGGTTTGGTCAAGACTGGTCAGGACTGTACAGTGCGACAAAAAAATCAGTCTGAACCTTAAATAAATTTACTACAGTAGCACGATACAGTTTTGCATGTGTATGAGCCTGTTTACAAACCTGTTGTCCAACAAAAATATCATTTAGCAAAAATATGTATTGACATGCTTTTTCTTCTAATTAACCTCATACCATAGTGGAGTGTTTGAAATAACTCTTTGTGATCAGTCGTGGTTTCATATCACAGAATGAGGCAGAAATCATACTATTTTATAGTATTAGATACAGTGATAAAGGCTATATCGATTAGCATTGCATTATAAATATACTTTATCCTTATAAAAATACCCAAGATTGCTTGAAGAACACAGGTAAACCATATATTGTCACAATAATATGTTTTATTGTCTTTAAGTTTCCTCAGTTACAGTTTCTCTATCGCTGTTTTATTCAGCTACGTGGAGGAGACGAATTGTTGAATAAAATCATTATTTTTTCTCTTTGCGTACAAAAAGTATTCTCTTCAGAACATTTTGAGATTGAACCACTGATGGCAGATGGACTATTTTGACTATGTCTTTCATACTTTTCTGAGTCTTGACAGTGGTATTTACCTGGCAGTCAATAGGACAGTCACAAGCCTACTGGTTTTTATCCAAAATATCTTAAGTTGTGTTCCAAAGACGAACAAAGTTTTACAGGTTTGGAACGACATGGGGGTAAGTGATTAATGACAAAATTTTCATTTTTGGGTGGAGTAACCCTTTA
Organism: Labeo catla; assembly: GCA_012976165.1. NCBI lineage: Eukaryota > Metazoa > Chordata > Actinopteri > Cypriniformes > Cyprinidae > Labeo > Labeo catla. Next base: position 4,004,432 of record VONZ01000003.1, read on the forward strand.
GGGGTGATTTCCGAACAAAGTGCTGCTCAGTGCATTTGTTGGCTGCGTCTTACAAAGTGTTGTTGAAAGTAAAAATAACTTCCTTGTTTACAACCCTGTTTCAGACTCTTTTAATATAAAAGTCTTTACTGACTCACTCTCTTGTCGCCATATAAAATCACCATCACGAACAGACACACACCATTTCCCAATACTATATACTATTATTAAATACTACTTTTATTTATATAAAATACATTTAATAAACCTTAACAGCGATCATAAAAGTTGCTAGACAATTCAGTCAAAAGTACAAAGGCAGCGCTCTGATATACAGCATTAAACTTACATAAAATATAATGTGACAAGATTTTGCCCTCACCCAAAACTATTTGCTCTCGAACAAATAATAGATTAATGAGACCAAAGACTGCGAGTTAGATTTAGCTACACAAAACGAATTATGTCTCATGTTAAATCACCATAGACATCAGAGCCAGCAGCAAATTTCAGAAGATCCGAGGTGAGGCTTCTCTCGGTGGGTTCGTGAGCTCCGAACGTTCGCTGATGCCCTGGAGCTCACATGAAAATTGAATTTATTTCATCATATATATCTAATAAAATGGTTAATAATCTCAATCTGTTTAAAAGTGTGTTTGTTGTATTTAAACTGGTTTTGAGGATGACATACTCTCCATTGCTCGATTAATCTTTAGTGCACATGGTTTGCTGAAAGTGACAAAACTGTAAAGGAAAGATTGTGTGTAAAGTCCTTATATGGAGATGGTTTGTGTGTTTTTTATGCAAATTACTAACCTTAGGCACTTGGTCGCTCATTAAGAATAATTCAAATTCATTAACTTCAGAACGAGTTAAGAACAAATTCATATGCATTTGTTGTGAGTTATGCAAAACATTTTTCTGTGCATATAAATTGCATAACAATGAGACCTAATTAATGGATGTTATTACTGAACAATACAACTTAATTGGCTCAACATTAATAATAATGAAAAATGTTCCCTGTTATCAAAGAATAATATTTTGGCCACCGATATGTACCACTTCTACATAGAAGCACTTACTGAACAAGCACAGCGTCTCGTGCTTGGCCTGCTTTCCATTAGTCAGGAATCTGCCCTGTCAAAGGGCTCCGCAAATCTGCACACCCCCACACTGAGAAAGAAACATTACGAAAACACTGTCCTTTTTGTACGTCCCCTGATTTATGATCTTTGGCCTGTGAGAGATGTAAAGTATGCAGCGCTTTCTCTCCATCTCTGTCTCCAAGCTGATGCAACGCAGGGGTCCTGGGCTCACAACTGTTTCCACTGCACAGTGCGTCCCATGGTGCTGTGAGTTATGATAGTAGACAAGCGGCTCGCCTTGCCTGAGGCTCGCTCTGACACTCACCTCTTTCTGCTGTGCTTCTGGCTTGTCCAGCGCATCTCCCACTGACTACAAACAAGCAGACCGTGCAACACGCCAGAGTTTCCTGCTTTACAACTGCTGACCTTGTCTGCATTTTAACCTCTGATCTGTAATTAGGTGTGTAAACATTAGTTCAAGAGCAGAAGATGGTAGGGGAATGCCAAGTTTGCAATCTGTTTTAGCAGAATCAGATTTATGTTTGGAGGCACTGAAGCCGTTTAACCAGTTTGTCATCACCTTTTATACAGACTGACCCTTTAATTCCTTTCTTGTATGTGTGTGGTCAACACCCACATCCAGTCTACAGACCTTGCACAAGACCAAACCAACAGGGAGGGGATGAGGTTTTATGTACGTAATTGTCAGCATTTTAGTTCTCATTCAGCATGATTCACAATTGTAGCCACATTAAATTTATGCTAGTGACTTATATTTTGTCTCTGTCTCTGCAGTACTGCTGCTTAATAGAGTTAATTAATAAAAGTTAAACTGTAGTAAAGCTGATTTGATGGGTAAATCAATAATGTTAAGCTAATTTTGTATCCTTTATTAATGTATTTAAAAATACATTAAAAACATGATTTCAGTATATCATGTGATCCTAGTTTGGTACATATTTTTACAGTATGTGAAATTAGATCATGTTAACCTAGAACTTTATTGTAAAGTGTTACCATAAAAATAAATTAGATTAAATTTTTTTTTTATTTTTAATATAATTTATTCTATATTTTTTTTTATTTATTTATTTGTCTTAGAATTTTATGCAATGTTTTAGTCTTGAATAATAATAATTATAATAATAGTCTTGAAAATGGTATAAAAATGAACATTATATTTCATGCACAAAAAGTAATCACCCTGAGATCATAACAAAGAAAAAATATTTGCTTACATTTCTGAGAAAAATAAATAAATAAATAAAATAAATGAATTAATAATTATAAATGAATATGAAATAAATTAGATTACAATTTCTTCTATATTTATTTTTAATATAATTTATTCTATATTATTTATTTTTTTTGTCTTTGAATTTCATTAAGTTTTTTCTTTGTTTGTTATATATAGATCAGAGTCCTTTCATTTTTCTTAAATATAAAAATAAGTACTAAAGCCATACTATATGCATTATTATAAATTACTTTGAAAATACAAAGAATAAACATTATATTTCGTGCACGGAATGTAATTATCCTGTGATCATAACAAAGAAAAAATATTTACATACATTTCTAAGAGAAAAAATAATTAAATGAATTAATAAATAAAAATAAATATAGATGAAATTAGATAAAAATTTCTTGTATATTTATTTTCATGTAATTTATTCTGTATTATTTATTTTTTTATTTGTCTTTGAGTTTCATTCCATGTTTTTTATTTGTTTGTCATATATACTGTAATTGAGTCTTTTAATTTTTCTTAAATATAAAAATGAGTACTAAAGCCATTTTGTATGCATTATTATAAGTTATTTTGAAAATGGTATAAAAATAGTCCTTAACAAAGAAAAAAAATTGTTTATACCCGTTCACAAAAAATAAACCAAAATTAATTAAATGAACTGATAAAAATAAATCTAGACAAAATTAGATAAAAATTTCTTCTAGATTTATTTTCATGTAATTTATTCTATATTATATATGTATTTATTTGTCTTTGAATTTCATTCAATGTTTTTCTTTGTTATACAGATAAGAGTCCTTTAATTTTTCTTAAATATAAAAATAAAATAAAAAAATGAATTAATAAATAAAAATAAATATAGACAAAATTCGATTAAAATTTCTTCTGTATTTATTTTTAATAAAATTTATTATATATTTGTATTTATTTATTTGTCTTTGAATTTCATTCAGTGTTTTTTCTTTGCTTGTTATATCAGAGTCCATTATTTTTTTCTTAAATATAAAAATAAGTACTAAAGCTATTTTGCATGAATTAAAAATAATAAACAAATAATAAACATTATATTTCATGTACAGGTTTTGCAAGAACCTTGCACATATTTTTAAACATTTAAAGGCTCTGGACACACTATAGTTTTGGTAACAATTCTCACTATTAACTAACTATTAACTTTTCACTCAATAAACTCCTAATTTGCTGCTTATTATTAGTAATCTAGAAAGTCAGTTGTTAAAGTTAAGTATGGGATACGATTAATTGATGTATATGGTCATGCAGAATAAGGCATTAATATGTGCTTTATAAGTACTAATAAACAGCACGTATGCTAGTAATATGCATAGTAATAAGAAACTAGTTAATAGTGAGAACTTGTACTTAAACTAAACTGTTACCAAGGCTCTATTACATAAAAAACCCATGTGCAAATTGTCTCTTCCGAACATAAAGTTCACATAAAGTTCATGAGGTGCCGTAAAGGAGAAATGCCATGCAGATAGCAATTCAATTACAGAGCTGATGAAATCCTATACTGACGTCCCCTCTGAAGGTTTTTAGTGGCTATGTAAGATAATCCAGAAATCAATCTGTAGTGGAATTTGTCGTTTGTATAATTGATGGCTGCATGAGAACCTCCGGTTAAAAGATTGCAAATCTATAGTTTGTAATAATGCGTCTCTGTCTTTAACACAGCAGGCTGCATAAACCAGAGGGCTCAAGCTCAGTCCAGTCAAGATGAACCATGACGGCAGTCTCCCAGGCATGTCTAAAGAGCCGTGTAGGCTTAGATTGCCCCCGTTTTGTGAGGGGATTACCATCCACACAGCCTAGCACAGCAATCTAAACAGCTCTCATTTTGTGTCCTCAAACACCCCCATCCCACATGCAGGCCGTCAGACAGAATTATTAGCCGTCTAAATTATAGAGACCTGAGTCTGAAAGTCGCAGCTTTGTAAAGCGGCGTGAAACTATGGCATGTGTTCACACTTAATCTCCAAAAGCCTGCAAGGTTGTTGACCTCTCTCAATGGCCTTGTTAACCTCTCTGCCGTTCCCATGTTGAGAGGCATCTGTGAAGGTAATGGGATGAGGTCAGAGTGTCAAGAGATGGTCCAGCAGACACAATACTGTTTCAGTGCTGTCCATTATGACGGTGAGCGGGTAGCATCCATAACAGGCCGGTTTTCAGTCTGGAATGTGTTGAACGATGGAGCAAGCATTTGGCAGGATGGCGGTGTTTAAGAGTAACAAGCAGAACTGAATGGCGAGAGCCTGCTAAATGAAGTACACATTTGTCTGACATTCCATTGGCTTGCACTGAGGCATTGTGCGTAGAAATAAAGACTTATCTGGGAAGTACTAAATTGGCACACAAACAAAGCCTGGAGTCCCAGACATCTTGATTTGCTCGTTCCTCAGTTTGTTTTTAAGTGGAATTGCAATTTATGGCATTCTGCAGGCTGACATATCTGGATGGGGCTGTACATTTATATTAGCTTGGATCGTACTCTGTAATTGCTCTCGCTTTATAAATACACATATGTATGCTATTTATCCACTGTTGCTCAACTACTAACTGAACTCATTTTCAGTGATGAATTTAATGGCCAAACTGATTAATCGGCCAAACTTTGGCCTTTTATAATTGCTTGGCCAGCTAACGGAAGCATTAGCTACAATCCCCTTCTCTGCATTTCCTTTCTGCTCTAATTTATTTCCTAATCTTGTTTTCTATAAACCAGACAATGACACTATGAATATTGTTGGTGAGTGAATGATGACAAAACTTTTTATTATTGGGCAGTGTTTCTGTGCTTGCAACAGATAGCTGCAATAAAACCCAGAAATGAGTAAGAATTTTTGAACTGCCAGTTCCATCTTCCCAAAATCAATGGCTTTTTGTTAAATGCCCATAGGGTATGATTGTTGTGATTAACACAAGATCCAAAAATTCATGTTCATCACGTTCAAAAACTCACAATATCATTACGAACAGGTAAATTCATCTACGGTTGAAGTGAAAAGTTTACATACACCTTCCAGAAGTTAATTATTTTACCAAAATAAGAAGGATCATACAAAATACATGTTATTTTTTTATTTAGTACCGACCTGAATAACATATTTCACATAAAAGACGTTTACATATAGTCCACAAGAGAAAATTGTTGAATTTATAAAAATGACCCTGTTCAAAAGTTTGCACACACATACACTTGATACAGCAGGTTCAACTACCGCTCACTGATGCTTCAGAAGGAAAATGATGCATTAAGAGACGGGGGGTGAAAACTTTTTGAATTTGAAGATCAGGGTAAATTTAACTTATTCTGTCTGCTGGGGAACAAGTAAGTATTTTCTGTAGTTTCTGAAGAGCAGTACTATATGAAAAAAAAGTAGTATTAAGGCAAAGTAAGAAAAATGTACACATGCTACATTCCATTCAAAAGTTTTCACCCCTGGATCTTAATGCATCGTGTTTCCTTCTGGAGCATCGATGAGCGTTTGAACCTTCTGTAATAGTTGCATATGAGTCCCTCAGTTGTCCTAAGTGTGAGATGGATCTCAAAATCATAGTCATTGTTAGAAAGGGTTTAAATACACAAAAATGCAGTTTAAAACTGCTCAGGACAAATAAGGGACTCATGAACAATTATCACTAAACAAAACAAAAAAACACAACAGTGGATCATTCAGGTAACAACACAGTATTAGGAATCAAGTGTATGTAAACTTTTAAACAGCGTCATTTTTATAAATTCAACTATTATTTTCTCTTGTAGACTATATGTAAACATCTTTTATGTGGAAATTCTCATTCAGGTCAGCACTACATAAAAAAATAACATGCATTTTGTATGATCCCTCTTATTTTGGTAAAATAATTAACATTTTGCAGATTCTGCAAGGTGTATGTAAAATTTTGACTTCAACTGTACTTGCTAGTCGGATTTTACAGCCTTGTTGTGTTTATACTAACACTCTTGCAAACTATCCTAACTCAGACTTTCAACCTTGTAGATTTATATAAAGTTTAAATGAGTTCTCGGAAGCTTAGTGGCGGAACTCATGCGAATGTGGTGTAGCTCTTTAAGCCTACATTTAGCTTTTGCTTGCAATTATGCTTTAAAATTCATAAAATTGTGTTCATTTGTGAAAACTGTCATGATGAACAGAACATGTAAGAATAAAACTTTTGTTGGTCACAGAACTTAGAATTTTCTGCATTTATCAAAAAGTTAATGGTAGAGTCCTCTTGGCTTTTTGTTAAGGGGTGATGCTTCCAGGTTGGCCTACTATAAACTTCATCCTTGCAGCACTCTGTACACAACTTTCCATGCTTCTTTGAACTCTTAAAGGGATAGTTCACCCAAAAATGAAGATTCTGTCATTAATTGCTCGCCCTCGTGTCGTTCCAAACCTGTAGACCTTTGTTCATATTCAGAACACAAATTAAGATACATCTGATGAAATCCAAGAGCTTTCTCCATAGACAACAACAGTACTACCACTTTTTTTACGGCTCAGAAAGGTAGTAAGGACATTGTTAAAATAGTCCATGTGACATCAGTGTTTCAAATGTAATGTTACGAAGCTACAAAAGTACTTTTTGTGCGCAGAGAAAACAAAAATAACAACTTTATTTAACAATTTCTTATTTTCTTTGCATGTTCACAAGAGTACTACCACACATGTGCATGGTGTAATTTCTTCTCTTCATGGAGCAGAAGAAATTGTTGAATAAAGTTGTTATTTTTGCTTTCTTTGTGCACAAAAAGTATACTCGTAGCTTCATAGCATTACGGTTGAACCACTGATGTCAAATTGACTATTTTAACAATGTCCTTACTACCTTTCTGGGCCTTGAATGTGTCAGTTGCGTGGCTGTCTATGGAGGGCTCTCAGATTTCATCAAAACTTGTTCCAAAGATGAATGAAGGTCTTACGAGTTTAGAACGACATGAGGGTGAGTAATTAATAACAGAATTTTCATGGGTGAGCTATCCCTTTAAGTCGCCACATAAAGAACTTATGTGTATGAGTGTGTGAAAGTTTGCAGTTATTGTAATTGTGGGAAGTGGGGTTACTGAGAGCTCCATGTGGATGGAGTTTAGTGAACGATTTTGCCAGATCGCCTGTGGTGCTGTTCCCTCTTCAGCCCACTCCATCAGCTGACTCTCATCTACTCTCCCTCTCACGTCTTTCCCAATCCAAAAAGAAAAGAAAATAGGGGTGTACCATAAATTGCTTCTATGAATGTTACCGCTGTGCAGATTATTCACATTTTACCATAATTGCAGACAGTTGGAAAATGAAGAGAAATAGTTGTTTTTCTCTCTCTGTGGTGTGGTGTCCACCCTTTGCTTTCTCTCTCCTCCACCCCTTCTCTGGAGCCAGGAGATGAGGAATGGTCTCTTTGGCTGCTGATGTTTTCGCAGCTCCGCCTGTGAGCTCTGGGGTTCAGTTCAAGCCCCACAGTAATTTTATTACCCCTCTCCTCAACAACACAAACACTAAACCTCTCCTCCCACTCCATAACTCTGATTTATGTCGCTACAGCCACCTTGTCCAAAAACTTCCCTGACATTTCCAGGAGACTTTCTGAATCACAGCATTCACGGCTGAGACGAGCTGTCATATAAAGCTGTGATGGGGCAGACAGATTTCTAGTGAATACTCTATAATTTAAATGCATGGGTGATTTTTTTTTTTTTTTCCCTCTTATGCTGTTTGGGTGCTCTGTCTACTTAACTTATTTTTAGGGACAGGCCTGTTGCTGCTGCTGTGTTAATAATGTGTGTTTGTTTGAGCTGAACAGTCTCTCATTTAGTACTCAAATCTACAAGAAAACAAATAGTGGAGCAGTAATTCATGGGGATGTAAGATATTATCAACATCGTGGTATCACGATAGCAAAACTGTCTCGATGTTGTGGTCACATGACGATAGGAAAGGATACGTCTTACGGGCAGTGTAGTTTTTAAAATATATTTAAACTTCTTATTCTATCATAAAAGGTCTCTAAAGATGTGTTTTGGGCCATTATGCTTTGGCACAGTATCTGTCAAACAAACTAAAACCGAAAACACGATATGGCTTAATCCCTTCAAGTGTTTTTGCTGCATGTTTGAAAGCAAAGCGATCAGCATGTGATCCAGTGTTTTACGTGTTTTACAATGGCTCAGTTCACAGTAAATGCTGTAAATTCGTGTATTTCATGTGCTGGAAGTTTAGCGCACATTTGGGAACGCAACGCCATCAGTTACGCTTTGCAGCAGATGATCACAGCATTTCACTAGATTTGTAGTGATGCTGCGTTCACGCCATATCGTAATTACTGTAATTTCGAGATGATAACATGTGACGTTGTACTCTGAGCTGTTCAGACTCGCAATAATGCTTTTCTATGGCAACACTATTAACGCCTAAACAGAGCCTGCGTTTTCCAGGTGGTACAGTGGTCATATGATACAAGTCGTAGCTCTCAGAAGACTCCCAGTTCACAAGTTGGAATTAGGAGTTCTACGAGGACGTGAGCGCTTTTTACAAGTTGGAATCTCGTTATAATACGGGAATTCCCATATGGCGTGAACGCACCTTGAGATGCGTTTTTGTAAGCCTGTTTTTATGGTGGCTAGAGTTTTCGGTCAAAATAAAAGCTCTACTTTTATAATTTTCTATTATCTAGTATTATAATTTTCCTACTGTTAAGCAAAAATAATATAACTATGAAATATTCATTTTCATTTATTTTCAGTGCAATTGTTTTACAATGTATGGCTATTACTGTCAAAGGGATAACAATAATATAAAATAGTTGTTGTTATTGTTATTATATTCTAATTTGTTTGGCTTCCTAAAACACCAGTGTGAATGTAATTTAGACTTAGACAGTTTACCACAAATAAAAGCAAGGTTGAGTCCCCTTTAAAGTTCAGGTGCAAGTCAATTCACTGACTTTTTTCTGATTTAAGTTTTCATAGTTAAGGTCATGGGTCTTAATTTTGAACTCCCAGAGTGCATTAGATATAATAATATAACTTTAAAATGTACACAATTTTAATTTTTCCCCAAGTCTTCATTTGTCCTTTTTTTAATATCGCAATATATCGCAATATTGTATTGTGGACTTCATATTTTGATATTACTGTATCGTGAGATTTGATATCCCTAGTGATTCATTGACCAATAATTATAATTAGTTTGGGGTTTCATATTAATCATTTTTTGTTTTTATTATTTAACCAATTTATTTATTTATTTTCACCAAGGCTGCATTTATTTGATCAAAAAATACAGTAATATTGTGAAATATTATTACAATTTAAATAACTGTTTTCTATTTGCATGTGTTTTAAATGTAATTTATTTCTGTGATGCAAAGCTACATTTTCAGCATCATTACTCCAGTCTTCAGTGTCACATGATGCTTCAGAATTCATTTAATGCACAAGAAACATTTCTTATTATTATCAATACTGAAAACAGTTGTGCTGTTCTATATCTATCTTTTATATATATATATATATATATATATAATTTTTTTTCAGAATTCATTGATGACTAGACAGTTCAAAAGAACCGTGTTTGTTTGAAACAGAATTTTTTTTGTAACATTGTTAATGTCTTTACTGCCACTGTTGATTAATTTACATTGTTCTTGCTGAATAAAAGTAATAATTTATCTACTCTTTTGAAACAGCACCTTTAAGCTATTATCTAAATTGTAGTAAATACAGTTGTAAACCTTATTTCACATCCAGCAGCATTTTGTGAGACTGTTCAGCACATATCATTGGTCCTAAGAGAGCAGTAATGGATTTCCTTTGGTCCACATAGAAAGAAATAGGAGTCTACCTTAACAAAAAAGCACAGATGGATAACATACATAAATATTTTGAGACATTTAATTTTCTCAATGCTCAGCTAAAACTTTAGTGTTCCACTGCAACTATTTATCAATGTCATGATCACATTGGTACGATAAATGCAAGGCTTTTTCTTTCTCACTTTGGTAGTGACACCTAATAAACAAAAAGCCACAAAAGGTGAGATAAAATCTGTTCATCATATAAATCTATGGTTTTTTAGAAGACTTGGAGTAAATCATAAAATCATGTGATTTCTTTTTGGATGACTATGAGTTTTCAAATCTTTTAGGTTTTGATACATGTGTTTTAATTTGTGTTTTGAAGGTGAATGAAAGTTTTATGGGTTTGGAATATCATGAGGGTGAGTGATTGATGGACTAACTCAAACCTGCTGTTGACGAATGTATTTTGCAAACAACCATTATCAGCAACAACCATTAGAGCAACAATTTGTTTGACCTTTGTCATGTAGCATGACCATCTCTTCATGTAGGTCAGATGCCTAAAGCAGCAGTCTGTCCTGAATGTGTGAACTTTTAGCCTGTCTGAACCACTCAGAGGAGAAAATGAGAAAATGAGTCGGGTTTAATTGAGCATCACATTGCTTGTCATTGAGGCAGTAGCATAGAGAGGTGAACAAAACCAGGACGGCACATCTGGGAGACCGGCCAGCGGGAATGTGGTTGGTGTTCACCGGCCACTACTGCTGCCAAATTAGTGCAGAATACTGAAGTTGTGTGTCAGTATTGATTTGAGTGGACTTCAGTTTTATTTGGTGACTCAGCACTTTCCTACAGAACCAAAGTACAAACAGGATGTGGATCTCAACATAACAGTACTGAGATCAGCCCATTTGCCTTTTAAGACATTTTAATCTTACGTCAGGTTTCTGATTCGTTTTGATTTATGTGGAAAATAAGACTTGAATTTTTGTCAGAGCTGAGGGAAAATATTGAAGCAGATTTGTTAGCCTATAAAAATACTAGGCTGGAAGTCAATACGATTTTATCCGTATTAATCACAACGCTATAAATGCAGTTTCCGAGAAGCAGTAATTTGAGATGGATAGAAGCTGTCGCTTCTTCTGTTTTTGTGCTGCATAGCAAAAAGGATTAGAGTCAGTTACGTAACTCCCCCCAGAGCCTCTCCTCACGTATGGCCGTCTGGAGCAGAATATCTAAATAATGATTTTGGGGGTTATTTATGCTTAATTTGCACAATCCCATTTGTTTATTAATGCATCTGCCTTCTTTTCATGTTTGATGAGCTAAAATGAGAGAGGGGCGAAGAGAAAGAGGTAGTGATGGGGTATTTATAGAGTATCCCGCTGTGGGGCTGGCCGGTCTGTCTCAGTGAAGCACTGCGTCCTGTCAGACCCCATCAGATCTCCATATGGACTCTAGCTCTCACAAAAACAAAGAGCACAACAACTACATCACTCCTATTAAAATAATTAGCATTTTTATTGTCAAAAACATGACTCTTTTTTTTGTTTTTAAGAAGTTTTTTTTCTAGAAGGATAGGAGTAATAGGATAACAAAATGTATTAAACTGTATCCAAAAATTTCAAAATGGTAAATTCAGCAAGTAATAAAGAACATTAAGTATTTATGTGTTTATTTTTAACTCTTTTAAGTTTTTTAAGCCTTTATTTATTTGATCTATAAGTTTTACAGCAAAAACAGTACAATTTTGAAATATTTTTACTAGTTAAAATAATAAAATTTTAAATAAAAAATAATTTTAATACATTTTAAAATTTAATTTAATCTCTAAAAGATTAAATTCCTGTGATCAGTGTTACATTTTCAGCATCATTACTCCAGTCTTCAGTGTCACATGACCCTTTTAGAAATCATTCTAATATGCTGATTTGCTGTTCCAAGAAACATTTATAATAATAATAATAATAATAAAAGTATTATTGTTATTATTATCATCAATATTTAAAACAGTACATTTTTTTCAGGATTCTTTGATGAATAGAAAGTTCAAAAGAGACTATACCTGCAATCTGCATATTTCTAGCATCTTTGTTAATGGTAAACAACACAAGATTGCTTTGTACATGGATGACATCCTTTTGTTTGTTATTCAACCAAAGGAGTCTATTCCTGTGATTATGGAGATTACTGAACAGTTTAGTGAGGTTTCATGATGTAAAATTCTCTTTCTTTCTTCAGTCGTAAAGAAATTATGTTTTTTGAGGAAAACATTTAACCCTTTTTTTTTCATATAGTGGACTTCTATGGTGCCCCGAGTTTGAACTTCCAAAATGCAGTTTGAATGCAGCTTCAACCATCCCAAATGCAGTTGTAAATGATCCCAGCTGAGGAAAAAGAGTCTTATCTACCAAAATGATCGGTTATTTTCATAAAAATAATAGAATTTATATACTTTTTAATCTCAAACTGTCGTCTCGCCTTACTCTGCCTGGACTATACCGCTGTTTTACCTTTTTTGTTAAGGGTGTTTGATCGTCTTTGCATGTTCACTTTGCAAAGACTGGGTTGGTACTAAAGCAGTGAAGTAGGATGATTTTGAAATGATTTTTGAGTTGAGGGAGAAAATACGATTGGAGTTTTTCAACATACCCTAACTGTCTTGAGCCAGAATACACAGAGTTCAGGGAGAGCAAGACAAGACGAGCGTTTGACATTAAAAAGTTTTTATACTGTATTTTTTAAATGAAAATAACTGATCGTTTCGCTAGATAAGACCCTTCTTCCTCAACTGGGATTGTTTAGAACTGCATCTGGGATCGTTTGAAGCTGCATTTAAACTGAATTTTCGAAGTTCAAACTCGGGGCACCAAGTCTATATGGAGAAAAATCCTGAAACGTTTTCCTCAAAAACATAGAAAGACACAGAAACACAGAAGAAAGACATGAACATCTTGGCTGACAAGGGGGTGAGTACATTATCTGTAAATTTTTGTTCTGGAAGTGGACTTCTCCTTTAAGATGATAATCTTGCCTCGATTTTTGTACTTATTTCAAATGATCCCAATTCTGTTTAAATGGATGAAAAGTGACGATAAAGACATTTATAAAATTTCTTTAAAAAAATATTTAAAAACTTTTGACTGGTAGTATATGTATTTATTTTTTAACTTTTTAACTCATGATTCTATTATATTATAGATATTATTATAGTATTATTTTGAATATTATAGTGTATTATAGGGTAATATATTTAGTGTGTTTTAATTGTAAATTAATTTTAATTTATCAATTTAATTTAATTTATTTTTATATTTGTAATTTTATAATCGTAATTAAGATTTATAAATAGTGTTGATTGACATAAAAATATTAATTGAATATGAATATTGTTTTCTGTGTACTTTGTCTTAAATACATTAGTGTAACTAATTAAAAATGATTTAATATGACATGCAAAATACTTTCTGAACACTCTCTTTCAGACTTACTGATACTGGCTTGAAACAGCATCAGATTACACATCTACAAAAATGTAAATGCAAACAAATGTTGTTGCCCTATATTCGTACACACATACAAGGGCTTCCTTATTTAATACAGTAGGCTCTCTTGTTTATGAATGTGAATAAAAACGTTCTTTATCACTAACTCATTATCCTGTAAAAACTCTAAACATGCAGCCTTGAATATCCTGAGGGAATCCAGTATCCCAGAGGGAAAGGATAGCTATATATGCTCCTTGGCCCATCTATTTCTCTACATTTTCCTTTTTCTCACCACTTTCTGTGCACCTGTGCATTTGCTTCATTTCTGTTGTAACATGCTGTAACATGCTGCATTTTCTCATATCTCAGATCCTCTCGTATACAAGTCATAAAGTCATTACACTTGATTCTGTGACTATTTCGGATGGCTGCACATCGTTGCGTATTTATACATATGTCAGATCCTGTGTTTGACAGCAGTAACGCAGCAATGTCATCATAGCTTTGATCGCACACAGCTCCCCATCTGTTACAGAGATTATGCACTGGGGGAGACAAAGCTGACATCAATGTTTCATGCATTCAGCTTAGCTGCACAATGCATCCTGTATCTCTCTGAAGTTTCATCAGTGGTGCTCCTACATGCATCTGTAGTTGAGACACACAGACTGTTGTCCTCTAATGTTTACTAGAGCAGTCTGTTTTAACCTTTGGCCTTTGAGTGGCTCACTCTCTCAAACACACATACAGAAACACGCACGTTTTCCTCTCGCCCTGCTCTGTCAGGGAAACTGAAGGCCTCCCTTAGGGCGCTCAGGCAGATGACTTCATTGGCCTTGTTTGTTTTCTGCCCTTGGGGCTGGAGGGAAAGGAGAGCGAGAGAGAGAACGCCGGCTCATCCTGACACTCCAGCACAGGAAACAGTCTAGTCCGGGCTGGAAACAGACGCTGAAAGAGCCCTTTGGAAGCGGCATTCCTCTGCTGTCTGCCTTTACAAACATCTGGTTTCATGTGCGTAAACGTACTGTCATCCTCTGTGCCATCATAACACTGGAGGTGTTTTATGTGACATGCATCCTTTATGTGACAGTTTTTGCATAAGCAGAAAAAAATCATGACAAATAAGGTCCGTTCACAACACAAACAAAATGTACCGTGAAATGAAATGTATATGGAAGTGTTTTACACGCTTTAATGTAATCATTTATCTGTCATGTCAAGTCAATGTTATTTATAAAGCACTTTTCACAATACACATTTCACAAGCAGCTTTACAGAAAATCATGATGTTGCATTTAGCAGATTAGAGCTGAGCAATACTGTAAAATTTTGCAACAAAAACAATCAAGCAGATGAGATTTGCTATATAGTATATATCATCTTACTCAGGTAAATGTCAGATCAATTTGGAGATTCTTACATAGTTTACTCTATATAAAGAGCTGGGCAATAATGTAGTTGCGGTTTTCTATGAAATAAAAATTAGGTGTTGAGATTTGCGATTTAGTGTATTTTTCTTTAAGTGAGTGTACTATATGTGTACAAATAAAGTTGTGTATATATGTGTGTGTGTGTGTGTTTTGTGACAATATAAACAATCACACAGCTTAGATTTGTTATATACAGAAATTTTATTGAAAATATATGGAATCGTGGAATCCATAAAAATGCGGGAAGTTAGGAATTTGCCAAATTTTTTGACGAATAAACGTCAAAAATCAAAACTCAAAAAACTCTGTTTTTTGAGGAAAGCATTTCTGGATATTTCTCCATATAATGGACTTCTATGGTGCCCCGAATTTGAACTTCCAAAATGAAGTTTAAATGCAGCTTCAAACGATCCCAAATGTGGTTGTAAACGATCCCAGCCGAGGAAGAAGGGTCTTATCTAGCGAACGGTTATTTTCATTAAAAAAATACAATTTAAATACTTTTTAAATTGTCACCTTGTCTTGCTCTGCCTGAATGTCGAAAAACTCCAATCATATTTTCTCCCTCAACTTCAAAAATCATTTCAAAATCATCCCACATCGCTGCAGAAGTACTGACCAAATCTTTGCCAAGTGAACATGCAAAGGAGATCAAACACCTTTAACAAAAAAGGTAAAACAGCGATATAGGACAATTTTGAAGTTGAGGGAGAAAATACGATTGGAGTTTTTCGACATACCCTAACTGTCTTGAGGCACAATATACAGAGTTCAGGGAGAGCAAGACAAGATAATGATAGAACTACTACTAATAAAATGATTAGTAAAACATTATTTTAAGGAATATTTACCAGAAAATGTATTTAACAAAATTTATTTATCAGAAAAATGTAATTACACAACACAGTATTTAAAAAAATCCTCCTTTTTTATAAAATCAATGAATTAGAGATGCTTTTGATTATTGAAACTGAATGAAACCATTAAAATGGAATCCAGAAAATTAATGGAAAACACAGAATTTGGTAAAAAAAAATAAAAAAAAATAAAACTGAATTTGAGAAAATAATAAAGTGTATTTCATAGGGCCTTAAAAATGTCATTTTTGTTAAACTTTTAATAAATTGCTGTTAAATTGTGTACATTTCATGATTTCAATTAATTAGATGTGCTTTGTGATTAATTTTTTTTTTTTAAATTTAACCATTCAAACAGAGTCTAGAAAAATTAAAACAGAAAAAAACAGAATGTGTAAAAAAAAAACAGATTTCATAGGGCTCTAAATATATGTTACTTTACGTTCATGTACTATATGGAGATAAAGTATAATATATAATATATTTAATATATTACTGATTGATATAGTTTACATTTTTTGAAATTGGACATATTTATAGTAATTATATAATTTACTATTATTATTAACTTGTTTATCATGTGGCATTTATTTGTCATCTGATAATATTGAGAATTATGAAAAATGCATTTTTGTTCAATTAATTACTAGAACTCTCAAATCGATTAATTTCAATTAATCGCATCAAAAATAAAGGTGTGTTTATGTAATGTATGTGTGTTCACTGTGTGTATATATATATATGTATGTATAATCACGGTTAATCGAATTGACAGACCTTTTTATAACATATCTTACTGGTCAGTTTTATTCACCAGATGAAAAGAATTAAGTTTGCAGTGTTTTTTGTTTGTAGAATGGGTTTGGAGATTCAGAGAAATGCATTGTTTTGAATATTCACAGCATAGTTTTCTTGTTTACCTCAAACATATTTGACAAATGAGTGTTAATACGAGTTTTTATGTCTTTTGTTTGTGTTGACTGAATGTTTGGATTCCGTTGTGTTTCTGCATAGTCTGCACAGTGTGTTTCATTGTGGTCCAATGGCAGTCATTTTTCAGGAGTACGCCCATAGGGACGCAGTCGAGGATTTACTGAGGTTACGCGTTATATATTGCTTTTACAGTTATTTTAAAAAAGCTTATCTTTGCCCTCCCCACTGAATTTGTGGGATAAAATCTCTGTAATGTACTGTAATCTTGTTTCAGTCTTGGCTCACGTGCAGCTGCGCTTTCTGCTAGGAGGATGTGATGCTTATTTGGCTTACACAGGCAGATCTAGAATGTGTTATTTAAACGAGAACTAAGGTCACTAAGAGAGAGGTCTGACAGACTGCATTTCAAATAAAATGCCTAATTATAAGACACTTGGCTGCCAAAGCTGCCAAACTGTGGCCACTCCAATCATATGTCCATTAATAGTGTAAATGGAGTCAGTTGGGCGGTTATGAAGTCTTGGAAGACTCATTACAGTAAAAGTGGATTATACAAGGCTCTGATTGTTCAGTGCTGGAAAGCAATGTTAGAATAACAAACCCACTGTACAAAGCCCAAACAACTCAGAGCCCAGTTCACTTCAGCAGCGCTGTCCTGTCTGTTCTTTTACTTGGTGCCCAGACAAATACTGCTCATTTTCTGCTCCAGATGAGAAGTCAAAACAGATGTATGGGCTGAGTCATTGGCTAATGCCTGCTCCCAGTGTCCCCTCTGATGTGATCTCAGTGGAAACCAAGGGTGATTCAGAATGAAAATATGAATAAATCATTATCATTATATATAGAGAATGAATTTACTGAAATAATGAACTGCACAGGCTGCCCTCATCTGTCCCTCTTTTGTTTCTGTGCGACCCTACCTACAACAAAAAAATTATTAAATTCCAGCAAACTATTGAACGGCTGCACAGATAACAAATCTGATAGTAACTTGGTCCAGTTTGCTCACTCTCTCTGCCTTTCAACAAAATGAGTGAGAAAGAGACGGAATTTGAGAGGGCTGGATGGAAAGGCAGATGGAATTTGTGAGAAAATTACCTTAGGGTTATTTGACAGGCAGAGATGTTAAAAAAGCTTCTTTTTTTCATTTTTGACATTTTGAGTTTTTCTCCCTCGTCAAGAATGATGTTGAAGGCTGACTGAGGAATTTCTGGAGCAGTTTAGAGGAAAAATCCTAAATTGTGCACACTTTTTCCACACTGTTATTATAAAACTTTATATGCTCTCATAATCCATCCTTTAGAGCTGGCAATAGAAACATTCTCACAATGGAGTTTTTTGGACCTTATTATCAATTTTACCTCTGATAAACACCTTACCACTGATCTTAACCTCTGAAGTTCTAGTCTCTCGTTCTCAGTTGTCCTCCCTCTGGTGGTCTGAGGCTGAACTGCTATTTTTACTATACTATTTTTGAACCTGAATCCCTTTGGAGCGCTGATGAAAGAAAAGAGGTGCTGAGTAAATCTACAAGTACTATTTATGGGAATCTGTACTGAATATTTATATTCCTAAGCTATTACATTTCAAAGGAAAAACAGTGTCTGTGATTCTTAGAGCCTTACTTTGCCAAGACGCTTGTTTTGATTAAATTTTTTGCTTATCAGGGTTCGTGCATCAAAGATACTTTAATGATAAAAGTCTTTTTTCTTGATGTTCTTAATATAATTAGCGAAAACTAAAACTATACAAAAACATATTTGATACTTAAAATAAAATAAACGTAAACTGAAAATAGATACTTAAAAAAAAACTTATTTTCCCAGGCAACATTTCTGATTTTTAATCTAATGTAACTTTCAGTTAGTTTATCTTTAAAGGTATAGTTCACCCAAAATGGAAATTACCCTATAATTTGCTCACCCTCTATAGGTGTATATGACTTTCTCCTTTCCGACGAATACAGTCAGAGTTATATTAACGTTCTGGGGTCGACGGTGCATTAGCATTTTTAATGATAACAATGAAAAGAACTTGAAATGCTCCATCATTTTTGATCATACACATAAGAGTAATACATCGTTTGAATCTGTATATCAACAAAACATCGTGCTTTTGTAAAGTAAAGAAAATAAACAGGGTGCACTTTCAGTCGTCGAAAATATCCTGGGGCTTCCAAGTTTCATAATGGCAGTGAATGGGTGTTAAGATTTTGAAGGCCTTCTGAAGTGAATTGATGCATTTGTGTAGGAAAAATATCCATATTTAAAACTTAATTTAATCTCTAGTTTCCGCTAACCGTCGTGTGTTCATGAGAAAGTGATGTTCCAGCAGATGACGTAGAAAGTAGGTGAATGTGGTCACGAATGCTGAAGTGAAGAGGAGAGAGCAAAACAAAACACTGCTCATGAGTTAGAAGTACAAAGCAAAGATTTGTAAAGAAATTTGTAAAGAAGTTTTTTTGATATAAGCCAAAAGGAGAGACTAGCATATTCTCACCGCTGGAATGCCACTCTCTCATGAACGGAAGCTGGAGATTATGGTTTCTAAAGTTTTATAAAGTTTTAAATATGGATATTTTTCTTACACAAATGCATTGATTCACTTCAGAAGGCTTTTATTAACCCTCCGGAGCCTTGTGGAGCACTTTTTATGATGGATGAATGCACTTTATTGGACTTCAAAGTCTCAACACCCATTCACTGCCATTATAAAGCTTGGAAGAGCCAGGACATTTTCTTTTTAATATAACTCCAATTGCATTCATCTGAAAGCAAAGTCATATACACCTAGGATGGCTTGAGGGTGAGTAAATCATGAGGTAGTTTTCATGTTTGGGTGAACTATCCCTTTAACTACTAAAAAAAATTAATGTAAAAGTAAAATAAAAATGTATATATTTAAAAAAAATATATAGACATAGTTTAAAAAACAAACAAACAATAAAAAAAATCCTAGAATTAAAACCATCAAAACTCAAAATTACTAAAACTTTAAAACAATTAAATACAAATACACATATAAAAATATTTAAAATATTGATAAACTGTAATAGTTTAGGCAAAATTTGATTTGTAATTAAATCTAATAAAACAAGCGTATTTTATACTTTTATACTGTAGTATGTCATGATTATGTAATATATTGTCAACACTTTTCATGTGTCATATTAATGTTTTTTGTTCTCTTGTGTCCTGTTATCTAGTGTCAATATTTGTCTTGTGTATTTGCGCTGTTTGTGAAAGTCAGCACTTCAAGATGCATAAAATACAATCATTTAGTGTTTTGTCTTGCTGTTACATATTTGATCTGTACCGTTCTTTCACAGACTTTCTTAAAGCACATTGTTCTCTTGCTGGGAAAAGGCTGAGCTCTGTCCTGTGTGGGGCTGTTCTAGCTCGAGTGTTGTCTGCCACCAAATCAAACTGAAGAAAGTCAGAAAATTGAAGCAGCAAATCATCTTTTATGTATGTGTGCTTGCACAGTGAACAGAGTGGAAACTAGGACAGACAGTGGAGTATTAGAACAACAAAGCTGCTTTTATTTTCCTGGAAAACAATGCTAGACACAAAACAAACAAAATCAGAGATTTACTGCTTTTGCTTATCAAGCAGGATATAGGGTTACAACTGCATTAGGAATTACTGAGATATTTTTTTTCTAGTTGTTTGGAGACTACAAATAGTCCTGAGTGAGCAGAACTGAGAGATGAGAAATCTGAAGACAGTTATGTAACTCTCTCTCAGGCAGCTGTGTCCTTCATGCTTAAATCGTGGCTGTCTTGGGACCTAATGTGAGGTGTCTCGGCAGCGATCATGCTGAAAATGAAAAGACAGAGAAAGGTACTATGGTGGATGCCTACATGGTCACATTACTACATGTAGTTCCTTAGGAAATCAGTATCACTGCAGATGTACAGCAGTAAGAAAAAGTATTTAAAGTGGTCATGATCCTGACACTGAGATACATATTAGAGGTTTGTAAGCATCTTAACCAGAAACGGCAGATGTGTGCTTGAGCGCTGAGCATCATTCACATCAGAGCTGAGCTCTTGTGTGTCCTTGAGTCGTCTCTGAGATGATTGAAGACGCTGCGTGACTTTGACACCACTGCGCTGCTGTTAGACCCATTACAGCCGCCTAATGACACAGTCGTGGAGATTAACAGCATTAATCAACTGCAGTGGGCCGTTCGGTTACTGACACTGACAATCTAAAGTATGTCTGCAGAAAAGAGTACAGCTTGCTGCTGTCATAATCCAGAGTTTCAGTTGAGAAATGCAAACCTTTGAATGTTAAATGTGTGTAGAAATACACTACCGGTCAAAAGTTTTTGAACAGTAAAATTTTCAGTGTTCTTTAAAGAAGCCTCTTCTGCTCACCAAGGCTGTAATTTATTTAATCCGAAATACAGGAAAAGCAGTAATATTGTGAAATATTTTTACTATTTAAAATAACATTTTTCTATTTTGAATATATTTTAAAATGCAATTTATTCCTGTGATGGCAAAGCTTAATTTTCAGCATCTTTTCTTCAGTCTTTAGTGTCACATGATCCTTCAGAAATCATTCTAATATGCTGATTTGCTGCTCAAGAAACATTTTTATTATTATTAATATTATTATCAATATTTAAAACAGTTGAGTACATTTTTTTTCAGGATTCTTTGATGAATATAAAGATTAAAAAATAAGCATTTATCTAAAGTAAAAAGCTTTTGTAACACTATACACTGTAACATTCAAAAGCTTGGGGTCAGTATTTTTTTAATAACAATTTATAATGTTATAAAAAATTATTTCAGATAAATGCTGTTTTTCTGAATCCTCTATTCATCAAAGAAACCTGAAAAAAAATTCTACTCAGCTTTCTTTCTTTCTTTTTTTTTTTTTTTACATAATAATAATAATAATAATAATAATAAATGTTTTTTGAGCAGGAAATCAAAATATTAGAGTGATTGCCGAAGGATCATATGACTGGAGTAATGATGTTAAAAATTCAGCTGTGAAATCACAATAATGAATTACATTTAAAAATATATTCAAATAGAAAAGTTATTTTAAATATTTTAAAAAATATTTCAAAATGTTACAAAATGATCAATAAAATGCAGGCTTGGTGAGCAGAAGAGACTTCTTTAAAAAAACAATAAAAATCTTACTGTTCAAAAACTTTTGACTGGCAGTATATTTATATATATAAATAGCCACCTGAAGCTGTGTTCTAATTAAAAATATTTTCTTGATTAGAAAATATAGGATGATACAGGAGGCAAATCAGGTGAATTGGAATGGGTTCAGACCTTTTTTAAGCCCATGAGAGCATCCTGTCCATGAACCAAATTGCAAGGCTGCAGTCAGAGGTCAGCAAATATGGCTCAGTTGTTAGTTTTATGAAAATTAAAACACTAATGCCATCCCAAAGCTCGGAAGCAGTGCGAGCTGAACAGTAATCCGATTCTCCATGACAGAAATAAAAAACAGCACAAATCCACAGGTATACTAGGGCTGGGTAAAAAAATTGATTTCTCAATTTTAATGGATTCTCATTTTTATGAAAAAATATTGTTAAATACGAAGAATCGATAAGTCTAGCCTCCTTACGGTTAATGAACGCAACATTACTGAGTGCCTCCCATTCAATAAATCGCAATAAGCTTTGTGCTTTGTTACTTTTTATATCAAACAAGTCTCAAATTTCATATTCTGTCAATTTTATTACAGTATTCAAACAATAAATGTAATTTTTGCGCTGTTTAATGTGGAGTGACAGAACTTACTGAAATCAGTATCCTGTCTCATGTAATTGCTCAAACAGTCAGAAAGACATCAATAACAGCTTGTAAACAATGTAGTCATGTAAAAGTCATGTAACATCATATTTACCTCATAAAAAATCATATGCAGTGACCATAAACTCATTAGTAAGCTAGAAAACTTAACTAGAAAGGAGCATTTTCCTAAATATATGCACCATATATCATATTTATTACATTTTTTACTGTTCTTCAGTATTTATGTTTCAATAAATCTGTCGAGTTTTGATGACAGCCATATGTTTACATTAAAAAAACAAAACAAATTGGAGTAGAAATATAGTAATTGTAACTTTATTATTATAAAAGCTTTGTTCATTGAGTGTAATTTAAGTGTTATATTATAGTACCAACTGACTCTCATGTATAGTTTTCAAGTATTAGTTGAACTTTTTATGTACTGTATGTGATCCAAAATGTGTATATGATCCAAAATAATCAAAATCGAATCGAATCATGAGATTTTTGTCAATACCCAGCCCTACTATATACTATACTTTTTACTGTATTCATCCTTTTTTTTCATCCAATAACTGAAGACATAGAATAGAAAGGTTTATAACTAGTTGCAATCTGGACTCATTAGAGTTCATAATCCTCAGATCAGCATAAATTGAGGCCAGTCTGTGACCCCAGGCCGCTTCTCTCCATGTGGAGGTGCCCTATAACCCCTCATAGCTCCCAGTCCATGAATTAAGAGGTCAAAGTGAGTCAGTCAGCGTCTGTGTTGTGGTGCACGGCTGGCGTTGTATTGTCCTGCTGTGTATCCTCACGCGTGGTTCTCAGGGATGGGAAAATAATGGGAGAGATGTAGCTGTGTCCTCGTCTGGACAGAGGGATGAAGGGGTCAGAGAGGAGGTGGCGGTGAAGGAGTGAAGTAGATTGATGCCGCTCTGTCCTCGAGTCCCTGACGCTTGGCCCTCGCCATCTGTCACCCTGCAGGCTCTCTCTCTTTCTCGCTGGGCCCAGAATGGGTCAGATACACATTTACCTCATCTAACAGTACATTTGCCTACAGGAGCAGGTGAGGAACAGGCAGACACTGTAAGGTTAATGGGGAGAATGTAAAGAGGATAGTTCACCCACGAATGAAAATTGTCATCATTTACAGACCTCATAGTGAAACACATATTTTCTTAGTATAGAACTCACAAGGAGTTCTCTACAGCAGCAACATTTTAACTTATTTACATATAACGAAAGTGGATGGCGACCAGTAGCTCCAAAAAAACACCATTCAAATGTACCATCTGCCATTTGGGATACGTTAACAGTATTTGCATGCAGCAGGAAGTGTATGCACACTCATATTCAGTACAGAAGAAAAGGGAGATCTGTATCTTGAATGTGCTAGAAAAACTAGGGCAGAAGGAAATATTTTTTAGTAAATAAAAATTTTGATTTCATTCTTTTTCTTTGCATTTTATGGCTTGGTGGTTCGAATCTTTCATCTCAGATAGGTCCTTCAAGGTATCTTGGAGGGGTGAAGTATCCAAGTCACAACATCAGCTACTGGGGTGCCTCAGGGCTCAGTACTTGGACCACTTTTCTTCTCTGTCTACATGGCATGACTAGCTTCTGTCATTCAGAAGCATGTAACCATCACAGTTTGTGACAACACATATATTCTTGCTCTTTTGTTGTTTTGATGTAAGTCGCTTTGGATAAATGTGTCTGCTAAATGATTAAATGTAAATGTAAATTTCAGTTGCAATTAGTTTAAAGTGCTTCTTTGACCCGGTCGGACTTGAGGACAATTTTATGTAATTACATTATTTCTTCTGTCTTTGAAATATGGTTAAAGTGTACTGCTGAATGTACTGATTTGCATTTATGGTAAACTTCAATACTGTATACTTTAATGTAATTTCCTTTGAAACTTTTATGTCATGTATTTAAACATGTTTGTAATTGTGCATTTTTAATGATAAAGTTGCACTTTAATGCATTAAAAAAATATATTATCTTTAAATGTAATACTAAATAGCACAATAGAGTTATTATGATCAAGTACTTTACATGTGCTTTAGTATGTTAGTCAGCACATCAAAATAAATGTACTTCTTTAAACCATAACAAAAGATTATTAAAATGATGATTTAAAATTTACTTTTAATGTGACATTATTACAAAGTGCTCTTTTTAAATACACTTATTTTAAGTGTCATTTTATTTAATTAAGATTGTACTATCTGCAAGTACAGTTTTTTTCAAAATATACTTTTAAAGTCCCCATGAAATCAAAATTGAAGTTTTATGACTTTTAGTATAAATATGTTAGCCTTAAGGTTATCTAAAAGCTAGTGTGCTCCAAAACAATGACAAAATTCGCATTTACAAGATATACGCATAGGGTGACCACCTGTCCCGCTTTGCGTTGTACCGCACAGCATTTTCACCCCTTGTCCCGCACGTCGCATATTGAGAAAATGTACTGCATTTTCATCAGTCTGTTTTTTTTTTAATTATTATATTAAGAAAATGTCCATGCCTTCTGTTGCCTTTCTAAGAAAGCTTTTTATTTATTCTTTTTGCAGCGTAATTTCCGCGTACCACTGATGGAAATGGTCAAGCGCACATGGAAAAATTCGATAGTTTCCATTCATTTTAACCATTTGAAAAAGTCAGGGCAGCTTTCAGACGCAAATTAATTCTTATTTTAATAGTTCGGTTGCTGCGGTTTCTACAGCGTTATTTTAATGACAAATGTGCGAGCGCATTAAAATGCGTAAGCACAAATCTCTTCTCTCGTAGGTGGATTTTCTTAACACTTAAAAAAGACGTGCTTTTTCTCTATTGCATGTGTGCGCTCAGAAACATTAATCAGTGCATATGACAACGGATTTAATTAGTGTTTACATAGCATAACAGTAAAATATGTATCTATCTTACATGTGTCCCACATTGTCCCGCATTATTACATCTATGTCCCGCAACAGATCTACTGCCAGGTGGTCACCCTATATACGCAATCAAAACTGACAGTCTCTAACTTCTGCTAATATGGATTAGTGATTCTGATGACATCACCGTGCACTTCAGCATCTCATCAAACTTTCTGTCCAATTAAATGCTCTCTAGAATTCGAAGCGTCCCGCCCCCTACACTATAGACACCGAAGCTGCAGCTGAAATTGGTCACTTGATCACAGGGTTAGTATTTTCTGTACAGCGAATGGCACGTAATACACTATATAGAGGATAGGGAATGATTCAGACAGTGTAAATATGCTTTCCATCGCCACAAAAAGGTATCGGACCCATTTAAATTCTACACAGTATGCTGTAATTTATATAGATATGGATAAGATTGTGGCTGTCATACGCTGTCAAATGCGGCTTTACTAATCTCAACAGTTGTGGCCCAAGCTGTGATATAAACGTAACGCTATTGGCTGTTTAAAAAAAGGGGTGGGACTGCTTGATATGTCCTGTCCTGTCTTCCTGTAGCAGTTGAAATTACGTCAGCACATAGAATAACGTTGCATGTTTCAAAGTATTTCAGTGGCCCTTTAAGATGCGCACATTCAGTTCAGTTTTCCACAAGGAATGAGTGCCATGTCACAATGTCAGCATTGCACCACAGCTCTGATTAGATTCTGACCTTTGTTATAATGTCTCCTGCCATTCAAGCAGATGTTCTGCTGTCACATCCTCTGTATCTTGTATCACTTCGGGAAGTAATTTTATTGCGCTTTTATTGTCAAGAACTAGAGCCTGTTTTTCAGACGGAAATGAATCTGCTTGAATGGTTATAGAGCAACTTGACACCAAAGAGCTGTGCTAATTACCTGGCATACGTTTATCTCCGACAGGCCAGTTGAGGTCATGGCAAAATCGATGGGCCATATTGTATCAGTTTGCAGACAGTGGCTTAGTGATTAATTACTGCACAATGTGTTTATGTTTCTGTGTGGACGATAAGGGTGAGCAGGATCATATGAGTCAGAATGAAAGTTATTTAAGAATCCATTGTACTTAAGAGTATGCTATACAGAATATTTTCAGTAGCATAACAACAGTTCAGCTGTTTTCCAAAAGTCTCTTTGTAAAGTATCAGTTTCAGCAAAAATATTAACCAGCACAATTGTTTTCAACATTGACAATAATAAGAAATGTCTTGCGCAGCCAGTCAGCAGAATGACGTCTCAAAAAAGATCATGTGACACTGAAGACTTTAGTAATGATGCTGAAAATTCAGCTTTGTATTACTTTTTACAGAATTTTTAAACAAATAATGCCACCATAGTTAGCATAAGACACTTAACTTTAAACATGATTTGTAAATGATCATCTTATATATTTAAGCTATTTAAGCATTAAGTTTGTAGCTAACAACTTGCATGTAACTTGGAAAGCTACAGTTTTAAAATAGTTTCCACACTAGTGTTTTGCTTAACTGTCTTAGACCTCCAATCACCCCCTTTATTTTCCCAGTCGCTCCCCCTTTCTGTGAAGCAGACAGGCTCAGGCACGTGTGAACCACTGTTTCCCCTCTTCTCTCCACGTGTGTCACGCAGTTGAATGTATGTGTGTGTGAGTGTGTGTTTGTGCATGGCTGGCAGCCCATGTAGATGTGACCCACTTTAGATGGGGTAGCACACGCTAGAAGAGATTGTTGATAACTGAAGAGAAGAGATAACCATAGACACATTCCTCTATAATCTCCACTTCATTCTTCACTGGTTTTATTAAAACCAGAGTAAACAGTAACTAACATTCCTGCCTAAGTGTATAAGGGTAGAGAGGGAGAACAGTCCTTGCGGATTTAGCCATAGAGGACTAAACCCAGATATCTCATAACCCTATGAGTTACAATGTTGGGGAGTAACTAGTTACATGTAACAGAATTGCAAAATATATGTAATCTGTTATCAAGAAAAGTGTAATAAAATGTGTAAATAAATTACAGTTATGTTAATGTCTGAATATTTTCGCACACATACAGATTTTATTGATTTTACTTCCAAAATTGCATTGACTGCATTTAAATTGTATTTAACCTGAGAACGATCTCAAAGTAAAAAAGAGGTGCTAAAATCTGATTTTGTGGTGGTTGTGCTTTAAATGATTATAATCTTAATTCAAGTGATGAAGGATTTTGTAAGTGTTTTATTAGTGTTGAGTACTACTGTAAGGTTAACCCTGCCTGCTTTAAATGTTTTAGAATGATTAACAGTTGACAACATCCATTAGAAATTTAGAAAAGTAATCAAAAAGTAATCAAATGTAATCAGTTACATTACAAATAGTTACACTACTTGTTACATTTTAAATAGGGTAACTTGTAATCTGTAACCTATTACATTTCCAAAGTAACCTTTCCGACACTGATGAGTTATGAGCAGGTATTGCTGTTGAAGCTGGTTTTTATTTATTTTATTTACATGTTTTTTTTTTTTTATTCCAGTGTGTTGAGTTTGTACAGTGGTATCTTATATGGATATGGTGTGGTATGGTAAATGCATATGATATATCATTCAAAAGTTTGGGGCCGGAAAAAATATTCAAATGGCTGCATTTATTTAATCAGAAATACAGTACAATACAAAAAGAAAAACAAAAAAACAAAAAGAGTCTTATTGTAAAATGCTATTTCAATTTAAAATAACTCTTTTGTATTTTAATATATTTTAAAATGTAATTTATTCCTGCTGAATTTCAGCATCATTACTCAAGTCTTCAGTGTCACGTGATCCTTCAGAAATCATTCTAATATGCTGATTTGCTGCTCAAGAAACATTTTTTTGTTTTTGTGGAATCTAGATTTTATCAGAATTCTTTGCATATAAAGTTAAATGAACTTGTCTTTACTGTCACTTTTGGTTCAGTTTAATGCTTACTTCCTAAATAAAAGTACTGATTTTTTTCAAAAACAGCAACAATAGCAAAAAGTCTAAAATACTGAGCCCAATCTTTTGAACAGTAGTGTACTATTTTACACACTTAAGAAAGGTTACATTAAACTTTGTGTTTCATTCATACACTTATAAACATGGTAGAGCAGAAACACTATTCATAATTGTTTGTCACATATGACACACTGAAACTAATTTCTTTCAAATTCATTTACTAACAAAATGCATGATGTCTAAAAAGTCCTCCTGAGTTAAAGTGGCTAAGTATCTTAGTTATTATGGTTTTTCACACAGAGGTAGTATTGGTTGCTGTCCAGTGGGGGGCAGTGTGCTCTTCCACACCTCTCAGACATAACATGTACTGAGCAGATATTTCAATTTTGAGACACTTGAAACTTTCACAGATTATACTGTACCTGACAAAATTCTATCTCTCTTGGCTTTATGTCCACTGAGACCCATGTGAACTCACTGCCTGACGGCCAAAGACAAAGAAAGAAAAACTACTGGCCACTCAGAAAGCCGTGACCTTATCATGCTTTCACGGTAACATAATAACAGGCTTTTCACCTTGACACCCTGCAACTAATACTCCATAGCAGGTGTGTGACGTACAGTATGCATACTTGAACTCTTGAGTCGTATCGCCTGTAGAGATGAACAGATGGTAGAGGCTCTCTAGATGTTCTCTTATACTTTATTATTGGAATTTTTAATAGTAATTGTGAATTTTCCCCTCAGCTCTCGTCTGGTGAATGTGTTTTGCATGCTTCAGAACTTCACCTAACCCTGTGTATGTGTGTGTATCCCTGCAGGGGTGTCTGTGAGCGGAGGTGGATGCTGCTGTGGGACTCTGGGGATGTGTAAAGTCTCCATCCGTCCTGGATCTCTGCAGCTTTTTAGGAGCTGCTCTCTGGGCCTTTGTGCAAGGTAAGACAAAAGTATGTCTCTCTATCCTGACTGGGGAAACAGTCATGACATATGGAATTGATTTCCATCATTCATTTAGCCCAGCCATACAGAACAAGCAGGCTTTAATGGACCCTGGCATCAGTGTCATAACTTTTACCTCTCACCGTGTTAGTTTTAATTAGGCTCAGTTAATTAAAGACACTAGAAGTTAATGATCTGTAAAGCATGATGAAAATGCACTCAGAGTTGTCTTAGATCAGGGCTGACAGATCTGGAAAGTTAAGGGAATCCATTCTAAATCTTATCAGCATTGCTCATGAATATTAATGAGGTGATGTGACATTTGACAGTAGTCACACAGGGAAGCCCCACCCACACAGAAATCTCCTTGGAACCCAGTACCGCCAGAAGCGGCGTTTTGAACAGGGCTGTCACTAGTGTTTTGTGACTAATGGTTCTTGTCATGCATGTTAAAATCTTGTCAGGTAACACCTAGATAGGAAACAGCAAATCCACTGTATGAAAAGGTGAGCGACTGCTTTAAATCTGGTGAAATTCAACTGACTAAGATAAACATAATAATCTGCAAGAATTGTGTTGATGTCAATGTTACAAGCATCAGCAGAGTTGTACTCAGTGGGAACAAGCATTTCCTCGCTGTCACAGCTGATTATCGCTTCTGTGGGAGTCTGGACATTGATTAATGGCGTGAATATGTGTCTGGCTGAGTTTTTTACCCCAGAGGGAAATTTCAATAAAGGTCCCATCCAGCACTTTGAAGTGTATTTTGTACAGGGGTCAGGTTCATGATGGATGACCAATGCAGAGTGTGACAGAGGCATGGATCCTGGCCCACCGGAGCCTAGATGGGAGGGGCTATAAGGGTCAGAGAGCAGGGTTTGGAGGATAGGAATTATTATTCACAATAGTTTTGTGAACATGGCACTGTAGTAATACCATGTTTTTGATGCACTACCATGATTGTGCCGAAATCTGATTTCCCTTCACATATTAGACAACAGACAAAGTTGTTGGTTCTTTTGCCAGTATTTTTTAGGAGGGTGCACTTCTTCAGATTACAGATTTGGCCCCTTTGGTTCAACTCATCTGGTTAGTATGCAGTTTGAGCACATGACTGGCAGTTCTTCAGGACTTTGTGTTTCATGTGTGTGTGGTCTAAGCAGCTGCTCCGCCCCTGCAGCTCTCAATCGATGCTCACACTCGTTTTAGCAGTTGTCTGTTTCCTTCAGGAGACTGACCTCTCTTCCTCTCTGTGGTGGAAATGGCATCAGAGACTTCTCTGACCACACCATGTGTTTTTAATGCTTTATATAAACAAATACACAAGTAAATACACAAGTAAATCTATCTATCTATCTATCTATCTATCAATCTATCTATCTATCTATCTATCGTTCTATCATTCTATCGTTCTATTGTTCCATCTATCTATCATTCTATCTATCATTCTATTATTCTATCATTCCCTCTATCGTTGTCATTTTATCATTTCTATCTATCGCTCTCTGTATCATTCTATCATTCTATTGTTCTACTGTTCTATCGTTCTATGATTCTATTGTTCTATTATTCTATCATTCTCTTTATCATTCTATCATTCTATTGTTCTATTTATCTATCTATCTATTATTCTGTCATTCTCTCTATCGTTATGTCATTCTGTCATTTCTATCTATCACTCTCTGTATCATTCTATCATTCTATTGTTTCTACTGTTCTGTCGTTCTATGATTCTATTGTTCTGTCATTCTCTTTATCATTCTATCTATCTATCTATCTATCTATCTATCTATCATCTATCTATCTATCATCGTTCTATCGTTCTATCTATTGTTCTATTCTTCTATCATTATTGCATCGTTCTCTTTATCATTCTATCTGTCTATCTATCGTTCTATTATTCTACCTATCATTCTCTATCGTTCTGTCATTCTATCATTTCTATCACTCTCTGTATCATTCTATTGTTCTATCATTCTATCTATTGTTCTGTCATTCTATCTATCATTCATCTATCTATCTATCTATATGTATCTATCGCTCTATCTTCTATCATCTCTGTCATTCTATGTATCTATCTATCATTCTATCTATATATCATTCTGTCATTCTATCTATCGCTCTATCATTCTGTATCTATCTATCTCTCCTATCTATCATTCTGTCATTCTATCTATCTATCTATCTATCTATCTATCATTCTATCTATCGTTCTGTCTGTCCTTCTATCATTCTATCTGCCATTCTATCTATCTATCTATCTATTGTTCTGTCATTCTATCGTTCTGTCATTCTATCATTTCTATCTATCGCTCTCTGTATCATTCTATCATTCTATTGTTCTATCATTCATATCTATCTATTCTATTATTGTTATTCTATTTTAGATTATGAAACCTCTTGATTTTAGAGCCAGTAAGAGGTTTTGTATTATGACATTATTATTGCGACACTACTCAATTTTTTTTTTAATGTTTATTAAAAGAAGCACATCAAGGATGCATTTATTTGAAACTTTAAAATAAAGTAAAAACTGTAATATTGTGAAATATTGTTACAATTTTATGTAACTGTTGTTTGTTTGAAAATATTGTAGTTTTGTGATTTTTCTGAATTTTCCAGTCTTCAGTGTCACAAGAATCCTTCAGAAATCATTCCAATATGCTGATTTGCTGCTCAAGAATATTTTTTTATTAATATCAGTGTTTAATGTTTTTTTCTTTCTGTGTAATATTTTTGTCAAAACCATATTTTTTCAAGATTCTCTGATGAACAGAAAGTTCAAAATAACATTTGAAATAGAAATCTTTTGTAACATTAAAAGTCACTTTTAATCAATGTAATGCGTCTTTGCTGAGTAAAACTGGTAATGTCTTTCAAACAATGGTCCTTACTTAATATTAAAATATATAAAATATTTAATGTAGTTTTTGGGTGAAATGTTAGGTGGACATGTTTGCTAGATATTCAAATACAATTAGTTATATGTGTTTATCAGTCTCATTTCACATGGCTGGGAGCTGCTGCTGTGTTGGCAGAGCTGGTCTGACCCTCCCTACATGCCAGTGGAACATAAACAGCGAGCATGCTGGGAGTTAATGGGAAATGAATGAAAAGACAGGCAGAGTAAAGAGTCTCTGACACATTGCCTGCTCCCACCTCTCTCCTGCTAAGATTAACTGAGGGGGGCTCAGGGCAGGCCTGAGATTTGTGTGTGCACAGCTTAAAAGAAGCCACACGTTACCCCCTTTTCCTCTGTCCTATAAAACTAGAGCAGTGATATTGTGCCCCTCAGTGATTTGTAACCTTTTTCCTGAGTGACGCAAGAAGCTTCAGATGTCTCGCTGTCCTCTGACTTCCCTCTGTCTCTCTCTCCATAAACTAATGAATCACTTTTGTTTAGTTATGGGAAATAACTGTCTGTGTAACACATCGTTCAGTGCTTATGTTAGCAGCTCTCCCATAGCAAAGATGACTAACTCTGTAGTAGATGCTCTGTAGCGGTTATATTCTTCTGAAGAAACCTGCTATTCTTTCCATTCTCTGTTAAAATGTGCTGAGGCATGTCAACTCTATGTTGACATTGACTCACAGCACTGAACAGATCAGCAGATGAAAGCCTATGACTCTCTCTGTAAAAATGTTTTCATGATTTAAAGACATTATCTCATTTGTCAGTGTGACCTCTGCTAATTGTGATGCTATATTTGGTGTTTCCACCTGAGGTCATGTCTTGACTGAAACCACATACTCGTGAACTATTTTAAAGTCCTGGTCTTTCAACCTTTGACCCTTTTGACCCTTTAACCCCCTCATCTGACCCTTTACACTTATAAAACAGCACTGGCAGCTTTTATATTTTACAGCTGGTGTCAGGAACAGGTGTTTCTGACTTTTTTTTTTTGATATTTCTCCCTTTATTTCATTTTCTTTGATACCAGTGTTCAAAATAAAAATATATTCCGCTTTCATAGCTGATCTAAACTTTATAGGGTTCATAGTTATGTATCATTTACATATCAACTTTGTGTAAGAATGAAAAATAATAATGGATAATAATAATTCATACACTTTAATACTACTACTACTATGAGTGATTCTCAAAGTGTGGTACAAGTACCACTACTGGTACTCAGATGAATGACCAAATTAAATATAAATTAATGTTAAAACACAATACATTTTAATTTAATCATTATTTAAGTTTTTTTTATTTAAGTTAAAGTGGCTGACAACGATAAATATTCTTCTTAGTAATAAAACTGCCTCGTTTTTGAGCCAAATATTTTTTGAGGTGGTACTTGGTATAAAAAGTTTAAGAACCACTGATATATATGACTTTGGGGTAATAATATTATTATTATTATTATTAATGATAATAACAAAAATACGTCTTCCTCTTCTTGTTCTTTTTATTATTGTTATAAAGTAATGATAATACAATAATAACATGTATAACATTTAAATAAAACATTTACATTTAATTTAAACTTTAAATTATTATTAATAATAAACAATTTATTTAAACTTTATACATGATATTATTACATTATTATTATTACTATTATTATTATTGTCATAATGATATATTAATAATAATAATATCAGTAATAATTATTAACTATTTAGTACATTAATAAGTAATAATATTATTACTGTATTATTGTTATAAACTAAAGTAATAATAATAATAATAATACAGTAATTATAACGTAAAGTTTAAATAAAATGTTTAAATATATTATTAATAATAATAATACATTTAATTTAAACTTTATGGCTGTAATTATTACTATGTTATTATTACTGTATTATTATTACTTTTTAAAAACAACAGCAAGTATTAATAGTAAAAGTAATACAGTAATAATAACGTAAAATTTTAATAAAAGGTTTATTATATTATTATAACTATTAACGTTATGCATGTAATTATTACTATGTTATTATTACTGTATTATTGTTACAGTAACAAGTAATAACAATGATAATAAAAATAAGTATTAATAATTATAATAATAATAAACATTTTATTTAAACTGTATACATGTTATTATTACAGCATTATTATTACTTTATAATAATAATAATAATGTAATAATTAATGATGATAATATAAATAACTATATAAATAATGTATTAATATTATTATTTTCTTTCCTGAAGATTATTTTTTTAATTATTTGAGTTATATAATATATTATATTATACTTGAGTTAATATTTAAATTTTGACGTGAGATCTTAGAAAATCTAAACACATTTAGAGATATTGTTGAGAAACATGAGATAGGTGAGATTAATGAGCTGAAAAAACTTCAGGAAACATCAGGAAATCATATCTGTAATTTTGTGACTTTTGGATGTATATTTTCCCTGCTATTGTGGTGTCATCAGCCAATGTGTTGTGATGATGGATAGCCTACACCAGGTATTACACACTCTTTTGGTACTAGTCCTAAGCCTTGTTTATTGTCTTTCCACATGCGTTTATTAGATGTAAAGTTGACGGTTCATTTGTGGGGGGATTCTAAGAAAGGAAACTCTCTAAAGCTAAAAAATACTTGGCTTTCCAGATGCCCTGTAAACTCTAAGTGCATTTTTCATTTTCAGCACTTTGAGTAGAAGGGTAGCGGTACATCATACCCATATGTCCTCCACTCCACGCCCAAGCTTTTCTTTTTACATTAAGTCTGCACTCCCACTCAACAGAGCACAAAAAGGACACAGAGCTCTCTCTCATCCCTCTCTCCTCTCCACATCACCTCAGTGGTCTTATTGCTTTTCCATGGCAGGGAGCAGAGCAGTAAAAGTAGATTGGTTTGCAGTGCTCAGACCTGCTGGCAGCTTCACACATACAGTTTCATTACACACCATTCATTACAGCAGCTCAGACCAGGGCTCTGTATATGTTTGTGTGTCTATGTGACATGTCTGGCGCTGTAAGTGCTGATGTGTGCTTCTGTCACTGATGGTGTTTGTATATGGAGAGTGTATGGGATGTGTCATGACAGCAGATGTGTTTGGTATAAGCTCAGTGCTTTTGTGATGGAGGTCTGTGATCCTGGGAAGTCTGAGCTCAGGGCTAGAGGTGTATATACACATTCCAAGATTTGTTGTCCTTCTCAGAACCCATGGTTTTGTTATGCAATCTGCCTCCAGTGAAAAGTTAATCAAAGATTAATGTGTATTCCACACTGCAATCTTTGATCATGTAGATGGTAAAACATGTTTTCCTTCTACAAGAAGTTGATTTTGTCGGCATGCTCCTCTCATGCCCTTCAGGGGTGAAGAGCAAAGATTCATGGGTATCATGCGCTGATCCAACATGCATTTTGTGCTTTGTTACTCATTAGGATGCACTAAATTCAATGAAGATTTTTTCCCCCCAACATTTTAAAGGCAAAATCTGTAGGATATGTATGTAGAAAGTGAACATGTAAAACAGCATTACTGTGAAATATTATCACCATTTAAAAATTACTATTTTCTGTTGTAATATATTTTAAAATGTATTTTTTTGTGATGCAAAGCTGAATTTTTAGCATCATTACTCCAGTCTTCAGTGTCACATGATCCTTCAGAAATCATTCTAATATGATCATCTGCTGTTCAAGAAACATTTCTTATTATTATCAATGTTGAAGATGGTTGTTCTGCTTAATATCTGTGTAGAAATTCTTTGATAGAAAGTTCAAAATAACATTTATTTGAAATAGAAATATTTTGTAACATTATAAATGTCATTACTGTCACTTTTGTTCAGTTTCATACGTCCTTGTTGATTAAAAGTACTCATTTCTGTTTTAAAAATGTGTATATTCAGACAGACATACACTGTAAAAAACAATTTGTTGAGTCAACTTAAAATAGTTTGTTACCCTGCTGCCTTAAATTTTTAAGTTCAGTCGACTCACAAAAGTTTAGTAAACTTGAAATGTTAAGTTGTACTAAGTGAATCAACTCAAATATCTAAGGCAGCTGGGTAACAAACCAAATTTTTTGTTTCTAAATTGTAACTTAGTGCAACGTAACATTTTAAGTTGACTAAACTTATTTGAGTTGACTGAACATAAAATTTTAAGGCAGCAGGATAACAATTTTAAGTTTACTCAACAAATTGTGCGTTTTTATTTTACAGTGTACAAAGACTATCTGTAGACTCACTGTAGCTTAATTATAAACATATTTCAAGTCTTCAACTCTGTCAGAAGTGCAGCACAAAGATTCATGAGGATTATACACTGATCTAATATGTACTTTCTAAGTAGTCTTAAATATTAATAGGCCCAGATAGTTTTTTTTTATCGCAACTGATTTTACTTCTTTAATGTGACAGATTGTAGTCTGTATAATAAAACAGACTATACAACAAAGGCAGGATTTTATACTTTGAAAATATAATTGTGAAATGTGATTTAAAGCGATAGTTCACCCAAAAATTAAAATTACTCCATGATTTACTCACCCTCAAGCCATCCTAGGTGTATATGACTTTCTTCTTTCAGATGAATACAATTGGACTAATATTAAAAATTGTCCAGTGAATGGGTGTTGAGATTTTAAAGTCCAATAAAGTCCATCCATCCATCATAAAAGGGGGGTTAATAAAGGCCTTTATAAACTTTATAAACTGTAATCTCTATCTTCTAACTGTCATACCCACATTCACAAGAGAGTGGCATTCCAGCAGATGACGTAGGACATAGACAAAGAGAGCAAAACAAAACAGCAGTCATGAATTAGAAGTACAAAATGAAGATTTGTAAAGAAAAATGTTGGAGGATTGCGATATAAGCCAAGAGGAGACTGGTTTTCCTTCGCTGTAATAAAAGCTAGGTTTTCGTGAGATTAACATATTTTCACTGGAGCTTATGCTACGCCTACTTCCTACATCATCTGCTGGAATTTTCTTATACAAACACATCGGTTCACTTCAGAAGGACTTTATTAACCACCCGGAGCTGTGTGGAGTACTTTTTATGATGGATAGATGCACTTTATTGGACTTCAAAATCTCAACAGCCATTCACTGCCATTATAAAGTTTGGAAGAGCCAGGACATGTTTTAATACAACTCTGGATTGAGGGTGAGAGAATCATGGGCTGATTTTAATTTTTGGATGAACTATCCCTGCAAATGTGACAAGTGGGTAGAGGGGATGTTAATAGTCTTATTCAAGATTACAGAGACTTTTTTAGGAATAAAATGCACTGATGGATAAGTGCTTTTAGAAAGTAAACAGTTTCAGTTTCATGTGTGTTAAACCAGAGCAGCTTTATTGGCAACTGAAAACATAATCAAACTGACCAAATATTTATTAAATGAACATGCAAAGGGTGTGGAATACCCTAAGGGTGTGGAATATGTCAGTTTTTCTGGCGATGTGCACCTGAATCTGCAGATTTCAGTAGAGTTCTGTTTTAGCATTGAAACTCAGAGAGCCCCCCACCACAACCCCAGTCTGCCACTCAACAGCTGTTTTGCGTTTTTGCCCCGTCTCTCTCTCTCTCTCTCTCTCTCAGTAGATGAAGGGTCAAGTGTTTTGTTGGAGGTTTTGAGGACCTTTCATTTTGTGTGTGTCCGTCTGCATGTGTGTGTACATGCTTGATCAAATCAGCATGTGTGTATGCATGTGGGGGGGTGGAAGGGGGATTAGGTTCTTGTTCAGTCTTTTGTCCTTCACTATCATTAATTTTCTCTCCTTTTCCTAACCAACTCTATTCCGTTCCATTCCTTCCCCTCTGAATTGAATAGAGACAGCGGGACTGGGAAGTTTGGGTAGGATTGAGAATTCCCCTTCCCCCATTCATACTTAATCAAGGCTGTTCATTATCCCGCTAACAACAGCTTTAACCAGTACAGTACTGGAAGAAACAAAGTATACATGTCCATAGTCTTCAGAAAGCAGTGCTTTGCAAATAGTAATGAATATTATCAATAGCTGAAGTAAAAAGTTTACATACACCTTGTAGAATCTGTAAAATGTTAATTATTTTAGCAAAATAAGAGGGATCATACAAAATGCATGTTATTTTTTATTTAGTACAAGATATTTCACATAAAAGATGTTTACATATAGTACACAAAAGAAAATAACAGCTGAATTTATAAAAATTACCCCGTTCAAAAGTTTACATACACTTGATTCTTAATACTGTGTTGTTACCTGAATCATCCACAGCTGTGTTTTTTTTGGTTTAGTGATGAGTGCTTTGTTTGTCCTGAACAGTTAAACTGCCTGCTGTTTTTCAGAAAAATCCTTCAGGTCCCACATATTCTTTGGTTTTTCAGCACTTTTGTGTATTTGAACTCTTTCGAACAATGACTGTATGATTTTGAGAGCCATCTTTTCACACTGAGGACAACTGAGGGACTCATATGCAACTATTACAGAAGGTTCAAACGCTCACTGATGCTCCAAAATGAAACATGATGCATTAAGAGCCGGGGGTGAAAACTTTTGAACCAAAGGAAGATGTGTAATTTTTTCTTGTTTTACCTAAATATCATATTTTTTCATTTAGTACTGCCCTTC
Organism: Labeo catla; assembly: GCA_012976165.1. Taxonomy (NCBI): domain Eukaryota; kingdom Metazoa; phylum Chordata; class Actinopteri; order Cypriniformes; family Cyprinidae; genus Labeo; species Labeo catla. The sequence continues at coordinate 4,043,420 of VONZ01000003.1, forward strand.
AGAAGCTACAGAAGATGCTTACATGTTTTCCAGAAGAAAAAATAAGTTAAATTTACCCTGATCTTCAAATTGAGAGTTTACACCCCTGGCTCTTCATCGTTTCCTTCTGGAGCATCAGTGAGCGTTTGAACCTTCTGTAATAGTTGCATATGAGTCCCTCAGTTGTCCTCAGTGTGAAAAGTTGGATCTCAAAATCATACAGCCATTGTTGGAAAGGGTTCAAATACACAAAAATGCTAAAAAACCTTTTCAGATTTTTCTGAAGAACAGCAGACAGTTTAACTGTTCAGGACAAACAAGGGACTCATGAACAACTATCACCAAACAGAAAAAAAAAACACAGTTAACAACACAGTATTAAGAATCAAGTGTATGTAAACTTTTGAACAGGGTCATTTTTATAAATTATTTTCTCTTGTGGACTATATGTAAACGGCTTTCATGGTAAATACTTTATTAAGGTCAGTACTAAAAAAAAACATTTTGTATGATCCCTCTTATTTTGGTAAAATAATTAACATTTTGCAGATTTTGCAAGGTGTATGTAAACTTTTGACTTCAACTGTATTACATTACACATTTTACATAATCTACTGTAATCTGACTACTTTTAGGTTACTTTTGATTAGGTTAATTTAATTACTTTTTTGTAATTTTTGTAATTCCATATAATCAACTCAGCAGTGTGTGTAAGCATTGTAGCATGTGTGGTCACTCTGGTGAGGAGAATGCAGTTGGCCGGATGTACTTTGAGATATGTGAGTGCACTGTGGTTGGGAGTATCATGTTAAGTCTCCCTAGTGAGTATATATGGAGTGTATGTTCATATGATAACTTCCCTGGAGGGCAAGTGTCCATTAATCACTCGGATGCTCATCTGTTCCTAACGCTTCATTAGCTCTCCTTCCTCCGTCTCTCACTCTTTCTCTGTCTGTTTCTACCCCTCTTGTTCCACCTCTTCTTCTTTTTACTTCACTTGAGAGTTCCACGCTCACTCAGGGTCCCTGTATTTACTGTTCCTTGAGCACGCAGGTTAGGAACATAACACGTCATGCTTCCTTGCTTTTGTTTGGGAATGGCCAGTAAATGAGGAGTGGACTGGTAAATGATTGAAAGGGGAGAACGAGTGAATGGGGCCTGTTGAAAGGCAAAATGTTACACAATTGGCTGATTCTGTATTTAAACACAGCACTTCTCTGTCTCAGGTATTGATTTGTATTAAAATGCTTTTACTTCAAAAATTAATGTTGTCAAATGCAAAAAAAAAGGTGAAAGTAGGTTTTAATTGGGTGTCTTTATGTCCCGTTACAATGGCATTACCATCACCATCATTTCCATCAGATTTGTTAATTCATAAAAAAGTTGGTATATATAATATACATGCATCACAGGAGAATTTGGCCATTTGTATATTATCTATTGATAGACATTGTTATTTGTCATATTAAACTAGTAAAAATGTTAAAAGTACATTCATACATTCAAATGTTGTTTTTCAGTCCTTGTCCTCCTCACAAAGATTTGATTGATCCCTGTGTTGGCTTTGCATGAAACTTTCGGTGTGATGTCATACAGCACAACAGACCCTTTGTGATGCTCTTTATGTGTGTGTTTGTGGTGTCGGCGTGTATTTACTGTGCTCTTTCGTATGTTAAAGCATTAACAGGACATGTGGGCATGTGATGAGTCAGTGTTTAGAGTGAGTCACTCGTTTGTGCCCCAGCATGCCTTGAGATTAACGTATATCCCAGGAAAATCCACTAAACATACAAAGAGTTTGACTTGATTGGAGAGGTTTTACTCTAATCCAGTTAGTGGACAACATACATAGTGTTTACCTGCGTGTGTGTGAGTTTGTCTCATTGTCCTGTAAATTCTGACATATTAAATAATAAAAAATAATAAATAGAGGAAAAAAAAGTTCTTGTATGCATATGTATTGTATGTTTTGTATCACATTTGATATTTTGATTTGCTCATGAAGTATGATATAGGAGAATATGGAGCTCATACTGGAGGAGAAAAAGGCACCTTAATTTGATTCAGGGGCCTAAACAATCTGCAGTTTGGAGCAGCTGCTGATATTTATGGAAGCCTGTTACCGCCACTGAATAAAAAAAAAAAAATGTAAATGTGACTTTTTATCTCATAATTCTGTCTTTTTTCTCAGGATTGCATCTTTATTTCTCAGAATTTTGAGTTTATATCTTGCAATTCTGACTTTTTTCTCTGAACTGTGTGATATAAACTTGCAGTTGCAAGTTATAAAGTCAGAATTGCAAGATATAAACTGACTTTGTGACTTTTTTAACATATCAGTCTTTTTCCCCCTCAGAATTGCACTATATAACTGTATTATTGCAAGCTTAGATATAAACTCAGAATTGCAAGAAAAAAAGTCAGAGTTGCGAGATACATACCAAAAAAAAAAAAGTTTATATCCCGCTATTCTGACCTTATAACTCACAATTGTTTATATCATGCAATTCTGACTTTATAAGTCGCAATTGCAAATGTATATCTCACAATTTTGAGAAAAAAATCAGAATTGCGAGATATAACTCCCAATTTGGAAAAAAAAGCAGAATTGTGAGATACAAAATAAATCAGAATTGCGAGTGTATGTCCCGCTATTCTGACTTTATACGATATTGTAAGATGTCTGACTTTCCGACTTTTTTTTCTCAAAGCTGTGTGATATAAACTTGCAGTTGTCAAAACATATCCCCTCAGAATTATACTATATAACTTATACTATACTATATAGTTGCATGCTTATATCTCACAATTCTGAGAAAAAAGTCAGAATTGCAGGATATAAACTCAGAATTACAGGAAAAAAAGACAGAATTGCGAGATACAAACTCATATTTGCAAAAAAAAAAAGTTTGTATCCCACTGTTTCCACTTTATAACTCACAAGTGACTTGTGAGTTTATATTACGCAATTTTGAATTCATTAGTCACAATTTCAAATGTATATCTCACTGATATCTGAGATATAACTCGCAATTGTGAGAAAAAAGATACAAACTCTATTATACAAATATTGTGTGATTTAAACTCGCACAAACAGAATTGGACTATATAACTCGCAATTGCAAGCTTATATCTTATATAAGTTCATCTTTATAAGTTGCAATGGCAAGTGCATCTCACAATTCTGAGAAAAAAGTCAGAATTGCAAAATATAAACTCAGTATTGCAAAAAAAAAGTCAGAATTGCGAGATACAAACTCAAATTTGCAAAAAAAAACCCCAAAAAAACAGAAATCCACCATTTTCACCTTATAACTCACAGTTGTAAGTTTGTATCACGCAATTCTGACTTGCAAAAGTTGCAATTGCTAATGCATCTCACAATTCTGAGAAAAAAAGTCAGAATTGCAAGATATAAACTCCCAATTGCAAGAAAAAAGGGCAAAATTGTGAGTTTATATCCTGCTATTCTGACTTTGTAACAACTGTGTTTATACCGCTCAGTTTTGAGAAAAAAGTCAGAATTGCTAGTTTGTACACTCTCAGAAAAAAGGTACAAAAAGCTGTCACTAGGAAGGTACCTTTTCAAAAGTACCTCAAGAGTTTATTTTGGCACCTTAAAGGTACATACACTCTTAAAAATAAAGGTGCTTCGTGATGCCATAGAAGAACCTTTTTTGTTTAAATGGTTCCATAAAAAACCTTAAACATCTGAAGAGCTTTTCTGTTTCACAAAAGATTCTTTGTGGCAAATAAAGGTTCTTCAGATTATAAAAAGGTAAGAAAGATATGGTTCTTTAAAGAACCTTTGACTGAATGGTTCTTTGTGGAACCGAAAATGGTTCTTCTATGGCATTGCTTGAAGAACCTTTTAAAGCACCTTTATTTTTAAGAGTGCATTAGTACCTAAAGTGTACATATTAGTACCTAAAAGGTACAAAAGTGTTCCTTTTAAAAAGGTACTGCCCAAGTAACAGCTTTTGTACCTTTTTTCTGAGAGTGTATTACGCAATACTGAGAAAAAAAAGTTATTTTTTTATTCAGTGGCGGAAACAGGATCCATAGATAATTATATGCCAAAAAGTAATGTCATTTTTAATAATAGTATGACAGACTACTTACATAAAAGTTGCCAGTATATCCCAATAATTTTATAAAAATCACTAAAGATTCTACAGTGTGGCATGAACTGAAGGGGAATGTTTTTACACTTATACTAAAAGGTCTTTTACTTGCTAAAACACATGACAAAAGGCATGTAGTAGATTGTATACAACAGGTTTTTCAGTAAAGTTTTAATCATGTCAGTAATTTAGAGGCCTTAGAAATGTGCTCAGCAAATATGATACAGTAGGTGTTATAGAGTCAAAGCAGTCTTAAAAACAAGACACAGTCTTTCCATTTTCCACACACATTGTAGTGGACAGAGATGAAGAAAAGAAAAAGGTAGAAGAAAGACAAGGGAAAAGAGAGGGAGTGAGCATGAGGAGGGATTAAATGTGCGCGAGGATGGGGGTGGTGGAAGAGCAAGGGGCCATAGACAAAGTGAGAGAGGGAGGAGGGTAGCAGAAGAAGGGGGCGGTGCTGTGGCAGCAAACAGCAGGGAAAGAGAGGAGAGGACAGGACACAGAGGAAGGGGGTTTCTACCAGAGAAAAGAGAGCAAACTTTGGCATGAGGAGGAGGAGCAGAAAGAATGAGCGTGTGAGAGAGAAGGAAAGAGATAGAGAGAGTGTGTGTAACACACAGTGAGCAGACTGGGATTGTACCTCCAGGACAGACTGGGGAAACGCGAGGAGGCAGCCATGCAGAGCACTATGGGTATGTCAGCAACACAACTGTATTTATTACGCCCTCCGAATGCAATAGAGTTCAGATTACCAGTGCAGCTCACAAGAGCTTTGAAGTGATGTGAAATGAATGATTAACTTTCTTAAAGCTGATAGCACTGGGGTGAGAAGGAGCTCTTTGAAGTTTAGCAGCACTGTTAGTGCTTTCTTTTGAGGAGAGATCTGTGGGAGAACATTTGCAGGGCACAAAGTTAATGATAATGTGTTATTTTGACGATAAAGCAAGTTGGCTACTACTCAGGATTTGTATTGTTCTGTCAGAGCTCAAAAGATATAACAGAGATCTCATTTATGTTTCGTATAAACTTTGTCTCAGATGATTCATGAAATTCCTAGTCTCTGGAGAAATAAAAAAGGGGCAGAATGAAATGACTGTTGATATTCAGTATATAGATCATCTGATCTTGGAAGAAGTTGAGAAATATTTGAGTTTATATTGAGATCTTTGACAAATCTGAGCTTAGGTTAAAACTTTGAGATCTTTTCTGGGACTCAGGAGGAGACATGTGAGATCACTGGGGCTTTTCCCACAGGAAAACGATCTAAGATGTATGAGCCTTAAACAAGTCTTCATTTGCACTCCTTTTAATGAAACTGCTGTCTAGAAGACATACTGTAAGTGTGATATCTTTTATGGGTTTTGTTTCATATACTCTTAAAAATAAAGGTTCTTTATTAGCATCTATGGTTCCATGGAACCTTTTCATTCCACAAAAGGTTCTTTAGAATTTTTAAAATGGTTTAATTTAAAAATGTTCTCTGAAAGGTTCTTTGGAGAACCAAAAATGGTTCCTTTATGACATCACTGTAAAAACTTCCTTTGGAACCTTTATCTTGAAGAGTGTGTAGGAATTTATATCTGTTGTAAAGAGTGTTTGTTGAGGTGTTAGGTTGTTGTAGCTGGTTTGTCTCTGGTTTGTTTGTGTCAGCAGGGCCTTGTGAATGGATTGATTTACAGGCCTTGAGCTGTTTGATTTTTTGTTTTGTAAGTACTTAAACATTAGTGTTCTTTATTAGCATCTATAGCTCCATGAAAGAAACTTTCCATTGCACAGAATGTTCTTTATAGTGGAAAAAGGTTCTTTAGATGATTAAAATGTTCTTCACACTGGTTCTCATAAGAACTGTTCACTAACAAATGGTTCTTTTGTGGAACATTTTTAATAGTGAATATGAAGTAAAAAGTTGGCGTATGAACAACTGGCCCGGATTGGAACGTCCGACGTCCAGCACACACACATACACTCCAATCGCTCTTCGCCGAGTGCTTACACAAAGCTTCTTCAAACTAGTCAAACACCACTAAGCTTCTTGCACAGCGTGAGGCCTGATCTATTGACATTTCGTTTTCGAAAGGGATGAAGTTTAGATTGAAACGCCCCCAAGTATACTGAGATTCCCATTTGTGTTTAAAGTGGATGTGACTCAGCTCATGGCACATTCTTATACAGTAAAAGCTTGAAATAGAGCGGGCCGTTACTGCGTGTCAGCAGCGTCCAGACTCGGCTCCAGATGAGATCACCTAGGGGGGTGGAAAGGTGCTTGCGTCAGTGAGTCGGAAAATAATAGATGAGTTAAATCACTCTCATATGTTACAGGGCTCTGAAATACAGCCTTAGTAAATGCGGTCAGCTCACTGTCTCAGTAAGGACAGTATGTGCTTCAGTGACCGACTGGCTGTGTCTCACAGGTCTAGATTCTTGTACCATCTATTTCCATTTATGAGATGCTTTTTATGTGCCAAGTATTTATGTAGCTTCCTGCAGACGTATATACAGAGGGAGAGCTCATTAACGTCGACTCAGTCTCAGCTGACTGCACTGAATCACAACTTTCCATGCCACTCTTTTCCTCTCCGTCTGAGCTCGGTTGGGAGAGTGTCTGTACGTCCACATCCTCTTTCAGCTGGTCCGACTGTGGCGTGTTTGCAAATTTTCATGACCAGCTCCAAGGATGTGTTTTTTCTGCTTGTGGCTCCGACGTGGTTCACCATCTCTGCACTTTTTAGATGAATTACATATTCATGCTGGCATAGTTTGTCTGAGGCCACGCTGGTTATGTAAGCGTTGGTGTGGAATTAATTTACCGGTATGTGCGCTGTGCCACTTTTCCCCCCAGACTGCAGTGCATTTCTGTGCTGTGATTTCAGTTTGATCATGAGACTGATGATTATGGCTTGTCAGAAACACCGCAAGATTATTTATTTGTCTCTTTCTGCTGATGCTTGGTTCAGAAAGCTTTGAGAGGAGGCAGAGAAGCCATTTTGAGAAGATCAATGGCCACAGCCAGTAAAGAAATACATTGACTTGAAGAATTCAGAGAGGCTGCACATAAAAGTTATCTGTGGTCTATTTAAAGAGAGACCAGAGTACCAATCATTCCTTCATGAGACAGTAGCAAAACACATCTTTCTATCTCTAATACTGCCCATTTTCATTTTATGTACCGCTTTGTAAAAAAATATCACATTCAATTTACGATAAAAACTGGCAGCCATGGTTGCCAAAAATAGTAAAAAGGGGGGAAAAAAACATACACATACTTGTAAATTTTATTAAGTGATATAATTCCTGATCTACCAAAATCTGCTTTTTACATAAAATGGATAATCACCATAATACAGATAGCAAAATAGAAAGCCATATGATGAATCAGAGTTCATCATAAGTGGTTTGTTCATAATACTAGGGCAATACTCTTATATGTGACCCTGGACCACAAAACCAGTCATAAGGGTCCATTTTTTGAAATTGAGATTTATACATCATCTAAAAGCTGAATAAATAAGTTTTCCATTGGTATAAGGTTTGCACAATATTTGCCAGAGATACAACTATTTGAAAACCTGGAATTTGAGGGTGCAAGAAAAACAAAATATTGAGAAAATCAACTTTAAAGTTGTCCAAATTACGTTCTTAGCAATGCATATTAATAATCAAAAATTAGGTTTTAATATATTTGCGGTAGGAAATTGACAAAATATCTTCATGGAATATTATCTTTACTTAATATCCAAGTGATTTTTGGCATAAAAGAAACATTGATAATTTTGACCCATACAATGTATTTTTGCCTATTGCTACAAATATACTTGTTCTACTCGACTGTTTTGTGGTTACACAGACCGTGCACAAGGTCATACACTAAGACAAAACACCATCTAGGTAATAGACAACACCAAAATAATGCAATAAACAGTCACTAAATAACATAATGCAATACAAAACACCCAAATGTATACTGATAAAAAACTAAAACTATTTAAATAAAACAATTATGTGATGTCACACAGGGACCTCAGTTTTTCTCTGTAAATTATATAGTAACTCATAATTTTTCTTCCAAAAACCCTAAATCTGACAGTATTTGACTGTAAAAAATGTTATAATATGATGTTAAACCATTTTTCATTGTATATGTTAAGGTTACAGTTAACTAGTTAGTAAGTTTTTTCCTTAAAAAAAGTTGGTATATGTTTTGTTTTCCATATTCTAGTTATCAGATATCAACAAAAAAAAGTACCATGGTATTTCCATAGATTTTTTTGGACATTGATTTATTAAGTAGTACTAAATACACTAAAACACAATACACAATAAACATTTTATTTTAAAGAGCAGATTTTTTTTTAAAGTGTCCTAATATTGTGTTGGAGTCCCCTACAACAGGTTTAAATGCATCTAAGGTCAGAAAACATTGTAATTTTCTCAGAATATACATTTATATATAGAGTCATTTGTCAACGATTTTGAAACAGTTTACTCGAAGCAGCTTTAAGTGTAGTATCTGTAAACCCCTCCCTTCCATAAGCCTACTCTGCTTTAACTGGTCAGCTGGCCAAGCCTGTTGTGATTGGCACAGAAAGGAGTAGCTGAGCAAGTTAGCGAGGGCTACCATCTGTGTTGCCAAGTCCATGGATTTTTTTAATGTCGCGGGTTGAAGCGACCCCAATACTGTCATATTTAGCCCCTGAAATGCAAATTTACCAGGGGAACCCGACAAAAGCGTGTATTTTACACCCCGGAACGCGATTATAATGAGGACCCCCATGAAATGCGATTTGGGCTAGTTTTGAGGAGCATTTGGGTGGGTTTTGTTGTAAAAACCTGGCAACCCTGAGCTGCATGCACCTTTACATAAAACAAAAATATAGCGCTCCAGTCCGGTTTTTAAATTATGACATAAAAACATTTTGTTTAACACTTATCCAAGTGAATTATAAGTTTACAGTTATAAGTTTACAGTTTAGCAGCTAAAGTTTAGCTGCTAAACTGTAAACACTTAACAAAACAATAATGGTAGATATGTTAGCTGAGTGCTAACATGACAAACTGATGAAACAATACAGTTTGTAAACCAAAATGTGTCTACATTCTTTATTATTAAACATTCTACATTATTCAACACATTCTTAGGAAATAGTGGGTTTACAGCAAATTATCAGAACTATTTCAGCAAGACAGTAACGTAATATCGTGGTTTACCTGGTAAGCTAAAGCTGCACTAGGTATACATTACATATTAGCACAAAAAAATAGATATTTTGAGCACTCACTTGAAAATGTACACATAACACATCAATCATATTTACAGGTTGTGGTTCGGAGATGCTTGTTGGTCCAAATAAAGAAGATTAGAAGCCAAAGAAGATAAAAGCCAAGAAGTTGCTTCGGTAAAATGATAAGCACAACAAATGGTTCGAATTGTGTTGCTGTGGCATTGTAGAAAAAATGAATTTTAACCACTGATTGTTCACGTCATCTTTCGGCAATGAAAACAAAACAAACTTGCTTTCACAATGCAGAACACAGTGTCTTCTCAAACATGATGTAAACACACTAACTAGTGTTTGTGGGCAGGTCAGAGTGTTTGTATTTCATGAGCAGGTGGTGATTATGCTAATGTGTTACCCAATGACGCAGATCAGTAACAGGCAGAAGATTCGAAAACATGATGACTCGTTAAGGCGATTCTGAATCGGCTCTTTCTTTATGTATAAAGAGACGACATCTTTATGTATAATGCACTTCTTTGATTAATAACTTTGCAGACTGTTTACACTGAAGGATAGCTACGTTACAAACTGCAAAAAAGCTATTTTTCGAAAACCCATATGACCTGCTCTTTAAGCCTTTGTAAAACAGAATCAGGCTACATTATATACTGTGATTTATTCAGCTAAGTCTGGAAAAGTATTTGAGATTACTTTTTTATATCAAAACCTTTTGAATTTGAAGAAACATTGGCTAACAGTCATTTCTGCTGGGCATGTCCTTATATGCTCTTTAATAACCAAACTCTGTCCTCTCCCCTGTTCATAACTGAAGGCCTGGATTTCACTCAGTATTGTTTTTTTTTTTTTTCAGGCCAAACTCAGTACATTTTAAATACTTTATCACTTTATTACCATCCTATCAGTGGCATCTCCTCAAAATGGCCACTCTCACAGTAATAACAGTGCGGTGGAGCCACAGCTCCTCTCCGTTCTGCTGTTATTCCAAGTGTCTGTTTCTGACCACCGGATTGAACTGAATAACCATTAGTGGTTGGAAATTCCTACCGTGGCAAAGAGCAGCTGACTCAGAAACAACTGCCTTCTGGATGTTACATGGCCATTTCAACACTGGACGCTTTTCTACTGCTTGCAAATGGCCAGAATTGCAATGGGTCAAACTGACCGAGTATTGTTGACCACAGAGTGATATACTGACTGTCACAGCCAGACTTTCAGCATAATATCTGATCTGTTTTGCACACTTAGACAGGAAGATTCCGTTTGACGTCATATAAAGCAAGCAGTTCAATTTGTTTTTATGTTCAGTTTTTATATACTTTGGTAAGTCCATTGAATAGTTATCCTCATAAACATGTTGTTCCAAACCCATAAGACTTTCGTTCATCTTTGGAACACAAATTAAGATATTTTTGATGAACTCCAAGAGCTTTCTGACCCTGCATAAGCAGTAACGCAACTGACATGTTCAAGGCCCAGAAAGGGAGTAAAGACATCGCTAAAATAGTTCATGTGACATCAGTGGTTCAACCACAATGTTATGAAACTATGAGAATACACTTTCTGCACAAACAAAACGATAACAATTTCTTCTCGTCTCTGGTTTTATAACGCATAAACCTTACTACCTTTCTGGCCCTTGAATGTGTCAATTGTGTTGCTGTCTATGCAGGGTCAGAAAGCTGTCGGATTTCTTAAAAAATATGTTCATTTGTGTTCCAAAGATTAACAAAGGTCTTACAAGTTTGGAATAAAATGAGGGTGAGTAATTCATGACTGAATTTTCATTTTTGGGTGAACTATTCCTTTAACTTTACTATAAAGGTGCTTTAAATTATGTTTTTACACAAGATAAAATGGGTTAAGCTGTATTAGTTGTACATAGAAACTAAATTGTATGCAGTGGTCAAATCAAGTTTGCATTAGCAGTCTTTGCTTAAAATTGTAAGTTTATTAAATAAAAAGTACATTTTGTTTCTAATGTATTTTTTTTTTTAAGTATTTTATATTATTACTATATAACACTTTACAATAAGGTGTCATTTGTTAACTGAAATGAACAAACAGTGAATACATTCGCTACACTATTTATTAATCTTTGTTAATGTTAGTTAATAAAAATACAGTTCATTGTTTGTTAGTTCACAGTGCATTAACTAATTTTAACAACACAACTTGTTATTTTAATAACGCATTAGTAAATGCTGAAATTAACATTAACTAAGATTAATAAATGTGGTAGAAGTATTGTTCTTTCTTAGTTCGTGTTAACTAATGTTAACTGATGAACCTTATTGTGAAGTGTTATCCAATTACTTAAAATAATTTATGAAAAGAGAAGTTCACTTCCAGAACAAAAATGTACATATAATTTACTCACCCCCTTGTCATTCAAGATATTCATGTCTTTGTCTTCAGTCTGTTGTTTGAGGAAAACATTTCAGGATTTCTCTCCATATAGTGGACTTCTATGGTGCCCACAAATTTGAACTTCCAAAATGCAGTTTAAATACAACTTCAAAGGCCTGAGGAAGAAGGCTCTTATCTAGCAAAACGATCAGTTATTTAAAAAAAAAAATACAATTTATATACTTTTTAATCTCAAATGCTCGTCTTGCCTAGCTCTGTGTGAAAAAAGAAAGACATGAACATCTTGGATGACAAGTGGGTGAGTAAATTATCTGTAATTTTTTTTTCTAGAAGTGAACTTCTCCTTTAATGTAAGAAATGTATTTTCTAGTAATTAATTATACTGCTAGACTGTATTTTGGTTCCCTAAACAGCTATTTAATACCTTTTAAATACTTGCATATTCATGCCACCATTGCATATTCTATGTGTAATAATGAAGGTGATTTTAAATTTACAAAATGACTTTGTTTAGATCACACGGCTCCTGAGATGCTTGCACTCAATGTACTTTATAGCAGTCGGGCCATGGGAGGTTGTTCCCGCTGGCAGATGCTCAGTAATGGGCACCACGGCTGGCGTCTGGGCCTGTGCCAGCGGATTCAGCCCCCGCACACTGGGTGAAACAAAATGTCCGCTGTTGATTGGCAGGTAGTGTCAGTCCAGATGGCAGCAGCTCCTGTGTGGTATTGTGCGAATAACGTCGCCCGCTGCATCTCATTCTGGAGTTCGAGCCAGTTGGCTCTTTTCTGAAAGGCTCACTGGATGGGATGCCCAGGGAGGCTCGGACAGTGAGACAGGAGAGATTGTCTTCGGGAGGTTTGTGAGGCGGCTCGGGCCCCGTTCAAGGGGGCCTTTAATAGAGCCCATATGCTTTGAGATGCTAAAGAGCCGACCAGCCCCCTGTCTTCCCTAAAGTTTGAGACGAGTTTCCCTCTCTCACTCATTCTTTTATGAGTTCCTCTACTTCGCTCTGTTGTTCGCCTGCCTGCGATTGATTTATGCATGTTCGCTAGCACTCCACCTGCTCAGGTTTGAATTTGCCTTTTTTCTTATGCTCTATCGTTCTCTTTCCTCTCTGTGGAGTTCTCTCTCTGTTTTTGTTGCAAACTCCGGCTCCCTCCCCCTCTCGCTCTCTTTCACCCCAGGCAGTGCACATGTAGGCCTCAAGTGTCATGGCAACAGCCCCAAACAGAGCCAAAAGCCAAAAGCCTGCAACAGCAACAGGTTGGCAGTGAAACTTAGCAGGACCAATAATGCTTGTTCAACGGGCAGCGTTTCCCTGCCGCTTTTAATTCGATCCAGTGCTTCTACAAAGAAACATGCAGTTAATTGAGTTGAGGAAGAGAGCTACAGGGATTTACCATGAAAAATGAGTCGCTTTACATGGAGAGTTTATGTGGTGAATCGCTGTTGTAGTGTTGTTGTGTAAGAATTCAAGTGAATTATCTAATGCCAAAATGAATTTGCAAACTTTGTAAGTTATGATGTCCTGTTGTGTTTCATAATTCTACACTGTAAAAAATAAAAAACACAATTTGTTGAGTCAGCTTAAAATAATTTGTTACCCTGCTGCCTTGAAATTTTATGTTCAGTCAACTAAAATAAGTTTATTCAACTTGAAATGTTAAGTTGTACTAAGTAACAACTTAGATATCTGTGTTTGCTAAACTTAACCCAGCTGCCTTAAAATCTGAAGTTGATTCAACTCAAATATCTAAGTTGTCACTTAGTATAATTTAACATTTCAAGTTGAATAAACTTTTTTTGAGTTGACTGAACTTAAGATTTTAAGGCATCCAGGTTACAAATTATTTTAAGTTGACTCAACAAATTGTTTTTTACAGCGTAGTCCCAATTACATAAAAAAACACATAAAGTAGATCATGATTTGTCCTTTTGTAACTATTCTCTCTATTTAAAAAACTTAGGTATGGACCGTTTATTTATTTTTATCAAGATTTTAGTATAAATTTGATATGAATGTATACCACAAAGAGTTTTTAGTTGCTGTAACTATTTAGGATTTCCTAAGTTTTAACAATTTAATTTTTTCTTTTTTGTTTACTTAAGTTCTGCAGTATGACAAAATCATTTTTAAAACATTTGCACTTAGTCTTATGGTTTATATGAAATATAATATTTCATATAAACCATAAGACTAAGTGGAAATGTTTTATGTCATATTATGTTCATATGCTTATAAAGGCTGCATTTATTTGAGCAAAAATACTGGAAAAAAACAGTAATATTGCAAAATGTTATTACAATTTAAAATAATGGATGATTTTAATATACTTTAATATGATTTATTCCTGTGATGCAAAGCTGAATTTTCATCAGAATTTTAGTGTCACACGATCCTTCAGAAATCATTCTAACATGCTGATTTATTATTAGAATTATACATTTTGTAAACTGTTGTGCTGCCATTTTTTGGAAATTTTTTTCAGGATTATTTGATGAATAAAAAGTTTAAAAAGAACAGCATTTAATCAAAATATAAATCTTTTCCAACAATATAAGTCTTTGCTATCACTTTTTATCAATTTAACGTGGTGTATATTGTTAGAAAAGATTTCTATTTTATATAAATGCTGTTCTATTTAACTTTTTATTCATCAAAGAATCCTGAAAAAAGTATCACAGCTTCCAAAAAATATTAAGGAGCTTAACTGTTTCCAACATTGCTAATAAATCAGCATATTAGAATGATTTCTTAAGGATCATGTGACACTAAAGACTGGAGTAACGATGCTGAAAATTCAGCTTTGATGACAGGAATAAATTACACTATTAATGTATATTTAAAATGTTAATTTACATCAAAATAATATTTCACAATATTAAATTTTTTCTGTATTTTTGATTCTTGATGAGCATAAGAAACTTCTTTAAAAAACAAAAATCTAATTGATCCCAAACGGCAGTGTATGTTATAATAATTATACAAGAATTGTAAAAATGTTTAAAATAATTTTAGATAAAATGCTGTTCAGCAGTTTGGGGTCAGTACGATTTTTTTGAAAGAAATTAATAGTTTTATTGAGCAAGGATACCTTGATAAACTTACATTGTTACAAAAGATTTCTATTTTAAATAAATGCTGTTTAAACTTTCTATTTATCTGAAAATCCTAAAAAAATATCACACTTCCCACAAAAATATTAAGCAATATTAATATTAAATATTAGTCTTGGTGAACATAAAACACTTTTTCAAAAACAATAAAACATCTTACTGACACCAAACTTTTGAAATAAGATGCAAAATACTTTTGTGCATGATATCACACTAAAAGATACTGAAATACATTTACAGTCCTTTACAATTGTTCATGATGCTAGTAGTGCTATGCATATCTGCAAAACTCTGTATTTTTTTTATAGAAGTTGTCACTTCCATTCTTTTATATCCATGAGCATGAGAACCATGACACATCCAAGAAGTATTGTAAACGTAGGTTGAGACATTACCTAAGACATCAAAAAGAGTTTAATTAGACTCTCATCTTCCTTATCAAAAAAATCACACACACACCCTGTGATCTCATTCTGCCTTGTTTTCCTAACATACAGAATTTTACACACAGTGACAACACACTTAGCGGTTTGTATGTGTGCCAGAAAGAATAATCCTCATTTTCAGACAGCATGTCTGTGAAAGTGTGATCAGTGACTCATTGGCATCTTTCAGAATGAAACTCCTGACTGAGAAATGAAGGGATGAAAGAGGAGACTGCATCTGTTTATTTCAGTCCATCAGAGCATTTTAGCACACACTGAGGAGGATATTCGGGTCCGCTGACGGCAACGACTCCCTCTCTCTTGCTCCATTGACTCTATTATTGCAAATGCGTCATTCATGACTAAACTCTGTTTCTCCAGACTTGGGCGCCGGTGGATTTTTCAGACTGGATAACAGGGTAATTCAATTTATTGAGTCTTTAACTGATTCATTTGAGCCGGTCTTGCACATTAGCTAATAAGGACAAAGGAGGATGTAAAAAGGCTGAAGCTGAATTCTATTTTGTATACTTTTACTATGCACTAAAAGTATGTACTTCACTGGTGATTGGAACATACATACTTTATAGTATGCAGAAACAAATCCTGCACAGACAGCAATGCAACTGCTACGTTAAAGGCCCAAAAAGGTTGTAAAGACATTGTTAAAATAGTCCATGTGACATCAGCGGATCAACCTTAATTTTATGAAGCTACGAGAATACTTTTTGTGTGCACTGAAGACTGACACTTGAATAAAGGCATTATTTTTGTTTTCTTTGCACACAAAAAGTATTCTCGTAGGTTTCTAAAATCTAAAGTTTAACACCCTATTCACACGGCGCGTCAGCGTTAACGCTTCACAAGGGGCGTGTCTGAAGCTTTGCGCTGATTGGCCAGCGTCTGCACCGAACGGGATTGGCTAGCGTCTGCACTAGTATATTTGCATAAGTCGATCTGATTGGCTGACGCCTGCGTTGGCGCTTGAAAAGTTGAACATTTTTTAAACTTTTTTCAAAGTAAATGAGATGCATTAACGGTGACGCCCCGTGTGAATGGACCCTTTAAATGTATGACAACTAAAGCTAATTGATTGTGCCATTTGGCTTTTTGTAGTAACTGTAAGTTGCTAATTTCCCTCATCGTAAATGAGGGAAAGACTCTGTTAATTAAGCCTAATTAGTGATACAATTACTCTCTATGGCATATATGAATCATTCATGAGCACACGCACACCTTGTAATTGCAGTAACCTAATCAGAGCTGTTTCGTGTTTTTCAAAGTAGGTTCTTCAGATCACTAACAGCGTGTTTAGTTTTCTGCTGCGGTCATGTGATTGTGATCTTTTTTCGGTGTGTTTGGGAATGTAACTGAGTGTTTTCGTATCATTGTGTGGGTTATCTGATAGAGGGGACAATAACAGTGCAGCTGGCAGGAAGTCTCGAAGCGGGGCCGCAGGCTGCAGAGCGGCCGGTCAGAGCTCTCTGGGGGGTCTGAACGTGTGACTAGAGCAGGACACTGATGCATATCTATAACTCACACTGATGCACATGTTTAAATGTGGGAGAAATGTGATATAGTGCTAGATGATAAGACACAATAGCATGTAAAACAATAGAATCTTTTCAAAGTTCGCAAAAAAGAAGAAAAAAAACAAACAAACAAATTCGAATTAGGTGCATTTCCATCAAGTTGTTCATGCGGATGATGATAGTATTGGTAAACTAGTAATCAACAGTAATAAAAAAAATTAAAAGACATGATCAGTGGAAACAGACAATTAGTTATGTGAGTTTTATGTTCGCTGCTTCAGAAGTTATTCAGCAAATGCGTTTCCATCTCCCATTATTCACATTAACTCTTTTTTGCACAAGTAAAAAAACATCTCAAGCAAGCATATAAACTTTTTTGCCAGTTAAGGGATTTTTTGTATACTTTATACAATTCTCTGATAAAGTCTAAATTTTAGATTTTGTGATGAGACTTATATTGTGGGGAGATGAACCTTTTCACCTTAACTAAAATGAAAACTATAAAAATTTTGATTTCAGTAAATAAAATAAAGCTGAAATAAAAAAAAATATATTTTGAATGAAAAACTTTTACAAAAAATTTGTAAAAATAGAAACTATAATTAAATAAAATAAGCTCAAGTTGGAGTACTAACATTTCTGTAAATAAAAAAAACTGATTACATTTAAATTTTGAATTTAAATAATTTAAGTATTTAAAAAATATAAAAAAAGAATTAAAAAACATAACAAAATAATTAAAACATTAATTAAATGAAAAATGAAAAATTCAAAATAAATAGTAATAGTATAGTAATAGTATATACACTGCTGTTCAAAAGTTTGGAATCAGCAAATTTGTTTATGTTTTTAAAGAGGTTTTGTCATCAAGGCTGGATTTATTTGATTAGAAATACAGAAAAAAAACAGTAATATTGTGAAATATTATTTGCAAATAAAATAACTGGATATATTTAAATGTAATAAAATGTAATTTATTCCTGTCATGCAAAGCTGAATTTTCAAGATAATTACTCCAGTCTTCAGTGTCACATGATTCTTCAGAAATCCTTCTAATATTATCAATGTGGGAAACAGTTGTGCTGGTTATAATTTTGTTAGAATCTGTGATACTGTTTTTCAGGATTCTTTAATAAATAAATAGTTAAAAAGAACAGCATTTATTTAAAACGGAAATCGTTTGGTTGAAAATTCAGGGATAAACTATTTTTTAAATATATTAAAATAGACAACCTTTATGTAAATAATGCTAAGATAACTGGCAGGTGTCTGATAAAAATGTAGTGAATGGCTGTTTTTGTTGTTGTACATCACGAATAGAAAGTTTACATTCTCCTAATTCAAGACAACAGTCTGTCAAACCACTCACAGTTCCATGCAAACAAGAAAAATACATACCTTCCTTCTTACTATCCTTGCAGAGACATTGTGCAAAATTTACCAGGTTTGTAGGCAACATTATGCAACAAATGCTGTAGCTAAGTTGTAATGAACCCGGGACATTCCTTTACGGAAAGAAGATGAGCAACTCAAAGGAGAGCAGGAAGGTAGAAGAATGATTAAAAGAAACTGAAGGAATGGATAGAGTGACTAATGAGAAAGACTAGAAGGTCATCAGGGCATAGAGATCCTTTAAGAATGTAAATAAACACAGCTGACTGCTTCAGTCCTCAGATGCTCCTGTTCTGCCAGAGGCCTCATAATCGGTAAACACAATATCATAACTTGCACTGATCACTTTATGGTTCTCACTTGAGTGCACTGAGAGTATGCAGCCCTCACTGTTCCTTATTTAGAGCACAAGGAGTCATTCTTGTGGATTAATTGTCTACTTTACATGGGCCGTATTTATCCAAGCATGCACTTTTGTCCTCTCTATTTTTGGGGAGCACACACACAGAGTTAATGAGCGTGTGTGGTTGCATTTGCAACAGTCAGATGAGGTAGTAGATGAGGTCAGCATTTCCTTTGTGCTGCTTCCACTTCTTTCTAGTTTCCTGTGTTTCTCTGGATATTCATGTGCCTGTGAGGGTTATGTAGCGGAATGTTTATTGTTTTGTCTGGGGTGCTTTAAAAATGGTCTTGTTTTGACAGATTTGCATGACATAAAATTCTTAAATTAGCTGATTCACTTGGCATCTTTAGGTAAAGTGAGGAGGTTACTATAATAAGGTTTGCACAGTTAAAAAAAAAAAAAAGTTGTTAACAGAACAAAGGCTTTAGTGTTGGATGCCACAATGTCATGTCTAACGTCTCCATGGGAAGAGGCTTTGATCGGGATCTTCACACACATCAAATATCCTGCCCCTGCGACTACACTTGAACCAAACAGAGCCCAAATGTGATTAAGGGTTTAGGGATTTCTGCCCGGAGATTTGGAGCTCTGCTGGGTTTCAGGCTCAATGCTGGCATTCCATCCTTTTCTGCATCAGACTCCACAGAGAAGCTCCGTGATTCCCGGGGGATTCACACCTCGCTGCTAATCCTTTCCGGCAGCGGAGGCGCTATTAAGACTTATCATAACGAGATTTCAGCCACCAGCCACCTCACTGTGGAATTTGATTAGAAACACCTGCAGCAGAGAGATGCACTATTCTCTCACTGTCGAGACCGGAGAGATCAAACACTGAGCGAGAGTGAGAAAGATGCTTGCGTTTGTCAGTTTAACCATCATTAAGTGCAGAACAATAAAGCATGACTTAAAAGACATGTAATGCGGGGACAGTTGAAGTCAAAAGTTTACATACACCTTGCAGAATCTGCAAAATGTTAATTGTTTTATCAAAATAGGAGGGATCATACAAAATGCATGTCATTTTTTATTTAGTACTGACCTGAATTTAACATAAAAGACATTTACATACATTCCACAAGAGAAAATAATAGTTGAATTTATTTAAACGACCCTGTTCAAAAGTTTACATATCCTTGAATGATCTGAATGATCAACAGCTGATTTTATTTTTTTGATAGTGATAGTTGTTCATGAGTCCTTTGTTTGTCCTGAACAGTTAATCCTTCAGGACACACAAGCATTTTCAGGACTTTTCAGCATTTTTGTGTATTTTTAACCCTTTCCAACAATGACTGTATGATTTTGAAATTCATCTTTTCATACTGAGGACAACTGAGGAACTCATATGCAACTATTACAGAAGGTTCAAACACTCACTGATGCTCCAGAAGGAAACAACAGGGGGTGAAAACATTTTGAATTTGAAGATCAGTGTAAATGTAACTTATTTTGTCTTCTGTGAAACATGGAAACATGTAAGTATCTTCTGTAACTTCTGAAGGGCAGTACTAAATGAAAAAATATATATATTTAGGCATCGATATGTACACATCGTCATTGTGTTCAAAATGTTCTCCCTTCTCTCTCAATGTATCATTTTTTCCTTCTGGAGCATCAGTGAGCGTTTGAACCTTCTGTAATAGTTGCATATGAGTCCCTCAGTTGTCCAGTGTGAAAAGATGGATCTCAAAATCATACAGTCATTGCTGGAAAGGGTTCAAATACACAAAAATGCTGAAAAACCAAAGAATTTGTGGGACCTGAAGGATTTTTCTGAACAGCAGCAGGCAGGTTAACTGTTCAGGACAAACAAGGGACTCAAGATCAACTGTCACTAAAAAAAAAAAACACAGCTGTGGATCATTCAGGTAACAAGACTATTAAGAATCAATTGTATGTAAACTTTTGAACAGGGTCATTTTTATAAATTCAACTATTATTTCCTCCTGTGGACTATATGTAAATGTCTTTTGTGTGAAATGTCTTATTCAGGTCAGTACTAAATAAAAAATAACATGCATTTTGTATGATCCCTCTTATTTTGGTAAAATAATTCACATTTTGCAGATTCTGCAAACTTGACTTCAACTGTATAACAAAACAAAAAGCCAAAGTGAATAGTTCTCACACACAGCTGGTTAGGAAAAGAATTGGACAAGTACTTTCAACCTTAGCAGAGATGGAGGAGCACAGCAACATAATTGTCCCTTGAGATCTCAGACTGCATTGAGAAGGAACAGAGGAGAGATATCAGGGGGTCAGTCAGCTTGGGACAAGTCTCTGACCAGCGAGTTTGAAGTTCACAGGGTTGGAATTGGCCAATCCTGAGGGGATCTTCTCATTGTATCACAGGCTTTGGGAGAATGTCCAGGGTTCTGTTTGGGTTAGTGTGTTTGTATGAGGTGCAGGATGTGCTGAGGCTCTGTGAGTGGTTTGGAGGCCATGCACCTTGTTATGGGGTAACTTTAGGGTAACTTTAGGGAATCTGGGTGAGAATGGTGTGGGTTGGGTTTAACAAAGGGTAAGGACTGGCTTTGAGGAGGGGGTGGAATTAAGTTGAAGAGAGTTTAAAAAGAGTGAAGTGATCCATGATGATTCCAGCACCTTGTCCAGATGTGACCTTGTCTTTTTCTGCTCTTGGACAGGCTCTAAGATATTTTTTTTAAGAACTTGATTGTAGCCCAAAAGCCCAAACCATCTTCTCCTCAAATGAGATTTATTTCAGCTAAAATCACACTGAATCTGACATTTTCAGTTCTTAAAATGGAAATGGGTACGTATCAAGATTTTATTTTATTTTATTTTACAGTTTGAAGAATTTTTACCAGTTTGAAGAATCAAGTTGAAATTTAGGCTATTTCATGTCATTTATACATTTACATATAAACGACAGAATAGGTGTGGCAAAAACTAAAATCGCACAAGAAATTCAGATTTGAGCATGGTAATCATAATTGTGCACAATGACTCTCAGAGTAAAATGAACAAATTGAAGTGTCCTTGCACACTTCATGCACCTTGACCAGTATAAACACTTTTGTACAATAAATTGCTTATTGCATTAAAGGATTAGTTCACTTCCAGAATTTCAATTTCCTGATAATTTACTTACTCCCACGTCATCCAATATGTTCATGTCTTTCTTTCTTCCGTCAAAAATAAATTAAGGTTTTTGAGGAAAACATTTCAGGATTTTTCTCCATATAGTGTATAGTGGACTTCAATGGGTTCATTGCCGCTTCAAAGGACTCTACACAATCCCAGCCAAGGGATAAGGGTCTTTTCTAGTGAAACGCTTGGTTTCTAAAAAAAAAAAAAAAAAAAATTATTTATATACTTTTTAATCACAAATGCTTGTCTTGCACAAGCTCGACCTCACGCATTACACAAATGCCCTTTACAGAAAAAAGGTAAAACAATGATGTTGGACAATTTAGAAGTTGGGGAGAAAATGAGATGAGGCGATGAACTAACCACGTGTGACCTTTCCAACGTGGTCACATAATGTGTGAAGTCGTAGACGCGTATCACAGAGCTACTGGAAGATGGGCATTTGTAGTTTTAAAAAAGTACTTTTTTATAGAAAATGACTAAACATCTTGCTAGATAAGACCCTCTCCAGCTAATAGGTCTTTAAAGCTGCACTGAAACTGCAATTTGGAACCCATTGTATCCCACTGAAGTCCACTATATGGAGAAAAATCCTGCAATGTGTTCCTTAATCCTTAATTTCTTTTCAGCTAAAGAAAGAAAGATATGAACATCTTGGATGACATGCAGGTGAGTAAATTAGCAGGAAATTTTTATCCTTGAATTGAATTCATTCTTTAAGGACTGATTATTATGCACTGCAGCAGAACCACAGCCCAGTTAGAGAGCTGGACTGGCTGCAGGAACATACTTCATAAGAAGCGCTGAAGCAGAAATACCTGATAGCCACGTTAGTGGAACCATGTGCGTAAGCACTCGCAGAGACCCGCCCTGGAAACTGTTACTCTCAGCGAGTCACGCTATCCCTCTTTCTCCTCTCTCTCAAACTTTCTGTTTAATCTCATTCACACCACTGTTTTATCCAAGTATTCTGCTATTAATATTAATATTCTCATCTGTGACATAAAAAGTCCTATTGCCATGTCAGTATGCACCTGGATTTATTTAGAGGAACAGAGTAGAATCATCCGACCAATATTGTAGAAGATAGATGTCTAAAATATAGAGCCATGGTACATGGAAGGTACTCCAAGAGAACCCATGGTGAATATATGTAACACAAAATAAAAATTCTTTCTTCCTAACATTTTTTAAAATAATAAATAGTCTTTTGGAAGTTTGGTATGGTACCACTACTTGTAGTGATGTCAGCCTTGGCTTAATTGGTTTCTTTTGTATTGTTGCCAATAATAATTTATGTTGGATAAAATTAGAAAATTATTATATTATATTATAAATTTGATCAAAACTGTTTAAAAAGCATCCCAGGGTGCACCTCATGCAGTTGGCTGAGTAGATGTTTAAAATGAGGAATGTCTTCAGCTGCTTTTTGAAAGAAGTGATAGTCTCAGCAGTGTAGCTTGGCAGCTCAGATAGGGTGAAAGTTTTGGAGAGTGACTTTGTTCATCATTAGCTATGCTTCCATCACCCTGTTTTTATGTGTGTTTTAAAGTATGGCATCATTTGTAAATTATTTATTTTTATATATATATATATATATATATATATATATATATGATGTATATTTGCTTCCCAGAAATGTCTTCTGCGAACTGCGTTCCCAAACAGCAGGCATCCACCTCTGAAATCAATAACCGCATTTATTGTGTTTTGTCTGCTCCCTCTTAGGTGCAAGTAATTTATTATATATGAAAATGATTACATTCAGTAGCTTCTCCTACTTTTCTTAGTCTTATTTATTGTCAGTTTAAGAGGAAGTGATCATTTTGTTCTCTTTGACTTGGAAATGGAAATGGTGCTTATTCATAAATGTTTTATGGAATATTCCAATTTTGCACACAAGTTTTGAATAGAAATCCAGTGAAAGCATAACAAGGCATCTATCATTCATTAGCTGACAGGAGAGTGTGTACATTTGTAGGCATGAATTAAAGTAGGGAGGTGCAATTCCAATAGCAAAATTGTGGAAAATATTAATAAAGGTTAAATAGGTCCATAATGATGACTAGTAGAAGTTAATATCAGACAATAATAATTCATTAAACGAGAAGTCCACTTCTAAAACAAAGGTTCACATATAATGTACTCACCCCCTTGTCATCCAAGATGTTAATGATGTCTTTCTTTCTTCAGTCGTAAAGAAATTATGTTTTTTGAGGAAAACATTTCAGCATTTTACTCCATAGAATGGATTGATATGGTGCACCGATTCTGAACTTCCAAAATATAGTTTAAATGCGGCTTCAAACGATCCCAAATGTGGTAGTAAACGTCTTATCTAGCAAAATGATTGATTATTTTTATTAAAAAAAAAAGATACAATTTAAATACTCTTTATTCTCAAACACTTGTCTTGTCTTATTCTGCCTGGACTGTTTTTTTCCGGTTCATGACAGTTAGGGTATGTACTTTAACGCCATAAGATCATCAGGTAATCACCCAGAAATTAATTCCTCCCCAAAAGAGGGTAATGGGACAGTGTGATGGACAGGACGAGAAGGTTGGGACAACAGAAACGTTGTCCTCCTACACTGAGGTCTGCTACTTTGACTTCAACAGAATTCAAACCTCAGCTAAAATGGCTTGTGGGGGGGAACAAGGAATGTCTTATGACAAGTTTGAGTCAGACTGGCTTTATCTTTGCCCCACTGGCAGAGCGGTCATTGGGATGGT
The DNA here is from genome assembly GCA_012976165.1 of Labeo catla. Taxonomy (NCBI): domain Eukaryota; kingdom Metazoa; phylum Chordata; class Actinopteri; order Cypriniformes; family Cyprinidae; genus Labeo; species Labeo catla. The sequence goes on from VONZ01000003.1 coordinate 4,067,846, forward strand.
AGTGCAGTCAGGGTGGTCTGATCTCTCCTGATGACTCAAGACTGTGTGTTCCTCCTGCATGTGGCTCTTTAAAGTGCAAAGGGAGTGCGTTCTGAAGTGCACTGACGGTGTGTGTAATTGATTGGACTGCCAGGCTCTTTGCAGATTATTCCACATGGTGAGACTGCTCTTAGCACACAGCAGCAGGCTAAATATATTCCCCTGAATGCCCATCCGAGAATTAAATTCCAACACGGATTAGCAAACAAATAACTCATTGCTAATGCTTGCTTATCTGTTTTAATTGACCTGTTACATTGCTCATTCATTTTTATGTTACGGCATGTAACAGTAGAACAATATTGAGGAAAAGCGACTTTGGTGATGTGGACATGTTAGTGCCCACTAGTCCCAAAACTTACAGGTTGCTGTTTAATCCCTGCAAAGGGCACATCATGCCCTTGTAAGCATTTGTAACCCCAATAACCTGTAATAAAACCATGATCTTATTCTGTGGCAATATTGTGTAAAGTTACAGGGAGAAACTGTACCACTTTGGTCATGTGGCGATGACTAAAGATTCAAGATTTTTTTTGTGTTTGAAATCAAAAACTGCAATTATATGACCTAAAATTATATGATCTATTTTACAGGTTACATAAGAATCAGCCCATTTAGACTGTAATATTAATTCCTTGTCTTTCTGTTTTTCTCTCCACAGAGTGTGTGTCCTGGGCGTGTGTTCGCCATGGCTCTAGTTCAGGCACTGCCTGTGCCCACTGATCACCCAAAACCCAGCGCTGACGTCCAGCAGTGCTGCTCAGTGTCTCATTCCCCCACCGTAGCTGCGGCAGGCACCATGGGCTCCGTCAGCAGCCTCATCTCTGGACGTACCTACCAGGAGCGTCACTGCCGAGCTGCCAGCGACTTTGGCGCCAAGTATCGCAAACCCACACCAGCTACAAGCTGTTTCCGACAACAAGAGGGCACTCTGCGCAGCGCCAGCTCACAGGAGCAGCTTCTTACCAACCAGCCTCCTCTACCTGCTAAGAACAAGTCCTCTGCCCTCATTTCTGCTGGCAATGGCAACTATGGCTATTTGAGTGATGAGCCAGTGGGCGACTGGAATGATAATCATGTGACTACATGCAGCCCGTCCAGTGATACCGAAGAGCCTCATGATAACAGAGGCATGAATGGTAACATTGGTGGCCCTCCTCCCAAACTTGTCCCAGTGTCAGGCAGGCTGGAAAAGGTGAGTCTGGGAGCTAAACATAAAAGAAAAAACTTTACAGCTTAAAAAGAATAAGCACAAGTGCTTAAAAAGTAATACAAGCTACACATTAGTTATTTTTAACTTTTACTATTTTTGCATTTGATCACAGAGTATGGAGAAAATACTGATCCGTCCCACTGCCTTTAAGCCGGTTGTGCCCAAGAATCGCAACTCTGTGCAGTACCTTTCTCCAAGGTCAGGAGGCAGTCTGTCTGAAAGCCAGGGCAGCCTCAACCTCTTACTTCCTGGCACTGTAGCAGGATTGGGCTGTCAGGAGAAGCGCAACTCTTACAGTGGGGGGCGCAACGCACGGAGCAGCCAGTCCGGCACTATGTCCGACTCAGGCCGCAACTCGCTCTCCAGCCTACCCACCTACAGCAGCACAGGGTACAGCCTGGCACACAGCGAGGTACCTACCGGGCACATGGAAACCACACGCTCTGGCGGTGGCCATGGACACTCTAACTCTGACAGTGGTCGGTCATCATCTAGTAAGAGCACGGGGTCTTTAAGTGGCCGTGGCCAGCCCCTCTCAGACAGTGGATCGTGTGGTCGCTCCCCGGCTCCAGGAGAAGGGTATGAAGGGGTCATTCGGGAACTTGAGGAGAAGCTGAGGGAAAGAGATCTGGAGTTGCAGCAACTCAGGGACAACCTGGATGAGAACGAGGCAGCCATCTGTCAGGTGACAATCACAGTTTTCTACAGATATTTGACAGGGAATTGTTAGATATGGTGGGTTCAACATGAGTAAAATTATGTCTTTTCCATGCAGGTGTATGAGGAGAAACAGAAGCGTTGTGAGCAAGAGTTAGAGGACCTTCGGCAGAGCTGCGCATCGAAAATGAAGCAGGTGCAGTTGAAGGCACAACGGGCACAACAGGTCCTGCAGTTGCAGGTGTTCCAGCTGCAGCAGGAGAAGAAGAAATTGCAGGAGGACTTCTCCCAACTCCTGCAGGAACGGGAGGCATTGGAGAAGAGATGTGCCTCTTTTGAGAAGGAGCAGACACAGCTAGGTCCTCGTCTTGAAGAAACTAAGTGGGAGGTAAGACCTCATAGGTGTTTAGATCTAGCAATGATTAATTATTACATTCAGTGAACTTAAATGTTTCTGTGTTGCAGGTCTGTCAGAAGTCAGGTGAGATCTCTCTGCTGAAGCAGCAGCTGAAGGACGTACAGGCTGATCTTGGCCAGAAGGCCAGCGAGATTGTTGCTTTGAAAGCCCAGTTGAGAGAGGCACGTTCTGAGCTTCAAGCTAGCCAGGCTCGCTCCCAGGAAGCCCACGCCACAGCCCGCACCCGTACGCTCGAACTTGAGGTTTGCGAGAATGAGCTGCAGCGTCGTAAAAGCGAAGCAGAGCTCCTGCGGGAGAAGGTGGGCCGTTTGGAGGAAGAGTCCATCCGTCTTAAAGAGGCCCTGGCAGTGCCCCCGTCCCAAACTCTACCTTCTAAGGGCCAATGCATGAGCTTGCCTCTGCCCCAAACCCGTGGGGGAATCACTCACGGGATCAGCCCTGCTTTCAGGGACAACGGCAGTGAAGAGCAGTTTCTAGCATACGAGAGCGATGAAGCGAAGGTGCAGCGTCAGAGTGTGGATGTGCTTCACGGTCTTCGTCAGCAGGTGGACCGACTGCGGGCTGAGCTGATGTATGAGAGGAGGCGGAGTGAGGACCAGCTGGAGACCTTTGAGGATGAACGCAGGGTGTGGCAGGAGGAGAAGGACAAGGTGATCCGTTACCAGAAGCAGCTGCAGCAGAACTACATCCAAATGTACCGCAGAAACCGAGACCTAGAACGTGTGATGAGGGAACTTAGTCTTGAGCTGGAGAACAGGGACATGGAGGAGTTTGACATGCGTAGCAATGAGATCCATTTTGAGGAGATCACTGCCACTGAAATCTAACCCACATCTCACTCTGCCATCCCAAAATGAATTTCCACTGTGCTTGTCTCGTGTGAGGAGCACTGGCCTTCACAGCAGTGTCATTTGGCATGCATCTCCACAATATTTCAGAAAGACTTATGTTCAAGGCAAGTTATTGTTGCGATGTCCACAGAGGCCAATAAAACATGGAACGTTTGTATTTAGACATCTTTATGATCACTTCCTGCCTCGGAAACTTGTGAGGGACTTCAGATGAATGTACAATGACTGTGAACAGCAGTTAATTGATGCCACTGGTTAAGGGAAGGATATCCTCAAAGATGGTGCTTTGTTCCTGACAAACTTCTATAGTACAGCTAGGGCTTTAATTCAGATTAATTCTGGGGGGAAAAAAGTATTGCAAAAAAAAAAAATCTTTCACCCAGGCAGTTCACAAAACACGTTTATCCATTCAAAAGCATCTATGCCAGGGGTGTCCAAACTTGGTCCTGGAGGGCCACTGTCCTGCAGAGTTTAGCTCCAACTTCTCTGAACTTCTAATATGCCTAGTAAGACCTTGATTAGCTTGTTCAGGTGTGTTTAATTGGGGTTGAAGCTAAACTCTGCAGGACAGTGGCCCTCCAGGAGCAGGATTGGACACCTCTGATCTATGCAGTGGTGCAGAACACAGGGCTCTCAAAATGTCATTTTTAACACTGAGCTACTTTGAAATAGGAGTTGTTGACATAAATAAGAAGCGACATAACAGTAAAGGACATCTGTAGCATAGAGCAAATGCTAGAATGTGTCCTTTGTAAACTACCTTGGGCAGATTGACAAACCCAATTTCTAAATAGAAATGGAAACTTTCTGGGATTTCTTGGAAACTTTTTGGGAATTTTTCAGAATTTTCTGCCCTTTTGCAACACTATACCTTACACACAATCAGACTGTCCCAGCAAAGAAATATACTGAAATGGCTGAGACTGAAGAACCAGTGGGAAGAAATATAGCACGTAGGCTAAGGGTTTCATGGAGTTTCTCATATCCTACAGAGCACACTACTTGCCTCGCCCATTGTACCAGCATTAACACTGATGGGAAGAGACTTGGGGGCACTCTACTGAGCATCTCATGTTAGGTCACAGAAAGTGCAGTTTTGTTGCATTCATTCTTGGTGTTCTAGTTGTGCTGGTGTTAAGTCCTCAATAACATTGCGTCATATCTTCTCAGCTATTTACGGCACTATGCAGCAAGAACCGTCACCTCTCATCTCACAGCCCCGCTGCTTACGCTACATTTGATACTAATCACTGATGTAGAAGTGTTATTTTTATAATTAGATGATATATTAGCAGATATAACTAGCAAATATAGAGGCAAATATATTTTTTCCTTTTCTTTGTGAGTATTGCCATGCACACTGTACAGAGTGAATAGCATGTGTGCATGACACCGTAGCATTTCTGTGGCCAGACAGTCTGGCGTCGAGTCACGTCATGGCATCACACAGGTCAACTGGTTGGTTTTTCCCACCAGTTCTGCTCTGTAATGACATAGTTGATGAATGCATAGATATTATGTTAGATTTGCATACAATCTGAGAAATACTAATCAAATGTTTGTGGTCATTTTGTTAAAGGGATATATACACTATATAAACTTTGTTGTTTATACAGAAGAGATTCTTTTAAAAAAAGAGAGGAAGAATTAAATATATATAATGTATATTTTTATATATAGCACCTCAAGCTATTTTGTGGTAACACAGGTAACTTTGTGGGTTTAATACATATGAATTGCATATTTCACACATTTTTGTCCAGAGGGGTCATTTGCCATAGCATGTTCACATAGAGCTCTGACAGTATTTCATACAGTAGTTAGTTTCATACAGTAGTTCTCATTAAGTATTTAGTGTCATTTTCTGATTATAACATACAGCATTATTATATAATTTTTGAGCATGTTGTAGAAAAGTGGCAAGAACATTGACTGACAACAACGCTAGCATTTTTGACATCAGGGAAGACATAAAACTTATGAAACGAGGAACTCGCTGCAAAAATCACATTTTAGCCATCACAACCAAAGATAATCTGTTATGTATTTTCCATATTATCTTAATCAGCTTATAGTTATATTCACTTACACATTCACTTCACTCAGTGCTTCCTTTTTTACAAATGTAATATACACTCAATGTTCCTACAGTAAAACAGACACTTTATTTATGTGATAATAATTTTTATATTTTTTCATTCAAGGCCAAATTATTCATTTCAGTATTTGTCAGAATGGCTCTACATTCATCACTGACTACCTTCAGACAATATGATGCCATATTTTTCTCACCCTGCTCAGATTATCATCCCTCATGTTGTCGGGATCATCTCTGTAGCACAGATGTGTTATAAGTGTAAAAATGAGCTCTCTTACCCCTGGACAATGTCCTCTGCATTTCTTCCAGACTTGTCAATCACGCCCCTGAAAAATACATGTGTAAATATTCCTCACATTGTAATATTATTGACATATTCAATATATTTGTTTTTACACACACAAAATATCTTTAAGGTGTAACCACTGTGAATAGACCAAAGCAAATTAACGTTTAATCTTTTTGCCCTCATGTATGTGCTTGTGTATGTTTCCTCTGTCAATCTGTAGTCTTTGTAGTCATGTATGTATATTTTTTCTGTTGTATATTTCTTGTAAAAATGTGTTTTTAATTAAAGAAAGTTGCCTCAATCTGAGTCTGGTGTTTTTGCAGTTTACCTAACGAGTCAACAATTTTACTTCACAATAAATATAATTTTTAGAGCTTTCTTTAAACCTATTATAATCATATCCTGATAATAAAAGAGTGTAGAAATGCACGTTGAAGCCCTACAATAATGAAAGACACTAGAACGCAAGTAACTTTTTGTTGACAAAATGAGTGAACTGTTAACTTTTAAGTACATTATAAATACAGCGTCCAAACTTCCTTTGTGCCTGACCCTTAATTACTACAGTTAGCCTATAATAATTTATATTTTGGAGATGTCAAAACAGATGAAAAACTGCATGTCTGTCATTCCTCCATGCACATTTATGTCAAATAAAGGAAAACAAGTCATGGCTACTATTGGTGGAAGATGTTCTAGTAGCTTGAAACTACAACAAATGAACCCTTTAAATGAAAAGAGTTTACAGATAAAAAGAAATTAGAGGGTTTGCACTTACGTCACAGTTTGGTTTTGGATGTAAACAACAGCATGGATTGCACATTTAATACATTGTTCTGCTATTTTATGGTGTCTAAACCACAGAAAAAACATGTGGAAGCTGCTACATCATATATAGAAGAACTTAAGTAAGCAAGAGAGGGCACAATAGTTTAACAAACTAAAGCTAATAGGTGGTAAAGATACATACAAGCAATATTAATTAAGATATTAGCCTAATATATCACCTACCTGACCGGAAATGACAAGAACAAACACGAATGTTGTCAAGATTCTTTCCCTGGAAATCCTGGTTTAGTTCGGCCCAAAATATGACAATAACTGACCAATTTCAGCAGCAATCATCAGCAAAAAAATGCCAGTTTCATTCTTTTCAGTGGCATTGTTTACGTTCAGTGCCGCCAATATGCATAAACTATTCGTGCATAAAACATGAATCAACACCAGCTTGGCTTTAGTTTGCAAAGCATATCAAATTTGCTGGAAATTAACTGGGTTCGCAAAACAAAGTTCTCGCTAGTAATAATGCCAAACCTGTTACTAGTACTTTGGTCCATGTGTATCCACCTTTTTCTGAAAGGTGAGGTCTTGCGGGCTGGAGCGGAGCTTTACATTTCCGGTCTCTGGTGTCCCTAGTCAAATTAATATATTTTCCGAGCCGATAATATAGCGTTAAACCTGCGCATATTTTTATATTTAGTTTTATTGAAAAAGTTTCTATTCAGTCCATTTTAACATGTTTTTCTTTGGAGACCTTAACACGAAAGCACCCAAACGGAAGTCAGAATCTTTCATGGCGATGCTCATAGCGGAGTTATGATGCTCATTGCTCTGATACTGTACGCATTTTCAACGTCAAAATATTTCGATATGTAAGTTACTTACCTGTTAACCATTAGACATATTTTTCTTATATCCGTCCTCCTTTTATTTACTAATTTGATTATGGTCACTGACGAGATTCAAACTATCGCGGAGCCGAAGCACAACTCACGTAATCAAAACAATGTTCCTCCGCAATAACCTGTAGTTTTATGCTTCAACCACTAGGGGGTCAAAAGTTACATAACGTATCTTTTGGTCAGAATTAGAGTAAAAAGATCTTACACAATGGAAACCGGCAATATTTAACCTTTTATTTATGATCACACAATGCCTTTTGTAATAAAACAAACTGCAAAAATGCAGACCAGATTCTTTACACATGCTTTTTTTTAGATGCATACAGAGAAAAAAAAAGTTCAGTATATAACACTGATCCTACAATTATCACAACGTTTAGATCTTAATTGCACAGTCCATATGTGCAGCTTAAGGCACAAATATAAAAAAAAATGCTAAATATAAGCATAAGTTGCCAAAAATAGACATTCACTTAGAGCACAGGATGTAAAATGAGACATAGAGCTTCATTTGTAATAATCCCCCAGACATTCACTAAACCAAACCAGCAATTTAAAAGAAAAAAAGACCTAATCTCAATCTCAATCCATACTGTGGCTGTATGTAATCTCTCTCAGGCATGACTGTGGAGACTGTAGCCCGGATGGATGGGTAGTGTTATGACTTATGATTATCAGCATGTCATGCCAGCACGCTCTTATCTAGCTCCAGGCTTAAACCAACCAAAAATAGAAACCCACAATATCTCATGTTTATACAGGGTGTCAGATCCCTTAATGGTGGAAGTGACGAGTTCTGGCTGTTTTATTAGATTTCATAGAATAGATTCAAAATAGAAAAGGAATAGATTCAAAAGCAAATAATTTTTAACAAGAAGGGAAAGGTCAGCATCTGTGAATGGCCAATAGCACTCTCTGGAAGCCCATTTTTGAATTCTTGCTCAGGGGTTTGCCTCGACCCCCACTGAAGGGCACGATGGCATGATTTCTCTTTCAAACCAAGCATGTGTGTTTTGTTTATACCCTGCAGCACTAAGGCCCCGATATACTTCAAGCAAAATTCAAGAAGGAACTGGTGTGATGTCATTTTGAACAAAGCCAGGCCAAAAGTTCATTGGGGTTCGTTTCAGGAAATCAAAGCGGATTGCCAAAAAAGTTTGCTTCGGCTGTAAACACCTTCAAACTACCATTGGTCCGTAAGGAGGTTACGTAATACAGTAGGTAACTGTGCTCTGGGACTGTGAAATCTCATCTTCTGTTCAGTCTGTCAAAATCAGACACAAGTAAATAAATGAGCACACTGGAGAGCTTCCTCACAGTAGAAACTAAAGTTGTAATTTTAATTGAAAGTGACACTGACACTGTTTATTTCATGTTTAACACTGTAAATCTACTTGCTTTATTGTATATCTATTGTATAAAGTGCGATATCAATAAGCAACTTGCCTGGAATTATGAATTGCAAAACTTGTGCCAACATATCCACTTCGCTGTTGCTTTCTTAAAGGAATAGTTCACCAAAAATGCTAAAAATTTGTGAACAGTTTACTAACCCTCCAGACAGGAGTCATTTGGAGTAGTTTTGGATTATTGTGATGTTTTGATAAACTGTTTGGACTCTCATTCTGACGGCACCCATTCATTGCAAAGGATCCATTGGTAAACAAGTGATATAATACTAAATTTCTCAAAATCTGTTCCAATGAAGAAACTCAAACTCATCTACATCTTGGTTGGCTTGAGGGTAAATCTGAAGTGTAAATCTATCTTAAAGGGATTGTTCACCCAAAAATTAAAATTACCCCATAATTTACTCACCCTCAACCCATACTAGGTGTATATGACTTTCTTCTTTCAGACAAATCCAATCAGCGTTATATTAAAAAAATGTCCTGGCTCTTCCAAGCTTTAAAATGGCAGTGAATGGGTGTTATTTTTTAACAGTCCAAAATAAGTCCAATAAAGGGCATCCATCCATCATAAAAAGTGCTCCACATAGTTCCGGGGGGTTAATAAAGGCCTCCTGAATCAATGTCCTGAATCAATCAGTGTCAATTCAACGTCTAATGTCACCATTAATTTCATGTCCAATACCATCAGCTGACATTGATATTTTCTTGTTTTTAGGTTGTGTAACCAAAATCGTCAAATTGACCTCAAATATTGACGTCAACCTGATTTTCATTCTCAACCCAAATTCAACATCTGTCTGATGTTGGGGTCCAACGTAAACCTGATGTTACATTGACGTCCACTGCTTGCTGGATAAAAATGTTACATGTTTACGTTCATAAAATGAAACCTTGATTTTTGCTTTTCATTAGCTGTTTTCAAAACGAAAGGCAGCATTTTATGTTCATTATTTTCTGTTTTTGCATTAATTGACACAAAAACACAAAACTTTATGATGTCAATATGTTAACGTGACATGTGATAGACTGGAACTCACTGACGTTTTAAGTGGGACATTTCCACTCTGTAATGTGGCATAAGCTCTGATGAGAAGTGACAAACGTGGAAGCGCAGTGGTGAAACCAAAAACGAAACACAGGTCATGAATAAGAAGTTCAAAATGAGGATTTATAAAGAAAAATGTCAGACAATTTCAATCAAGGCCAAGAGTGGACTGTTTGTTTCCGTTCCACCTGTAAACAAATCATGATTCCTGTGAGCTTACATCCTACATCATCCAAACATGCGAACGACAGTTAGCGTAAGCTAAAGATTACAGTTTATAAAGTTTCAGATATTTTTCTCAGAAAAATGCATCGATTCACTTCAGGATGACTTTATTTACCCCTGGAGCCATGTGGGGAACATTTTACAGTGAATGGATGTGCTTTATTGAACTTCTTTTGGGCTATTGAAAAATAACACCCATTCACTCCCATTATAAAGCTTGGAAGAGCCAGGACATTAATATATAATTCTGATTGTATTCGTCTGAAAGAAGAAAGTCATATACACTTAGGATGGCTAGAGGGTGAATAAATCATTTTTGGGTGAACTTTCCCTTTAAGCTAATTTTCACTTTTGGGTGATCAATCCATTTAACTTCTGCTTACTGCTGTCATTTTTGTTCTATGTTTACCTTGTTATTGAGAGAAGAGTGTGTAGCACATATTTACATTTTGATCTAATGGCCGCTGTAACTGCTCGTTTTACCCAAGTGAAGAACGTAAAAGAACTTTGCTTTAAGTATATCAGGGCCTTTACTCCAAACTCATTGAGTTTCTGGCTGTTTCAGTCAGTCTCTTGGGTTCTTGGGAACTTTGACGATAAACTCCATGGGGTCTTTGGCCTTGTTGCTGAAAGCCCTTCGAATGGCATCCACAGCGTGCTGATGTGTAACACCTTGGAGGGACTCTCCGTCTACCGACACCAGCTCGAATCCAGCCTACACACACACAAAAAGAAAGATATCTAGAAAGGTTCAGGTGTAGGACTTGATCATTAACGCAGATGTCTGTTTTCCTGACACATCCCTGAGTATTTCTGGCAGAGCGCAGACAGGCGTGCGCTGTCTGAATGGCAGGAAAAAGCAGATGCTTCAGGCACAGGATGCCACTCGTTTCCTTTGTTCTCCTTCGTTAATACCTGTGAATGATCTCATCTGGCCTGCTTCAGACTGCGTGTGTCAAGGCTCTGCCAGTGGATGACATCAGCTTATTATACTTCAGAAATGGATGTTTTTCTCTCTGATTGTAACCACTGGCAAACCAGAAGCACAGATGTTTGGGTCTTTCAGGTCAAAAACACATGACATATCCATCAGCTCTCATCAAAACTCAGTCTCCTATCTCTGACACCACTAACAAGTTACATATAAAGAGGGCAACAGACAAATCAGAGTGAGCAGGATCAAATTATGTGCACCAGTCTCTAGGTGTGCATAACCCAAAAGTTAAACACTCACACAGATGCAGGAGCGTGTCTTTGGAATTATGTCTTTCCTGCCAGGAAAAAAGTACAAAGTGCAGCTGAGCTCACAAATGCACTTTAGTTCAAAGTAGGCACATTTCCTCAGTCACGATCTCTTACCAGGATGCACCTGTTTAGTGAACTCTCTACACCCATTCTTAGTGGTCATGGTCTGTTTTCATGCTCTTCATTGGTTGTCTCAACACTGTTGTCCTCTTATAGAAACATTATATTTCTCTGTTCATTTTCATATAAATAAAAATGGAAAACATTATTCTGGCTCATTATTTGCAGCTACGAGTGTAATTTCTTCTGTGAAACAGAAAAGAAGATATTTTGAAGAATGTTGTTGACCACTGACTTCCAATGTTTTAAAAAAAAAAACCCTACATTTTTTAAAGTGACATTTCTCAAAATATTTTCTTTTGTCATTATCAGAGACAGAAAGTCATAGAAGTTTGGAACGACGTGAAGGTGAGTAAATGATAACAGAATTTTTATGTTTGGATGAACTGTCCATTTAAGCATTGCATTTAGTTCTATGTAGGATGTGCGATATATATTGTCTATGATAATATAATAATTGTTGTTCAAACCATATGCGATTTTATATTATCGAGTATATCACAAAAAATTTAGAGTTAGATTTCACTGCGTGATTCAGTCCATTAAAAAACATTTCGAATTCCCACAAAATTCAAGATAAACATGGAGCAAATATTTTTTTCTCCAAATATCAGCACGATTGCAAATGTGATATAGAAGGTTTTCACTTATATCACGATTTAGTCAGTTACCCGGATGCGCAGCCAAATTGGCGATACTCGGGTGTAAACAACAACATGGACTACGCGATTAATGTACTACTGGATATGTAGTTCTGCTAATTTATGCTGTCTAAACCACAGAAAAAATGTGTGGAAACTGATAAATCATATAGAGAAGGACAGAAAAGGGTGCAATATTTTGACAAACTAAAGGTAATAGGTGGTAAAGATACTTACAAGCAGTATTAATTAAGTTATTAGCCTAATATTTTACCTACCTGACTGGAAATGATAAGAACAAACATGAATGTTGTTAAGATTTTTGCCCTGGAAATCCTTGTTCAGTTTGACCAACCACAAATGTCTTTTGTTCCTCAGACAGTTGTTTGCGCTCTTCTCCTTGATTTGTTATAACTTTTGGCAGTCTATAGCACTCCAAAAGTTTTTCCTGGTCCGACCGATTAGTACAGCCCAAAACATGACAATAATTGACCATTTTCAGCAGCAAAAATCACCAAAATATGCAAGTTTCATTTGGTTCAGTGGCATTGTTTACATTTAGTGCTGCCAATATGGCCGACTGATGACACGTCATGAAAAGACTCTGTTGATTTTATAAAACACTGACTGTCCAATAAACAAGAAGCTAATATTAATTGACTTACATTTTCATATATTTCATCAAAAAAAAATAGTTTCAAACAAAGTCACAGCAAAACTGTTTTGCTTCTCGACGTTGTTTCATTACTGAATCAATCAGCCATTTGAACGAATCGGTTGAATGAATGACTCAATGAATGACTCAGTGACTCATTTATGAAGTGATTTTCCGCCACCTACAGGTGATTTTAGGGTTATATTTAAAGTATATTTCCATTTTTTCCCCCAAAATCATTTCCACATCATTTTTTTACACATCAAAACATTATGTAATTGTAACTGCAGGTTAAATGCATTCATGACTGTAACATGTAAACAGTCTGTGTAAATGCATCTAAATGCCACTTCAGATGCAGATTCTGTGCCACCTTTGCATTGCTAACACCAGTTTTGTAGTTACTGATTTCATTTTATTGGTAACAGCCCTATAGTGTCTTACTATTTGAATTTATTGATTAAAGAATTTGAAACAAAAGATAATGCATACATTTACCTTGTTTAGGAAAATTCGGCCTTATAAAGGCAAAAATGCCCATAAAAGGTAAAAATCAATTTAAATCTAATGGAAAAGTAATTTCTGTTACTCCTGCAAACTCATCACCAGACAAAATATGGAGAATATCAAAATACACAATAGCACAATAACACATGCAGCAAAATATCATCTATTTGTCGTTATTGACAAAATTCCAGAACATATAGAGATTTTTTGTCATTAATCCACACCCCTAGTTCTATGTAATGCCCAGTTATATATCATTTTATAACATACAATTTTTCACTCAGAAATGTCACATTAAGGATGTAAAATTGGATGATAACTGCCATCCACACATTTAAGCTCCTCATACAAATAGGCTTACAATTTAGCCCACAACTTTAAGACTATTCCAGTGAGTCAACCCAAAAGTACAACACAAGAACTACTTAAGTACATTTTTAAAAGCATTTTAAAACATTACACTTAATGCAACACACTCTGTTTGTGTCCCTTTATGGCCATTTAGAGGCCTAAGATTTGTTTAAGCTGACATCCCGTTCAAATAGCACTTACATTAAGGAGACCACAGGGACATCATCAGTCTTTTTTGTATGCCATCTGCCTTTTTGACTAAAAACAAATCACCAAACCATTCTATGGTTTCAGGGGACAAGTGGAGTCATTTATCAGCAGACAGCAGAGTACGTCACTGTGTGCGTGAAGAGAGAGAGAATGAAGATGACTCATGGAAGAGTAGAAATCGTTGTTTTTGGAGTTCTTATGGCTGAATAGAAACATATTTTCAAATATTTTCAGTTTTTTGAAACATCAAACCCAGATTTTGAAGGTATTAAATGTCTATTTGTGACAGACAGTGCTGGTTAAAAGTTAGATGCAATTTTTTATATATACAGTTGAAGTCAAAAGTTTACATACACCTTGCAGAATCTCCAAAATGTTAATTATTTGACCAAAATAAGAGGAATCATACAAAATGCATGATATTTTTTATTTAGTACTGACCTGAGTAAGACATTTCACATAAAAGACGTTTATATATATATTCCACAAGAGAAAATAATAGTTGAATTTATAAAAATGACCCCGTTCAAAAGTATACATGCACTTGATTCTTCTTAATACTGTGTTGTTAACTGAATGATTTACAGCTGTGTTTTGTTTTTTTTGTTTTTTTTGTTTTTTTGTTTTTTCAGTGATAGTTTTTCATGAGTTCCTTGTTTGTCTTGAACAGTTAAACTGTCTGCTGTTCTTCAGAAAAATTCTTCAGGTCCCACAAATGCTTTTTTTTGTTTTTTTTGTTTTTTTTGTAGCATTTTTGTGTATTTGATGCCTTTCCAACAATTACTGTATGATTTTGAGATACATCTTTTCACACTGAGGACAACTGAGAGACTCATATGCAACTATTACAGAAGGTTCAAATGCTCACTGAGAAGAAAAAATGATGCATCAAGAGCCGGGGGGTGTAAACTTTTTAAATTGAAGATCAGGGTAAATTTACTTTTTTGTCTTCTGGGAAACATGTATTTTCTGTTTTCTGTAGCTTCTGAGCAGTACTAAATGAAAAAAAAAAAGTTATATTTAGGCAAAATAAGAAAAATGTACACATCCTCATTTAGTTCAAAAGTTTACAACCCTGGCTCTTAATGCATCGTTTTTCCATCTGAAGCATACGAGTCCCTCAGTTGTCCTCAGTATGAAAAGATGGATCTCAAAATCATACAGCCATTATTGCAAAGGGTTCAAATACACAAAAATGCTGAAAAACCAAAGAATTTGTGTAAGGATTTTTCTGAAGAACAGTGAACAGTTTAAGTGTTCAGGACAAAAAAAAAAACACAGCTGTGGATCATTCAGGTAACAACACAATATTAAGAATCAAGCGTATGTAAACTTTTGAACAGGGTCATTTTTATAAATTTAACTATTATTTACTCTTGTGAACTATATGTAAATATGTAAAACTATATGTTTTGACTTCATCTGTATAACAATTTGCATGTCAACAACCATCACTCTAGCAACCACTCACAACACCCTAGTAATGGGTTAACAAATAGCTACTGGAAAAGTTATCAAGCCACCTTGTGATGGCTAGTTTTGCACAGATAAAAGACCTCTGAAATTTTCTCTAGAATATTTAAATCTGTTATTAAACTGAAGCCCTTTGTATTTATAAGCTGAAGAATGACTATCAAGATCAACACAGCAGACTATAATCAAGATGAAAAAGAGAGTCCTGTACTAATTACACATGAGCCGAACGAGCAGACTCTATGGAGCCCCGACATATACACAACACCTGACCTCCGTCTGCCATGCGTGTCAACAGCGTTTGATAAGAGGGATGTGACTGCAGACAATGTGTGACTGAAACCTGACCTCCATGCTGCCGGAGCATACTTGCCGCTCAGATAATACAGCTATCAGTTAGACAACAGGAACAGGAAGTATGTCAACAGGGCGCTCCACACTTTCCCTCTGCAGGCCTGTTAATCTGCAGAGCTCAGTGAAGATAGCCGCTCTGAAGAGCCTCTCACAGCTTCAGGGTGAGACAACAAGTGAATTGAGTGGAATGTAAATTAGTCTGCCTTTGGTATGAATGGAAATACCCACTAGTCTTTCACACCAGGTCCTGGTGGAGGCAAGAGATGAGTGGATGTTCTTGGCAGCTGAAGGGTTATGAGCCTGACACCAGATCTCCTGAGTGTGGCAACACAAGCCTCTCAGAGCAGGCCAGGGAAGTGATGTCACCTGATAGGCTGTAATCGACAAGGATGCGGCTTCTCTTGACAAACACACACACAAGCGCACATACACACATGGGATTCCAGGGTTTTAACCTTTTATGCAGGGTCACAGAGGTGCTGTTGGTATCGAGCCCTCAACTGCTGCGACCTTTATCCCTTATTCTGCCTCACTTTGTACAAATGCAAAGACCTGGATATTGTTTAGACACAGTGAAACAAAGTGAGTGTACACCTGCTGATGACTAGCATCTACCAGCTTCATCAGAAAAAAACATGTTGGTCTACTAGTAAGACCAGCACCAAACTAGAACTAACCAGAGTGAACCAGCCTGGATCAAGCTGGTCTTTTCAGTAGAGAAGAACAGCATGTGTTCTTATGTGCAAGAAAGCTTCCTTTAAAAAAAGCAGCTGACTCAAATATTATGTTTTCTGCCCTGGTTGATGTAATTCATCAATGATGAATGAGTTGCACCACTTAAGCATATAAAAATGCCTATGCGCTCAGCTAACGTAACCGAGTGCTAGCTATAACCAAAACAGAAATTACAAAGCCTGCAGCCATTGATCATTACCAGACCCTCCTAATAATGATTGGGAGTCAAGCACACTATTCATCAACTAATAATGTTAGGATGAATCCTACCAGCAATATTCGTATACATTATTTGCAGCAATGGTATAAAACCTAAAAGAGTTTGTGTGTGACACTTATTTGTCTGCTCAAAAAAAAGCAAACTATGGTTGGTCACTGGATACGGGATACCCTGTGCATATATCGCATCAGTGTTATAAATCAGACCAACTTATTCAAGTTTGAAATGAAGACCAGAACAGGACCAAGTCAGAGGCAAGACTAAATTTTGGTCTTGGTCTTGTAATAGATTCAGGAAGGATTAGTTCACTAATAAAAAAAATTCGGATAATTTACTCACCCCTGTGTCATCTAAGATGTTCATGTCTTTCTTTAGTCGAAAAGAAATAAAGATTTTTGAGGAAAACATTCCAGGATTTTTCTCCATATAGTGGACTTCAATGGGGATTTAGTGGTTGAAGGTCCAAATTGCATTTTCAAAGCAGCTTCAAAGGGCTCTACACAATCCCAGTCGAGGAATAAGGGTCTTATCTAGCGATCGGCCATTTTAAAAAAAATAAAAATAAAAATGTATATACTTTCATTGGAGGAGGAAATGAGATGGAGTTTTTCGCTCTACCCTACCTTTTTGAACCGAATTACACAGACGAAGAACTCACCATGCGCAACCTTTGTAACGTGATTATACAATGTGTGAACACATTATGGTGCATATATTTATAGAGTTGACTAGCGAGTTTATGGTCATTGAATATGTTTTTTTCTGAGGTAATTGTGGTGTGAGTCGTGGACGTACATCGCAATGCTAGTGCAAGACGAGCATTTGTAATTAAAAAAGTATATAAATTGTTATTTTTTTTAGAAAATGACTAATCGTTTTGCTAGATAAGACCCTTATTCCTCATCTGGGATCGAGTAGAGCCCTTTGAAGCTGCACTGAAACTGCAATTTAAGCCTTTTGCAATCCCTACTAAAGTCCACTATATGGAGAAAAATCCTAGAATGTTTTTCTCAAAAACCTTCATTTCATTTCGACTGAAGAAAGAAAGACATGAACATCTTGCATGACAAGGAGATGAGTAAATTCTCAGAAAATGTTTATTCTGTTAGTGAACTAATCCTTTAAGTCTGACTCAACCTAGTCAGACTTCTGTTTGTTTTCTGTCTCAAATAAACTTGTCTAGACTACAACACCGCTTAGCCTGCTGTAGCTGAGTCTGTATGAGAAGGAACAGTTACCTTCAGAACATCACTGGTAGACGCCGCTCCTCCTGGAAAGATCTTCTCTATCTTCACCATTGGCTGCACCTTTGACTCAATCCCACCTGAGATGCTTATTCCTGCAAAAAGAATATTAAAAATCATCTAGCCATCCATATATTAACAATGACTTCAGCTCTCTCTCTCTATACTGTATATGAATGAAACAAACACTATAACCAATTCATCTAAAACTGAAGTTTCGATTATAGAAGTAGATGCTGATTCCAGTCCAGACTATACATATTAGAGATGTCAGAAGATGTTCACCAGCTGAGCACCTGTCATTAAGACGAATAGAAATAATAATGTTTTACTTTCTCCAGGTCCATTATAGACCTTCTTGAATGGGAGTGCACTGTTGCACTGGTCAATTTACTGCCATCTTCTGGTGAGGGGAGAAGAAGAACTGAAGGAGAATCTGTTATTTAATACTAATCTATCAGAGATTGTACATCTTTATTTCCACAAAGTTCCTATTTCTTTTTGTGTCAGTGTATACTACACTCTCAGAAAAAAGGCACAAAAGCTGACACTAGGGTGGTACCATTTCAAAGGGTACAATTATGTACATTATTTACCCCTAAAGGGTGCATATTAGTACCTAAATGGTACATATTAGGAACCACCCTATTGATGGCTTTAGTCATGCTATTACTCACACTCTTCTGAGAGATCTGAACAAACCCCTAACCATAAGTATTAAACTTTGCAATATAACTCATCCAGTACTGTTTATATTACAGACAATAATTGGCCTTTTGAGGAAAGATTACTTTTCTAAGTAATCAAACTTAGTATTTTCCCCTGGTGAATTATAAAAATGTCATGACTCACAATGAAGGAGGGACTCAAACCATGTTTGTGGATCAAAATATAATAGAGATATGAGTGTGGGAGCTTGGGCCAGTACGAAACCACCTAGTAACCCAAAACCCACATAACAACATAATTTAAAACTGCAGAGCGACCTAGCAACCACCCAAAACACCATAGCATTGTGGGGCCAACTTTTGCATGGGCAAGCTGTATTAAAATTTCATAAATATATAATCAAGTTATTTTAGACAGAGAGAAATGGGATGTCTGTCATTTGAAAAACATTGCCACATAAAGCCAGTGACTCCAAGTAACTCACCAAGGGACTGTTTGGTCTTAGAGATAGAAACCGCCGTTAGTTCGTACTCTTGCTCTGGTTGGCTTTCTGAGTGTCCATTCACTGGTTCTTTCCAGTCCTGATCTGAGCTGGGTGCAAACACCTGGGTCAGTGGTGTCCTGCTCCGGCGGTGTGCACTCATTACGGTATGCTTTACCTCTTTACCATTCTGGGATTTGTCTGTTTTCATTCTGTGTCCATTCCTATAAGGGGATCTCCCTCGTTCTGGGACAGAATCACCCCTGCTGGATAAAGAGTCATGGTGTGATGTCCTGGGGAAACCGTTATCTCTTCTCTGGGGGGAGCGTCCGATGCGTTCTGTGCCATGAGGAGACTCTGAGCGTGTCCAGCCGGGACGAGCAGGACTCAGTGAGCGATTTCGAAGTGAGTCTGTGATGTAAGTGTCCACAGGTACATCCAAGAGTGGTGTGAAAGCTCGAGGAGGAGGAAGTCGTCCAGTCGGTAAACCTGCCAAACGCAGTCGTTCCAGATCTTCAATGAGCTGCCGTTCTCTCTCCAGATCCTGCACCGGCTGAAGGTGGAATCCACCACGGTAATCTGTGATATAAGAGGATATTATAACCATTTCTCACATACTCTGGTCACTCTTGAGTTTAACCCCAGGTTTGGTCTAAACCACACTTTTAAACCCAGGTAAAGGAACGTTGTAATTCAGTCGCAGAGTTAGCACTGTTTTTGCACTGTTATCTCTACATTGCAGTGGCAAACTTAATTCTTAAATCAGGAGATCTTTTCATTTGAACATTACAGCGCACCTCCCATCCAATAAATCGTAATAAGCTTTGTTACTTTTGATATGAAACAAAGTATCAGATTTCAAATTTCTATCCATTTTATTACAACATAAAAAACAATAAATGCCATTTTGGAGCTGTTTAATGTGGAGTGACAGATTGCTGTAGCAACTCAGTTTAAGAGAAGCGCACATAAACTGATCATCGCCTCCGCTTTAATACTAATTATAGCACAAAATAAACATGAATGAACATTTAAAGGTATGTTAAAAGAAAGAGTAAAACTTACTGAAATCCTGTAGAAAGATGTCAGTATAACAGCTTGTAAAAAATGTCATGTAACACCATACCTCAGAAAAAAACATATTCGGTGACCATAAACTCACTAATCAACTTTATAAATATATGCACCATGTAACATATTCATTGCAATTTTTACTGTTCTTCAGTATTTAATTTATGCTTGAATAAATCTTTCATATGTTCATATATATATAAAAAAAATGAATTGGAGTAGAAATACAATGTAACTGTAAAATTAGTATTATGACTTTAATATTATAAAAACTTAACTGAGTGTAATTTAAGTGTTTGTATACAAATCAGTTCATTTTAACCTTCAATATTATAGTAATATAGTACCAACTGACTGTTTGTGTCCCAGCCCAGCCCTAATTACGGACATCCAATCACATGCCTCACATTTAGGTTAAGAGACTGTTATAGTCCAAAAAGTCTATTCAGGGCAATATATAGGACTCTGTTTTCCCAAGGTTTGAATTGACCCAGGGTTAACTATTTCAAGTGTGAAAAGCACTTTTTAGACCAACTGCACTGCAATTCAATATTATTATTGTACCACAGTACCACTATAGACACAGGTAACTTTATAGATACAACTGGGAATTCAGAATCAAGGAATTCATCACATTCACACACAAGTTCCTCCTCCCACAAACATACACATAAATGTATAAAAGCTGAACTCATTTACATCTCCTTAAATCAGTGCAGATGTTACGAAACCTCACACACACTTTCCCTTTCATCCAGAAATGTGAGCGACAATCACATATTCATATCCATTGAGTAAGCAGCGGTGTGGCGTTGCATACACGCACATCTCGCTCAGATTTCAGGGGCCTCTAGCACAGAGAGTTTTGAATTACTCCTCTGTGGACGTTACAAAGGAGCTGCATTAAGCCTCAGACCTGCGTGGGTGGACGCTTGAAGGTTAAACAATGCAAGGCGCCTTTCTTGCATTTCAGAAACGACTTCCATTCAAAACTCAGACGCACATTGCAGCCCGACACTGTGGACAATGACAGCGGGCACTGTGCACTCCAAGGTTATAGGTTAGGAGGTCATGCAGTGTCAGCAGCAGAATAATACAGGCAGGCTATCTGGCACTAAGAGACAGATTATCTCCTTTTGGCAGTGATGCACATTCGGCGTCCCGCAAATTATGCGTTTGTGTCCTAAATGGCAGCTTACAGTGAAGGAAACTTCACAGGCTCTTTATTAAAAAGTGATGGAAGGGTACAGTAACAAGGTTTTAGAATGAGAGGGATTGTGTGTGTGGATTAAATATCAGCAACAGGATATTTGTAGTATATGTATGTGTGTATCTGGTCAGACATTCATTTCAGGATATGAAACGGCTGGTGCAGAGAAGAGCTTGTGTCTTCTGGTTATATAATTTCCTACAGGGATCAGTTTGGAGACATTGCACAACACTGAAAAATGCATGAGTAAAAACAAGAGAAATGAAGAAAGAGGACCAGTTCCAGTTCACACCAGAAGGAGTTTACCTGGGATGGGAGTTATTAGATGGCGACGGGGTGTTCCACCATGATGAGGAGAACGCAGGACAGGAGACCTTACTGAAGAAGAAAAAAACACTTCATAATAGTTTACTGGATTCAGATTAAAATCCAGAATTTTCTTATAAAACTACAGTTTTATGTATTTGTTTTACTTATTTTAATGGATCCAGAGCATCCATCATGCTCAACATGTATATGAACTTGTTCAATACTGTAAAAATCATCCCAGGATACTGTTTGACAGAAGCTTAGCTAAATTACAGTTTCGATTCGGAGTTTGTTTGGTCACTATATAATTCCCATGCTTTCACTTGAGTATTATTAAATTACAGAACACATTAGTAATACAAAATGAGTAGGTATCTAAACTTTTGACCGTTAGTGTATAAGTACTACTCAAACATGGCAGCTAAAACTTTAAACGTTTCAAGTGAAACGTTTTCTTACCAGAGCGGTTTTTTAGTATGTCATAGGCTTCGAGCTCAAAGGGCAAAACCATACTGTCAAAACGGCCCAGATCTGTGGGAGGGATGATCATTCTACATAAAAGAAAAGGAATGTTAAATTAAATATTCCACACAAAGTACAGTAAGCGGCTGTATGAATAGGAACAGTGCAAATGCATGCAGGAGATGTATGAAAATATGCATTTCAGAGGCTTGCATAATTTTAACTCTCCTTACCTTATCTCCCTTAGCAGCAGAAGCTTCTCAGGTTTGTCCAAGATGGCCAGCAGGGGGCGCACCAAATCCTCAACCACACGTTCAACTAGAAACTAAAGAACAGGAGATGCACTACTTCAGCAATTTAGTCCTGATAATGCGAACTAGTCAGAAAAACTGGGTTTAGAGTCTAAATCTTTCCAAATTTGTGTAAAGGACAAAACATTTTTGCAACTTCGAGCTCACAAGCTGTCAATAAAGTATTTCAAGGATATGGCATTGCCTACACTGAAAAAGTTTGGTATTTTCTCTCAGAAATTACTAGTAAATTTCCCAAATAATTACAAAGACTGTAAATAATGCATTAAAAGCGAATTAAATGTAATAATTTTGTACTAACATTCTCTTAATAAAAATGCTCCAGTAATCTTTGTTTTAATTATAACTACAATATACATCTAGCATGACAATGGAGCCTTTATGTTTTTTTTTGTTATCCACAAAAACATTTTGAAAAAGAATAGAGCTGTAAACCTGTATGAAGTCTTCAATAAGACATTTTTTCAACCCAACAAATGACTCACCCTTTTACAGTGTCTCATGACAGCCACCACCTCATCCTCGTTGAGCAGCTTGCAGGCCATATCCTCCAACATGGCCATGGTCTCCGGGCTGGGGATGGGGCTGTGCTCCCTCATACCAGCACGAGTCTCTCTGGGAGAACTCAACAGGTTAATTATGGGTCGACCCCGCTCTTTACCTGAGAACACAAGTGCTAGAGAGTCAGTCTACGAGTTATGATGACAGCAATTCTCATTTAAAGATCTATGGTTTTGGCATCTGTGGTTAACTCTCATCAAAGACTAACTAGGAATAGAAAAAAAATGTTGAATAAAGTTATTATTTTTGTTTTCTCTGCACACAAGAAGTATTCTTGTAGCTTCATAAAATTAAGGTTGAACCATTGATGTCACATGAACTATTTTATCAATGTCCTTACTACCTTTCTGGGCCTTGAGTGTATACATGTATGAAGAGACAGAAAGCTCTCAGATTTCATCAAAAATATCTTAATTTGTGTTCCAAAGATGAACAGTCTTACAGGTTTGGAACGACATGACGGTGAGTAATTAATGACAGAATTTTCATTTTTTGGTTTACTATCCCTTAGAAATGTTCTTTTAAGGTTCTTTGGGGAACCAAAAATAGTTCTGCTGCGGCAGGGGTGTCCAATCCTACTCCCGGAGGGAGAATGTCCTGCAGATTTTAGCACCAAACAGCTCCAACACACTTGCCTAGAAGTTTCTAACTTCCCGTCATCTCGTTGACTCAAATATATGTCATTGGATATGTTGCATGAGTGCCCACTACTGGCAGAACCCTTGCACTAAGCTGTATTGGAATGTTCTAAACCCTTAGAATCCACTACGTAATTAATTTGTTACTTAAATTATTTAATTTTTCTAAACTAGTTTGATGCAGCATTCTATAATATAGAATATAATATACATATTATGTATATTAGTATGTTTGGGTTGTTTTAAATACAGAGTTGATTGGGCTGGGGGAAAATGAAACACAATCTGTGGTGACATCACAATTGCGTTGCACTGTGGTACACAGAGTGGCCTGAAGTCAAAATCGAGGGGTTGAGGGTCTATACGTATAAACTTTCCTCACCCACTTCACGAAGTGGAACGCACTAAAAATGGCAGTCTGGGAAGTCTGCAAGTGTGTGAAGTGGAATGCAGCACTAGTGAGTCTGAAGACCTTGATTTCCTGGTTCAGGTGTGTTTAATTAGGGTTAAAGCAGGACAGTGTGCTCCAGGAACGTGTTCTGTTCTATGGCATTACTGTGAATACCCTATTTTTAAGAGTGAACTAACTGCAAATCTGCACAATAATTTGTAATGTTACAATGTTAAAATGTTACAAAAAGACATTGGCAAATCTGTCTGGCTGACAAGCTGTGATTAGTTTCTAAGTTTCTAAGTTTTGCTGCAGTAGGCAGTGTATAGAAGGCAGCTATGCAATTCATCATTAGCTGAGCAAAACCACAGGGGCTGGACTCTCCAAGGCCACTCCAAGGGAATTACTGCATAAAAGTGTACAGTAAAGCAGCTCTCTGATTTAGCCTCTTTAAAAACTCATTATGCTGCTTTCTAGCTTTTCAAGTGCAAATATCTTCCTTGGCTACTCCCTGGTATCCACAGAAAATGATCCTCATTAAAGTCTGTTAAATCATATGTGGACTCACCCGGTTCGTTATCTAAATGTTTTGGGGATTTGGATCTTCCTCTGTGTCCGTCCCCTGTCCCTTTGTCCTTCCTGTCTCTTGAGGACGACCTTTCTCTCTTGCGTCCGCTTTTAAAGAGCAAGCTGACAAAGGTTTTGGAGCGCTGCAGGGTGCTTCCCTCCATCTCTACCTTGTCCTTTTGATGCTTCTTTTTCTTCTGCTTGTCCTCTGATCAACATTCAAGCAGAAACATGTCAAAGGGTGACCTCAAGGCAAACAAGTTTGAGTTAAATTGAATAAATAAATCCTCACAAGGAAAACTTTAACATGCTCAAGTGATAAAATACATGTATTATAGGTGGCAAAGGTTGCAAGTTCAGCCCTGAGCAATGGTGACCCAGAAACTGGAGAGTTACTGAGATCACAATCCTGTTTCATTACTACTGTGTCCTCGAGAAAGTCACTTAACCCCAGGTCATTGCAGGACAAGAAAACTTTTTTTACTTTAAATAGTTTATAAAAATGTACAGTTTTTGCTGTATTTTGGATCAAATAAATGCAGGCTTGGTCAGCAGAAGAGATTTCTTTAAAAAACAAACAAACATTAAAATCAATTTTAATTTTTTATTTAATTCAATTTTTAATTAACATTAAAACTTTTGATTGGTAGTGTATAGCATCATCTACTTTTAGGACCATTTTGTTACAGCTGTACTGTGAAAGTTCCATTGTCTTTTATTAATAAAATTATTTTAATTCATTACATTTTTAAATGTCACTTTTACTGTTTTACTGTAAAACTATGAGAAAAATTCTAAATCCAAGATGTTCATGTCTTTCTTTCTTTAGTCAAAATGAAATCAAGGTTTTTGAGGAAAACATTCCAGGATTTTTCTCCATATAATGGACTTCAATAGGAGACAACAAGTTGAAGGTCCAAACTGCAGTTTTAGTGCAGCTTCAATAGGCTCTACATGATCCCAGCCAAGGAATTAGTCTAATCTAGCAAAACAATTGGTCATTTTCAGAAAAAAAACAAAAAACAAAAAAAAAAGATTCTATACTTTTTAACCACGTATACTTGTCTAGCACTAGCTTGACTTCATGCGTTATGTAGTCATGTTAGAAAAGTCACGCGTGACATAGGCGGAAGTACCGACCCAGTGTTTACAAAGCAAATGTGCAAAGAAAGT
The DNA here is from genome assembly GCA_012976165.1 of Labeo catla. Lineage (NCBI taxonomy): Eukaryota > Metazoa > Chordata > Actinopteri > Cypriniformes > Cyprinidae > Labeo > Labeo catla. Next base: position 4,093,373 of record VONZ01000003.1, read on the forward strand.
TAAACGCCTTTTACAAAGAAAAGGTGAAACGATGTCGGATGGTTCTGAAGTTGGAAGAGAAAATGAGCTGGAATTTTTCAGCAACCTGACCTTTCTGAACCGAAGTACACCGACTAATTTTCAAATGTGATTACATAATACGTGAAGTCATAGCTGCGCATCACAGAGCTAGAGCAAGCCTCCTAACAGTCGACTAACCGTTAGTCAATGAGAAGAGTAGCTTAGTCACAGAAAAAATATTCCACAGGAAGTGGCGAAGTCATGCAGTCTGTGACGGACAGATCATTAACGGCTGGTCTATGTGGTAATACAGTACACCAGGTAGGACATCCAAACACTCACCTATCATTCATTGACCTCAAGTATGGCTCTTCATCTGACAGATGTATATAGTAGCAACTTTACATGGCAGTCAAATCTAATATTATCCTGTCTGTGCGGAGTGTGGAAGCTGAATAGTAGCGCACTCCCTGCAATACTCTGTCATTTTTGCTTGTACAGATAGAAGTACATCTTTCGAATCTGTAAAGACTCTATGTTTATTTGTGTATACTCAGAATAACAACGAAATGTTGCGCTTTTGTAAAATAATGAAAGCAAACAGGATGTGCTGCCGTCTTGACTGCTGTGGACTTGAGCGCAAAACTCCTTGTATTTGTCTTACAGACATGAAAAATGTATCTATAAAGAGTGAAATGTCTACTTTCAAATTAACTAATTCAAATAGAAACATTCTCAGATTATGTAATCCATATGAAACACGCATACAGGCACATCACTACTGCGGAGATGACGAGTCGCCGACAACAAAAATTTGTTTATCAACAAATTATTAAAACGTTAATGCAGCCTCCTTGCTGTTTTTCCCTGACACATTTATAATTATTACATCTGCTGGTGCGCTGTGGCAAGCTTTATGCATGCGCTTGAGCGCTTATTAGGCTCTATATATGGTTTAATAAACGTGCAACTAATAGTCGACTAATGCTTAAAACAAACGACCAAAAAAATCTTTAGTCTATTAAAAAGTATATACTTTTTTTTTTCAGACAATGGCTGATTGTTTCACTATATAACACCCTTATTCCTCGGCTGGGGTTGTTTAGAGCCCTTTGAAGCTGCATTGAAACTGCAGTTTGGACCTTCAACCTGGTACTAAAATAGGCTTCTTATTTTTCTATTTTTGATTTGGAGTGAAATATGACCTGGACATGATTCGGTGAGATTCACCTAAGAAGAGCTTGTTATGTTAAGTTGTGATTGAATGTATTTGTTAAAGGCCACAAACCCTCCAGTCATTTATCTCCACAATGTGAGGTATTAAGGCTGGCAAATAAAGCAGGATGATATACACTTTGCTGTGTGGATTTTGAGCATACATTTCTCAAGGCATCAGATTCTCCCGTCTGAACCGTTAATCTTTCACGGGGAGATCCCATGCAGTAATGCTGATGTATTATGCATTCAACCGAGTTCATTTAAATGCAGAGACACAATGGCAGCACACTGCTGCAGTATATATTTGACAAACAGACGTAGCAGTGTGACGCCAAAGGTCAACTGCTGGTTTTCGGCAACACATTTTCTATTCTGAGCGGAGCTTCCACAGTGCGGTATCTGTATCAAATAACCCAAGATCCTCATCAATGATCTGGTTGTGACCTTGGGCCCCGGCACTACAACTGAGATATGAGATACATCAGTGACACAAACAGAGGACAGTCTTGTGCAGCTCACCTCATTTTGATTCACAGCCTTCTGACAAACTGTTTTTTGATCTCTTCAAACCAGCATTACTGTACCTGAGACAGTGATGTGACTCTGGGATCGGCGGATGGGTTTCCGAGGCTTGCTGAGAGCCATCAGGACTGCCGTTTTAGGAGAGTCCAGAGTCTCTTTATCCCCGGCAGAGAAGGTCCTTGTCCGAGATTTGGCAGTCCCACTGCGGATCACTGTGTCTTTTAACAAGACAGTTTCACCAACCGTTCGGCTGGTTTCTGTGGTTATGACCCTACTAGATCGTGATGTGGCATCGGGCTCCGGCGGGTCCGTCTGAATGGCGGTCTCTATCCGTTCAGAGCTGGTCCGGCGTGAGCGGTCCTCGGTGGAGATGCAGACATCCACCATCTCTGAGCCGAATACAGGAGGGAACATGACCTGCGAGAGGCCGCTGAGAGAGCTGACCGGCGTCCCGGAGGAGAGAGAGGAAGTGGAGGAGTAGGAGTCTGAACCCTGGGAGGAAGAGGGCTGGCCTCCATTAGCCACTAAGGGGAAAAAAAGAGACTTTCATTTATTATTTTAAAAGATAGAGTTCACTATTACTATCAGTGTCTATCGTTCACTTCTTTTTAAAGTACTCTTGCTTTACATTAAAAAAATGCATGTTATTGTTTATTTAGTACTGACCTGGATAAGATATTTCATATAAAGAATGTCTACATATAGTCCACAAGAGAAAATAATAGTCGAATTTATAAAAATGACCCTGTTCAAAAGTTTACACACACTTGATTCTTAAAACTGTGTTGTTACCTGAATGATCCACAGCTGTGTTTTTTTGTTTAGTGATAGTTGTTCATGAGTCCCTTATTTGTCCTGAACAGGTAAACTACCTGGTGTTCTTTTAGAAAAATCCTTCAGGTCCCACAAATTCTTTGGTTTTTCAGCATTTTTGTGTATTTGAACCCTTTCCAACAATGACTGTATGATTTTGAAATCCATCTTTTCACACTGAGGACAACTGAGGGACTCAAATGCAACTATTACAGAAGGTTCAAATGCTCACTGATGCTAAAGAAAGGAAAATCAATGCATCAAGAGCCAGGGGTGAACATTTTTTAATAGAATGAAGATGTGCACATTTTTTATTTTATTTTGCCCAAATATCATATTTTTCTTTCATTTAGTACTGCCCTTCAGAAGCTACAGAAGATACTTACATGTTTTCCAGAAGACAAAATACAACAAAAAAGTATTTTTTGTAATTGTAAATCTGCTCTGATCTTCAAATTCAGAAAGTTTTCACAACATGCATTTTGTATGATCCCTCTTATTTTGGTAAAATAATTAACATTCTGCAGGATCTGCAAGGTGTATGTAAACTTTTGACCTCAACTGTACATTCATTTATGCAACAAAATATTTTTTATGCATTAAATCAGAAATGGGAAATTGTGAAATAAAATAAATAAAATAAAATAAAAAAGCAGACCAAACAAAGCAACAGTCATGGCATCTAAAAGCCTCACAAATATTGAAGAAACCCCAGACTTTTATGTCTGAATGAACAATATATCAATGTCACTAGTGTTAAATATGGAGCAGAATTACGTGAGCTTCTGTCCTGCAACCTAAATACCCCTGATTCACCCTGATGTTACAAACATGCGCAATCCCGGGCAACTTATCTGAATGTGAACATTACGATCTAATCCGTAGCTATTTTCAGACACTGCCATCCATATTAAATGGAAACAGAGAATCAGAGGGCAATGAAAAAATCTGGCTTGACATGTGGCTGGTTGGCGTTCAGCTTTAATCTGGAGATGGACCGTCTCAGTGCACACCATCAAATTAATTATGAAAATTGTGTTTCTATAAGATATACGTGCAAGTGAGTGGGTCGCACAAAGCACGCAACCTATCCATTAATACAGATAAAATGTTAAATAGTGATGTTTGGATGTAACATTTACGTACATTTATTAAGCCAGCTGTACTCCGCCACCATCTCCTTGTAAGCAGGATATCGGCCAGCCTCCTAGGACAAGATATTACACAAGACATAATCACAGTGAGAAATGAGGCTGAATTGCATCGCATATAAATTCAAATGTCCTGTGTTGGAAATAATTCATTGTGCAAATTAAGCCTAAACAGCCTAAAATGACATTTTCCACCAGTCGAGTCAAGAGGATATGACCTCATTTTTAATGCCCCAGGTGTACACTGAACTCACTTTGGGCTCTCATGAAGTCACAGCTAGTTTGTTACTCCATAAACATAAAACAAGCTTGAACATCATTAAGATGATAGTAGGAGGCAGTCTGATCTGCCTTGCAGGAAAGTAAGTCACTGTGAGGACAGTGACGTCATTCAGGAGCTGGATTCGAACAGACTGCAAAACGTCCCTGTCTTCTTTTGTTTTGATCCTTGTCTGACATTTTCTCACATTGTCACTTCACTTATCACCAGCAGTGCTCAGACTTACCACCACAAAGTGGCATCAATAGCTAACAAAGCAGGCATTTAGCAGCCCTATATACTTATAGCACCGCTGCAGGCTTGATAGAGCCTTGCCATGGGGGCAATGAGAAAAGGCCATAAAATGAGGCTTTCTGCTGATTATAACTTGATCCCTGAGGCCTGGTGAATAATGCACACCCGCTGGCTGTTTTTCACAGGTGGAACCTGAGCTCTGCCTGAGTAAAGCGAGCAACCAGGAATGTGACGGCTAAATGCCAGCTGTCTGCTTTGCTATGCTTTCTCACTCCCAGACGCAATAAGAGGCTGCGTTGTTTAACATGCTGTGGTGGCAATTAATATGCCAAAGTAAAGTAAAGTAAAAGTTTTAGTTTTAGTAAAAACTAAAATTTGCCCTAATAAACTAAAATCTACACACAAATGTACCATTTTAATATTGCCATTAAAAACTAACACTACTTAATAGTTATTTGTAAAGATGGGAGTGTTATTCTATAAATAAGGCTAATGGTCAAATATCAGGTCTATTGCTAATGTTTTGGTTATTCTCACCTTGATGGTCAGCATTACGTGAGTGTGACTCTTTAAAACTTCTACTGCATTGCTGTGTGTGATGTCCTCAAAACTCACTCCATTGGCTGCCAGAATCTGATCCCCCATTTTAATTCCATTTTGCTCTGCCAGGCCACCAGGGTCGAGCCTCATCACAAAATTAAACAAATCATCACATTAATAAAGTTCAACAGGCAAGTTCTAGGCGACTTTTTGTCATGAAGTTGTCAGACATGGAAGTGTATCCCTCAAATCCCAAGCGCTATGTCTTACTTTGAGACGTAGATGCCCAAGCCAAATTCTTTGCCACCGCGTATGTTGAAGCCCAGGCAATAGTCGTCTGAAGTTGTGTAAAGATGCACTATTCTGCGCAGGGCGCCATCTGAACTGGCCTCTGAAGGTGTGCGACCACTTTCTTCCACTACCATCCTTCGGTGGATCAGATCTACCCTGCATATATATATTCATATATGTTTACAAGCAATAAACAAATAGGTGTCACAATAATTTCAGTCATTTTACAAAAAAATAAACACAGTTTTGGGGTCCTTAAAAGTATTTTTTTTTTAAAGATTTTGTTTTAGCAAGGATGCATTAAAGGTTTAGTTCACCCAAAAATTAAAATTCTGTCATTAATTACACACCCTCATGTTCCAATCCTGTAAGACCTTTGTTCATTTTCAGAACACAAATTAAGACATTTTTGATGAAATCCAGGAGTTTTTTGACCCTGCATAGACAGTAACGCAACTGACACATTTCAAGGCCCAGAAAGGTAGTAAGGACATCGATAAAATAGTCCATGTGACATCAGTGGTTCAACCAAAATTTTATGAAGCTACTAGAATACTTTCTGTGTGCAAAGAAAACAAAAATAGCAACTTTATTCAACAATTTCTTTGCCATGCATTCACTAGATCATCTTCACAAATGTGTGTGGTGCTGCTAATGCAGGAGTCGGCGTTCTGATGTAGAACCCGGATGCGCTGCGCCTTGTTGACAAGGAGAAGACGACGCAATCTGTACATAAACAGTCTTCGTGTACAAGTCTGAAGATTTCATCAGAGAGGTTGACTCGACATTTTTTGACCAACCTTACTTTTTTGAACCAGAATATACAAACAATGAACTAAGAGAGATGGACGTTCTATGTCAGAGCGCCGGCTCCTGCGTCAGCAGCACCACACACATACGTCGTGGTACTCATGTGAATGTGCATTGAAGACTAACACGGAAGAAATTGTTGAATAAAATTCTTACTTTTGTTTTCTTTGCACACCAAGTATTCTCGTAGCTTCATAAAATTAAGGTTAAACCACTGATGCCACATGGACTATTTTAATGATGTATTTACTCTTTCTGGGTCTTGAACGTGTCAGTTGCATTGCTGTCTTTGCAGGGTCAGAAAGCTCTCGGATTTCATCAAAAATATCTTAATTTGTGTTTTGAAGATGAACGAACGTCTTACAAGTTTGGAATGACAAAAGGGTGAGTAATTAATGACTGAATTTTTTTTTTTTTTTAACTCTTTAAGTTGATCAAAAGTGGCAGGAAAAGCCTTTTATGTTGTTACAAAAGAATTCTATTTCAAATAAATGTTGTTCTTGAACTTCCTATTAATATAAGAATCCTGAAAAAGAAGAATCGAATTTTTCAACCTATTACTGTTTTTACCATATTTTTGATCAAATTAATGCAGCCTTGATCAGTATAAGAGACTTCTTTTACAAAAAAATGTTTTTGAAGGGTAGCATAATTACGAAATTTATTATCAAACTGTGTGTAATTTCTGCACAACCACTATAACCAACAATTGCCTCACTCTTTCACTGCTCAGAAAAACTGATGACCCCATCCCAAACTTACACAATTTGTTCCATGTTGCTGTATCAAACTGGTCAGGATGGTCAAAAAAAAAAACAGAGCCATATTTTGGCATTTGGATATTAAGTTAAAGGGGTCATGAACTAAGAAACCAAAATTCCCTTGATATTTTGACATATAAGAGGTCATTGTACTCTAAAAACATCCAGTAAGATTCAGAACTCTGAACTTTCTCTTTAATCTAAAAAGCTTTTAATGAAGGCACTCTGCCAAAATGACAGGTTGTGTAATGTGCCACTTTATGATGTAGTAGAGTGGATAAACACCACCTCTACAGAAGAAGATCAACGCCTGCTTCTACATCACTGCCTGTTTAGACCTGCCCACAGATTCACGCATATAGTGTAAATAACAAGAAGCAAATGCAGGTCTATGCAGAAATCAAACGATAAATCTGGCTCAGAATACAAGAAGACACTGTGCATCGTCCACACTTTGCATTGCCTTCCAAGTGTGGATGAATTGTGAATGCAGTTCCAGACCACGTCAGTAAGAACTTGGTCCTTTGTTCTCTTCATTTTACAATGGATTTATTTACAAACAAGCCACAATTCAACATGGGATTTTCAAAAAGATTGAAACTAAAAGACAATGCTGTGCCAGCTATATTGAATCCGACAGTAATGTTGCACCACTCAAGTGTGGGTAACTGTTTTTATTACGTCGTCACTATTGCTTTGTCTGTTATTACAGATTGTTTCATATGTACTGAGCATTTATGTGTCCATCTCTGAAGGACGTGGGCTGTCAAACATACACAACTGTTAGCGTTTACTTTTGAGTCTACAATCAGTCACGCCTATTTAAACAGAGCGTTCTGCTGAGGGGGGTCAAAACATGACCTCTTTAAGATAGGAGAAAGTGTTTTACTATAAATAATTACACACTTCACCGTTTATGTAAAAATCCAGTGCACAAGCACACACACATCAGTTTTCAGGTGGATACACATATGCTTCTGTAATAAACTTGCTCACTCTACTATCAGTTAATGAAATAGCTGAGACCACTGAGGTAACTCTACCACTGCTGTATGCTGAAACAGAAGCTGAAGGAAAAGATAACAAGTAAAGGCCAAGAGTCACAGGGTTTCCACCCCGTTAGTCAAGGCAGGGGGGGAAGAACCCATCACTACACTCTGCTTATCTTCTCAGTTTAGTCAGTCTAATTAAAATCCACCATTGCAACAAATAAATGCTTTAAAAACAGTATTTCAAACACCAAAAGAACCTCTAAATGTTCAAGGATAAAACACACTCTTCTGTTATGAGCTGTCAAAGGGTATTTGGACAACCGCCAGAAGGCAGGCTTGTGGGAGACAGGTCAAGCTGCTATACAAACAGCTACTTTTCTTGCAGACAACAAAGTCATGTTATGCACTTATTTGTATAGTTACGAAAATAAAAAGAATTGCCTATTTAAAATGTTCATATCTCATGAGATACAGAATGAGCTATGAGATACACAATATCTCATGAAAAACTGTAATTGTACAGGCCTGACGATGCATCCAGCCACATAATCATCAGTGTAGAACAATGGTTCTTAAGCAAACTAAAAACGACTTAAAATTACATAATAATTTGAAATAAAATAGAGCAAAATCCTGAAAAAAAATTAATGTAACCTGAGAATATATTAATATACCAGAATATATATTTATATAATATATTGTTTTTTAATTTACCAGCATTCCTAATTTCTGTTAATAAAAAAGTTTGAAAACAAGCAAAGTTATCATAATTTTAGCAGAAATAGCATAGGAAATATCTTAGCTTTAAAATAAATGTGGACACTGATGCAAAAATAACATTAAAAATGTTGTTCAGCCTGATATAAAAACACACAAAATAGTAAAAAAAACATTTGAGTGATGGCATAAAATCTTTCCCCACTTACCATGTAGTCTTTTCTTTTGAATAGCGGATACCAGGCACCTTCCCCACGCGTCTTACCACCATGCGCAGGCGATTATTTCCTGTCAGGACTTTTACGGCACTGCTCATGGTGATGCTCTCCAGACTTATGCCATTCACCTCGACCAGCTTATCCCCGACACACAAGCCTGCCAACTCTGTAATGTGGAATGAGGAAACAAAATCCCACTGACTTGAAATTCACCAACAGCTTATACATACTTTGTTTTAAGATGTAATAAATCTTAAATCTCAAATGCAAATCTCAGTCCTGTGTCCTCATCAGCTGTAACCCCCTCTGTGTACCTGCAGAGCTGTCGTCCTCCACCTTGCTGACAAAGATGCCCAGGCCGTGTTCAGAGCCTCCCCGCACACTGAAGCCCAGCCTTCCATCCTCACTTTTGTCCACAGTAATTGTGTGGATGTCTTCACTGTCATCCCCACCTATTGTGCGCCAACATCAAACGCAAATAGAATGTTTATTTATTTATTATATCATGGATTCCTTCAATGTTTTTGCTCCTTAGCAAAATATAATATGGTATGTTATATATAATATCATATCATATATGGAATGTCTATTTACACTAAGTGCAAACAGTCTGCTTTGATGGCAAAGGATATTAACACTTACTCTGCACACCAATGTGTGGTACAGTTAAACAACATTGTAAAAGACACGTTAAACAACAGTTCCAATGGTGTAGGTATTAAAACGCGTATAAGTTACTTTTGACGCAATCGACCCGAGTTCAAGTCCGCCTTTTGCCAAACTCATTCTTCTCCCGTCACATCACATATCACATCGGAAAGGCATTTCAATAAAAATGAAGGAAATTACCAAAAAAAAAAAGAAAAAAGGAAAATAGCATGCCTCACGAATGTTGTTTATTGGTTGGGGTTAAGGGTTAGTGCAGGGAGGGCTTTTTTGTCCCAAAGCAGCACCCATTTTATAATTTGTTTAAAAAAATTATAATTTACGCTCGATACGTTATTATTGCATAATGTTTTAAAATGTAGCTACTGCAATACTGAGGTGTCGATTTCTGCCACTATTTGCATTAAGTAGTATAAATAGCATGTAACTACTATTATTGCAAAGACCATATTTACATAGTGTAAATAGCATGTCGCTAAAAATACTGCTATTTTCACTTAGTGTAAATAAAACCTATTGCTATAGCCGCTGCCTATAATATAATATAATATGTTCTTTCAAAAACTAAACTTCTTTATGTTTTTTTTTTGTTGTTTTTAACTGTAAGAAATGTCAGCCAACAATTTTATGGCATTCGGCCCTAACCCTTTAATCTCATTTAAAAAGCCTCATACCCATTCTGTGTGTCATTTCTTAGTTTCATAACACTGTACTCTTATTGTCCTAGGGATGCACAATATCACAGGGATCTGGTTGATACTATTAAGTAGATAATAGTATTCAGGTTATGGCCGATAACACATAAATGGCAGATTTAAAAATATATACTATATAGTTTATTTTTCTTATTTATTCTAAAACGAACTAAAATTAACCATTTTTATGTCCAATATGAACTGATACAAACAAACCTAAAAAACTCTTATATTAGTTAATAACTGATTATATTATTATATTTTTAGTATTATATACTATTACGTTTTAATGCTTAAATGGAATAAATATTCTTTAGAAACTATTACCTCAGCCCGATATCATAAAAAATGTATCTGTTAAGTTGGCAAATTTGTAGGAATTTGCATGATTTGATGCTTTGACAAGTGGCTTTGTCTCTTTGGATAAAAGCATCTGCTAAAAGCATAAATTTCAATTCACAAAAAGATTATTTTTAGCATAAAACCAAAGGCCTGTTCACACCAAGAATAATAACTATAAAGATAACTTTATTAGCATCCACATATTGTCTGTTTATTCTAAGCACAGGCTCTGCTTAGAATATTAGAATAATTCTCAAACTCATTATGATTCTGATTAGGTGTCAATATCAGCCCCTTTCATATATGAATACCAATATATTGCGGTAAAATTACCAGAACGACTTTAGCAGTAAATACAGAAATGGCAACAATGTTCAGTCTTTTTACCAGTAAAGCACCATTTACACATCAGTTTCAAAATAGCGGTGAACTCTGTGACATCACTAACTGTAAACGGCCTCTAAACGGCTGCGCCTACCAGTGTTGTGTTTGTAAACATGGAGGGGTATACGCTGTCAGTGTTTTAGTTTATGTTTTCATTTTTGTGTCAAACGTTCACATTCATGCAGCTGCTTTTGGCTCAGAGACTGTGTATTGAATGACTTAAAAATGAACTACACAACACGGAGTAAATGCATCATCTGCATCAGAATGTTATGATTGGCCCAGAGTAGAGATTAGTGCATTCTGAACTTGTACATGCTCATACCAGTAATCTTGTTCTGCATTCACACAGTGCACATTGCTGGTAATTTACTGGTAATATTACAACATATCTCATACTGGGAACGAATTTATCGGTATTCTTGAAAAGGTCCTGTTCACACATGATTGCTTAATGGTAATTTACCAGTAATCTACCACTAAAGACTGCATGTGTGAAAGGTGCTAATCTTTCTGAAAGTGATTCCAACTATTTTGTTTTTCTGTGCTTTTATCGGTATAGCTATGGTTTTAGAACTTTATCTTTATTATTATCTTTATAGTTGTTATCCTTGGTGTGAACAGGCCTAAAGTCTTCATATCCACCACTAAACCTAAAGGGGCATAGGCAGATTTTGTGAAAACAAAACATACAAATGACAGTGTACAAAATTCTACATATTCCCCACTAATTTGCCAAAACATAAAATAGCTGATCTAAATCATGTCAAGGTGCAAACTTTTGGAGACTCACCGTCAACAGGTGCATTGATGAGGATGACCCTGCCCATAGGAGAGGAAGATCTCACTCCTCTCTGGCGCTGCTGCTTCTTGTGCAGGTAGCGTGGTAGAGTCGAAGTGCCTGAGGACCCTGGCTGGGCACTGGGATGAGCCCCATTCGTCATGTCTTTGCGTGCCGTGTCAGACGAATGAGCCATGGCAAAGTGCCGACCTCCCCTCTAACCCTCATCCAGGGCCTGAGCTTCTAAAGGGAACGAGGGTGGAGTGGGAAAACTCGAGGTCCGGTGGGTCAATACCAGTCACAAGGATTAGCGTCCACAGGATTAGATCCACAAATCCACTGCAGTGGTGCAGGAAGAAGCTGCTATGGAACCAGCATTGTTCACTTTAGAATACAAGCCATGTTGTGACTTGTCTTCACAGAGTGAATTGATCCAAAGGACTCCGACATAATTCTAATCATTTCATGAAGCAGCTCACGAACAAATTCTATTATCCAAGACGTGGCAGAGCAAAGTGTATCCTTATGTGCATTGTTCGGAAGAGAGTCTTAGAAAAATAGAGGATGTGTAATAGTGACTCAGGTCTTTTTGTTGACTTGAAAGTCTGCTGGTTAGACTGGGGCATTGGGCTGGAGTCCCTCCTTACTGCCAGTGGAACTTTGCTTGGCAGAAGTCAGTCATCTGGTCCTCCCAGGCCTCAGTGTCTCACCTTTACCTGCCAGTGATCCAAGACGACAGAGAAAGATCTGTGAGAACCCAGCCGCGCAATGACTAATTTCCCATGGGAGGTAAAGTGATATCAGCAATTATTGCATTCTGGAAAGCTAAGGGTTGCACTGTTTCCACAGCAAGAGATACTGAGCCAATGTGGAACACTAATGGGTTAAGATGTACTTTTTTAACCTGTGAATGCATAAAGGGTGTTGCCTCAGCAATGTCATTTACATATTCAAATGAGGTCAAAAGTTTACATACACTTTGCAGAATCTGCAAAATGTTAATTATTTTACCAAAATGAGAGGGATCATTCAAAATGCATGCTATCTTTTTAATTTAGTACTGACTTGAATAATATATTTCACATAATTACATATGGTCCACAGGAGAAAATAATAGTTGAATTTATAAAAAAGAAACCTGTTCAAAAGTTTGATTCTTGATTCTTAATACTGTGCTGTTACCTGAATGATCCACAGCTGTGGATTGTTGTTGTTTTTTTTTGTTTTTTTTTTGTGGTAGTTGTTCATGAGTCCCTTGTCTGTCCTGAACAGTTAAACTGCCCATTGTTCTTCAGAAAAATTCTTCAGGTCCCGCAAATTCTTTGGGTTTTAGACATTTTTGTGCATTTAAACCCTTTCCAACAATGACTGTATGATTTTGAGATGCATCTTTTCACAATAAGAACAACTGAGGGACTCATATGCAACTATTACAGAAGTTTCAAACACTCACTGATGCTTCAGAGAGAAAAAACATGCATTAAGAGCCAGGGGGTGAAAACCTTTTTAATTTGAAGATCAGGGTAAATTGAACTTATTTTGTCTTCTGGAAAACATGTATCTTCTGTAGCATCTAAAGGACAGTACTAAATGGAAAAAACTATGATTTTTAGGCAAAATAAGAAAAAGGTACACATCTTCATTCTGTTCAAAAGTTTACACCCCTTGCTCTTAATGCATCGTTTTTCCTTCTTAAGCATCAGTAAGTGTTTGAACCTTCTGTAATAGTTGCATATAAGTCCCTCACTTTATTAGCACCCAACAAGTGAAGATGGATCTCAGAATCATTTAGTCAGTGCTGGAAAGGGTTCAAATACACAAAAAAGAACATTTGTGGGACCTGAAGGATTTTTATGAAGAACAGCAGGGAGTTTAACTGTTAAGACAAGGGACTCATGAACAACTATCACTAAAAAAAAGAAAAGAAAAAAAGCACAGCTGTGGATCATTCAGGTTTACAACACAGTATTAAGAATTAAGCACATGTAAACTTTTGAAGTGGCTCATTTTTGTAAATTCAACTATTATTTTCTCTTGTGGACTATATATAAATGCCTGTAATGTGAAATATCTTATTCAGGTTAGTAGTAAATAAAAAATAACATGCATTTTGTATGATTTTGGTAAAATAATTAACATTTTGCAGATTCTGCAAGGTGTATGTAAACTTTCTGACCTTTTATTTTCACTTTTGTATTTAGTTTTTAAGTAACATTTCTATGACTAAAAGTGCATTCCATCACATATAACATCTTTCATACAATATATCACCAGAACCAGTACCAGTAGTTTTTTTTTGTTTTTTTTAAATAGCGATAATAAAGAGTCAATAGGTCTAAGTGGCCAGTATGAAAATCTCTTTCCCTCAGAAGGAAGCAGTGCAGAATTTCCGTCAAATAGACTTTTTGAGTCAGATCTGCTGGTTCTTTCTGACAGAATCATAATTACATAATTTGCAAAAGTTACCAGAAAATTAAATTTTCTCATGTAAACACACAGGTTATAGTTATTAGTATAAATATCACTTTACTGTATTTGTACATGTAAAGTAATCAAATGACTAAAACTATTTTTAAAAAACGAAACGTGTATAATCAAATTCTTAAATTATTCCTTTACCCTAATGGCAACGACAAACACAGGATCCACTTTCCTTGAAGAAACCTATTGAACCCAGTGCGTGTCATCTTGACCCCTTATCCTTTCGTATAGATTTTTTGGTCAGATATTCTATGGTCAAAAGAAACTGAAACTGGTAAAAGAAACTGGCGTTGTCATTGTTAGTCTACAGGAAGTTGGCACTGACGACTTGACTGTCTTATCATCAGCACCTCGGACAGCGCTCAAGCAACAGGTTGCGTAAAGCGCACCGAAACGCTTCAGTAAACAACATAACAAGACAACATTCTCTGAGTCAGAGATAAATATAGTCTCAACTTCCCACAATAGTTAGACTAGTTTAAATGAATGGTGGAGAGAAGTTCTCACAACTATACAAAGATCGTCTTAAGGCACAGGTGCAGTCAACAAGTTATTATGAAATTACTTGCAGTACCAGTAATTATCATCCTAAATAAAAACTTATTTCATATTATTTACATATCGCACTTAGCCTGTTGCTAGTGTGATGCATAAAGAGCTAAAAAACAAAGTTGGATGAAGTTAAATGCCGTTACCTGTCTCCATGTTGTGCCGCATGACCTCACCTGAGACAAAGACAATATTAGCCTCCTTTAAGCCCGCCTCTCAGGGCATGTGATTGGATTATGTGCAGCAGCTCAGAAGGACACTGCATTAACTCATTCGGTCCAGTGGTTGACAATCGTCACTCATAGTATAAGAGTATTATATGAATAGTGGTCTTGTGGAACAAGTACAGATCCAATTAAGTCTCACGTTGGTCTGCAGGTACTTTCCATCAGACATTAAATGAAACGCATTTTAACAAGATGTAGTCTTTTGTGGTTAAATGATCTATCATGATTAAATGGTTAATTAAATGATCAACTGCCAGAGGATTTCTTTTGATCAAACGGTGAATGTGAATTTGTCTTCAGGATAAACTGTAATTGATCCCCTTTGGAGCATCAAGGAGATTGGAACATCTTTCATGACACTATACTGCCAAGTAGTGGTCATTTAACGACACTACTATTCTGTGAATTTGGTTTTTAAGTGGGTATGAACTAGTATTGTCTTGCAGCGTAAATTGAATTCGCCACTGAAATTAATAATTAACTTTAATGTACCTTTAATGTATCTATTATATACGTAAATTTCTGTTTAGGCATCTTTTTCACTAGATTCATGTTATTTTAAATGTGTTGTAAGCGTTTATTTTGATACCTTATGACTGAAATATATGTTTTTGAGATATTACACCTGTCTGTGATAATCATATGCTCTGCAAATATGTAAAAACAGAGTTAGCAGAGCGGCCCGCCCTTGTTTAACCAATCAGAAACGTTCTTTGCCAGTCACTCATTTTGCCCGGAGTGCTTCTCTGGAGCCTGGAGGGCGGGATTTTGTAGCAAGTGCCCTCACTGCGGACTGTAACGGGAAGACGTATGGCTTAGAGGGCGCGTGGATAAATAATTCGGTTGATATCTGCCTGAAATCGTTAAAAAGTCGCTTAGAGCTTTTTCAAAAACCTGAAAACCCCCATTAGAGCAACTAAACGTCTGTAGAGGTTAGGCGCTACCAATGACCTATCTCAGGAAATCACGATCAAATAACCAATCATAATTCAGCTTTCATTTACGCCCGCCTTCAGAACCAACCACCAATCACAGCGCAGCTCTCTTCCACGCCCAGTCTCCCGAGCCAACTGTAGATCTCTCTACTCTAAACACCGCCTTTTTTCACACAAAAAAGTGTTCGTTCCTCATTTCAAGCATCTAGTGCAGATTTTCAAGGCAAGACCGGAAGTGCGTTCAGTATATTGTCATCACGCAAAGGAAAGCAGTCAGTACTGAGGTCATCTGCTTCAAGGTGCACCTGAGCGTTACCTGTGGTGTTTTAGCAAGGTCTGTGTCGGATATTTTATTGCATAACTCTCTAAACAAAAATGCAAGCTTGTTTGTTTTGATATGGTTGTTGTGTTCATTCATGTACGTGAGATTATGTTGAAGCTAGCTAACGGTTTACGGTATTTTAGCTTCTTGAAGGGGATTTGAGTTTGCTTATGATTACATTACTTACTTTACAAGTGAAAATAGCACATAACAAAGCTTAACAAAGTGTCAGCTTCGGTCGAATGAGATGAAACTCATTTCATAGGTAATGTCGGTATTTTGCATGTCCTTGTCAGTTTACATCACCAGCAGAGCAGTTAGCATTAGCTGACGTTACAATAGTTGTAAACATGCTGTTTATATCGCTCGCTTTTCATGGTAGATAAACATTAGCAATTTTGTTAGTTAATAAACAGTTTAGTTACGTACTATCTGCAGTAAACAGCTGTGTAAGTTCAACAGCTCCGGCTAGTCCTTCCTCTTTTTATATTAACGTTATATATTGCTAATCTCACATGTTCATCTGTCAGGCATTATTGTTTACATACGTGTAATAAGCTGTAGGCGCATTAATAAGCATAAACTTAATGAGACAGGGTTCATCCTGTTTATTAGTAAGTGTGATATAAGAGCTGTTGCTTAAATGTCCTTAGTCATAAATTTTCTTAGTTTTACTTTTGAAACTTTTATTTTATTACCCACCACAACTATGTTGGCGTAGCTGCAGTTCAACATTCATCATGACAGATATCTCAATCATTTGTTCTTCACTGTAAAATTACTTTGTTCCTACAAATCAGGTTTAACAACTACTAAACCCCTTTATATTTCTTATATTTTTTTGTAGTATATTTAATCACTATAACCCAGATTTCTTTGTGGAATTCACAGAAACCGATAGGATGTCTGGAGATTTGCCTCTGAATATCAACATTAAGGAACCACGATGGGACCAGGGCACGTTTATGGGCCGAGCTCAGCACTTCTTCATGGTGACAGACCCCAGAAATGTGCTATTGTCCAGTGAGGTTTTGGAGGATGCAAGAGTTACTGTGGAGAACTACAGGTCTGTGATCCATCCCTCTGGTTTTTTAATGAGGTATCTGTGAAATTTAGGGGTGAAATCCTGTACTTTAGCATAAAGTGGAAACTGTCGCAATACCAATCACAACATTAGTGGACTACAGTAATTACTACAGTAATTAACAGTAAGTACAGTAAGTAAACCTGCTGATCCCAATCTTTTTAATGGTTGTGTGTACGTGTGTGTGTGTGTGTGTGTGTGTGTGTTTACCTCCTCTAATGACCTGTGAAGTCTTACTAATGGCTGTTTTCAAACACTCCCCCATCTTCCATTGGTCAGACAAACAGATGCCAGTCCCACCCCAAATGCCATTGGTCAGTGCTGCTGGTTGAGATGCTCAAACAAAAATAGCAATGTTTTGAAAGTGCCACAGAGCTTTTCAGAGGAATCAACCTACGAAAGTCTTACTTATGTCTCTCTAAATTAAGCTGGGATAGGAAAATTACACACTTCCTCTTTAAATACTGTTTCAGTTCTTTTTGCGGTTGTCTATTTATCATATGATCAGTCTGTGTTACATTATTGTTTTGATGTGTTACTCTTGCTGTACTGCTGTGCCCTCCTTTGCAGGTTGGGAGTAGTGAAGCCTGGGCTAACAGAAGATCAACTGTGGAGGGCCAAATACATCTATGACTCTGCTTTCCACCCAGACACAGGAGAGAAAATGCTGCTAATTGGACGCATGTCTGCACAAGTGCCCATGAACATGACCATTACGGGTTGCATGCTTACCTTTTATAGGTAAGCACACTGTCACAGTGGATCGCTCTGGGTAGAAAATGTATATCGATCTGAAAATATAATACAATAAAGCCAGAAAAGGAAACTGAGTAAAACTTTCCATGGCCTGGGATAAATATCCCGGCTCAGTTCTGTGAATACTTCCTAAATGAGTCATCATGGAAAAGACGGCACTCCTAGTGAATAGCTTGGTGGGTTTTTTTTTTTTTTTCAGGGTTAGGTTGACTGTTTTATGGTAGTACTTTGTGCTCTTAAAACATTGATCAAGAGTTAAAAGAATACTATGACTAAGGTTGTAAAAAATATATATTTCTAATCTAGAAGAAGTGTGGCATTTTTGGATCAGTGAGTCATCTGGAAATGAGTCATTTTAAACAAGACCAACATGTGACTGAAATTACAGCCTCGTTAGGAAGATTCTTATGACTGCAGCATTGTCTATGAAATGTTTTTAAATTAAAAATAGTCTCATAATATTTAAAAAAAAAAAAAAATCTCTTCTTTTAATTTAAGTCTTTCTCTGTGTTATCAGGACGACCCCAGCAGTGGTGTTTTGGCAGTGGGTAAACCAGTCCTTCAACGCCATTGTCAACTATACTAACCGCAGTGGAGACGCACCAATCACCATGAAGTATGAGGGCTAAGATCACTACTAGAAACAATCTAGATGCAGGTTTCTATATGAAGGCCTCATGGCAGCCTCCTCTTGTTGCTGTGATGTGTTTCGCCCACACTATGTTGGTATATGGCACAATTTAGTTTTCTGAAAGCTGTTGCATGAGCCAGACTGCCATGATGACACAAATGCTGGAATCTGTTCCACTTGTATTCCATGAACTTCCATGGAGCAGAGATGTCAGTGTTTCATGATCACTACACATTCTGAATACAGGCAGATTCAGACAGCATGCTCATTTATTTATGTTTCCATTCTGATCATGTGTTTATTAGCAGTTTATCATCTAACAATGTAATTGCCTGAATATTTTTTTTCACTAAGCATCACTTGCTGAATTCACAGGTTATGCAGTGAGGCTTGTATTGTTTTAATATTGTTTATGACACATGCTTCAGGGATGAACACATCATAGCATCAACATCAACATCATAGCTTTTTCTAAACCCAAGTCTTGTAGAAGAAAGTTGTGCATTCTGTAGTATCAGTAATTATGAGCTCCATGAGAAATATTAGTGGTACTGATATGCTCAGAAATACTTATAACATGTATTTTATTTGAACTTTTGCAGTCAGCTTGGAGCAGCCTACGTGAGTGCTACCACTGGAGCTGTAGTAACAGCCCTTGGACTGAAGTCTCTGACCAAGGTCTGTCCTTTCACTAAACATTTATAGTTAAGAGTAAAAAAAAAAAAGATTTCCTGTACATTTACTCACCCCTATGTCATCCAAAACGATCTGTCGTTTTTCGAAAAAAAATATACTTTTTAACCACAAATGCTCGTCTTACACTAGCTCAGAATCCATGATTTCACGCATTACGTAGTTATGTCGGAAAGGTAGCACGTGACGTAGGCGGAAGTACCGACCCAGTGTTTACAAAGTGAACATGCAAAAAACCCATTGGCTCCCACTGAAGTTCACTATATGTAGAAAAATCCTCAAATGTTTTCCTCAAAAACCTTCATTTTTTTTTTGATTAAAAAAAAAGACATGAACATCTTGGTGACATGGGGGTGAGTAAATTATTAGGAAATTTTAATTTAGGAGTGAACTAATCATTTAAGATATCAGTTTACTACTCACTATTGTTTTTATTTATATATTTTTATATGTTCAGCATGTATTCAACATTTTGGAGTCAATTTTTGGTGATGATGTGAACAGTCTCTTATGCTGCATTTATTTGATCAAAATTATTGACATTTTATTACAATTTAAATGTTTTTTTTATTTTTTTAATTACTTTAAATAATATTTTCTCAGCAGCTATTAATTCAAGTCAGCAAAAGATGTCTAAAAAAAATAAAATTTAGACAGTGGTTAAATTTTTATCTTTATTACCCCATGCAAAAATTTAGTTTACCTCTTTTTTGGCTTGCTGACACTTGTTTTTATATCTAGACAATTTATGGCAGCAGTGACTTGAAATATCTTATCTTTTCTTAGCACTTGCCAGCTATTATGGGGCGTTTTGTTCCATTTGCTGCAGTGGCAGCAGCAAACTGTATAAACATACCCTTCATGAGACAAAGGTAAGTGAGAACTTTTTTAATTACTAAAATAAGCATATGTTAGTGTTGAATTAACCATTGAATGAATTGTTCTACAGAGAGCTGAAGCATGGTATTCCTGTTACTGATGCTGAGGGAAACCGTCTCGGAGAATCAAGTCAAGCTGCTCAGCAAGCTATCGTACAGGTGGTGGTGTCTCGTATTGGCATGGCAGTGCCAGCCATGGGTAAGCTTTTTGTAGATGTTATTCATGTAAAAAATTAGTTTCTCTACATTTTGATGTTTTTTTTTTTTAAAAATATACAATGGTGGCCAAAATTATTAGAACATTAGTATTTCACCAGCTAAAAAATGGTTTTAAGTCAGTTATTTTTGTCTTTTGCTGTATTGTATCAGTAGGAAATATCAGTTTAAACTTCCAAACATTCATTTTGCCATTAATTGTAATAATCCAGTTGCACAAGGAGTCTGACAACAGCCAGTGCTCTACACTGAGATCTCACCATCATCCAGTCTGTCTGGAATGACATGAAGAAACAGAACAAACTGAGACTAAATCTGGAACAACTGTAGCAACGTCTCCAAGATGCTTCAAGAAACCTACCTGGAAAGCTACCTGAAAAACTATGTGCAAATGCACCTAGAACAAAAGCTGCTTTAAACGCAAATGTTGATTTAATTTAGTTACAAGAAGTTAATTGATAAATAAAATCTGTTTATGACATTAGTTTTGACAGCATCCTCATTTTACAGCATTTTTACACAAGTGCCTGTAGCTTTGCAGGTAGGTTTCTTGAAGCATCTTGGAGATGTTGCCACTGTTCTTCTAGATTTAGTCTGTCTCCGTTTGTTCTGTTTCTTCATGTCATTCCAGACAGACTGGATGATGATGAGATCAGATGTCTGTGTGGAGCACAGGCATTGTCAGGCTCCTTGTGCAAACAAAAATCTCACTGGATTATTACAATTAATGGCAAAATGAATGTTAAGAAATGTAAACTGCTATTTCCTACAGACACACTACAGAAAGAGATAGAAATAACTGACTTTAAACCATTTTTTAGCTGGTGAAAATACTAGTGTTCTAATAATTTTGGCCACCACTGTATTTAATCACTAAATTGTTTTCATCTACCTCTTATAAAAAATAAAGTAAGATAAAGTAATTAAAAATGAAATTAAGTGTGTTGTGAATTTTCCCTTAAACAGCTATTCCTCCAGTTATCATGAATGCCTTAGAGAAGAAGGCCTTCCTGAAGGTAATGAACCACAAACACACCCATTTCAAGCATCTATCAGAAAAAAAATGTGTTTTTAAACAACTTCATATCAATTTCTCAGCGGTTCCCGGTTCTCAATGCCCCTATACAAGTTGGACTTGTTGGACTCTGGTGAGTTTTTAATCACAATTTTGTTCACTATGCAATCATGGTTTAAAACGGTGAATGAATGACTTATTTTAAACATCCACCTCCACAGTCTGGTGTTTGCCACTCCACTGTGCTGTGCTCTGTTCCCACAGAAGAGGTGAGTGCTTCAAATTTAGATCCACTTTTGCTATGGTTTGTTTGACATGCTGATTCGGGTTGTTTTTCTGTCTCTGTGAAGTTCTATGAAGGTGAGCGGCCTGGAGCCGGAGCTTCAAGAGAGGATACGACAAAACAATCCTCACATCACTACGGTTTATTTCAACAAGGGTCTGTAGAGAGATCTAGGTTGCAGCCCATGTTGATGTCCTCCACTGCACTGGAGGTTAGTGGGCACAATTTGAAGGGTAGAACATATTTATTTTTGTTTTGCTGTTCTGAGTTATATATATATTTTTGTCAATTTTACCCCTGTTATTGTACTATCCAAAATGATCATATGTACAGTGAAGGTCAAAACTTGCTGCTGGATTTAGTTAAAGATGCTTGAATGCTAACTGCTGCATTGCTTTACACCTTCATCTTATAGACTTATTTGTCAGTATATTCATTGCTTTCACTTATTCTAGATTATCATTTTTTTCACTAGTGGCTCAGAACTAAGATTTCAGCTTGTGGTTTAAATGTCTATCCAACTCAACTCACCCATGTACGTTGTTACTAAAGACAGTTGCAGAAATTAGGTTTTCAACTTTATTCTGCTAAGAGGAGTATTTCCACCTTTCACACTCCACTGTGTGCCCATTAAGTGCACTTATGCAGTGAATGCAGTGTGCTTTACTCTGTATGCTACAAAAGAAGCCCTAAGATGTGCAAACACTCCGTCATAAGCACATCACTGATTTCACTTTCTACAGGCCATATTTCATTATTTCTGTTTAAGCCTTATGCCTGTGTGGTTTGAAGTCATCGCTAATGTCTCAGAGACATTTGGTTGTGTCGATTGTAGTTTGTGTAATGTTATTGAAGAAGGTCAAAATGATATTTATTGGAATACGTAATACTTATTAGCATTTGTGATTGTATGAATAATTTCCCCAGGAAGAACAGAATGTGTCTGGACGCTTAAAACAAAAGCACTACATCTCAGGCAGCAAGAGCACATAAAAAAAAAAGAGTTAGCTCATGTTCAGTAGAAGAAATATTCTTGTTTGGAGTATAAAGGAAAAGTTGCTTTGATCATGTATTAAATCTCAGACCTTTATGGGAACAACAATCAGATTTATTGTTGTCATGGGGGAATCTATAATGTGTTTTATTAATAATATATATATATATATATATATATATATATATATATATGATGATGTCAGTCATAGTGTCTGTAGTATATGATACAACCATTAGTAAGTTCACTACCCTTTGGTCCTGTAACCTGAGCGTGTATGATCAAACTTGTTTTCTCTGACATATTGTGGTAATGTGTACGTGTGTGTAGTTTTTTTTCCTGTCTGGTTCCTATTGTTTTTGTGGATGAAGTTAACCTTTACAGTGTTTTTGTTGCCATCACACTCTCACAACTGCTTTTTGGGTGCACACACAGCACAGACTTGTCGTTATTCTCATCATGTCCTCTAAGAGGCAGCAGAGATCTTTTGTTTTTTGACTTAAGCACTGCATTGTAGGCAGATAATTTAGCCTAATATCTAAGCACATTGTTACGCAAGTATGCTGTTGAAAGAGGTAGCCCAGTTGAAAGCAGTTAGGAATTGATGCACAAACTCTGTTACTATGATGGTAGTTCAAAAACACGTCTAGGTTTGATATAGAGAAGTGTTGGATATGTTATGCAAATATGACTATTTGATTGTGATTTATACTAAACGCTCTGATTTTTTCCTGTGATGTCCTGTTACACAAAATATCACAGACCAGTTCAACCACCTAGCATCAAGACTTGTTCTTCCTTTCAAAACGCAGTGTACCAGCAGATAAGTTCATTTCAGTAATGTTCACAAGTGTCACAATGTTTATAGTGATGCTCAAAATAATAAACACAGAATTCCAAATTTTAACTGACAGACGTACTGTCAGTACTGTCATAGCATCCTCAACCACACTGACCCAGCTTAATATCAGCAGTACACCAAATTATTTAGCAAAGGTGAAGATCGAATACTTTTGAAAATTTAATGATTGTAATTGCACTAGAGCATGACAATGTTATTTGGATGTTAAATCATAATGTTACAGCTGTACACAAAATATGTTAATGAACTTACAGTCATCATGTATTGTTTTCTATATGCAGTTATAACATTATGGTTGTCCATCAAATAGTGTTATGTCAATCATAATAGATTAAATCAAAAATAAAGATAGTCACACCAAATAAGATTATGATTCCCTGCACATGCTTGATGCTTAGAGCACATATTTATTGACAGGTTTCCTATAGTGTGGAAAGTGCAGACAAATGCAAGTGCAATAATTGGTGTGATGTAACTTGCATATAAATGTTGCACCAGGAAGACCCACTTCAGCACAATTATTCTAGTTATTATTATTGGTGCTCATTGTGTTTTATTTTTCCATCATTTTATATTGTTTTGTTAAATCCTTGTGTGTATTTTATCTGGAACAATGTAATAAAGATATTATACTATGCATGAGACTATATTTTGTTTGTCAGCTTTTGCTATAGAGCAGCGTTTTGCTTAGAAAGAATTGATAAGGTATTTGGTCTGTCCACCTTATTTTTCATGTAAGATGGGCACGGCCATTTATAATATTTATGCTTCTGGCTTCCGGTCTCAAATGCATCCAGCTATTTTTAGTAGGGATGCACCGATACCGAGCTCCTGTACTCGTACTCGTTAAAATGCCCCGATACCACATGCAGGCAAAGAAACACCGACAGCAAAACAACAGACAGCACAATGGAGTCATTGGAGATTAAGGATGTCTGCGAAGTATATGTATGCAAGTAATATAATGTTAAAGATTCAGTATTCAGCTTGTATAACTGGTGCGCGTCAGCTGATAGGCAAAGCACGCACATTGGATTGAGCGCGCGGCGGCCAAGATGTGCGGGCTTGTCGAGTTAATATCCCGCCTTGACATCACTGGAAAGTTTGTAGTTCGGTGAGGTATGTCAAAAACAATTGAAGTAAATCAATGCACAAGTTATTTAACGGTATAGAGAGAGAGGGAGTGAGAGTGAGAGATAGAGAAAGAGCGCGCGCTGTTGTGTGATCTTTATTGATGTTCGCATATTTCGCACACGCATCTTTTGGATTAAAACAAATTTGTAAGTATAAAATGCTATTTGTAAGTTTAATGCTATTAAATTGAAGATGATATACCATAGAGCAAGAAAAAAAAAACAGTGAAAGTAACAAAACACATTTAATGGGCATAATTAAGTGTAGAAATAAAAATAACTAAGGGATATATAGTCAACCCAAAAATTATTTAGACAGCAGATATACACCATCTTTTGATCATTTTTGATATATGTATATATATATATATATATATATATATTTTTTTTTTTACTAGGGTGCAGGACACAGTTTATGATAATGTGATCTAAATAAATTTTGGTAAATTAATAAATTTGATAAATTAAGTTGACCAACTAACATTATACATATTCTTTTAGTTTCTGTACCCTATATTTTACAAATCTACCGTTAAATTTTAAAATATCGGTATCGGTACTCGGAATTGGCAAGTACCACAAATAAAAGTATTGGTATCGGGCACGTACTGGAAGAAGTGGTATCGGTGCATCCCTAATTTTTAGCTGTACAAAACAGCTTGTTTTGATGCTTCACATTGCAAATTGGTGTATCTTATGATTTTACTTTAATGTATTATCTTAATTACGAGCACACTGGTTGTTATTCTTCTCGTAATTTCCCTCTTGCAGCTAACGAACTAGAAGTCTGACCATTCAAGATATGGGTGAGTTGTTTCTTTATTAAAATAGATTTGGAGAAAGTTAGCATACACTTATGGGTCCTCTGTAGTGAATTGGTGATAAACAGCTGATAAAAAAAATTCACAAGTTATCCATGTGACTCCAGTCATTTTGTGAAGTAAAGCGGAATGTTTGTAACAAATTAATTAAGAGATTTTTAACTTAAAAGTACGTGTCTTGTCTAAATCAGGAGAGAAATATGCACAAATCAAGCAAGAGTTCTCAACAATAAAGACAAAGACATTTGAAGAAAAAAAAAAAAAAATATATATATATATATATATATATATATATATATATATATATAGAAAAGGCAGAATAAATAAGCTTTCCGTCAAAGTATGGTTTTGTTAGAATAGGACAATATTTGGCCAAGATACAACTTTGAAGATCTTGCTCGAATCTGAGGTGCAAAAAAAAAAAAAAAAAAAAAAAAAACACCTTTAAACAGAACACCTTTAAAGTTGTCCAAATTAAGTTTTAGCCATGCATATTATTAATCAAAATTTAAGTTTTGATATGTTTATGGTATGACATTTACAAAATATTTTCATGAAACATCATTTTTCCTTAATATCCTAATGATTTATGGCATAAAAGAAAAAACGATCATTTTGGGTATTGTTGGCTATTGCTACAAATATACCTGTGCTACTTAAGACTGGTTTTGTGGTCCAGGTTCACATATGTCAGATGATTTTGATGTGGGATGACAAGTTATTGATTGTTTCAGAAACAACATTTTAAAGGAGAAGTCCACTTCCAGAACAAAGATTTACAGATAATGTACTCACCCATTCTTTCTTTCATGTCTATCTTTCTTCAGTCGTAAAGAAATTATATTTTTGAAGAAAATATTTCAGGATTTTTTTTCCAAATAGTGGACTTCAGTGGTGCCCTGAGTTTGAACTTCCAAATAGTCTAATAGTCAAATAGTTTAAATGCGGTTGTAAACAATCCCACCTGAGGAAGGGTCTTATCTAGCAAAACGATCGGTTATTTTCATAAAAATAATACAATTTATATACTTTTTAATCTCAAAACGCTCATCTTGTCTTTTTTTTTCCAGTTTATGACAGTTAGGGTATGTCAAAAAACTCCCATCTCATGTTCTCTCTGTTTTACCTTTTTTAGGGTGTTTGATCTTCTTTGCATGTTCACTTTGCAAAGACTGGGTCGGTACTTCTGCAGCGATGTAGGATGATTTTGAAATTATTTTTGAAATTGACGGAGAACATACGAGTTTTTCAACATACCCTGTCTTGAACCAGAATACACAGACTTCAGGCAGAACAAGACAAGACGAGCGTTTGAGATTAAAAAAATATTTACATTTTTTGTTTTTTTTATGAAAAGCGATTGTTTCGCTAGATAAGACCCTTCTTCCTCATCTGGGATCATTTACAACCACATTTGGGATCGTTTGAAGCCGCATTTAAACTGCATTTTGGAAGTTCAAATTCAGGGCATCATATCGATCCATTATATGGAGAAAAATGCTGAAATGTCTCCCTCAAAAAACATAATTTCTTTACAGCTAAAGAAAGAAAAACATGAACATCTTGGATGAAAAGGGGGTGAGTACATTATCTGTTAATTTTTGTTGTGGAAGTGGACTTCTCCTTTAAAGTTCAAAGGACTTGATGAATTTGTTTCTTACAATCACAGCTTTTCACTTCACATGACTGCAGCCATTCACTGCAGAGGATCCATTGATGAGCAGTTTATTAAGGGTGAGTAAATTTTCATTTTTTGGTGAACTACTCGTTAATTCAGACATTTTCTGAATCAAACAGCTTCCCCAGATTTCTGTTTAAACGTGATTAAACAAACATAATGCTATCATGAGGGCCGTTTCAAAGTCCTCTGCTATTAAAAAGCAAGCGTACAGTAGGTGGACAAAGAAAAGCACTTTATTACTTATTCAATATACTAATCGGGGATTAGAGCTGAAAGGCTCAGCAGCAAGTTGTGTTGTGCAGAAATATAATTCAAATGTGACCCTGGACCACAAAACCAGTCATAATTAGCATGGGTATATTCGTTTTGGCAATAGCCAAAAATACATTGTATGGGTCAAAATGATCGATTTTTCTTTTATGTCAAAAATCATTAGGATATTAAGCAAAGATCATGTTCCATGAAGATGTTTTTTGTAAATTTGCAATCGTAAATATATCAAAACGTTGTAATTTGTATTTCTAAGAACTTCATTTGGACAAATTCAAAGGTGATTTTCTCAATATTTAGATTTTTTTTTTTTTGCACCCTCAGATCCTAAATTTTCAAACAGTATCTCAACCCCACAAACCATACATCAATGGTAAGCTTATTTATTCAGGTTTCAGATGATATTTAAAAAATTTACCCTTATGACTGGTTTTGTGGTCCAGGGTCACAAATGACTACAACTACAAATGAAGTTTCTCAAAAATGCCAAAGAATCTCAAATGAAGACAACCTGAATTTTCGAGATGACATGTTTATTGTTCATTGTGTCCATCTCTAGCTGAACCTTTGGTTGCTCACTGACCAGAAGCCAGCAGGATTGTAAGCATGTGTTTGCATCAAATCTGCTCTTTCAACATGGAGTTTGGAGACAGACTTTCATTAATACACATACCACAAAAACCAGCAGTGTGGCAGCAGGCAACCAAAGGAACGCAGTATGGGTGAAGAACAACAATACAATGACTCATGTGAAGCTGTTTCTAAAGTGCAAAAACAATATTACTTAATTCCACAACATTAGTTACATTTGTTCATGCTAAAGCACCTAAATTAATATGAGGCC
Organism: Labeo catla; assembly: GCA_012976165.1. NCBI lineage: Eukaryota > Metazoa > Chordata > Actinopteri > Cypriniformes > Cyprinidae > Labeo > Labeo catla. Next base: position 4,121,463 of record VONZ01000003.1, read on the forward strand.
ACATGCAACTCTGTGGCATTGTCACGTAAGTGTATCAGTCAGTGCTAACAATTCAACATAACCTGAGCGTTTCTCTTTATTCACAGCATTAGTAGGAGCAATGAAGTGTGATGAGGTGGATTGTGACTCTAGATCAAAGGGAGAACTTTCCTTAACCTATTTTAATCAAACACCTGACAAACTTAGACAACATCTACTTCTCTACCACGATTTTCTTAGCGGCTTCCAAAACCGACTCTATGCTGACTTTATCTCCAAACTCCTTTTCTCTGTGCTCTAGAAGAACCCCCTGAAAACAATAAAAAAAACAGGATGTGTGAGGACAAGCAAGTGACTGAAACTCTGAAATGCACTGCAAAAGCACTCTCTTGCTTTGTAATGGTTTTATGGAATATCTAATAGATTACCTGTTCACCAGACCCAATGACAAACACCCCACCCAGGATGAAACCTTCTCCATTCATGTTCCCCTGGTAACCTGATTTCCAGGCCCTTATAAAGTTTTGCCAGACTCCCAAACGAATGAAACCAAGCATACCCATCTTCCTCTGTTGTGGCCCATAAAAAGCTTGCTGTGCACAAATAGACACCCAGGAAGAATAATGAATCAATGAATTATGAATTGGATTAAACTGCTTATTCAAGTTCTGGTTTCAAATTCTTTTATTGGTTTTATTAAAAACATCTTCATTTGTGTTTCGAAGATGAACAAACGTCTTACGGGTTTGGAATGACATGAGGATGAGTAACTGATGACAGAATCTCATTTCTGGGTGACCTGAGAATATTTACTAACCTTTTCATCCAGAAAAATCTCCCCTGCAAAGTGAGGCCTGAAGTCCTGGATCTCTGTACCTACATTCTCCTTCACTACAGCATACAGAGGGACCCTGAGCTTATCCAGCTGGGGCTTCAGAGAGGACAGCTCAGCGGCCTCCTGTAGATACATGATCATGTCATCAGCAGCCCCACATGTTCATGTTTAGACTAATGTGTTTATGCTTTTGCCAACTAATAGTAGTGTAGCATTCCTGGCTTCTTTTTGAAGAATAATTCACTCAAAAATTACTCACCTTCAGGCCATTCAGGATATAAATGAGTTTGTTTCTTCATCAGAACAGATTGGGAGAAATTCAGAATTACATCACTTGCTCACCAATGGATCCTTTGCTGTGAATGGGTGCCGTCAGAATGAGAGTCCTAACAGCTGATGAAAACATTACAATAATCCACAAGTAATATACATACTCCAGTCTATCAATTAATGTCTTGTGAAATGAGAAGCTTTGTGTTTGTAAGAAATTCATCATTAAGACATTTTTAACTTACTGAATACTGCAAATTCTGAATCAGGAGAGAAATATACACAGATCAATCACCACTTACAAGCCAAAACACTTCTAAACAAATGTGTCAGTGGATTTTGATGTGAGAGAACAAAAGTTGATAGACAATTTTCACTAAACGAAGCATTATTATGGATTGTGGACTTGTGTTTTGGTCGAACACATTGCGATTCTCTCTTGAATCAATTCTGTCCTTAGTTTTTAACAGCAGATGGCACTGGGTGCTTTGGAAACAGCCGTACTGTTTGCATCCAGTAGCTTAACACACACCACTTGAACCAAAAGTGAATTACAAGTGTTCACAGTGGGCTGTTTACATTCATAAAAGCAGAAAAAAAGTGATGTGCAAGTACATTTACCACTTACATTCTTTGAATTAGCCAAATGCACAAATGCTATTTGTGTGATTAAAAAATACAGGTGCATCTCAAAAAATTTGAATATCATGAAAGTTCTTTTTTTTTTATTGGAACTTATTTTAAAAACTTAAAACTTTCATATATTCTAGATTCATTACATGTCAGGTAAAATATTTCTAAAGTTTTTTTTTTTTTAATTTTGATGATTAGAGCTTACAGCTCATTAAAGTCAAAAATCCAGTATCTCAGAATATTAGAATATTTCCTAAAATCAATCAAAAAAATGGATTTTCCAAAAAAAGAAAAGTTCAAGTTTTTTTTAAAGTATGTTCATTTATGCACTCAAAACTTGGTCGGCAGCTCATATTACAGCAAATGACTTGCTCCTAGCACAAATTACAGCATCAGTGAAATGTGGCACGAAAGTGATCAGCCTGTGGCACTGCTAAGGCACTATTGAACCTTCAGATCATCTGTATATTGTTGGATTGACTGTTTCTCATCGTTCATAGATTCTCAATGGGGTTCAGGACAGGCATGTTGGCTGGTCAATAAAGCACAGTAATATGGTCAGCAAACCACTTAGAAGTGGTTTTTGCACTGTGGGCAGGTGCTAAAGTCCTGCTGGAAAAGGAAATCAGCATCTCCATAAAGCTTGTCAGCAGATGGAAGCATAAAGTTCTCCAAAATCTCCTGGTAGATGGCTGCATTGACTTTGCACTTGATAAAACACAATGGACCAACACCAGCAGACGTCACGGCTCCCTAAATCATTACGGACTTAAGAAACTTCACACTGGATTCAAGCAGCTTGGATTCTGTGCCTCTCCAGTCTTCCTCCAGACTCTGAAGCCATGATTTCAACATGAAATGCAAAATTTACTTTTATCTGAAAAGAGGACTTTGGACCACTGAGCAACAGTCCAGTTCTTTTTCTCCTTAGCCCAAGTAAGATGATTCTGACATTGTTTCTGTTTCAGAAGTGGCTTGGTAGCCCTTTTCCTGAAGACGTCTGAGCGTGGTAAGGCTTCTTGACTCCAGCTTCATTCTACTCCTTGTGAAGCTCTCCCAAGTGTTTGAATTGGCATTACTTGACAGTATTCTCAAAAGTGCAATGTCATTCTGTTGCTTGTGCACCTTTGCCTACCCAATTTCTTCCTTCCAGTCAACTTTGCATTTAACATGCTTTAATACAGCACTCTGTAAGTGTGCTCAGTAATGACCTTCTGTGACTTACTCTCTTTGTGGAGGGTGTCAATAATTGTCTTTTGGACCATTGCCAAGTCAGCAGTCTTCCCCATTAGCGTGGTTTCAAAGAACAGGAGATACCCGGAATTTATACTGTGGGGATGGTCATTTAATGAAACACATATTAGAAATATTCTAATATTTTGAGATACTGAAATTTTTGACTTTCATGAGCTGTATGCTCTAATCATCAAAATTAAAACAAAAAACGTTTGACTTTTCATGATATTCTAATTTTTTGAGATGCACCTGTAGTCTACAGCACCATCTGCTGTTAAAACCTAATCTCAGAATCAACACAGAGATTCTGAGATGCACAGAGATTCACAATGCATTCGGAAAAGCGAACTGAAGCTATTTATTTTCGCACCCCTGAGAAGCAATGGTTTAAAGTTAAAATGCCTTAATAATGAATTTACTTCCTAAAAACATGCAGCTTATTGCTTTATAAAATATTAATTGATGGACTGGAGTCATATGGATTACTTGTGGATTATTGTGATGGTTTTTTTTTTTTAACAGTAGCTGTTTGGACTCTCATTCTGACGGCACCCTTTCACTGCAGAGGATCCATTGGTGAGCAAGTTATATAATGCTAAATGTCTGTAAAACTGATATAATAAAGAAACAAACTTATTTATTATTTTTCTTGGATAGCCTGAGGGCGAGTACTTTTATATTTGTGGGTGAACTATTCCTTTAACAGATTTTTCCCTCCAAAATGCAAAACGTGCCCAAATTTTGTCTGGATAATGAACATAAGCATTTAAATTATTTTTTTTTAATTTTTTTTATGAGGAACAGTGTTGGGGAAAGTTACTTTTAAACGTAATGTATTGCAATATTGCGTTATTCTCTACTTTTTATGGAAAGTTTTATGGAAATGCGTTATGTTACTTTTGCATTACTTTTTAAATCTGGGCTTGCTTGTTTGTTTTTAATATAAAAAGTTCTATTTTTAGCAAATGAAAAGCCTTTCACACCAAAAAGTGAAATGAATAAGCCTCAGTCTGAAGTAAATTCAAGTCTGTACAGTAGAACACAGGAGAAGAAGTTTCAACTCTCTTCAGCAATAAAAAAAAAAAAACAATGAAGCACAAATGTTAGTTTATCTAAAGTAATTTCTGCTTATTAGTATGGTTGATGTCGATCATCAAAGGTCAGCAGTAAAGACAATGGTTAATAAAGTGGAATTAAATACATTTGTGTTATTTTACATATTTAATTACTGCAGGTTTGCGTCATATTCTGAGTTTGCATTTCACCGTTTTAATTCATTTTGATGAATACTGGATGTTTTTTTTTGTGAGTGAGATAATGCTAGAACCACAGTAGCATTATGTTTACACAGTGCACACAACACCTCTGTACCTCCAATTTCTCTCAACATGGGGACAGGAGACTTATCAATACACGGGAAAACAAAGTAACTGGAATTACTTATTTGAAAAAGTAACTTGGATATTTTCTTGTAAATTAAAAAGTAATGCATTACTTTACTAGTTACTTAATCTGTAGTAGTTAAAAGTAATCTGATTACGTAACTCGCGTTACTTATAATGCATTATCCCCAACACTGATGAGGAACATGATCACTGTACCTCTCTGCACAAAAATCATCCAGGTCGCCGGACAGCCATGATCACCGCACCAGATTTCTCCCAGAGAGCTTTCGCTTTTAAAGTCTTCTCATCTGAATGGACGCAGATAGAAAAACATTCAATATTGTGATTCCTTTACAGCAACTGGACAAAATGTATTGTTCACTGTTTACTGTTCTCTTCACCTGTTCCATTTCAATTCTTACCACTGTCGATGGTTTTGAGGTCAGCATTCCCTAGATACTGTACAGTAGCAGGTGCCGATTTAGTCAGCAAGAAGTCAGTGTTTGCCAGTATTATGCCGGCTATGGCGGCCCCCACAGCGCCAAGGCCGAGTGACCACATGCCCACTGCAAGCGTCTCACCCTCCAGGACAGACGATGACTCTGAAAAAAATGTATGGTAGGTTACACGAAACATTGTTTTAATAACAAAAAGTTATTTGTGGAAGCTGTGTTCTACTATTCTTTTCACAATCTACCCAAATAAGCATTAAAAGAATACCACTGCCCCCAAAGGGTTTGTTTATTTATTTTATTTATTTGTACTAAAGGCAAGCATGTAAGTGCTATAACAACTCTATACCAAGACATGCTGGGGCAGGAGCAGTACCTTTTGTCTTTCTAAAGGGAGACTGGCTGTTCTGGCTTTCCCTCGAGAAGTGCCGGTTTGTCGGAAAAGCACGCAAGCATATAGAGTTGACAGAAGTGGGGAGCACTAATGTCTTGAATGCCGGTCGGCATGTAGAGATGGCCAGAGGGAGATATTTTGGAGGGAGGTTATGAGTTACCACTGTCTTATCAAAGGCTAGAAGCTGAGGGGACTGGGACACAGAGACTCTGTACTTGACAACACTATTCACACAAAGAAAAAATCTTCCTCTTGGTGACAAAAGGGTCAAATGCATGGGTCGTAGTCCCATGAGGGCCATTGCTAACATCCAAGGTGAGTTTAGCCAACCTTTCCCAATCGGGTTAAAAGCAGTTCAGCAGAAAGCTCTGGAGATGAAAGGAAAAGAGTGCTTTACCTCTCAATGTAGGACTGTTTTTTTATTAACTCCTAAAACAAATATGAAACTTTGTGAGCGTATACATTTGTGAAAATGTTTTTTTCTAAGTATTTATTATAGAAACAACACATTACCAGTCAAAAGTTGTCAAACAGCAAGATTTTTAATGTTTTTTTTTTTTTTTTTAAAGAATTCCCTTCTGCTCACCAAGTCAGCATTTATTTGATCCAAAATACAGCAAAAGCAGTAATATTGTGAAATATTTTTTGCTATTCAGGAAACATATTATATATTATTATTATCAATATTTAAAATGCATTTTTTTCAGGATTCTTTGATGAATATAATGATCCAAAGATTAGCATGTATTTGAAATAAAAAGCTTTTGTAACTTTATACACTATAACATTCAAAACCTTGGAGTTTTTTTTTTTTTTTCTCTTCGAAAAAAAATATAGAAGTTAACACTTATTTAGCAAGGATGCTTTAAATTGATCAAAAGTGATGATAAAGACATTAATAATGTTACAAAAGATTTCTATTGCAGATAAACACTGTTCTTTGGAAATTTCTATTCAACAAAGACACCTGAAAAAAAAAATTCTACTCAGCTGTTTTCCACTTAATTATAATAATAATAATGTTTTTTGAGCAGCAAATCAGAATGATTTCTGAAGGATCATGTGACTGGAGTAATGATGCTAAAAATTTAGCTTTGAGATCACAGGAATAAATTACATTTTAAAATATATTTAAATTGTTTGTTTTTAATAGTAAACTTTTTTTTTTTTGCTGTACTTTGGATCAAATAAATTCAGGCTTGGTGAGCAGAAGAGATTTCTTTAAAAACATTAAAAACTTTTGATTGGTAGTGTACTTTAAAAGAACCTAATTAAATTACATTTAATTGCGTGGTAATTCCAGTCAAATTAAAATTTATATTATATGCAATTAGCTGAAGGACTTTTTTTTCCTCCAAGATTTGAAGTACACTAAAGGTCCACATACAATTTGCACACTTCTTTTTCACAAAGGCATACTGTACATTTCTGCAATTTGCTGTTACAGGTAATGCAGGTATGATTTACCGAATTAAAGGTGTGCACTGCTTAAAAAAATGTTTATCTTCCTCCCAAAATGCATATTTGTGGGTTTCCAGATAAGAGAACTGTTACAGAGTAATACAAATATCTAGCCTAACCTGTTTACATTTGGCGTGGAAATGTAGAGAAGTAAAAATAATCAGTAGATTATATCTTATTGCTTACTGGCGTATTAGTTAACCCGCTGCAGAATCGACTAGAAGATATACATATGTTAATTAAATTTAAGGATACTTAAAGGACACTTATGTGTTAGATAACGGTGAGTCAGCAAGGAGATTACATTATGCTGTGCACTGTTTGCACAGGAGGCTAAAGTGCGTTGAGCTAACACCTGCTGGCTAGCTTGTTTAACTAGCCAGAGAGTTGGGTTGTTGTTGTTGTTGCAATGCCAGATACAAACAGTGACAATATAAGAATATTTTAAACCTTATCTGCATTAATGCGCAAAGGTTGAAAACACAACAAACAAATGATACTCACAGCTTGCGGTTCAGCGTCTGTGTGTCAGTTCGCTCTTATCAAACTGCGGCGTGGGACAGACGCGTTCAGTTGGAGGAGGACCAGCCTGTCTAACCTCTTAAAGAGACAGGCCACAAAAACATGGACTGCGCAAAACTTTTATAAATCATTTACTGCTGTTCATATAGTTTAATATAGGAATAAATATAGATTCACTATTGTGAGGCTTTCTTATTGACACGGTCTTGTAAAAATCGCATAAAGCCTGGTTTTCTGAATGTGGTTGAGTTAACACAAACACTAATTTTCTTTAAGCCCCGAGTTTCCGAGTTGGGGGCGTGTCAGTGAAAAAACGTGTCGGATGCAATGGATGTAGCTAGAGACAATAGATATGCAGTGTCTGTATTGGCGGTAAATCAATAAAATAAATATTTGTTGTAATGTACAATAAAACTATATAAGTAACATATAAAAAATATTATTATATATTACCCTAGAATATGATGCAGTTTACATCATTTTCATAAATTGAATAAAAACTGAAAAAAAGCAAAAACAGAATGATGCACAGTCTTTGTCATTTTGTTAGACGCAGAGTTTAAAAATTTATGTAGAAAAGGTAAATCGTCATCTTGTTCCAACCAAAGTGACTTGAACGCACCTGACGTCGTAATGACGATTTTCCTGATAGCACGCATACATCTCAGAGACGTCTATTTGACGTCTGCATTTACATCTGCAAGACGTAGTTTGCTCATCTGCAATATGTCTACTGGACGTTTCCTATCAGAAGTCAAATAGACGCCTATTAGATGTCTTTAAGATCTTTATGATTTAGATTGTATGTAAAATTGACATCTTACAGATGTCTGCCAGACGTTTGTAGACAGCATATGTTTTTCATCTTTAACAGACATCTTGCAGACGTACGTGTGCTATCTGGGTTGTCAACTAGTAAGTACGAACCTCCCTGGAAGACTTGAACGCAGCATAATGGTACATTTAAGTCATGTCAGATATCGTATTTATGAGTTGAACACACATGAGCGCTACCACAAACTCGTTATTACGAGTGGGAAACTCTAAATATTTTAAGCCCTGAGGTGTCAGTCAGAGAATGTGTCTATATAGATATAAAGCGTCTGTATTGATGGTAAATTTGTTGAAATTAATCAAATGATTAAATTTAAAAGTGTTACATTATTGTATAATATATAATGATTCAGTTTACATCACCTTCAATAAATTGAATAAAAACAGAAAAAGCAAAAACATAATGATGCACATTCTTTATTTGTCATTTTGTAGATGCAGAGTTTTAAAAAATTGTTGAATTTTATGTAGAAAAGGCCTACATAACTAGCCCAATCATATTTCGAGGGGGGTACCCCTTGTGGACAGTGTGCCGACATGCAGCACCGTTACTCTACTGGCGTCCTGAGTTTAAATCCCAGCTCGAGGACCTTTCTCGATTCTGCCTCCTTCTTTCTCTCCACTTCACTTCCTGTCCTGTATGATCTGTGTTTTTCATGGGGTAAAATACACGGGTAAAATTTGCATTCCAATTTGCATTTTTTAAAATCTTAAACTTCAAACTATAAGAGACCACAAACATGACAAAAAAAAAAAAAATCCTAGATTTAACCATTTTGCTCCTAGTGTGTGGTGTGCCACGATGTGACAAAGACAGCACACCGACAGATTTTCAACCCGACTGTGAACACAGGAAATCTCGCAAAATCTCTCAAGACTTGAAAATAAATATGTTTTACAGGACACATTGTATAAACACTCATGCTGTTGCCACAAATCGACAAGCTGATCCTCCATCTCTGCTGTCCAAATCCTTTTGTGTTGCGCCATGACTGCGTTTGTTATGCTTCCATCTTCTGGCGATAACTTAGAATAGTTACAAAAAGGTAGAATGGTCCAATTTGAATTGAAAAGTAAGACTTTTTACCCATTGGCTAACTGCTAGCTGGTCAAACTACTTCTTAATGCTGGGTACACACTAAACACCATGACTGCGTTTATTATGCTTCCGTCCCCTATCCTAGAATGCACCCTGCTCATGAAATGTCTTTGGAAGGCCCATAATTTGAATCCACACCCCCATGTGCAGAAAGCCCACCTGTCACCAACTGTGGTTTTTAAAATGTTTTTTTTTTTTATTAATAACTTCAAATGTGATTTATCAGTTAATCTAAAAATGCAGTAATCAATGAAAAACAAACATCTTGAGATAAGTCATGAGATGAGTCAGAAGGTGATATTTTTCAGTGTCAAGTCAAAACACTAAAGATAAGAGTATCTGAGGCATATGAACCTGCACATCCACAAAGATTTCTCCAGTGACAAACTTCCTGAAGTCCTATATCTGTGCCTATGTCTTCCTTAACAACAGCATATAGAAGTCAGAGGTTTTCCAGTCTGTCCTGGAGGGCTCCAAACCCTGTACAATTTTGTATGTCTCCCTCATCTTACACACCTGATTCAACTCATCAGGTTATTAGCAGAGACTGCCTTAGAGAAGACCTGCACTGGGTGTGTCTCATAAGGGAGACATACAAAACATGCAGTGCCAGGAGGCCTCCGAGACAGATTTAAAAACCCCTGATCTAACAAAACTATATGAAATAACTGAGGAATAAATGCAGTTACACTTTTTTATTTGACCTCACCAACTTCTGTTGTACAGCAAAACAGGCCTAAATGCTCTCAGACCTTGGGTCAAAGACCCCATGGTTAAAATACTCCATCCTAAACACAATATAGAGATGACATCAAATGCAGAAAGTTTAGTTTAACTACTTTTACTACAACTGCTTTTGTACTAACAGATTAGAATTACTATATCATCTCAAATAGCTATGACTGTGTTATCTGTAATACTGGAAATATTACATAATCCGATAACTGCTTATTTTGGTTTATATATAACAATGTTGTAACATGAATGGGGAATTATAAACAAATATGCATATTTTAAATTTTATTAATTTATTTTTTAAACACTAGACATGAAAATGTTCTGTTCCCAAATGTAACACAGGGGAAATAATCACTGTTTATTAAACTGGAATTTAGACTAATCTGAAAACATGTACAGGCTGGTGTTTCTCCAAGTGAATTACATTGGTAACATTTTCAATTAAATACAGATTTACAGTCAGGTCTGTATTTATTTGGACACTGACACAATTTTCATAATTTTGTGCTACAAGAATAGATTTAAAATGAAACAATCAAGACAAAGCTTTAATTCAAGGGCTTGAACCAAACATAAAATGCTTAGGAATTACAACCATTTTAATACACAGTCCCCCCATTTTCAGAGTCTCAAATATAACAAATAAATAACAAACAAATAAATAAATAAAACAAATAACAAATAAATATAATCATGAATAAAATGTTCATTTTTAATACTTTGTTGAGAATCCTTTTCAAGCAATGACTGCCTTAAATCTGGAACTCATGGACATTACCAGAGACTGGGTTTCATCCTTTCTGATGCTTTGCCAGGCCTTTACTGCAGCTGACTTTAGCTGTTGTTTGTTTGTGGGTGTTTCTGCCTTTAGTTTTGTCTTCAGGAAGTGAAATGCATACTCAATCAAGTTGAAATCAGGAGACTGACTTGGCCATTGCAGAATATTCCACTTTTTTACCTCCCTGGGTTGCTTTTGCTGTATGTTTTTGGGTCATCGTTCCATTTGTACTATGAAGCGCCGTCCAATCAACTTTGGCCAAACTGCATTTGGCTGAATATGGGCAGACAGTATATCCCTGTACACTTCAGAATTCATCCGGCTGCTTCTGTCTTCTGTCACATCATCAATAAACACCAGTTACACAATGCCACTGGAAGCTATGCATGCTCATGCCATCACACTGCTTTTTTACAGATGATGTTGTATGCTTTGGATCATGAGCTGTTCCAAGCGTTCTCCATACTTTTTTCTTCCTGTCATTCTAATACAGGCTGATCCTAACTTCAGCCATCCAAACAAAGCTTTTCCAGAAGTGGTCTGGCTTTTGCAGATGTTTTTTGGGCAAAGTCTAATCTGGCCTTGTTTGCGACTTGTGGTGAACCCTCTGTATTTGCTGACAGTGACACGACTACCTCCTGGAGAGTGTTCTTCATTTGGCAGGATGTTGTGAAACGGTTTTTCTTTACGACGGAGAGGATCATCCAACCATCCACCACTGTTGTCCTCTGTGAACATCCAGGCCTTTTTATGTTGCTGAGCTCACCAGTGTGTTCTTTTTTTTCTCAGAATGTACCAAAGTGTTGATTTGACCACTCCTAATGTTCCTGCTATCTCTCTGATGGATTTCTTTTGTCTTAAAAGCCTAACAATTCTCTGTTTTATTTGCAAGCAGAGCTCCTTTGATCGCATGATGTGGGTTCAGAGCAACAGCTTCCAAATACAGATGGCAACTCTAGACCTTTTACCTACTTAATTGACAACTGTCCATGAAACAGCTTTTGAGTCAACTGTTCAATTACTTATGGTCACTTGAAAAAGGGGGAAGTGCATATTAAAGAGCTGTAATTTCTAAACTTTTCCTCCAAATTAAAGCTCAGAGTGTGCATTTTAAGCCCGTATTCATTATTTAATTGTAACTTGAATATGTTTTGGTTAACAGCTAAAATAATAATTTTTAAAAAAAATGTGTCAGTGTCCAAATATATATTGACCTGGCTGTTTATACAAGAAAATTCCTTGATCTAAATACATTTCAATAATTTTAATTTACCTAAACATAGCTTCTGTTTTCAGCAGACTGCTAATCTATTCATTCCCACATGGACAGCTTACATTTGAAAATAAATACTGAGGAAGTTAACATGAGCTGTTTATAGAACACAGAAACGAACAGCTGGGAACCAAATGAACACCTGGAAATGAAACAGAGAATAATGAGACAATAATGAGAATTAGATTCGTGATCTTAATTTACAATTCAAAAGAAACTCAATCTATTCACAACCATAAAATCAAACCAATCCTGCTCATGGAGAAGAACACTGTTTCAGATTACGCTTGTACTTAAAGTAATTTGAAGAAAGCTTTTAAAAGCTTAACATACTCATGAATGTTACCGTGTATTTGTTCTAACAATAATTTATGACTCAGACAGAAAGCTTTAATGACTTAAAACTTATATAATGACCTAAAACATGGTGTTGAACCAACAGTATGCATGAATATTTTACCTGATGAGATAAAACGTCTTTTCTTGCAGCTTTTACTTATGTGTAGTGGAATATCTGCCTGTCTCATTGATTTTAAGTGTACTGAAGATATAGAACATTAATGCCCTCTACAGGCTAATGTACTTTCCTGTATTTTGAGCAGCTACCATTATCTACAGCATTTACCCTTTTAAATAGTATGTACATCATACCCCTCCGGGTCAGATAGCTCTCTGCTGTGGATACTGATGGTCTATCCATCCAAAAATGTACATCTATTGATTGCTATTCCATGCATATGTTATTGCTTTGCATACAAATGAAGATAAAGTATGTAACTGAGGTTTCAGCATCAATTACAGGCTTAACAGTCCAACAGATGCCAGTCACACAATTATCATATTTTATCCACCTTTTTTCTTCAACGCTGAAGTAAGCCTGTAGGTGAGACTTCCGGTTCATTAACTGCTACAGGGAAATAACTAGAAGACAACAATGTGCAGTACAGTTAAAACTGTTTGCACTACAAACCAGTGTGTTCATAATTAAAATGATGCATTAAAATAATATGGTAAGACACACCAATTTGCAATATCAAGCAGCAAAACAAGCTGTTTTTTTATATCTAAAAATAGCCAAAAATTTACAAATGGCTGCACTGGTTCTTACGGGGAAGAAAAAGGTGGATAGATTACCATTGATCCTAAAGGGATAGTTTAACCAAAAATGAAAATTCTGTCATTAATTACTCACACTAATGTTGTTCTAAACCTGTAAAACCTTTGTTCATCTTAAACACAAATTAAGATATTTTTGATGAAATCTGTGACCTTTTTGACCCTGCATAGACAGCAACGCAACCATGTTTGAGACCCATAAAGGTCATGAACGCATGTCGAGGACTGACACAGAAGAGAAGAAATGTATAGCAAAGTTACAACAACTTCTTTTTCCATGGTGAAACATCAAAATTTGTCAGGTCACCACAGACACGCCCTGTAACAAAATCTCAAGATCTTCGTAATTTAACATCGCAAAGGCCTTTAGATTAGACTGACCAAATATAATGTTATTGGCATTAAATCTCTAGGAAAAGTTTGTTACAGCGTGAAACATGTCACTTGCTGTTGCCAGCAGGTGGCTTTATGACTATAACTGAATATGGCCATGGGCATGTGTTTAGGACAGGACTTATCAAAAGAATTTAATTATGAATTCTGGTGCAGATCGGACATTGCATGCCTGAATTATAACGTCCTGTTTCATGTCAAAACATCATAGTTTGTCAGGCCGGCACGGACACACCCTTCAACAAAAATTCAAGATCTTCGCAATATAATGTCACAAAGGGCTTTAAATTACACTGGCCAATTTTGGTGTTGATCTGTTTAAATCTCTTGGAGGAGTTCGTTAAAATACAACGCCTGAAAATGGCAAAAACGGCACAAAACTTGCAGAGAAAATTAAAAGTAACAAATTTCCTGTTGGGTTTTAGACTTCATACCAGAGAACTTTTTGTAGGTGTGTTAAATGTGTCTACTGGATTTTGTACATGTACTGTATGTGAAACACAGCTTGAGGGGCACTTCGATTAAATTTTATAGATGGTGCTATCAAGCCATTTTGCTACACCCACTTCAGAAACCCATATCAGGTGTAAATTTTCACCACTTTTGGTGTGTGTGCAGAGCTTCATGAGTTTTCGAGCATGTTTAGGCCCTCAAAAATGCAATTCATTTTGGAGAAGAAGAAGAAACAAGGTATGTTTGTATACATTACATTTGTGTTCATATATTGAGGTTTTCATATCTTAGCCAAAATGTCACAAGTAAAGTGAACGCCACACCTTTCACACAGACCTTCATGAGTTCCTGAGCTCTTTCTGCTACATTAGCCAGTCCTGGGTGTGTTTGCTTACAAGTGTTAAGAACTTGATTATGTAAGATGATACAGTTAGGTTAGTGGATCTGGGCCAGCTCTGTTTTGGTGGTAATAGTTATTTTTAGGGGAGAGGGGCAGAGGCCATTTGCTTCTGGCTGCTGCAGGCTGGAATGTGCTGAGATGAAAGTTGTCCCAACATCCCACCCTCTTCTGCAGCTGCTGCATTCCAGCCGACTGCCGAGGCAATGTGGGAAACCTCCTTCATTTGTTACAGTAGCAACTGCGGTTGCAGTAATTCAGGTTGATTATTACAGTAATGATTGCGCTTAACTTTATTTTTTTATAAACTGTAATATAATTCATCAGTGTTCCATGCTTCAGTGAATTCAGATGTAGATTAAAGGCTCTGAATTGGCAGTGAGATGGCAGTGAGTGTCGAGGCGGAGACTGCACGAGTTTATTGATATATTGTGATCTTAATGAAAGGTCATAAATAGATGGCACAGCTTCAAATCTGAGACGCCGCATAGGTTTCATACCCAGCAGTACACCTCACTGGAGCACTTTCAAGAGTTTCTGTCTTACCCATCTGTGAGAGTGTGTCTGGGTTACTGGCCAATCAGCTGCAAGCATATGTATCCCACCCACTAAACGTTCTTATCTCAGCTAGTCATTGGCTGATGCACTTCACTCCTCCAAGCTTATCAAAGAGTTTACCTTTTAAAAAAAGGGGGGCACGGCAGGTAACTAATTGTGTTTATCACCGTACACCAACCAGGAGCAGCCACGTCTGTTTTGTACCGAGAGAACGGTAACAAAATATAAACAGATGTCACCTCAACTGACATCAACCTTTCAACCTGTGTATTTCTGCCACAATTACATCATCGTCTTGATACAAAAACTGACCTGCGTCACATAAAGACCTAAAACAAATGCGTTTGTCAACATGGCGTTTTATATACAATCTATATTATATTTCTAAGCACTAAAGATCAAGATCAGTATTTTATGTTATTCATGATACATTGTTATTATGATGTGATTCCATTTCTTGCATGAAGCAGAAGTAACAGTAACACCTACCTGATAAAACTAAAATGATGCACCTCAAGCACAACATCTAGAATTATATTCTGGAACTGGTCGAAAGAAAGAAAGTTATAGATTCAGCACAGTTAAAACATACAGAAATGCTCATAAAAGGAACATTTGTAAGCAAAGCCACAAAATTCTTTTGAACAAGCCGCAGAGTTCAGAAACCGACTAACCTATAAAGGTGCACCGGTCAACAAAGCTCTACATAACAGGGCTGTATGGGTGAATGATACCAAATGGGTGAAGCCAAATGTGAAGTTTTGCCAAAAAGTCCATTAGCAAGCCACTGTAGTCAGATAACCACAAAATAGAGCTTTTTTGTAACAGTATTTTACAATAATATGCACACTTCAAAATATCTAAACTGCAATAGGATGATGCCATCCCATTTTTTTCTAGTAGATTGATTATATATCTTGTTGAAATCAAGCTAGAATGAATGGAAATACCATTGGAAAATGTGTTACAGTCTGCTGAAACTAAAGCATGGGAGAAAGTTAATCTTTTAGCTGGACAATGATCTCAAACACAGGGACAAATGAACACTAGGGTGAAACATGAAAAAAAAGGTTAATGTCCTAGAAATGTCCCGAACCCTGTTCAGTTGAACTGTGGCATTTTTTGAAAACTGAGTTATGTCATCCTACTAAATTCTGTTCAGAGGAATGGGCCAGAATCATATTCAGTCTGCAAAACTGACACATACTTATGCCAATAGACATATAGCTGTTGTTAACATGTTATTAACATGTAGGGATGCATTATTTTTGAGTTTCAATATATTACAAAATATTATTGAAGAGAGTTTTAGGTACAATGTGAGTTACAATGCTGAACATCTCATAACGCAAATGTACCTGTGGGAACTTTTTCGCAAGACGCAAAATACGTACCAATAAGTACTAATCACTGCAGTTTCCAAGAGAAATGAACACTAGAGGTGGTAAAACAGCATGCACTTGTAATCATTTTCATACACAGTTATGATTACAGCCAATTATCAGATCCTGTTTGGTCTGGTTTTGGTCTGTTTTCAGATTGTACCACATATCTCCTGACAGCTGAGCGGATCATAGTCCATGAAGTGTGGTCTCATGTGTTCACCTGTTTGTCTGTGTGCATTTTACAGGACACAAGGAATCAATGCTCCTTTTCTCAATGCTCCTTTCTCTTTCTTAGTAAAAATGTTTTTAGTACAATGAAATATTTCATAATGTAATAATGATTATTAAAAATAAGTCTTTAATTGTTCATTTTAACTGGTAAAATAAACATCAATGTTTCAATTCTATATCTTTTATGCCACATGTCTCAGGTTGAGAGTTCAACAAGAAACTGACCTTTGTCTCGCCATCTCACTGCCACTGAATTTTGAATTTTCAACTTCACACCAACTGCAAAATTATAACATTTTGATGCTTATGTTAAAAAACATCTGTTCTCAGATAAGCATCAATACATTTATTTAACATCTGTGCAATCCACTCTCACAATCCACTTTAGCCAGTTCAGTGAAGTTGTATATAGGTCACTCCTATAGGTTCCTATTGATTTTGTTTGTCTTTTTGCTAAAATGTAAAAATTGTAGGTTTAATGCCACATGGGGGTGGCTAAAGAACTGGAGAGCAACTAAGATCACAATCCTGCCTTGTCACCAATGTGCCTTTGGTAGCAGGGCATGAGATTATTTTTGGGGAGGGCCCTGCATTTACTATACTAAAAGTTGCTTTGTAAGCATCTACTAAATGACAATAAACTATTAACTATTAAACTTGAATTCTTTAAAGTCAAGCGGCCATTATACAGTGTTTATACAATACAGATTGTTTATACAATACAATACAGATTGTTGATACAATACAGTTTATACAATACAGCATCACAGTAATAAACAGAATCAATAATGCAAACTTAAGTAAAACAAACACAAAACCAACTTACTATTTAGCTTAAATTCAGCTTAAATTCAGCCTTATGTATTAGAGCTTTTCAAATATTTTGAAGCTTTGAAAGGGAACATTTAATTGAAAATGTGAAAATTTCCATATCTACAACTAACAGCAGAAACGAAATAATAAGTGATCATATTAGGATACATCATAATCCGAAACCTGAACTTTATAAGCACAGACAGTTCAAAATGTAACAAATATTGTATAATGCAACATATGTTATATGTTAAACCCCAAAAGGGTTTTTGCAATGCATTTATTGCACAACCACAAAAAAAGAAATTTTTGTCAAGCACGTCTTTTTCAAAATGAGTGGAGTGTCGTACCAACCGATCACATCTGCAGTGAACTTCACCACACCCCTTGAGATTTGAGAGTACTTGATATTACATTTCCACAGGTCTGTTTGTAAATGCTCCAGCCCTAAAACGTATTACTTTAATATGAGGATGATTTCTAGCCTACAAGTGTCCATTGACGGCAGTAGCCCTCCAACTCCACAGAAAGCCTTCCTATGACAGAGCTGAGCGCACAAGGGGTTAACAGAGAGTTTCTGAAAGTTTGAATCTCCTCCCCCAAAACAACACCCCCTGGAATGGTCTGACCCACTCGTTCACATGACACGTGTGTGTGTGTATGTGTGTATGTTTGTGAGTGAGAGAGTGAGTAAAGCTTAGTGTGTGTGTTTTCTTTCTGCCATATATAGGGGCAAACTTGCTTCGAGACGAAGTTGTGTGTTATATAGTCTGTGATCTATCTGCAAACCTCTCTTTCTTTCTTTCTTTCTTTCTATCTTTCTTTCTTCTATACCCTCGGGACTATAAGGAGCTTTACATACTTGGCCTGCTTTAGCCACAGTTGGAGGAAAATTATTGAGTATTTAATAGATTATTTTCTCCTGTGATTTTGAAGATCTGTTCAGTTGCTGGCAAGCATGGAAGGACTGAATGACGTTCATGATGACGGATCCTTCATGTTCACCTCAGAATCTGTGGGAGAAGGGCATCCAGGTGAATCTGAATTTTTAAATTAAAATCAAAAATGTGCTTTTTTAATTTTGTAGTATGTACTATAGAACTTTTGCATGGGGGCTTGCATGGAGAAAACCCTAAAGACATGTACCTATAGACTAATTCACCTGCCTCGACAAGTCATTGCAACATACAGCAGCTGTGAGCTGGTTGAGCAACAGTTTGTACAGAAGTAAGCTGCTTAAGCAGCAGTTCAGTGGGTTTCATTCAAAACTTCCACAGTGCCATGTGCTTAGCTGGTATTTCATTGAGTGAAACTGTAGTAGACAAAAATAGTTAATTAGGGGTCATGACTTTTACAAGGGTGTTAAATGACAGCATATCATTTGGAGGCTTTTCTCAGTTACGTATTTGCTACGCAGTTTATTTCATTAGAAACTTACTGATACAGTGAGTAAATATGACACTGTCCCATGGCTGTCTAGAGAGTCAATTATTAGCGCACCTGCATGCCAACAGATTTTGCTTCAGTAGTTCTGTTTCATGTGGGAACTTGCCAGACCTCACATTTCTTATCGACCATATTGCGGTTCTCTCATGTCATGCTACAAGGCCAAAGCGCTACAGACAGTTTCACATGCTGCACTCCTGAAATATGTCAAGTCAGCTTGATTTACAAACAGGAGTTTATAGAAAACAAAAGACTCTTTATGAGTTTTAATAACTTTTACCTTCATCAGGTCTGGTGCCTCCTAGACAAATTTTGCAACACTGCAAACTAACCTGCTAAACATCTCCCATCAGCACATATTTCAGCAGATCAATCAATAGACGTGCATGCGCAATGCACAAAAAAATCTATTCCGTAATGCTCCAGACTGAAGCGATCTCATAGATTTGACTTGTTTGTCTCATATTATCACCTGAGATGTTGCTATTCACAGTGTGGTTTCTGATGTAACTCACCTAAACTGTTGCCTCAGCTAGCAGCCCAAATATAGACTGAGTGAATGATTCTGAAAGGAGAGGACCACCGTTATTGTCCTCCAGCTGCTCAGCTAGGGTTTTGCTTTGTTGGGATTCCTACAGTCTTACTACAGGAGAGCATTTCAACTCTTAAACTGAAATTGTCTAGTGTTATAACACTAAACACACACTTGAACCTTAATCTGAGCCATTACAAAACTTTTGTTAATAGATAAAATCTGTGACCAAATCAGTGATGCAGTTCTTGATGCACACTTGAAGCAGGACCCGGATGCCAAAGTGGCCTGTGGTGAGTGAACGCTAATCGCAAACAAAACAAACACATAAAGGCTTTCTGTATAAACACGGCTGTCGATATATTCTTTGAAAGTTTATAGTCCAACAGCCGGTCACTTATCTCGAACCTTGTTCAGTTACAGTGTGACCATTTCTTGCACTCTTTCTGTCCCAAACGTTCAAAGGTGATTAAATGGATAACATCTCTGTCTAAATGCTGTCTGTTTGACTAATTAAAGCTGTTTATTCATCAGAAACTGTCTGCAAGACTGGCATGGTACTTCTCTGCGGTGAGATCACATCTCGGGCCAACGTCGACTACCAGAAGGTTGTGCGTGACACCATTAAACACATTGGTTATGACAACTCTGAAAAAGGTCAGGATCAATACATATTTTGACTGCCTGGTATTTCAGATCTTTGCTAACTTTTTCCCACTCTTCGCTTTTCCCGCTGTTCAGGTTTCGACTATAAAACCTGCAATGTGCTGGTGGCTCTCGAGCAGCAGTCTCCTGATATAGCACAGGGTGTCCACATTGACAGACATGAAGAAGATATTGGAGCTGGAGACCAGGTCCGAACACAACAGATGCTTATAAATGTGTTTGAGCACTTTGTTTGTGACAAACATGCTCATATTGCATTATCGTTGTGTTTTAGGGGCTCATGTTTGGCTACGCCACTGATGAGACAGAGGAGTGCATGCCACTCACCATTGTCCTCGCTCACAAACTTAACGCCAAAATGGCTGAGTTGCGGCGGGACGGCACCATCCCATGGCTCCGCCCAGACTCAAAAACTCAGGTTAGCAGAATAAGAGTGGAAAACGAAATATTATGATTAGAAGAAAAACCAACAAGATTGGGAAGTTATTTTTGCACACTTGCAATCGCAAATTGATATAATTGAGTCTTTAGAGCCACGATGTGCAGGTTCAAAGCCCCTGGCTGACATTGACCATGCTATCTTATCAGCCGAGTGTTCATTGAACCAACACATTGGCCAATAGGTGTGACGGCTGTTGAGCAAGATAGTGACCATGAGGCGGTCTCTTTTAATGCTTGAGAGAAAATGACCCCCAGCATGACATCCAGGGCCCCCGGTCCTTCCCAGTGGGACAGAGGACACGGCTGTGCACCCGTCAATCTCAGGAGCATGCCAGCAACTCAAGCTGGGCAGCTCTCAGGAAGCTGAAACCTCTGGTCTATTTTAGAGTTCTGCCATTTTCAGACCATACAGCAGGAAATGTCCTTCACATTACATATGTCAATTGAAATCATGACTTCAGATGTTGTCCTATATGTTTTCCACAACTCCAGGTCACTGTGCACTACAAGCAGGAGAATGGTGCTGTGATTCCTTTGCGTGTCCACACAGTGGTCATCTCTGTCCAACATGACGACCACATTTCACTGGAGGAACAGCAGCGTATTCTGAAGGAGAAGGTCATCAAAGCTGTGGTGCCAGCAAGGTATCTTGACGATAAGACTGTCTACCATCTGCAGCCAAGTGGACGCTTTGTCATCGGAGGGCCTCAGGTGAGCACCTTTTGTCAGTCGGTTGTATGAAACACTGTTGTATAATTCCCATGACACTAAATTCTTCCATTTTTGAAGAATCTTAATGAAGCTCTTTAAAAAAAACACCAAAAATCACCACAAAAGTGGTCAACATTACTTGTGCACTATTTTCCAAGTCTTCCAAAATTAAAGCATTATTCCCAGAAAATCTTCACCTACTATGTGCCAAAGCTGTCATGTCAACATCAACACCAAAACAGCACTGGCTCTGACTAGGGCTGTCACAATTCCTCTATTCAGTACTCAATACTTAAAATTAAGTACTCAATTATAAAAAAAAATCCTGGATTGCATTTTGCTCAATTTGAGTAACCAGCAAAATACCGGAAGTGGCACATTCCATGAATTAGAATGTGTTTTCCAGGGCTGCATGATATATTAAACCCATGTAAAAATCATAATGAAGCATAAACCTGTTGTGAATTCAAAAATGCTACAATTCAGTTAAATGAATATATGTAATGCAGGTTTAATATATGTGCTTTAATTATTTACATGCCCCGTAGGATACGTAAATGCATCTCAGAGCGACTCTGTTCACAGCAAATGCTGCTCCACACAAACTGTTATCATCTACATGTGTGGAGCGTCTCAAACTCCATCTCTGCATATTGATGTTAAGTTTGGGTTTATTATAACATTCATCTGGAAACGCAACATGTGCCATTTCTTTGGATTTGTAAGGTCAATCATTTATAAACCTACACAAACACAGAAGAATGCATCATTAGTTTCTCAATACGCTAACTGACTTCAAAATAAATGTTCAAACTCTCACTCTGAGTTGTTTTGATATCCACATATTTAAGAAATGACAGTGGCCGTAGAACTTCTGTTAATTTTCCACCTAAAATATTAAGTTGATATTTAAATTAAATGTTGTTTAGTCAATATTAAACAAGAATTAGATTGCACAGTAAAGTGTAAAACAATCATCAGGCCGCTGGCGCCCTCTGCAGGCATTTGTTATGCACGTCCTGATTTTGCTGAGTTAGATGTGTTCCTGGGTCAACATATTTTGTTGACCCTGGAACAACATTTTAATCCAAAAATTTAATCTTGACCACATCCCTACACCTAAACCTAACCTTACCCATGAGTAACCCCTAAAATCAGAGGAAATAATAGATGAATGACACTAATGTACAAGCACCAAACACTGATTGTAAGCCTAAACTTCACAAAAACTATAAAGTGATTTTTCAAATCTGATTGGTTAATCACAATGTTGTTCCAAGGTCAACAAAGATGTTGATCCAGGAACATGTCGTACTTGGTAAAATCAGGTTCTGCCATTTGTTATGATGCATAATGTAGATCAGCTCTATTGTTATAATACGTTCTGGACTTTAACAGTTTTGTTCAATAAAACCATCTGATTACTTGCCTTTGATACTTTATTTGAACTAATTATTAGCCTCATTGCTATTATATATGTATTTAAAGTAATTTTAAAGGTTATTGTTCGCTTATTACAACTATCTGATTACTTGATTAATCGTCAGAATAATCAACTGATTACTTGATTACCAAATTAATCATTAGTGACAGCCCTAACTCTGCCATTTATTGTAGCCGCTGAGCTACACTGAGGTGAAGAGCTGTTTCATGATTCTTCACAAAATTCACCCTTTGTTTTCCCACAAAAAAATAACTGCCAGTTGGTTTGGAATGACATGAGCATGACAGAGTTTTCATTAGACCATTAAACAATCTTTTGATTTTCAGGGAGATGCTGGTGTCACGGGTAGGAAGATTATTGTGGACACATATGGTGGATGGGGGGCTCATGGTGGTGGTGCCTTTTCTGGAAAGGACTACACCAAGGTGGACCGCTCTGCTGCCTATGCAGCACGTTGGGTGGCTAAGTCTCTGGTGAAGGCCAAACTGTGCAGAAGAGTGTTGGTTCAGGTGAGACGAAAGTATAGACATTTTTATTGTCTAGACAAAAAATTGCCTTATTATTGACCAATTTTATCTGATATGGATTGAAACTGTAATGGATTAGCTGGTCTCTGGAGCAGGGTCATGTATAATTAATTTGCTCTGTAGGTGTCTTACGCCATTGGAGTCGCGTACCCTCTCTCAATCTCCCTCTTCACCTACGGCTCATCGGAAAAAACAGAGAAGGAGTTGCTACAGATTGTCAATAAGAACTTTGACCTCCGACCAGGCGTCATTGTTAGGTAAACAATTAATAAGATAATATGTTCTTATTATGTTCTTCTGCTTCAGAAAGACATTTTCTGTTTTCAGCCTTAAAAACCAAAAACATGTACTTAAAATAAGGGGGAATTATTTTCTGCTGTTACATCTGTTAAAAAAGTGCCATGTATGTTATACCCATTCAATCAGGTTTACTTATACTAAAATAGTATCTACTTTTAGTAGATGAACATAACATTTTAGTCAATGAGTAAGCACAAAATAAAACCAAATTAACACTTATATATTAATTTAAACATGTATTTTATGGAAGCCCGTTTCCGCCACTGAATAAAAATAAAAAAAGGTAATTGTGACTTTTTATCTCACAATTCTGACTTTTTCTGTTTTTTTTGCATAATACAATAATTGCATAATACAAACTCACAATACAATTCTGACTTTTTTTCCTGGAATTGTGAGATATAAACTCACAGTTGTGTATTATAAAGTCAGAATTATGAGATATAAACTTGCAGTTGCATGACATAAACTCAAAATTGCGAGAAATAAAGTCAGAATTGCAAGATAAAAACTCACAATTCTGACTTTTTTTTCTCACAATTGTAAATTTGTGTCTCGCAATTCTTTTCTCAGAACTGTGAGATATAAACTCGCAATTGTGAGTTATAAAATCCAATTCTGAGGAGGGAAAAAAGACTGATATGTTCTCACAATTGTGAGTTTATATCTCACAATTCTGCCTTAATAACTCGCAATTGCATGTTATAAAGTCAGAATTGCAAGCTATAAACTCACAATTCTGAGAAAAAAGTCACAATTGCAAGATATAAATTCTGACTTCATTTTTCAGAATTGCGTCATATGAACTCACAATTCTGACTTTTTACTTATTACTCACTTATTACTCATAATTGTAAGTTATAAAGTCAGAATTGCGGGATATAAACTCACAATTGAATAAAGTCAGAATTGCGAGTTTCTATCACGCAATTCTGAGAAAAAAATCGCAATAACATTTTTTTCATTTTTTATTCAGTGGCGGAAACGGGCTTCCATTTATATTTAACAAAAACGGCGAGGTAAAACTGTTTGTGACGGCTCTTGAAATAATGAGGACACTATTGTAATACAATATTGTGAATTGTTTACACTTTACTTATTTAATGTTTGGATTTTAGCGTGTTGAGTGTATTTAGCTACAGCATGACTTATGCATTCTGACTAGCATGTAACAGTTAAAGTTCACATGTTCGCGCCATTTTGGGATTCAAAGGTGTAATAAATGTGTGTGTGCGCTCGATCGTCATAGTAATATGTAAACATGGCATTTCGCAATATTTCCTCTAGAGGGAGTATCACTACCACCAGTTTACTCTAAATGGCGGTTCTACACATTTTCTTAAATTAAGTAAAGGTTTGGTTCACGTAGGATTCAGTGTCGGCTGTTTGGTAAAAAACTAACTAACTCAATTTCCACTGACAGGGACCTGAACCTGAAGAGGCCTTTCTACCAGAGCACCGCCTGCTACGGTCATTTTGGCCGATCAGAGTTCCCCTGGGAGATGGCCAAAAATCTCAAGGTTTAAAACGAGAGGCATGCGAGTCCTACCTTAAGTCATTCAGTCGCTCTTTCCTCCAGCGCTCTTCTCTCAGCTGATTTTAGTTCACTTCCCGCACATGCTACATTTCAAATTAAATGAATATACTGTAAATGTCAAGATTGATCAGTTAAATTCAGAAGTCTGTGGTGACAGGATCCCTCACAAATGCTTCACCACAACAACACTCATGACAATCTATCATTCCGTAAACCTGAATCGCGTCCTATACCTATAGTTTAGAAAATAGAGAAGAATTAAGTAGTCATTTGGTTGTTTGATTACCTTAAAAGTGTAAGAACTGTGACGCTGCGGTGCTATCAAAACATACTCTGTCAGGAGCAACACTGGCGCGAGTTTTGGGCGGGAATATCTGTTTTTCCGATCAACGGAGGAGGGTTTGGAAGAACGGGAAAAATGCAATTCTGTTTGGTTCCACTAGTACCTCAGAAATAACATATCAGCTTTATACTTAAAATTATTTAAATCATAATTATTTAGTTTTTACTACATTGTAATTTCTTTTTCACTATCATGAGCCAAATTAACTATTTAATCATTTTTCATTGTGACTGTAACCAAGAGTTACAGCAGCGTGTTGTGAAGAGTTCAGCGCATATTGTGGACCACTGGGAGCTTTAGGTTTTATACGTTGTACAATCTCAGAATCATATTCATTACAGTCTTAAAAGGGTCTAATTTAGCCTTTTTCTTGAATCATAAGAACGTTTGCTTTTTATGCTTCATTTTTGACTGCATTATCCCATTAATGTTTGATAATGGCAGAGGGATTTTATGAGAATGTTGTTGTTGTTTACGTGTACAGATCCTGTGCTGGTCTTACATTAATTGTCACCCCTGAAGAGTGAGCGTGTGTATGTGTGTATGTACTTCAGTTTTGAACAAAGCCAGATAATGTTGCACACTAGAGATGTGTGTGAAAGCCACTCATTTGTTTTCTTTAGACTTCCCTGAGTTCAACAGAGGCATTTACCCTTAAAAACAAACAAACCACCATATTCTTACCGTTTTCTTTCAGATTTTCAACTTTTGTCTTTGAATTTAAGATCTGACATGTAAATAATTGTGAATAATTAAAGTGTGGAAAATTCTTCATATATGTCTGGTGTCTTTAAACACAGTGAATGACTCAGTTATTGGTCCGTTTGCCAACCAATCATTCCATTATGTGCAAAGAATATGTTTACTACACAGTTTTGCAATAGGTCACCAAAAGCTGAAGCAAAACACTTAATAAGTCAAACAAAAGTAACCAAATTCAGTCTGTTTAAATAATTCCAAAGGCCATGATGACCATTAGCAGGACTTTGTGACACAGTCTACATGACGTAAGAAAAGTTTATTCAGAGAAATGAGAGAGAAAGGTTAATGAGAGTGCTGTCTGATTCTGCTTTATTTCCATACATTTTAAGGCAAATTACAGCACAATCAAACACATCCTGCCATAAAACCCCAAAACAGATTTTCTAATGAGTGATTCAATCTTTGGCTGAAACTAAGGCACTTAAAATGTATTGTTTTGCTATGCTATCTGATATGTCATTAAATGCTGATGTGTGGCAGAGAGTCTTATTGAATGACAGCAGGTTTCCAGCTATTGACCAGCAAAATCAAAGTTTAAGCAAACTAATAGATAACACATGAAAGACCAAGGGTCTAGGCCAAGGGTGCCCAAACACGTCCTGGAGGGCTGGTATTCTGCAGAGCTTAGATCCAACTTGCTTCGACACCTGCCAGGAAGTTTCTAGTATGCCTAATAAGAGCTTTATTAGCTGGTTCAGGTGCGTCTTATTGGGGTTGGAGCTAAAGTCTGCAGGACACTGGCTCTCCAGGACAGATGGTTGCCAACCACGTTTCTCAAGGCCCCCCAACACTGCATGTTTTCCATGTCTCCTTAATCAAACACTCCTGATTCAGATCATCAGCTCATTAGTAGAGACTCCAAGACCTGAAATGGGTGTGGTAGATAAAGAAGAGATGCAAAATGTGCAGTATAGGGGGGCCTCCAAGAACATGGTTGGGAACCACTGGTCTAGGAAAAAAGTAACACAGAAAAGTGATTTTTAAACATATTTTTCTGAAAGGGGTAGTCAAAAATAACCTTTTTTAACCTCATTTGACCTCACAATAGTTTATCTGTTTTCCCCTGAGGAAAATGAGAATATTCGCAAACTTTTGAAGATGATAGTTCTTGGCTTATTACTTTATTTATCTCATGGTGGCCATATGTCTGTCAAAAAAAAAAAAAAAAAATCATAAAAACTGTGCTGTTGTGCAAGTTGTTTGCTATACAACAATTCTTCTAGCCATGTGATTATTTTATGTGAAAAACAAAAATGTAAAACATTTCTTTCACCAAAAATCCTCCCTTATTCTGCACTGCTCAAATCTCACATTTGATGGCACTGACCGAGTAATATGCCACAGCCTCAGTAAAGGGGAAGATTATTAGTGATATAACACTTCAAACAATTAAAATACATTTTACGGTTACTTTTATAGCGGTCATTACTGTGAATTGTCCAGTGTGTAATAGAGTTGCACAACAATTTTTCAAATTTCTTCTTTTGATTTCCACAGGGAACATAACAGCATTTGGATTTGAAACAAAAAGGTGAGTGTACAGTGAATTTTTATTTTTGGATGAGCAATTTCTTTCAGCAAATTCAGAAATATTTTTCAGACAATGGTTTAAAGCAAAATAATGCTTTGTGGCAACAAATGTTCTGGAACTTTGGATTAACACAGACCATATGTGACAGCAAAAGATCTGAAATTCCTGAGCGCAGAGAATTAGTAAACTGAAATGACACGAAAGATGTTTTCAGGACAGCACTGGTAGAATGAAATGGTGCATAAGCATAAATATGGCTCTTATCCTGACAAATGACAAAACTCCCTTGATAATGACTGAGGAACAATACAATTTTTTTGTCATGCTGGTAGTGTGAAAACATTTGACCGATGTAAACCAAACTGCATCTGTTTTTTGTTTTTTTTTTCAAAACAAACAAAACTTGCAGTCCTGCTGCAAGTATTTTTGTCCACCAAAAAAAAACAGCTCATAGAGACCTACTTTACATTTAAGAACAGCTAAACTAATCACCCTTTACATTAAAGGGCAGCTTCTGGGAAAACTCAGTCTTTCATTACTAGACGCTTCCTTGTAACCAACTCCCATAAACCCCCAATCAACACACAACAATTCCCACAGTGACAGAAAGAGAGAAGCCTATGATCACGCTGACCTCAGGACAAACTCTTTTCAATTACATTTGGTCACAACAATACTCATAGACTCTAACATGACATCTGGAATGGCACCAATTACTGGCAACTTAATGTGATAAGCTTATGCGCCTGTTTCACGAGATGTTTTTGCTGATCTCGTTCAGCTTACTTGTTTACAACCAGCATAACATTTGCCGTATGAAAAAAATACATGCCTTATATATATAAGGCAATCTGACTATTGACGTACATTTTTATTAAATATCTATATTTGGTTTTCGGTATAAGGCACATTGGTAATGACAATCTCCTGAAAAATACATTTAAGACAGCATAAGGTACAGACAGCAGAGATATGACAATAAAACGTTATTTAACCATCTCTGCTTTTGAAAACAAACCTAAAGGCACAGAAAACATCAGCATTTTTGGATTCATTGTCTTGCATTGTCTGGAATTGGCACAGTAACATTTGTTTTTAGGCACTATGTTAAAATGCTTGAGCGTTGATGGTTGCAGAAGGCTTCGGTTGAGTTTGCTACGCCATTGATGTAGTGGTTTCACCAATGGACACATGAAGTGTAGCCAACTAGAAGCCTGTACTCCGTTAATCCAAGTAACACAGGTATTTAAAAATCCCAATGAGATCTAAAAAAAAACTCCAACACATCCAGGCAATGAACTTTGTTTTTTTTCCAGCATGGAAGCTGTGTGAGAGTGAAGAAGTCTCTTAAAAATGTGCAAAATCTGAGCTGGATTCTTTGGCAAAGGTAAGCCGGTTGTATGAGAGCCAGGTCCAGTTTCTGTCACTTTCCCTCTATGGCCGTAGTGTTCTTTTCTAGTGCTGAGAGAGATTGGCAGATACAGGACACAGAGGTTACAGTATAGACAGGCTCTCAGAGGGGAGCTGACTGGCTCCACCGAGAGACTCCATTTTGTGGTCTCGGCTTGCGGACTGTAGAGATTGTCCTCGGGCCAGCACCATCATTGTGTCACTAGATATCCCGGCGAATTCAAAAGCAAATGTGCCGTAGAACAGCATAATAATGACACAGAAGACCCACTCGAAAATGGCAGATGCGTGTTGCAGGACAAAGCTCTCCTGGACAAAAAACACACCGCCTGAGGAAAGTTTCGTTAAGGAATCATAGTGAACACTGTAAACTCATGCTCAGGCCTGTTTGCATTACAACATGCATGAACTCAATGACTGGGAAAGAAAAGCAGTGCAAAACCTAAAAGCTAAATACATGTAAGATCTAAGAATACTGCAATGATAAACCTGACCACTGAAAAAACACCAGCTACAGATTATAGCTGTCAAAATTATTACATTTTTAAAATGCTGATAATGCTTCTTTAGAAAATGTTTTTGATATAAAGGGAAAGTTCACCCAAAAATGAAAATTCTGTCATTAATTACTTACCGTCATGATGTTCCAAATCCGTAAGACCTTTGTTCGTCTTCGGAACACAAATTATGATATTTTTGATGAAATCCAAGAGCAGAATCTCCATAGATAGCAAGGATCCTACCACATTCAAGGCTCAAAAAGGTAACAAGAACATCAACAAAATAGTTCATATGACATCAGTGGTTCAACAGTAATTTTATGAATCTACGAGAAAACTTTTTGTGTCGTGGCATTCTCAATATAATGGTGGTTAATTTTGTTTTTTGTTTGTTTTTGCGTACAAAAAGTATTCTCATAGATTCATAAAATTACTGTTGAACCACTGATGTCATATGGACTATTTTGTTGATGTTCTTGGTACCTTTTTGGACCTTGAATGTGGTAGGATCCTTGCTGTCTATGGAGAGCCAGAAAGCTCTTGGATTTCATCAAAGATACCTTAATTTGTGTTCCGAAGATGAACGCAGGTCTTACGGGTTTGGACAGACATGAAAGTGAGTAATTAGTGACAGAATTTTCATTTTTGGGTGAACTGTCCCTTTAAGGCCATTCGCCAATTTCGCCAAGTTGTTACGTAAAGTGTGACAAAACTATTACATTATTTAATTATGTTACTTTGCAGATTTGCAATAAAGTTGCTGTTTGCATTTCCTGTGCATTTTAATGCATATTTAATGTGCATAATGCATATAAAAATCTAATATTAGTGCTTGATATTTTGTTCACACTTTAGTTTGGGTAACAGTATTTTGGTAAACTCAGTAAACTCCTAATTTGCTGCTTATTAATAGTTACTAAGGTAGTTGTTAAGTTTAGATATGGGTTAAGATTAAGGGATCTAAAATATGAGAATAATGCATTAATATGTGCTTTATAAGTACTAATAAACAGTCAATAAGCTAGTAATATCCATGCTAATCCCTAAATAGTGAAAGGATTAGTTCACTTCCAGAATAAACATTTCCTGATGATTTACTCACCCTTATGACATCCAAAATATTCATGTATTTTTTCTTTCGCCAAGTTTTTTTTAAGGAAACTTTCCATGAACTTCAATGGGGATCAACAAGTTAAAGGTCCAAATTGCAGTTTCAATGCAGCTTCAAAGGGCTCTACACGATCCCAGTCAAGGAATAAGGGTCTTATCTAGCAAATGATTGGTCATTTTCTAAATAAAAAAAAAAATAATTTATATACTTTTTAACCATAAATGCTCGTCTTGCACTAGCTTGACCTCACGCATGATGTAGGCGTCTACAAAAGCAAGCATGCAAACAAAGACCAACGCCCTTTACAAAAAAAGGTAAAATAACGATGGCGGATGATTTTTAATTTTGAAGAAAAAATGAGATGGAGTTTTTCGCCCTTCCCTATCTTTCTGAACCAAAATACACAGATGAAGAAGTAAGCGCTTGTGACTTTTCCAACGTAATTGTGTAATGCGTGAAGTCAAGAAGCTAGTGCAAGAACAGCATTTGTAGTTAAAAGTATATACATTTTTATTTTTTTTTAGAAAATGACTGATCATTTCACTAGATAAGACCCTTATTCCTCGGCTGGAATCACGTAGAGCCCTTTGAAGCTGCATTGAAACTGCAGTTTGGATCTTCAACCCGTTGATCCCTATTGAAGTTCACTATATGGAGAAAAATCCTCATATGTTTTCCCTCAAAAAACCTTCAAATATTTTCGACTGAAAATAGAAAGACATAAACATCTTGGATGACATGGTGGTGAGTAAATCATCAGGAAAATTTTATTCTGGAAGTGAACTAATCTCTCTCTCGTTATCTCCCTAGGGTGATTCATTGACCAAAAAAGAAAAACCAAAATAAACAAAATGAAAGAGATGGATTTGATTGTTTTTTCTATAGCTATTGTATTAATATCATGAATTATCATGGCCACGATAATCATGTAGTGGAAATCTGATATTATGACAGCCCTAATCTAAACTGATGTACAACCCTAATACAAATATACAATATAATAACATTAAAATGAGTGATAGCGTAAAGGATACTAAGCACCAGGGCCACAAAGGCCAGCAGGGTCATAAAGAGGCGCAAATGACCCATATTATATTCTCCCTGAGTCTTCGCCAGGCGGTAGGTCAGCGCAGACTGCAGACACACAAACAGCATACTAGTGGGGAAGGCCACCCCTGCTCCAACATAGTGAAGAACCTTGGCATTATCCACCTGTGAGGAACACAGTGACAGAAAACAGTGAGTACAGATTCACCAATCAAAACTATAGATACGGTTAACATCGTCACATACTGTGGGTGTAGCTCAGCATGTGTGGAGGGAATCCATAGTTACCATTATGAAAAAAAAAAAGCTCTGCATTTTTCATTCATTTGAAGTGGAAAAACCACAAACAAACTATCTGGAGTGTTTTAAAGTTCTAAAAATAGCCACATCTCTTGGATTTTTTTTCCATTTTTCCCAGCTGTGGAAAAATCACATTTAGAAAACCCCAACTGTCTAGTTCAGAATAAACTAGAATTAACATGAGTTCAGGAAGGACTAATTAAAACCACACAAAACATGAGTCACATTGCAACTCATATTGAAAACATATGTCAACATATTTTATAGACTTAATCTGTAATCACTGTTACTTGAGTTTATACATACGATTTGCTTACAAAAGCAGATAAAATTAACATACATACATAAATGTGTGCATTCAACAGCTTTTACAAAAATGTTTGTACTCGGAAACAGTGAAAGCTGGGTTAAAACTGTCAAAACTGTCTAAGTGAATCTGGTCAATTACAAAACCACAGTCCCAAAATTGACATGGAACATATTGGGAAACATAAGAAAATTGCTGTTTATGCAGAATTTCCATTTTTAAAGCTGAAAGCTTTGTTGTGCTAGCCAACATATGACTGTGTGGTGTGTTTATGGTCTGAGCACTTAAGGCAGAGAAAGAGGAGTTCACAATGCCACATCACATATTACCTACAACAACACCACCAGCAGAGGGAAGCAAAACATCCACAACTACAATGAGCCCCATTAACTGCACTATAAACGCAATAGAAGACAAGGTCTGTAATATCTGAAAAATTAGTCTCATATTGTACAAAATTACAGTAAAAATTGTAATACATTAAATATTATAACAGTTTTCTATTTTAAAATATAATTTATTCCTGTGATGGCAAAGCTGAATTTTTTAAGATGAACATTCTAATATGCAGATTTGTTGCTAAGCAAACATTTCTTATAATTATCAATGGTGAAAACAGTTAAGTGCTGCTTAAAAGTTTTGTGAAAACATATACTTTGTAAGAAAAATGTTGTTACTGTCACTTTTGATCAAAACAAATTATTGCATAGTTTTTAAAAAAATGACACAGTTCACAAAATATGTCATTATCCCTCAATATATCCCTTTCAATAACTTCATCTGTATTTACTCTTTTATTTCTTTTCTGACACACAAACAAAAGCAAAGTATCAAGTGTTGCAGGAGGATCTTTGGAAACCATAGATCAACTCCAGGCTTTGTCAGCGAACCACTGATTATCTCAGCAAATGATATCCCTTATGTTCCCCTCAGGCTAAGACTTCCCCTTCACTTCAGTGTCTAAATATTGAGCTGCTGTTCCCGTTGCTTACTTGCGCTGTCATTTTGACAAAGACATGTTCTTAGCTCTGTAATGTGCAAGGTATCTAATATGTATCTCAGGTTTAAGGACAAGGATTGAAGCTCTCGAAAGCTAGTCTTGTGAGAAACAAGCACAAGGGATGAGACTGTAATCATGTGACCTATGCCATGAAAATACGCGATGCATTAATCTGGCCAAATAAAATGCTGACCACTCACATTTGAGCTCAAGTAAAGGAATAGTTCACCCAAAAATTGCAACTACACTGTAAAAAACAGAGTTGAGTCAACTTAAAATAATTTGTAACCTGGCTGCTTTAAAATTTTGAGTTCAGTCAACTCAAAAGGTTTAGTCAACTTGAAATGTTATATTGTACTAAGTGACAACTTAGATATTTGAGTTCATTCAACTTAAAATTTTAAGGAAGCTGGGTAACAAGCCCAGCTTTTAAGTTTAACAAACCAATTTTTTAGTCAACTTAAATATCTAAGTTGTCACTTATTGCAACTTAACATTTCAAGTTGACTAAACTTATTTGAGTTGACTGAACTTGGCTCAACACATTTTTTTTTTTGTGTTTGTTTTGCAGTGTTGCTGAAAATGTACTTTCTCTCACGCCATCTGAGAAGAGTTTAATTCTCTACTGGAACAAATTTGGAGAAATCTAACATTACATCACTTGCTCACCAATGGATCCTCTGCAGTGAATGGGTGCCATCAGAGTGAGAGTCCAAACAGCTGATAAAAACATCTCAATAATCCACAAGTAATCCACTTGACCCCAGCCCATCAATTAGCATCTTGTGAAGTGGAAAACTACTTGTTTGTAAAAAACAAACCCATCAGTGTGTTTTAATTTTAATTTTGTTCACAACTGTTTTAGTCACTATTCACTTGTAAAGACGCATGATCTGTGCATTTTTCTCTCCTGTTTTAAATTACATGATTTTTTTCAATAAAGCAAGCAATATTATGGATGGAGGACTCATATGATCATTTGAAGTTAAAAACATCTTAATGATTAATTTCTTCTTAACAAACACACAGCGTTTCACTTCACAAGATGTTAACTGATAGGCAGAAGTTGTGTGGATTATCATGATGTTTTTATCATCTGTTTGGACTCTCATTCTGACGGCACCCATTCACAGCAGAAGATCCATTGATAAGCAAATGATGTAATCCTACATTTCTCTGAATCTGTTCAGATGAAGAAACAAACACATCTACATCTTAGATGGCCTAAAGGTGAGCACATTTTCAACAAATGTTCCTTTTAGGGTGAACTACTCCTTCAAGAGGGAGCACTTTATAAAAAAAAAACCCACAGTAACAGACATATAAGTGCAGGTTATTTTCTCAAGCCTTGGGCTGCCAAATTAGCAAGCGAGAGGAGCTTCTCTCATATGGACTTGCTTTAACATGTGGTTGAATGCCTGCCTTACAGGAAAACTTCTAGATCCGTTTCTCTATCTCTCTTTTTGTGCAGACAGTATTTTAAGAACAATAAAAACAAGCATACAACTGACAGCATACAACAAGTAGGGCTGTCAAATCCAATTCTTAATTATATTACATAATATGTGCCTAATTAATCCAAGTCAAGTCAGGTCTTGCTGTTTTTCAAAATCTCTGAGAAGCTACGAGAAGTTAAAAGTAGTTAAACTTTGAACTTTTTGCTCTGCTGGACTGTTTTTGAATACATGACCATGTCCTGTGTGAACAGCTTCACTCATTCTGTGCTGTCTGCTTTCAGTAAGTGCGGTTTGGCAAGACACGTTGCCTGTAGTAGCAGTAATAGTAGACTTCGCAAAAAGCACAAAGGTGGTACTTCAAGTTTGAATTGCTCTGACTGCACCAAAAAATGAGTTCAAATTCAAGTCAGTGAGCATGATTAATTGGAACTGGAATTAAATGGAATTTGTAATAGATACTCATCGTGCCCCTGCGTATCTTTTCCTTCAAGGGCCTCTTCCTCTGGGAATGCAGAATAAAAGATCTTCACAGGCTGGCAGAAGGAATCTACAGTTTGCTTTGGCAGCCAGTAGCTGTCAGACCATCAGGACCAAGACCAAGTGAGAAACTCTATTCACAGAACACACAACAACACACGTAAACAGTCCAACACAGGAAGAGCCCCATGCTTCATTTATTCAGGATGATTCATCCAGTCCAATTCTGAGTAAGATACACGTGTCTGGGTGTAGTTAAATGTTTATAGGGGACCACACAAGCACGCATATAAACATAAACATTCACACTCACGTATAAAACATGGACACATGCTCACGGGAACTCTAGCAGTTCTCAGGAACTCTAATTTAAGAATTATTCAGACGGGAATGGGATTATAAAAAGATGTGGACATGCAGTCTGAACAGTCCAGATGCAATGTTATATATATATATACCCTTGGTATAAGTAAGGACAGGAATAACCCTATAAAGCCTACTATATATAGAAATGCAGATTTCTCATCCCTCTTAATTATCAATATGATCATAACTTTGCTGAAAACCTGTTGTACGAAGTCTACTACATGTCATCTGACTCACAATTCACATAGTTCACATCTGATACTGCTGCTGTATATCGGAGTTATTATATATATATATATATATATATATATAATAACCCCGATATATATAACACACATGAAATCACCCCGTAGCAAATCTATACAGGTGGAGCTGGGGAAGGTGGAGGGTTTCTGAAGTGCGCTGCAAGCAAGCAATAGCCGAGTTTGAATGTTGAGCAGCAAGCTCATTGGCTGCTGATACGAGGAGAACCAATCAGCTGTGTCATGTGAATAATGATGTCATTATATCAGATTGAGTTAGAACATACTGGACTGCGCCATCTAGAGTTTCATGACAGAACTTTGTAACAGTACAGGAGACTACTTAAAATCTGAATATCTTATTGATTTATATTATGAGCTATCCTGAATAAAACATTTTTGGCCAATAAATATCAGTAACTGCACAAAACTGAATATTTTTGCAAAGTTTGGGCCCTTGGATAAAACCCTTGGAGATGTTGTGTATGAGCTTCATATTCTCCTATACCATATACAATATGAGCCATAAAAGCCTGATGTATCAAATTTGATGCTCAACAAAAAACATGTGTAAACATTTTTCTCAGATTTTTCTGAGAAAAATTTTAACCTTATATTATATTTATATAAGGTTCTGCTTTTTAAAAAACAACAACAAAAAAATTATTTTCTGACTAATAATTCTATAAAAATTAAGGGTTAAAGTCACAACATGAGTAATGGCACCACACCAAAACTTAGTTTTAGTTTTAGAATTCAACAAAGGTCAAAATAAATAAGGGGGAGCAATCAAAATAATATACCACAAATCTCAGACTAGATTCTCTGATGATCCCTGAAAACTGCCAAAAAACTATAGATAATTTGCATAGTAATTTTCACCTTGGTTATGTGAGAAAAACACTATTTGATTTGGATGAGCTTAAAAGTACAGTTGCAATCAAAATTATTCAACCACCCAGAGACTGCAGTACTTTACAAATACAAGCTTTTCTGAAGATCCAGGACTTTATAAAAATTACATCTACAACAGTTTACTGGCATATTAGAAGTGATCATGTCAATATATAATGTATTTTTTTTGAGTTATATGATTTTTTAATAACACAGCTATGTCATAATTATTCAACCCCTATTCAACATGGCTATTTTTAGGTC
This sequence comes from Labeo catla, assembly GCA_012976165.1. Lineage (NCBI taxonomy): Eukaryota > Metazoa > Chordata > Actinopteri > Cypriniformes > Cyprinidae > Labeo > Labeo catla. Next base: position 4,158,313 of record VONZ01000003.1, read on the forward strand.
ACTTATTTTTATGGTAGGAAATAAAATTGTCTTAAACACAATTAAGCCTTTAGAAACTCTATTAAAAACAGAATTAGTTTGAGCTGTTACACATACAGTTAGCCCATGCATATGCTGAGGCTGAGTAGCAAATATGGCAAAGTCAACAGAGCTGTCACAAAGCTATAAAGAAGAAATAGTTTTATTTATATTAGTAAGTCTAAGGCTACATGAAGATTTTCAAGACAGTGAAAGTTTCTGGAGACACAGATGACAGCCTTATTCCTTAGTTTAAAGTGTGTTGTACCAAAAAAGCTTTGAGGGTGTTGAACAAAAAAAAAAAACAATTTCATAAAATGTTCGATCAGAGCAACTGAGGAAAAACCTGCAATGTACAGCCAAAGACGATCCAATTAAAAGAGGAAAAACATTTCAATGCAGTGTATAAGAAGAACACTAGACAAGTATGACCTTCCTGTTGAGGCATCTTGCTGAATATCACTATTAACCAAGAACAAAAAAGGCCGGCTTGAACATGCTAAAATTATTTTGGATAGACCTGTAGAGTTCTAAAAGAGTGTTTTATAGAGTGATGTGACCAAACTGGATCTCTTTGGGCCTATGGATCAGCGGTATGTCTGGTGCAAAAAGAACGCCATCTCCAAAACTTGGAGGTGGGCCAGTCTTGTTATGGGGTTGTTTTACTGTAGCATGAAGTGGAAATCATGACCGTATGAAGGATATCATGGATTCTTTGAAGTACTGAAGCATTTTAACAAGAATTGTGATGCCTTTGGTGCAAAGACTTAAGTTGATGATCAGTGGATTTTCCTGCAGGACAATCATCCCAAAGTATACATCCAAATCTACTTATGCTTGGTTCAGGGATCAGTCATAGAATGTGCTTGAGTGGCCTGTTCAGTCTCCAGATTAAATTCTCACTGAAAATATTTGGTTGAATTTAAATAAAGAAGTGGCAAAGTGAAAACCAAAGATTATCAGTGGTGATTATCAGTTATCATAAAGCTTTTTCAGCTGATGAATGGGCCAAGACTGCAGTAAAGAGGTGACAGAAGCTTCTAAGCACTTCCAATCAGCGTTTATTGGTGGTTTTAAAGAATAACCAAATTTTACTTTTGGGGGGTTGAATAATTTTAAACATGAACGTTTAGAGCCAGTTAGATTTTTTTTTTTTTCATTATTCATCAACTTACGTTCTCAGAATTACTCAAAAGTGTATTAATAAACGTTCTCCAATACTGTACTGATGCCTTTGTTGAGTTGTTTTCATAAAATTTTGTTCTCAGGTCAAGGGGGGTGAATAATTTTGATTGCAACTGTATATCTACAAAGGAAAAGACTCATCTAAATAGGGCTTTAGCTTACGGGAAACACAAGGCAGCAGTCTAGCACAGCTCTTACAGCAAGCTCAGACATGTTTGCTGAAACAGGGCGGCCACACACCTGTACCTATCAAAACAGGACACACTTCAAGAAGCGCTGTTCTTCCCAGTCTAGTTCTGTGAAAGCGCACCCCAGCATTCTGAAACCAAAACTTGAATTCCTAGACCATCAGGGCTATCAAGTTCTATCAAATTTTGAACACAGAAACAGCACAGTCAAGTTACATAACGTGACTTCCCTTTTTCCTGATTCTAATAATGAGACTCTGCCTGCGCCCTTGTCATCTTACACCGCAGCGGTGTAACGCTCCAGAAGGACAGGCAGGCTTGCTGATGAGGTACAGATGTGGCGTTTGGGCCACATGCTCTTTCCCGCCTCTTCTGCCTGTCAGATCATGGTCGCTCTGTACTCCGTACACACAGCACATGGTACGCCGTGACTCATTCATCCACATTTCCAGTAACCTACCCTCTACTTCATAGAAAACCGAAAGGATGGAGCAATCCATTTTTCGATCCAAAAAATATTTTGGGATCGAACGTTGGTTATGAGAATGAAATAAGTACATCTGAATTTTCAAATATAATTTTCAAAAAGTGTTAAATACAAACTTTTGAAAGGCTAGGCTGGACTGTACTGCAATTGAGCAATTCAATCATCTGCAATTAAATCAGTTTACTGTATTGTGCATGATCACTGGTCCACGTGATTCTAAAGAAAGCATGTCTGTCAAAATAGGATAATCTCTGAAACAATTATCCTTTTGGCCAAAGTCACCAGGCCATCTTGATTTTCAACAACTTCCCTCCAAGCACCAGGATCCATTTGAACTTCTCAAACAATTCCCAATGGATAAAATCAAGTCCCCTACTACACATATTTCTTGTTAAATATTCCATTCACTTGGAAATATTTCACATTAAGGAAGTAAAAAATACATTTCATGGCTTTTAAGACCCTGTGAGGTCACTTTACGAGAGCAGTGTTCTTTCCTATGTTGACATATTTCCTAGTGAAACAAGAACAGGACATTCTGAGGGATTTGTTCTGTAAAAAACAGACTTTAGTTACATCACAGCCATGATCCATGATTTGCTATGCTAGAAAGCATCTGATCTAACAAACATCTGTATAGTACAGGATGAGTCATCAATATTTTTGGTCTGTTTTTCCCAGTAGAGGAAGACGATAAATTTCAAACATGAAAGGTTCAAAAGTTTGAGGGAAGTATGATATTTTTTACACATTAAATAAATCAAAAGTGACAGTTAAGACACTGATAATGTTACAAAATATCTCCATATCAAACAAGTGCTTTCTATTTACTAGAGAATCCTGAAAAATGTATCATGGTTTTTACAAATATATTAAGCAGCACAACTGTTCAACATTGATGATAATAATAAATTTAGCTGCAAGCAGCGATTGCCGGGGTTCAAGTGCTTTTTTCTTTTAAGGCAATTAAGCACATAAGAGAAAAAGACATTATTTAGCTAGCCTGTAACCACCTAAATCAATGATTCAAAAAACATTTTTGGCAAATCCAGGTAATTTACCATAGAAATATTTAATTTTTTAATATTTGTTGTTTTTTTCCATAAAACTGTGCATGCTTGTTTAGAATCACCTGTTGCATACGCTCACCAGGTTTTGTGAAGTTTTGAGTTTTCCTTTAGGCTTTATAGGATTTTGGGTTAATTTGGACATGCCCCTTTTCTAAATGACCCCGGTATAGCTTGTATATATTATTGTACAAGCTTGTATAGCTTTTATGTGTTTCTTATAGCACCACCAAGCAGCCAAGCTTTAAGATTTTTCACCTGTGACCTCAGATTGAGCTCTTACATAAGTGTTCTGAGTTTGGCGGAGATATCTCATTCTGTTCAGGAGTAATAAGCATTTTACTAAAAGTGGCCCTGCCCATTTAGAACGTTTTGGCGCCTCTTTGCGACGGCGAGTCGAAAGTTCAACTTTTATTGATAATTATTGATATTCATTCTCCAGAGAATCTTTGTGCACTGGTTTGGTTCCGATCGGGTGAAAAACCTAGGACAAGTTCACAAAAGTAAGTTTTTCAAAAAATTTCAAATACTTGAGCCTGTGACTGACAATTAAACTGACGAGTTATGAGCGATTTCGTACTTCTGAGCACTGTAACACCCCTGTCAGGCCAATTGGTCACATTGTAGGTGTTTGAGTACTACCATCGCTCCAAGTCTCTATGACTTATGGTTTGGTCCGCACAATCTGTTTTACGTGGGGTTCGCTGATTCACGACCATTCCAACAATTACAATAGATTTTAGTTTTTCAGGTCATCTGTATGTATGCTAGTGTCATGTGAATCATGTGAAATTTAAAGGGACAGTCCATCCAAAAATAATAATTCTGGCATTAATTACTCATGTCAATCATTCATGTCGTTCCAAACCCGCAAGACCTTAGTTCATCTTTGGAACACAAAGACAGACATGAAATTCGAGACCTTTCTGACCATCCATAGACAGCAACGCAACTGATACATTCAAGGCCCAAAAAGATAGTAAGGACATCATTAAAATAGTCCATGTGACATCAGCGTCCTTACTAACTTTCTGGGCCTTAAACATGTCAGTTTTGTTGCTGTCTATGGAGGGTCAGAAAGCTCTCAGATTTAATCAAAAATGTCTTAATTTGTGTTCCAAAGATGAACTAAGGTCTTGCGGGTTTGAAACGACATGAGGGTGAATAATTAATTTATTTTTATTTTTCGATGAACTATCCCTTTAAGTGTCACATGATCCACATGACACTAGCATACATACAGATGACCTGAAAAACATTTAGATTTCACAGGGGTTTTAAAGGGGTCCTATTTTGCTCTTTTTCGAAGTCTTGTTTTTGTTTTGGGGGTGTACTAGAACGTGCTTTCATGCTTGGTGGTTCGAAAAACACATTATTTTTCACATAATTTACATTATTACAATACCTTTCTCCCCAGCCTGGCACAAATTGCTCGATTAGTTCCGGGTTTAATGAAGGCCCGCCTTCCGAAAAATGGAAATGTGTTATGACTGGTTAGCTGTCCCAGTGCATTGCGATTGGCGAACAGCTTAGACGCTGTTTCAGTACTTCCTCACCCCTTGTCAAAGCAGTTAGCACAAGCTAGATTAATAGTGAATCTTACGTTTTAAATATGGATATTTTTCTTACAAAAACGCATCGATTCGCTACAGGAGACCCCCGGGAGCTGTGTGAGACCCTTTTTATTATGGATGGATGCACTTTATTAGACTTTATTAGACTCAGATTGCATTCGTCTGAAAGAAGGAAGTCATATACACCTAGGATGCATGGAGGGTGAGAAAATAATACACTACAGTAGTGCTAAGTCCTATCCTCTGCCTGTGAGATCGCCGATACATGATATTATCATGCTAATTTATTTTACATATTTAGTTTCATTGCCCGAAACCAGCGCCAGCATAAGGCTAAAAGCAGCCTAACATTATCAAAAAACATCATCACTGATCAGCCTAGCCTACTCTAGTGCAAGTTTATGCATTTTAAAAAACACTCACATTATAAGTGAAGCGATCTACACTGTATGACGAATAAATCTCTTACCACAGCGTTACAGCTCCGACGCAGCAACTGGAGTAGATCGTGGCCTCTGCATGTGTTTCAACCCCCTGTACTGCACACGTCTGCGGCGCGTTACTGCTCTGAAGCGGCCACTCTAATCAATGCTTGTGTTGATACCCGCCACGCTGCAGCTCGTTGAAGCGGTTCTCTGCGCTGCACAGCTAAAGTTTGGCTAATCCCCCACCTCGTCCCTACCCTCCCTCCAACAATTTGAATTTCCGTAGGCGGGATTTAATTAACTGATATTCTAATGGACCGCGTTGTGACATCATTTTTTATGCCCAAAGATACACGCCACACACTGACTAAAATTCAAAAAGTGAAAAAGCATAATAGCAGCCCTTTAAGACATTTTTGCTGCAATCCACTGCAACAGCTTGTACTCCTCTGAAGTCAGGGGAGTTTTATTTGGCAAACAGCATCCCTGTTGCATATCAGCTTGTCTTAATGAAGGCCTGACTGGAGCACAATGTGGCAGGCAGTGGGCAGGAACGTTCCATACACGTTTTCCTTGCACAAACAGAGAATGTGGGAGGGACTTCTGGAGCAGACTGCTTTTTTTTTCCCTTGACCAGCTCCAGACTACAGATGGAGGAAAACAGCAGAGCGGAATGGAAAGGGGGGCTGGCAAACGTGACCTAATGGACTGCAGACATCACATGTGCGACCCAAACATGGATCTCTCTGCTTAGTACACACTGCTGGTCTCCACACAGCGCGGGTGGTCCCGTATTATCATAATGACTAAACGTAAGGCATTAAAGCTATCTTCCCTGCTGGAAAGACTGGGTTAGACCAGCACGAATTTCCATGATTTTTTTCATGCTGGAGATGCTGCTGAGTGTCATGATCCTTTTGGTGAATCTGGTTGAGCCAGTTAAAGGGTTAGGGTTTGTTCTGTTATCATTTACTCAACCTCATGTTGTTCCAAAACCCGTAAGATTTTTATTTATCCTCAAAACAAAAATGCGAATATTTTGAAATATGAGAAATTTCTGTTCATCTACTCATCTGTCCATCTTTTAAAGGAACAGTTTACACAAAAATTAAAATTCTGTCATTAAGTACTCACCGTCTTGACGTTCCAAACCTCTAAGACCTTTGTTCATCTTCAGAACACAAGTTAAGATATTTTTGATGCAAATCAAAGTTTTGTGCATCATACCATCTCAGGAAGTAACAAACAAATGGTTCAATGGCCAGCTAGCGGTCCAAGCTTAAAGAAATACAAGGGAGTAACTTTGCTTGATTTCAAAACATTTCAAATATGCAGGGGAGGAAAAAAAACAAAATAACTCTAAGTCAATAACAAAATTGCTGATAAGCTGTATTAAGTTCATTATACTGCAAGGATGAAGGTTCAAACCTCTTTTTTAACACCTGCCTATGAAAGTTAATTTAAAGATATATATACAGCATGCTGCAGTGAGGGATGCACAAACAAGTCTGAACCTGTGCTTCAACACATAAGGTTATGCATTGCTTTTGATGGAGTACATAGTTAAGATACGAGTGCTTATATTATCAGGAGAAAGGTTTGTCTCCCCCCTTCTGTCTCTATGGCAACCAGCCCATAAAAACCTGCGATGCCCCCGTTGGCCGACCTCCCCGCATCGCTAGCGGTCTGGGCACTTGGCCAAACGTCCAAACATTTCAACCTGCAAAGACGCTGTCGCCAAGGGTTCGCACCGATTCATGAATAAAGGTAAAGGATGTTGGTTTCACAGGACTCAGAGGAGCATGTGGCTCTGCATGAGGGGGTTTATGGAGTCTGCCGTTTATCGCTCATCTAAACACTCTGAAGGAGGATCCAGGGTCGAAGGGGAGTAAAATATAACTCAAGCATGGATGACACGGGTATTCTCAAGAAATATTTAACAAAAAACTAACCCAAACACTGATATATACACATGCACACAACTGCACGCTAAGATACACTCACAAACATAAGCATGCACAAAGACCTGGGAGCCAAAGATTGGGACACAGTGGAATTAATTTGTCTTTTTCCATTTTGTTTTAAATATGTTGAGGCTAAAGAAGGGCAAAAAATTAGTCATTAAATATATACATTTTTTAATGGGGGAAAAAATAGTGCTAATAAACAATGACTAGGTGTGTCCAAACATTTGTCTAGTCTTGTATAAATCACCAGCTCTACACCTCGTCACACCAGTGTTTCTACAGGAAGCCACTGTGCATAAATAAGAGCCTGAAGCTTATGAGAGTGAGTTTCCTTTTCTGCTGTCAAATGTTCAACCTGAAGACCCTAGAGAAAACTTCCTGTGCTGATGCGGAGCAGTTTTTGTACCCAAGTAAGTAAGGATTATGCAAGCTGTACCTGGAAGTTGCCGACCATGATGAGTCCTGCGGCACAGATCCAGCCGGTGGAGAGACTTGCTGTGTTTAACACACAGTTCTGGTGCTTCTCTATCACATGGGCATAACGTAGCAATACGATCACCATCACTAAGAGTGGGAAGAGAAAAAAGAAACACCACTATTAAAATGCTTCATTACAAAAATTGTCAAGCATAAATTTAAAATACAAATTTCAACTCTTAATGAAAAGCCTAGCAGCCTTCAACAATGTGGTCTTGAAATACAAAACAGTTTGTGCCTATTATCTGAACAGTCTGCAACCTTCACTTAAGCATGCCCTGTCAAATGTTATAACAACATTTTGCGGTTTAAAAAGGATAGTTCACCCAAAAATGAAAAGTCTGTCATTAGTTTTTCAACCATAATTTTATGAAGATATGAGAATAATTTTGGGTCAGAAAGCTCTCACATTTCATCACAAATATTTTAATTTGTGTTCTGAAGATGAACGAAGGTCTTACAGGTTGACATGGGGGTGTAATTAAAGTAATTAATGACAGAGTTTTTATTTTTGGGTGAACTATCCCTTTAAGATTTCTAAAGTATGTGAGTTCATATTTTCATTCATATTTGGCAGACACTGTTTTGTTCAAGGTATACAATGTTATTATTATAAAAAGATTCCAAAAGTAAAACTCCATTGGCTTTGGTGAGTAGGAGGAGGATGTGTGCTATCCAAAACAATTGGGAAAAAAACTGAAAAAGAAAAAATCTGTTGTGACATGCCCTTATCTTTTAATGACTTCAACTCCTCATTGAGAAATGTTCCACTGACGTACATCTAAGATGATATCTATAAGGCATATCTAATTTTTTTCTCCAGAAGTCCAAGTAGTGACACATATACGTATTTGTGATAAACAGTTTCACAGAAACTGGTTGGTAAGATTGTTTGATTAAAATATCCAAAAACCACTAGAATAGTGTTATATATTTAGCTGACTTGTGTTCTTACATTATCCCAAATGTTTCAAAGAATGTTGAAATCCAGAGAAATAAGCAATTTTAACTACGTGTAATGGACCGTGTCATTGCTTAGCCTGCCAATGACGTCATACACCCTTGAGTTTCCGATTTTTCTGGTTAAAGACACTTTAATATGTTATGCATTTTATCAGACAGGTGACAAGCACACAGAGTAGCATTATAACAGAACTTTCAACACACTCAAATGTATCTAGTATGATAAAACAGTGCTGTTTTACCTCTTTTACTCTTTTACGCATGACCGGAAGAAGCAGAAGCGGTCGACTGTGGCATAATAAAAGCTGCGCTGCTTTCGAGCTGTGTATTGCGCTCGTCCTTCATCCCTTGCTTCATACTACAGTGACCTTAATAAGTCTTTAATACATTAGCTTATCCATGAACATTTCTGCCCGAATCACGATGGACTGCATTGGCTGTGGGGGGTGAAGACTACAACTACCATGAAAACTTACACATTGTGCCTTTAAAGGAGAAGTCCACTTCCAAAACAAAGATTCACATATAATGTACTCACCCCCTTGTCATCTAAGATGTTCATGTCTTTCTTTCTTCAGTCTTCTTCAGAAATTATGTTTTTTGAGGAAAACATTTCAGCATTTTTCTCCATATAATGGACTAATATGGTGCCCCAATTTTGAACTTCCAAAATGCAGTTTAAATGCGGTTTCAAACGATCCCAAATGAGGTTGTAAACGATCCCAGCTGTCTTATCTAGCATAACGATCTGTAATTTTCATAAAAATAATATAATTATTATTATTATTATTATTATATTATTATTATTAATATGCTTTTTAATCTCAAATGCTCGTCTAAAGCTGCATTTAAACTGCATTTTGGAAGTTCAAAACTGGGGCACCATAGCAGTCCATTATATGGAGAAAAATCCTGAAATGTTTTTCTCAAAAAACAATTTCTTTTCTCTTTTGAAAGACATGAACATGTTGGATGACAAGGGGGTGAGTACATTGTAAGTGAATCTTTGTTTTGGAAGTGGGCTTCTCCTTTAAGTGACAATCACCAATCAGTGTTTTAGAAAATATGCACAGAAATGGCCAAATAGTCCAGATAACATAATCACAAAAATACAGCCTACATCGATACATCCATTCTCCAAACCACTTGTCCTCTTTACAGTCACAGGGAATCTGAAGCCTATTTATTTTATAATATATTAGAACTTTTATTTTTTCATACAAATTTGTTTTTGAAAAAAGTCTCTTATACTAACTATTGCTGCATTAATTTAATTAAAAATGCAGTAAATGTTTAAAAATATTATTACAATCTTAAATAACTTTTTTCTATTGTAACGTAATGTAAAACTATGAATTTCTTCTAAAAAAAAAACTCAGTTTTGCTTCCAAAATCCAGCTTAAGCTATTATTTGAAGTACAGGGACAAGTTAATTTGCTTAGGTTGTTTTATCAGATGTTTGTACAAAAAAGTCATGAAGGCATACAGTACGTTATCTTACTAGGTTAGTGTGACCTAACAAATGAGACATAAGAAGGATAGTCTCTTTACTCCTTTCCAAACCAGCTGGCCTCTGCACAACTGAGTCAGCCTTACTTTAAAAAAACATTATTTCCAGTATTCTTTGGACCAGAAAATACTCATTGTTTTTCTAGAAATTCTAATGTGGAAAGATGAGGAGAGAGTGGATAAAAGAGGGGCTTCATGGTGAGATCGCTAACGTAAATCACGCTGCTACAGTCTGCTCAACTGTTTTACTGCTGGGTTAATGCTTAATGAAAACTGACTGGGGCAGATGTGGCCCGTTACAGTGGCAAAGTGGGGGGGGGGCAGACAATAAACCACCCCTCCTTTCTCAACCCAATCAACCTCCCACAAACACTCCTAGTCAACATTAAAGCTGTCAAGATTACTTATAGTATCGAAACACTGCAGGAAAGACCAGCATGAATTAACATGCTGGTTAGTGCTGATCTTGCGTACAGGCCACTATAACCATGTTTCTAACCAGTATGATGCAAGTCAACCAGCATGGTGAAGATGGTCAATCAAGAAAGACTTGCTGGTTAAGCTAAATCAAGAGCTCACTGAGGATCAGCATCCAAAACACAACACATGCTGGTCTTTTCATAAGTAAGCCAATGCTACATATAAGATGTAACTACATATAAGTGGTAGTACCTTATTTGGGATGGTGTAGAAGTTTACGAGCATGGAAAAACAAACAACAAGTCCGCAGGTGAAGGAAATTAACTCTGTTTAATAAAATGCAGCTGATACGGCGCAACAGAGACCGTGGCGCGTAATGGTTGTTTACTGCATTAGACTACGCTGTCAGATCCAGTCTTCCTTCCCAAGCATTTACTGTTGATGTGTCCCTCATGAATGGGCCCTCAGTAGATATGGGCTCAGGAACAATGGGAATTCAGCAGAGACAGCAATCTGCAACTGGCTAAATATATCTGCTTACCGCTGACTAACTTTAAACTTTATCTTCTTGTGCTCTGGACAACCGCAAAATCCCATTCTTCTAAATGGGTGTAACGAAAAGGTCAAAAAAGGTCAGAGTCTTTCCAACTGCCTGTCTGTGTATATGTTTGTGTGTAGGTGTGTTTGTAAGCACGGTTTCCTGGAAACGCGTTCCGCAGGACACAAAACTGAGGACTCAGAAACACATGGTGCCCATTGGACTTGGGCAATTATTATTTCTGCTGTGTAACTACCACCACACTTAACAGACAAACAAAGCTATGCTTCACTCCAATCAAACTCACTTTACAGTAATGGCAAAGTTTAGTCTGAAAATGTGCCTCTCGAGCTTGATATTTTAGATTTTAAAAAGTTCAAGGCGAGTAATATGCCTTGAGCATGTCATTGGTCTGGCGTCAACATGACAGCGTAAGAGAACCCTATGCCAGACAGGATGCTTGCAAATTAGTGCTGTGTATTATTCAGAACTGAATATTTGAATTGAGAGATGCAGAATTGCAATTCTAATTTAAAATAAAAGAAAGTAGATTTGAAATTAATACAAACAAAACAGGTATATAAATAATTTATAACAGGACTTTTCAAGCACTACTTTTGATTTACAAGCACTTGAATTCAGAGATCTCACTTATCAAACAATAAAGAGATAAAACATACTAATAAAACAAATTAGCAAAAATAATGCATAAAAAAACTTGCTCTAAACCTCTCTTTTCTTTATTCAAAGTAGATATAGACAAGTATATCTGTTAATCCTAAAAAAGCTATGTGTCCTCTAAGGTGTAAATGTATTACTTTTTTGTTTTGTTTTTTTGCTTTCTGCCAACACATCCCTTACTCCAAAAAAAACCCCACATGGCTACTATAGTTAAACCATGGTTACCACAAATTAGCCATGGTTTTCCTACACCAACCATAGCCTAACCATGGTATTTGTAGTTAAACAGTGGTTATACAAAAAACATGTTTACTACACTTTTATAATAGCAAAACCATGGTTAATTTTCTTATGGGATTTGTATTTGTGTATACTTTTATTTTTTCGTTGTTTTGTTTTTATAACTGTACTGGCTTAATGATTTTATATTTTCTACCGTTTAATAAAAAAGAAAAAAGAAAACGGAAAAAAAGATTTACGAACCCGCTCCAAAACCCTGGTCTGAATCAAATAATTTGTGAACCCTCACCGAAGTCTCGATCTGAATCAAATCATTTGCGATCCGCAATCTATGCTCCGAAGTTCTGATCTAAATCCAATGACTCGCGCTACGCGATTTAAAGTCCCAATCTAAATTAAAATAATTTGCGATACACAATCTGATTGGAGCACTTCAAAACAATTAATCATTTTGCAGCGCAAAAGTTTAACTGATTGAGAGTTTTAAAAGGTTCTTTCAATTGGATTTGGTTTTAGCAAGTGAATCGCTTGAAATGAATGACTGAATTCACGAGTCTAAATCCAGCGTAAATGACTCGATGACTTGATTCGGTTCATCTGTCCCTTTTTTTTGCATCTTTAGCCATGTTTACACAATACTGTCAGTACTTTTTATAGTTTTATGACTAACTGAAATTAGCAAAAAAAAGTATGTTTTTTGAATTGAATGAACTTGCGTGAAAAGATATGTTCTTATTTCACAGATACATTGTCATTTAATAATTCAAGCACTTTTGAAGTGCTTCTTCGGAAATAGTGCTATTTTAAAGGGTTTTTCAGGCCTTATATTTCAAAAAGTCAAATTAACGTATTAAAGTACACTGTTATAAAGGTTTGCCAAGTCAAACTTTGAATGTTGGCTTGACAAAGCCTCTTTGCAATAAGAACTACAGTAACAAATAAATCAGAAATGCTACATATTTCTTCTACAACCAAATGTATAAAATGCTACAAGCAAATGTATAAAAACACTGCATATTCTTCACTTTGTAAATTAAATATTTATTTCTTCTTATTAAAGTTACAAAAACGATTTAGTTAAGAGTTTTTTCTGTTTTTTGTTTTTTTTGTGTGATTATCATAAATGACAGACAGCAGAAACATTAGACTGCTATCACTTTAAGAGCTGCCCAGATCCAATACACTGTTACAAGCTGCTTGCTTTACCTTAGAACCTAAATTACTGTGTTTATGAGGATACTTGCATTTTGACACATAAAACTGTGTGTATTTAACCGTTCAAGGCCTAAAAAGTACAAAAATAACTCGGTTCAACACTCCTGCACTCTATGAGCACCCTCTCACAGACAGCACATCTAGAGAAATGAGTTCTCTTTCACTGCTTATGGCATTTCAATGGCTTAGAATAACTTGTTTTTAAACAGCAATGCTTAAAAACATCTGCAAACATAAGGTTTCGTGACCACGTAGCACAGCAACATCACGCAAGTTTAAAATCTCTACCAGTTGACCGGTTAATTGCGTCTACCCCTAGGTATGAGGTGTGAAAATTAATGTGGTTTGTGAGGAAGAATCTCGTAAAGAAGTACCACCTTGGGTACTTATACAGAATCTCAGTCACATAATCTCTAATTTCTGTGTATGTCTGCTCCGAGAAGGTTCCAGTTTGTAAGGAGTGAAATGTGGCGGAAATACCGCAGCCCAAACACATTAGCGGGATGACACCTGTGTATTTATGGATCACAGGTTTTCACCTTGGTGCAGCATTCCCTCAAGAGAACAAAAAACAAGAGATAAAAGTAAACAACAGTCCTGTCACAAGGTCTATGGGAGCCTAAACTAGCTTGGGTCAGTTCCTGCTGCGAACTCTCTCCACCCTGTTTCCCCTCTGTTAGAGCGGCAGAGTGCTAAGAGATGTTTCCTCTACTGCCATGCTGACTTCAAAAAAAGCTCTTGAAAGCTCAGATTCGGGAACACTGTGAATTATGTAAGCTATGAGAAAACAATGCAGCCCTGGGGAACCGCTGGTCACCCTTGATCGAAAAGTCTGCATGCATTTTTGGGGCGTGCACTGCGTTTTATAAACTTTTTTAGCATAAACAACTGTATTAAGACTGTATTGTCATGGAACGGCGATGCGATAAATCACGTAGAACTGGAGTAGGTTTTGTTTGATAGTCGTGTGTTACATAAAGCACTTTCAAAAAGAATTCAAAACGACGCTTTCTTGTATTGTTGGATGAACAACGGCAATTTCCTTGTGCAAACAGGCAGAGCCCGAATCTCCCAGCAGGAGAACACTCTCACTTATCGTTACACAGAGTGCAGGACTGAACACAACAATACAGCCCTTCAGCTCTCAGCATGAACACTGCCACCAGGCCCAGACGCTGAGGTCAGAGGTCACACTGAACCAATGATTCTTTACAAGTCTCTCCTCTCACAGACCTGCTGTATAGTTTGCACTCAGCTGTAACTGACAGTAACTACATGAAGTATATCTCTGCTCACACAGAATACAGTTGAATTTATGTTTAGGGAGTGCCATGAGCGCGTCTTAAGAGTGGTTCTTTTAAAAAAATATGATTTTGTAATCCAATATAGCTTAAATATCTAAATGGTAGCTATTAACATTTGTATTTTAAGGGGATTTTCTGTTCATGTTTGTCTGCTTGCCTGCTGGTCATTGTTTTTGTTGTGATGTGATTCAAATTAAATTCAGATCATGTCTGAAGATGATTCATCCTTCCTGAACAGCAACTCTCTCAGCGCCTGATGACAACGCTTGGTAATGTGCAGCGACTGTGTCGACCGCTCAGTTTTATAAATGCTTGAGGGCACATATCCACTCAGCTTTTTTGAGTTGTGAAATATCAAAGTGACACTTTGATATTTCCAGACAAGTTTAGAGAATGAGCAGTGTGTATCGTCAGCTTTTATATGATAATGTCTTCCCCTAAAAATCGAACACGAGTGAACATAAACACACTTGTAATGTTCAAGATAGTTGGCCTTTTATAGTTCGTCAACCAGTGGCGGTGATATTACACAAAGGCAAACACACTAAGCCTGTCATTTCCTGAACTGATTGCTGCCCAGACAGTGAATCATTGTGCTACAGATGGGAATCATTTACTGTGGAGTGAGCTACAGATTGATCTGCAATCCCAAAATCGAAATAAAAAAGTTCAGGAATGCTGTAAATGGGAGGAAAAAGGAAGTTGATGCTTAAAACTGAAGCATCCAATCTGCATATTTTTAAGTACTTTCTCCCAGCTTAACATGCAGATAAATCTATAAGAAAGCTATCTGAAGGTTGATTTCTAAAAAGTGTCAACACTGAGCTCTTTGTTTGAGCATCCCAATTAGCCAGACGCACAGCAAGTTTTAGGGTGGTGCTAACGGTGGGCAATATACCGATATACACAATTAACCTGTAGAAATTTGTCAATCATAGAGATTTTGGACTATCGCGGTTACACACTCACATGATGTTGCATTTGCAAGTATCCTCATAAACACAGTAATTTAGGTCTTAAATGACAGAAAACACCCGTGTAACAGTATTTGGGCTGAAACGATTAGTCGACAATAAAAAAAAAATACAAATATTTTTGTTGTCGAGTAGTCGTTTAATCTCATATGATCTAATGTAGGAGCCTGCAATAACACGGTTTGACCAGTGTGGTGCTGTAGCACAAGAATGTAATTCATCACTCCTGAATGCAATTTAGGAGAAGATGACACAGCGCTTCAGAGAAAGCGCAGCCGAACCTGAGCGGTGTTTGGATGAATATGTAAATATAAGCTGCACGCTTATATTGAAAAGCATCAGTTAAAAGCGCTTCGGATTACAGCGATGTGGATGTAGTCTGGTAATCCAGAAGTATTCATACCAAACAGTCATGGTACAGCCAATTCACCCTCAATCCAGAAGGGGGCGCCCGCAGTAATGCAACGCTGTTTGATAAGAACAGCGAATGCCAGTTGCCCACTTGAAAACAAAGACCAATAGACAGTGACCATGTGCTGATTCTGAGCACGTCTCTCACTGACAAAGTAGTATAACATCACTTTAAAGGCTTGCGCACTCAACTGTCTGCAAAATGGAGCTTTGTGCTCTTGTATCCTACCTCTCTCATTCGGCACAAATCCAAATATTCCATAATATTTCCATATTTGCGATGTATCTAAATGCTAAACTATTATTTATTATGTAAATTATAGGCTTTGTACTTCAGTCACGTTCCAACGGTGACAGAATGAGGCGAGCGCACTGATGTTTGGTTCACTGTATTTTATTTTGATAAAGTAACGTTACCAACTGCACTGTCAAGATAGCAATGCTGGAAGCCTGGAACTTATGTTTTGTGTGTGTGTATGCCCTGATGCGATTACTTATACCAGCAAAATCAACTTAAAACACTGTAATTTATTGTCTCATTAATAATGCATCACTGTAAAAGGTCTTTTGTAAAATAAAGAAAACAAATAGGATGTCGCTTTCTGACATTTAAATTTTCTTTCCATCACTGAAACTCATATATAGGCAACGTTACGTGTCGCACTGTTTTTCCCTTATTTATCTGTTAACTAAGTCAAATATATTTCAAGTATTTATTCCTTGTATGTATTTATATATAACATTATAATTTGATATGATATTTAGTATTTTAACATCTAGGTGGAAAAATTTTTAATTTGTACTACAGTCTGTTCAAAATAAATGAAAAGAAACTTAGCATAGTAGTTTTGTTGTTGTTGTTGTTTTCCTGTTGTACCGAAATCGTATCGAACTGTGACCGCTACACCCCTATAATCCAGTCATGTCACGTTTATTTATATAGAACTTTATGCAATAGATAGTCTTCAAGCAGCTTTACCATATTAAACATGGAAAAACCAGAGTCAGTGTTGCTTGCAGTTTGAATTACTTTATTTTCTATTATAAAGCTATCAAAATCTTTTTATTATTGGGAAATAATTATTTCATTAAATTGATACTTTGGTTTGCAGAGATCAAAGCTTGATCTAGCTCAAGATTGTTTTGATTATCATAACCCTATAAGGTATTTTAAGAGAGATTATGTTGTGAATAAAATAGTTTATCCAAAAATAAAGTGTCTTATCACATACCTTTATTTTGTTTCTCATCCATATGACTTACAAAAGGAGATGTTTTTTATATAGCTAATTAAATGGTGAATAACAGTTTATCAGTCATCTCATTTTGTGTGCCACATATAATTGTATAATAATTGTAGTTACAGAATGTTTTTTTCAAAAGCTGAAGTGACCTTTATTTATTTGTTAGAATATGTATAACTCAATATTTAACTAATTGCACAAGCTGAATAATCAATCAAAATCTACTGATTAATCAGTGAAATAATCACAGATTAGTCGATTAATCGTTCTAATAATCGTTAGATTAACAAAATAATGGTTTGTTGCAGCCCTAAATGATATATTGGATCCGGGCAGCTCTTAAAGTGACAGCAGTCAGGTTTTGCTCACTTATATTATACTATATTATATTCAATTATATTATATCACTTACCCCTAGGTGGTGCTTTTGTGCTTTCCATAGTGACTATGTGAAATTAAATGTAAATAAAAGCTAGAATGAACAGAATGTACACTGCTCTTAAAGTCTGGCCAATACGTTTTTTTTTTTTTTTAATTATACTGTTATTCTGCAAGAATACATTAAATTTACAAAAAGTGACACATTTGTGATGTTACAAAACATTTCTATTTTACAGAAATGCTGTTGAACTTTCTATTAATCAAAGAAATGAAAAAGAATATTATGGATTCCATAAAAAAAAAAATTAAGAGCACAACTGTTTTTAACATTGATAATAAGACATGTTTGTTAAGCATCAAATCAGCATATTAGAATGACTTCTGTAAGGACCACGTGACACAGAATACTGAAAATTCAGTTTTGCATCACAGGAATAAATTATGTTTTCAAATATTAAAATAGAAAATGGCTATTTTTAACTTGCAATGATATTTCACAATATTACTGTTTTACTGTATTTTTGATCAAATGATAGTAGCCTCGGTGAGCATACATTTTTTAAAAACGTACCAACTTCTAAACTGTATTGTAAGTGGGAGCATTGCATTGTAAACTCACCCATAAAGGATCCGGTGCTGCAGATGAGACTGAAGAAGCAGCTTTCTGGAGGAAGTGTGCCACATTTACTGCAGATCAGAAGATCAAAACAGAGGTTAGATACCCAGGGTTTTCACTGCAAGAATAGACACACATACATATATGCACATTCCAAAGCAAAGGGTCCTGAGGGATGAACTCCTATTGGCAGCTGACTAAAATAGGCCTGTTTGGCTCTTGGGAGCACACTGGCAGCTGTGGGTTATTGGGAAAAAGAGGGATAGAGCTAGAAGAGACTTGAGGACCCTTAGCATCTCTCACACAGCTGTCAGTCTGTATGGGAACAAGACAAAAGATAAGCAAAGATAGGGCCTTGACGGATGAACAACTGGGCAAGCAACCTCACCATGAAAGGACATTATCCTTATAAACACACAGGTAATCATTACTAAAGAGCATTTCAGTTTTATATAACATGTCACTGTGGTATGAAGCCTTTAAAAGGAAATGCAGCTGCAAATAAATGAAGTAAACACACATAAATTTACAGGCAATTAGCTGAAAAGTGTTGAGAAAGACAGGCTACCTACTTCAAATCTCTTTGGATCTCAACCAAAAATGTAAGTTCTGGTTTAAAATCATTTAATCATGCTCATGTCCTTCTAAACCTGTTTAGCTTTGTTTCTTGTGTACTTAGATTGAAAAAATCATCATATCTTTTCCAATTAAAAGCATCAAAATAGTCTCATGAACATGATAAACATGACATGATAAACCATCGCTGTGTTGTTTCAGAGGCTGTGTCCAGTGTTGGGAACGTTACTTTAAAAAAGTAATTAGAAACAAATTACAAATAGTAACTGAGTTACATCTTTATAAAAGTAACTAATTACCAGGGAAAATAACTATTGTGTTACTTTTTTAAAAAAATGTTCAAATATGTCAAATAACTTGAATGCCCCCAATGTTAAATATGGTGAATGAAATTTAAATGAAAGGAATTACATTTTAAAATTAAATATCTGACATACTATTATATTATATACATACATACATATATATATATATATATATATATATATATACATACTTACACATATATATATATATATATATATATATATATATATATAAAGCTTGATGGCACAGTTTTTTACATTTCTGAAAGTACATTATCAGTCAGTCAAGCATTAGAATATGACATTATGATAATTTAGCATTAAGCTTTAGCAATTAGATCTTTAGTAATTAGAATAACCATGTATAAATGCATATTTGCCATGTTGACTGAACTTGTGGTGTTGCTTAAGATATTGTTTGTAATTTAGTGTTTCTACAAAAAAGGAAAAAAACTAAAAATGATACTGATAAGATAAAACTACTACAAATTCTACTACTAATAACAATATAAAATGCACTAAGGTTTAATGAGCTGCTGTGTTCATGAATATTAATCACATTGTCTGCGTTCGCTCAAACTGATTTGCTAAAATCAGAACAGGGGCGATAATAGGTGAGCGTCAGCCAATGAGATTGCAGCTTGCGCATTAGTTCCGCCTACTACCAGAGAAATCGGCAGTTCTTAAAAGCTGAGGAATCCAAAGGAACTTTGGATGAACTATTCTGACTGAAAAAACAGCAAAGTTAAACATGTCGTTAACATGTAGTGCATAAATTCTTCAAATTTTTCTTTTGCGTGTGTGTGAGACAAAGCGATGGCTAGTCTACTGTTCGTCAAATACAGGTACAATGCATCCATTCAGATGAAATGAAAAGTAAAATTATAATAAATCATAGTAACGCCGTGTTTCATTGTCAGTAATGGTAACAGTGTTGTAACAGGCGAAACAGTAAATTGATTCATTACTCGTTACTGCAAAAAATAACTGCGTTAGTAACCGCCGTTTATTTATAACGCCTTCATTCCCATCACTGGCTGCGTCCTTCAGAGGTCACATTTGTAGGTTGCATACGTCATCAAAGATGTCTTATTTAAGAAAAGTAACTACAATAAAATTATGTGATGTTACCTAATGGTTACTTTTCTTAAATGAGACTGCCTCAATGACGTATGCAGCCTACAGAGGACGTAGCCTTCAAAATGAGACGCAGCTCATATGATAGTCTTGTGTGAAGCACACACTAAAATCTAATCATTAAAATCATATTCAACTGTAAAAATGAAAAAAAGATCTCAAAAAAGGTCTTCAACATTTCTTTCTTACATAGAAGAAAGTACAGGGGTTGGACAGTGAAACTGAAACACCTGGGTTTAGACCACAATTAGTATGCCGTTTGGCCTCCTTTTGCAGCCAATACAGCATTATTTCATCTTGGGAATGACAAATACAAGTCCTGCACAGTAGCCAGAAGGATTTTGAGCCATTCCTTTCGCAGAACAGTGGCCAGGTCACTATGTGATGTTGGTGTATGAAAACATTTCCTGACTCGCTCCTCCAAAACACCCCAAAGTGGCTCAATAATATTCAGATCTGGTGACTGTGCAGGCCATGGGAGATGTTTAACTTTACTTTCATGTTCATCAAATCACTCTTGTCACCAGTCTTGCTGTGTGTATTGGTGCATTATCATCCTAATACACGGCACCACCTTCAGGGTACAATGTTTGAGCTATTGGGTGCACAAAGTCAACCTTCACACTCTGCTCTTATTGGTGGAATGTGCGATCAGTAAAGACTGGCCACCAGGCTGCATAAATATAGCCATGAAACCTCCAACACTATATTGGCCAGTCTTTCAGTTTCATTGTCCAACCCCTGTAAGTGTTTTAGGACAACATAAGAGTTATTATGAAGAATTATGACAGGAATAACTGTAAGTCAACCGTAAGACCAAAAGCCATGTTCTCCTAATAAAAATTCTCTGAACCAAACTCGGCTTCCCTAAACCATGTAATGAGTTCCTGCCAAATGAGCCTCAACTGGATTACATATAGCTATGCTTTCTATAAATAAATCACTGAGGTGTTAAGCTCTATAATGATAAGCTAGAAATGTTTGTGCTGCTCCAAGTGTGTGTGTGTGGATTTGACCTTTCACCCACTTCATTGCACCTCTGGGCTGAGAACCGCAGACTATAGTGGGTAGCAGTCAAAATAAACCCACACACAAACACACACACACACACACACACACACACACACACACACACTTCTGCTGGTAGTAGAAATACAGATCATGGACACACCCAAAGGCACACATAAATAAGACTTAACATATAACTCAAGTTCATACTCCATAAACCACGCAGCTCTGAAGGCAAAAAAGACAGACGGGCTATTGAACAGGTCGGGTCAAAGATCCCACAAGTTTTCCAGAATCCACAATATATGCTCTGTCAGATTTCCTTTTGATGATAAAATGCCTTGAATGGACAAATAAATGAACAACATGCTTTGGCTAAAAGCATCTTATTGTTCATGCCCATTTTGTCAGTTTGGTTTCGTTTTTTCCTCAGTAATTTGGGAAATTCCTTTGTGTGGTGAACAAGTCACAGCTCCTCTGTTTTTTTTCTCAGCAGGAAAAATATCTCGTAAAGGTGAAATATCTTGTTTCGTAAAGGCGCCGTGTAGGTCACAGAGAACAATGTTCTTAGATTCATGTTTCTTTAGAATAGAAATGACATGCGAGAAAAGCAGGAGATGCACGCAGAGAAAGGGAAGGGTCATGGCATGAAGAATGTGCTGACACAAACCACTGCCTCAGGTAGGGAGGCAGGCTGAGAACGGTAATTTCCAGGAATAAGGTGCACTTAGGTGTTTAATTACTTTTTTGAAACCATATTTTTTGTAGTGAGAACTATTAGAAATTTTAGAGAAACCAAAAAAAGGATTGGTTCACATCCAGTATAAAAAATTCCTGATAATTTACTCACCCCTATGTCATGTTTATCTTTCTTATCCATATCACGTCTTTCTATCTTCAGTCAAAAAGAATTTAAGGTTTTTGAGGAAAACATTCCAGGATTTTTCTCCATATAGAGGACTTCAGTGGGAACCAATGGGTCCAAATTGCAGTTTCAATGTAGCTTCAAAAGGCTCTACACAATCCCAGATGAGGAATAACGGTCTTATGTAGCAAAACGATTGGTCTTTTTCTAAAAAAAAAAAATTAAATGTATACTTTTTAACCACAAATGCTTGTTTCGCACTAGCTCTGCTAAAAGTATATACTTTTTTTTAAAATGACCTATCGTTTCGCTAGGTAAGACCCTTATTTTCTTGGCTGGGATTGTGTAGAGCCCTTTGAAGCTGCATTGAAACTGCAATTTGGACCTTCAATCCGTTGATCCCCATTGAAGTCCACTATATGGAGAAAAATCCTGGAATGTTTTTTTCAAAAACGTACATTTCTTTTCGACTGAAGAAAGAAAGACATGAACATCTTGAATGACATGGGAGTGAGTAAATTATCAGGAAATTTTAATTCAGGAGTAAACTGTGCTAAAACTAAATCTAAACCCATCAAAAAACATTTTCTTTACTTGAAATAAACTAATGTTACATGAGTTATAATGTTATATAAACATTACAAAATTGTTAACTAGAATAAAATGAAATATAATTTTTTTTTATTTAAAATATTTGCATTTAGTTTAAATCGATGTACAAAAACAACTAAAACAAATAAAGCTTAAATAAAAATAAGATAACTGAGACTGAAATAAAAACAAAATAAAAACTAGGCATTTTTTAAAAACAAAAACTCAAAAATACAAAAGAAAAAAAACGGTAACACTTTACAATAAGGTGTCATTTGTTAACATTAGTTAATGAATTAAGTTACATGAACGAACAATGAACAATACATTTATTACACTATTAATCTTTGTTAATGTTAGTTAAAAATACAGCTGTTCATTGTTCATGTTTGTTCACAGTGCATTAACTAATGTTAACAAACACAAATTGTTATTTTAATAATGCATTAGTAATGCAGAAATTATCATTAACTAAGAATTACAAATGCTGTAGAAGTATTTTTTCTTAGTTCATGTTAAGTAACGAACTTTACTGTGAAGTGTAACCAAAAAAATACTATAACTGAAATTAAAATGAAAACTGAAAATATAAAAATATAAATTAATATAGTGCTGTCTGCATTTGTGAAGCTCAAACATTCAACTCCGTCACTGCATGAAAAAAAAAAACACAAATATGTTTCTTCAATTAATACACAATATAAATGTATCACTAACTACAAATTAACCTTTATTCCCAAACAAGCTATCCCCTACTGAATTATAGCCTAATTTATGCTACCCTACAATCCTGTTACCCACTGACATGTTTTTTTTTCTTACTGACATTTCATACAGACCTTATGAGGGGAACATTGTCCAGAGTACAGCACATGGTTGGTCCCCTCTGCATTGGCAGATCCACCTCACATGACTGGTTATACATCCTGCAGGTAAACAAACATTATTTAAACAAACACGATTATTAATACAAATACAGAGTTAAAACAGAGCCAGAATTAGGTCTGTGGGAGTCTATTTTGAGATCTGCTAGCTTGGCATAAATAATAATCAATCATATCAGACAGATCTGAGTGTATTCAGTAGGACAGCTGCATGTGTCTGTGAATTTGGACAAGTTACATGTCGCTGCATTCACTGGATGATACGACCACAGTTACAACTCACTTCCAGTATAAATGTGTTTTGACAGCCGCCATAACTTTGATTTATACTGCACCACGCAGAACTCAAGGCAAATATAACGTGGCTACACTGCATTACTAAAGCAAACACATCCCGAACTACACTAATGCTCCTCCCTCCAAGAGGAAAAAAGTAAATGAAAGACCACTGTTGTTTCCAGACTGTAAAAATTACCCAGGAATGCAAAGCACTTTTAGGTAAAGGCAGCCTGTGGGCCACGTTTCATTAAACAGACTGAATTTGATCTTGTTTGCTCAGCTTTAGCTCCACTATTCACTAATATTAAAATAAATGTTTTTACATACTCCACATACGACACCTAGTCACAAAGTACACGTTTTTCACTGATATTCTGAGACAGTGGGTTTTATTCATCAGTCCTGTTAATGAGGAGTCATCCTCTATGACTGTCTTTCTCTCTCACACAGATGCTATTATTATGCTTTAAATAATAAAGGTACAGTGTGCTACCTCCCAAAGCCCGACAGCAGCGCTAACACTGAAGTTACCTAGACACCGCTATGCTAAATTATATGGTAATGTTTGACTAAAGTTCTCATGGTATGAAACACAAGTTAACCTGCAATTAACGATGAAAATAAAGAGGAATAAATTCCTCACTGGCTGACATGTCCTTGAGCCAAACGGAGTTAATGAGAAAGGATTTGGACACTTGTTCAACATCTCTTATCAAATACATTACTCATTAGAGCAGATGACGCCAGAAGAATTGTAGGAGATACAAAGTCAGGAGATCCCGATGTGCGCATTTTAAAAAGGTGTTAGTTCTTATCAGTGAATGATAAATAGCCTCAAAATGAGCTCTTTTCTTTTAAAAGATGAAAATGTGCATATTTCAGTTACCAACATGGTAATATACTTATAAAAATAGTCTAACAAAACTGTAATACATATTTTTAAATGCTTAAAGGATTAGTTCAGTTCCTGAAAAGAGATTTCCTGATAATGAACTCACCCCCATGGCATTCAAGATTTTTTTGTCTTTCTTTCTTCAGTTGAAAAGAAATGAAGGTTTCTGAGGAGAACATTACAGGATTTTTCTCCATATAGTCAATGGGGTTCGATGGGTTTAAGGTCCAAATTGCAGATTCAATGCAGCTTCAAAAGACTCTACACGATCCCAGCTGAAGAATAAAGGTCTTATCTAGCAAAACAATCTGTCATTTTCTAAATAAATAAATAAATTGTATTCTTTTTAACCACAAATGCTCATCTTGAACTTGCTCTGCATTGCGGAAAGGTCACGCTTGGTTAGTTCTTTGCCTGTGTACTCCGGTTTAAAAAGGTAGGGTAGGGCGAAAAACCCAACTCATTTTCTCCTTCAAAATCGGCCACCATCGTTGTTTTACCATTTTTTGTAAAGGACGTTTGAGTTTCTTTGCACATTCACTTTGTAAACACTGGGTCAGTACTTCCGCCTATGTCACGCGTGACTTTTCCAACGCGATTACATAATGCGTGAAGTCATGGAAGCAGAGCTAGTGCAAGACGAGCATTTGTGGTTAAAAAGCATATACATTTTTATCTTTTTTTTAGAAAAAGACCAATCGTTTTGCTAGATAAGACTCTTATTCTTTGGCTGGGATCGCGTGGAGCCCTTTGAAGCCGCTTTGAAACTGCTATTTGGACTTTCAAATCGTTGGGCACCATAAAAGTCCACTATATGAAAAAAAAAACTGGAATGTTTTCCTCAAAAACCTTAATTTCTTCTCGACTAAAGAAAGAAAGACATGAACATCTTGGAAGACATAGGGGTGAGTAAACTGTCAGGAAATTTCTGAAAGTGAACTAATCCTTGAACTTTAAAAAAATCGTCATTTTTATATTTAACATTTAATATGTATTATAGAATATAACAATATTTAATCATTAACTTACATATATGTAATTAAATAAATGATTTAAAAATACCAAAAATTATAAGAAATCAATAAAAAAAAAAATAATGACAATAATATTTAGTTAAATTCTTACCAGTTGTCCACAGGACAGACATGCTGGTTATACAAGGCCATGGCATACCTGGAAAAATAAATTATGATGCATTAGACCAAACCAGAACAAATCTTTTAAAAGGACAATTCATGTTTGTAATATTTGCAAGAAGACATGTTTATCATTTAAAAATTGATTCTGAAAAGTACATTTTTGAACCTTTATAAATTTACAATAAGGTCTCATTTCTCACATTTAGTAAATGCTGACATGAACATTAACAAAGATTAATAATAGCTGTATTATTTGTTATTTTATGTTAACATATCTAGTTAAAGGTGCTCTTGGAAAATGCTAACTTTAGCCTGATAGCACTGAAAGCAAATGTCCCACCCTCCCTGCAAATCGCCGTGCAAAGCCACGATTTCTTGGTCCTACGCCTTCCACAGAATATATAAATACAGATAAATACATTTAGACCACAAAACTTAATGATTGCTATCAGGATGTGAAGAGACTTTCAACCAGCATAACAAAAAATGTTTCTGAAGACAATCACCTATTGCATCTTCAACTAATGCGGTATATAGTGTGGTATATAATACTTATAGTATATAGCGCTGGGCAGTTTGACCAAAAACCTGTTTTTTGTTTGTTTGTTTGTTTAGGATTCTAGCAGTTTCACGGTTTATCACCATTTTTTTCTCTGACTGAGCCTATATATGAATCACAATGCATGAAACAGGTGGAGAACCACTGCATTTTAATCACGATACAAACATGCTAAAAAGGTCTAACTTTAGCTTTGTGATATTATTCTACATAAAACATCTGAACGAAACAAAATAAGCAGACAAGCTCAATTAGAGCGCAAGTTCACTCTCTGACAGCAGGTGGCGCTTATTAAACAGCAGCCCCAGTTCAGTATTTAAAACTTTCTTCCTATATTTTGTGCATTGTGAACAGTGAGCTTGACCTGCCTCCTACAATATTTTCTCCTCTTTGCCTCCGTCTTCAGCATCTCTGGCTTCTTTTAACAGCCATTTACAGTTGGTTTATTTGCCCAGTTAAGGAATTAATTGTGTGTTAATAATAGTTCTGAAAGTTTTCCAATCATTAGTCAGAAGTGTATGCAGTTAACAGGGATCTCCTCTCAATTAATGATGATGTGTACGTAGCTTGGGCACTTGTACTGGTATGCTGTTTAAAAAAAAAAATATCAACACAGAAAAACAAATCAAATTAAAAACGTCATCTGTTTTTGAATGCAGCCATGATTCTGTTGAAATAAAAACTGCTTCAAATCACTCTTTGAAGTCAAGCTGACCACAAAACTAGATTACACAGACACGCATTACTGGCCAAAGGCTTAGAGGTATGAAACATAAAATCCTGCAAGTTACTTAATCATTAAACATGACCCTTATGGACAGACATGTCAACAGAACTATCAAAAATATGCTGTGGTGTCCTATACACCACTATGATAAAACCAGAGGTTGATGTCCTTTTGACACGTTTTCTGCTAGCACAGAACCAAAAAACCGGAGATCTCTGGAAATTCAGTCAATATGACCTGCACATCTTCAGCTTACATCAGCATTATGTGTCATTCTTTACCCACGATGATGAAACCAGGTCGACACCCTCCTGATCCAGTCACATCGACCCTCATGAGATGTCAGTGAACACAGGAGCATCAGATAACAGTCAAAGCAAACATCTGCCTACAGATTTTACCAGAATCTGATGGAAGAGCACTTTCAAGCAAAGCAAAAGTTGCTTACAAATGAACAATAAGATAAGAAAAGTGCTTCATGGAAGGTAAACACACCCAGCACCTGCCGTTGGATACAATCTCTGTCCTCCTTCTCCCATGTGGATCTCACTGTTGACATACACACACAAACACATTTGCATTTGTCCAGCGTAACTGCATTTGACAGCATGCAGGGTCAGGAGTGGGCTAAGCAGCAATTATGTTTGTTTTCATCTCAAGTAAATGTGTGTGTGCGTGTTTGTGTGTGTCCAAAAGAGACAGATCACCTGAGCCTTGCACTACACTTAGCACAACTCTGAGAGAAATTACATTTGGTAAACAAACATTCTACCATCTGCCCTGCCTGGTGTTGTGAATAATCACGCAGGCTGTTACCAGGTCACTCTCAACATCACAGAGAGGCACACAGGCTTTTCTTCAGAGAGTCTGGATACAGAGTAACCCTGCTCCCGCTCAAATACCCCAGCCCATCTGCTCACCATAAGATTTGGAGTCGCTTTCTGAAATATAACCTTTGACAGGATTTGATAGTGACTTTTTTGGCTAAACGTTACTTCTTCATTTTTCACACTAGTTCTTTCAAAAAGATAGTACACACAAAAATGACATTTTTGTCATCACTTACTCAAGCTCATGTCATTCTAAACCTGTATGACTTTCTTTCTTCTGTGGAACATATTTTAATGAATGTTGGTAACCAAACAGATTTGGTGACCATTGACTTCCGTTGTATAAACTAAAAACACTGTGACGTTTCTCAAAATATCTTCTTTTATGTTCTGCAGAAGAAAAGACATACATAAGGGGGGTGAGCAAATGAGAGCATTTTTCGTTCATTTTTGACTAGCGCTTTAAATAAAGACTTAAGTTAAGCCTTGGTAAGGGTTTGTGCTATTTGCTCATTTCCAAGTCAAAACTTAAAATGGAAATACTTCAACTTGGATTAGGAATGTTCAAAAATTATCTAAACAACGATTTTAATAGCAAACTGAGTTGCGTTTTTAAATATCAAACTGATTTGTGTAAGGAAATGTACATACTATTGTTTGTATTCTGTGGTGTCACTTAAACAAATAGTGACAGATCTGAGTGCACATCTAAGAAATGTGGAATGGGGTGAAAACTGCTGCAAAATCATATGCAACCACGTTTTATACAAATATATGTAAATTACCAGTCAAAATGATTTTTTAAATGTTTTTTAAAGAAGTCTCTTCTGCTCACCAAGCCTGCATTTATTTGATCCAAAATACAGAAAAAAGCTGTAAAATTTTTAAATATTTTCACTATTCAAAATAGTGTTTTCCATTTAAATATATATTAAAAATGTAATTTATTCCTGTGATTTCAAAGCTGAATTTGTAGCATCATTACTCCAGTCACATGATCCTTCAGAAATCATTCTAATACTCTAATAACATTTATTATTACTATTTTTATTATTTTGAAAATAACCGAGTACAATTTTTACAGGTTTCTTTGATGAATAGAAAGTTCAGAAGAACAGCATTTATCTGAAATACAAATCTTCTGTAACATTATAAATGTCTTTATCCTTGCTAAATAAAAGTAAAATTAAAATGTTTCTTGAACAGCAAATCAGCATATTAGAGTGATTTCTGAAGGATCATGTGACACTGAAGTCTGCAGTAATGATGCTGAAAATGTAGCTTTGAATACAGGAATAAATTACATTTTAAAATATATTCAAATAGAAAGCAGTTATTTTAAATAGTAAAAATATTTCACAATATTACTGTTTTTGCTGTATTTTGGATCAAATAAATGCAGGCTTGGTGAGCAGAAGAGAATTCTTTAAAAACATTAAAAAAAAACTTTTGACTGGTAGTGTATTTTTTATAAAAATCTAGAAAAAAAAAGATTAAAAAAATATTAAGCAGCACCTGTTTGCAACAATAATAATAAATGTTTCTTGAGCAAAGCAGCATATTTTAATGATTTCTGAAGGATCATGTGAGATTGAAAACTACTGAAAATTCAGCTTGTAAAGGTTCAGTACTCTCAATAAAAGTTATTTAAAAAAGAGACAAGGATAAAAGCTTCATAATATAAGAAACATGTTTTAATGAACCGTCTTGAATCTAATCGCTTATATTTTTTACAAACAACCTCCTAAACAGATGGCAAACTCCACCAGTGACCATACCCCCTCCATCCAACATCATGTACTCCAGTCATTTGCAAAGACACCTTGTGCATCCACAGTAGGTATATGTAACTGTAAGAAATGAATCAGCAAGAGCTTCAGATCCAATCAAACCAAACCAGATCTGATTGGAAAATCAAGCTACATCCCCAAGCAGAGAGTCACAATGCTAATATTTCCAAACCTTTTATCATTGAGGACAGATGTAGCACTGACAGTTTCCCCTGTTACCACGCACAAGCTTTAAAATATAAAGCCTTTGTTATGAATAAATATTCTCAGTGTTGTTTGCGTAAACAATGTGCTCAACGTTGCAGGGAACAGCACATTTTTGAGGGACGATTTAAGCCTGTGTGACGTTACCATAAACAACAGCCTCAACGTATAGAAATAACGTCCAAGTGGAAACACTGACTTGGAAACTTACCCTCGTCTAAATGGAAACTTTTTACAATGTAGCCTGAATAATTTAAACAACCGTTTCACTGGGGTGTAACTGGGGGCTACGTAGTGCACAAAAGACTGTTTAACTAATAAAAACGTACATTTTGAAACAATCCAGCGAGAGAACACACCAAACAGTTTCATTTGTGCTTTGAACTGTTAGTTGTTGTTGGTTTTGGTAACGTTAACCAATTTCTTTTAGAGGTCATAATTAGAGGTTCCATTTTCAGCTCTGAAAACATGCCCTTTCTTGCACAGATAATGGAAGAAAAAGTCTCTAGAACGGGGCATGTTTTGTCCATGTTGTATTGGGAAATTCTCCCAGACCGTCACTACAGGAGTCATGGAAAGAATAAACCAAACATTCTGTCTCTCTCTGGCATAGTAAATGAGAAGCCGCTGATGCTGCTCAAAGTTGCCCTCCTCTTTTTTACTCGCTGCTCTTCTCACAGAGGCTTATGTAATCACCTCAGTGACTTCAAACTCAAGGCTCTACAGGAGAGGAAGGGAATCTTGAACTCCCTTTAGAAAAAGGGCGCCTGCAAGCATTCCACAGGAAGGAAGTAGGGACAAGCAACAAGACGCCAACACAGCTCTGCACCTTCAAGCAAATAAAACCGCATAAAAGGTATTCCACATCCATTTGATCACAGTCTTCCAACTGTTGGAAGAAACCTGACTTCCTTCAAATTTACTCTTCAGTCAATCACATGCCGGCTCATGCACAGCTCTCTTCCTGAACTCCATGGGCTTTCTCTCCATTTCTGTACCATGACAACTACTAATAATGACCTCAAAGTCTTCAACATTTTTCAGGCAAGTTCAGGCGAGTCAGTTTTGGGCAACTTTGCAGATTTATGTATAGCCCACTCCTCAAAGAGCAGCTTCAGGCATTTGACTAAAAATGCTATTGGAAGTGGCTGCATTTTAGATGTTTTGACTCATAATTAAATACTTGCACAAATAATACACAAATTATGTTAGATTTAAAACTGCACAATTCAGAAGCAGGTTTGAAGTGTCCAAAAATGAAGCAAGAGACAACAGACTTGTTGAAGGCAGTCTCTGTATACTATAAAAAACCATTTCAATGCAGGCTAAACCTAAAACTGTGCTATAATTGTATTAAATGCACTGACTCCAACATATTCTACATGCACCCAGCTAACCGGGAACGCTCTCAGAATTTGGCTAACGTTCTGAAAAGGTTCTCTCAAAGTTATGAACAAACGCTCATCTAGTATAGAACGCATGTTAAAAATTTTCAATGATGTTCTCAAAACATTACCACAAAAACAATTATTTATACATCATTAATTGAAATTTTTTTCCTGAAATGTTTTAGTTGAATGATTGTCTAACATTTTTTGAATGTTACTACTTGTTTGAAATTCTTCAAAGAACATTCAAAAGTAACATTCTTATAGTGTTTGCAACATTCTAAAATAGAATGTTTCCTGAACAAAAATAAATAAATAAATAAACATTTTTTAAACTGGATGTTCAAAGAACATTCGGAAATAACATTTGTATATTTTTATGAGAATTAAAAGCACCCTTTTTGTTAGCTGGGCACTGGTTACATCACACTATTAAAACAACCTGTGACTAATAAAGGTGTCATCACTTATTTTTCTAAATCATAAAGTTGCATCATTACTGAACTGGAGTGCATCCAGTTAAAAATCAAACTAATTTGAAAGTTATGTAATCTTCAACCAGAGCATACTTGAATCTGCATTTTATCCGTACCTATCCACAGCATGAATATTTCATACGATATGACATAAAATGGACTTACACAACCCATATTCCAGTGATGGTCAGAGCTGGGAGGCTGACGGGTAGTATCATCCACAGAGACATCTCCTGCACACGATCCTCTACTGCTCCCCTCAAAAAATCCACTTCTTTCGCCTTCGCCAGCCTGTCTCCTTTTGCTCATCAATGTGCATTTATACTTGTTGCATGACCCCAAACTGGCTTATATTAAAGATCATACCTGCAGTATACCATAAATAATCTTTACAATGACAAAAACATGATAAACAGTTCCCTAGACTGTTACCTGGTATTTTGCATACATCATATTGTATTGCACAAACCATACCTGCTTTCCAAGCTGTGAAATTTGCATTATTCTACACACATTTTTACACTTTTATACTCTTATTTACAATATGCGTTGTTATATACTATATTTGTTTATTTATGTAAACATTCTTAATTCTTAGTTTATATATTTGATTCTGTCTATGCTCTGGACCTGCAGAAACAACAGAACATTTCTTTGCCTGCAATTACTGTTGCTCCTGGTGTGTATTTGAATGAATAAACTTGACTGTGAAACCTGTAAGAACCGCTTTAGAAGCATTTAGAAGTATATCCTTTTGGTAACAAGGCGAAATGGCTGCAACGATTGAACGTAATTGTAACAGCCGTGTGTGTAGTGTATAGTGTGGACACTGTATCTCACCTTCCCCCCTGTAATAGGGGACAGCAGACGCGTCTCCCACCTTTGTTAAACCCTCAGACAGAGCGCAGACTGTTCACGAACGGACCGCATCAATCACCAGTAAACGCTACAGGTTTATCGATATTCCTTAAGCGTCCAAATGACAGCGGCTGTGTAAAGTTCCTTCGTTCCGGGTGTTTTTCGGCAGATCTGAGGTGCCTCTCTCCTTTCGGACGATCAGCGCTGTCTCGTGTCCCGCCGTGTGGACTGAAAGCGCACTTAAAACAGTCCAGCTGTTCGCACAGCTCCGCCTCCAAACACACCACAACACACACACAGCAACATCCACATACACTGAACAAAATGTTTGTAATTTTGAAGTGGACCGATGTACACAAACGCTAGAGAGAAGAAAAAGCTGTGTTTACGTACTGTACGTTACCATATAGCCTACACAGAAACAAAAATAGATGTAGATACAGTAAATGTAAAAGAGATAAAAAGCATTTAATTTACAGTAAACATCTATATTACATGCAACATGTTTATACAGTTAGGCGTTGTTAAAAGGCCTATAAGTACAATTTCGAAAAATTAAAATACAAATTCCTAGAATATTTTCTGTAATTTCAATTATTAATTTTATGTAGCAATGTTTTTTTTCGTAATTTGTTTCGTACATTATGTATTGTTATGTTTGCTTATTTTTAAATACATTTTATAATTATTATTATTTTTTTATTTAATCATGCATAAAAAGCCTACAACGTGTTATTTATTACGTTATTATTGGGGGTAAGGCGTTTACGTAATCAGATGACTTTTTTTTTAGTACGCGTTACTTTTTAATTTACAAGAAAATATCTGAGTAACGTTTTCAAATAAGATTCAAAGCTCTCCTGTCCCCATGTTGAGAGAAATCGGGAGTATTGGTTCTAGAATGAATGTGAACATGCTTTTAATTCATTTCACTCACAAAAAAAAATCATGATTCACTATTCCTCAAGATGAATAAAAACAGAGAAATGCAACTCAAAATATGATGCAAACTTGCACTAAATATGTTAAATAATACAAATATTGTTGTATTTAATCCCACTTTATTAACCAGTGTTTTTGCTTCTGACCTTTGACAATCTAATTCAACCATAATATTAAGAAAAAATTATTCAAGATTATTAACATTTGTTCTTTTTTTATTGCTGAAGAGTGTTGAACTTTCTTTTGTGTTCTACTGCACATATGTGAATTTACATTGTATGAATTCACAACAGCATGAGGCTTTTGGTGGGAAAAGGCTTTTACATTTGCCATAAATATAACTTTTATATTAAAAACAAACAAACAAGCTAGCCCAGATTTAAAAAGTAACGCAAAAGTAACATAAAACTAAGTAATGTAATTAGTTACCTTTTTAGGGAGTAACGTAATATTGTAATGCATTACTTGAAAAGAAACTTTTTCCCAACACTGATTACGTTAAATGTATTTTAGATGTTGAAGTAGCCTACTTAATTACATTTAATGATATGTACAGTTATAGATTAATGGAGAAGCCCTTGCACATTATGTGAGATAGGTAGCTAGAAGTGATAATTTGATGTAATGTCATGACGTACTTGCTAAAAATGATCTTATTAAGTTGCTCATAACTGATTTGGCAGTTCTTAATTATCATCTGTGATAATATACATCCCTGACACTTACAGCCATCTTCAAATGTGATTCATGTTACTTAATGTTAACAAAATTTCAACTTTCCACTCAATTTGTTAAGCTGATAATATAATTTGTAATAAAAAAAAAAATAGAAAGAAATGCAAAATGAAAGTGTTTTCACTTCACTTAATAATAATGATCAATTGCTCATCATCTTGTGATCTTCAAGTGAGAAACTCTTATTTTCCTTTCAAACGTATTTACCATCAGCAAAGTTTCTGTTTAGAGGAAACTATGTTGACCTGACTGGTTGATGTCTTAAAAACTGTGCTATGAGTACAAAGGTTTTTTAGGCCTCATTGCATCAAAGCTGAGCCACCTCTGTAGTAAACCATTACAAGTGACAGAATAAGATAGCTAAACAATCCTGTTGAATGAATCATTATAATACATATGTCTTGTCTATGAAAAACTGCTACTTATAAAGTGCTTGTACATCCTGCTAGACAAGGACATGATCTAAACACTTATATTAGAGTTTCAGTACATTCTGATAGGAGTTCCCCTCTGATTAGATGTGCTACTGGTGATGTAATGTTCAATGTATTACTCATCTTGTCTAAAAAGCAGTTTTTGTCAGACAAGCATCACAGCTGACACTATTCTCCTTCTGCAGGGTTGGTCAGATTTTCAGAATAGCTGTTACCAAACGTATTCTGTCAACATAATAGCCAACAAAACTCAACAATAAATATGGTTTGTAAATAAATAGAGTTCCTATTTCCCATAGCAACAACCAATCTGAAGAAAACACGAATTCACAGCTGTACTGTTGCTGAGACAGTACCTCAATCCAGTGCTGCATAATAGCGAGCCTAATCACTGTTTACATTCCTGCGTTCTTTTGATGTTCTGACATAACCAGCTGACGCTATGTGCAAATTATGAAAATAATATTCATGGATAAGAACATGTGGTCAGAAGAATGAGTGATGTATGAGTCATTAATATGTTGTGAATGTAGATATTGATTGTGAAAAGTTTGCCTCATTGTCGCATATAAATATTTCTTAAGTTTGACAATGATGACTTAATATAAAACACAATAGTTGCTTACCTCAGTTTTGGTAAAAAAAGAAATCTGACAAATCTCTTACTGTCAAAAAAGTTTGGAATGGCTCCATCTAGTGGACGTATTTTGAGTGAAAACAGAAAGCCCTTAGGAACAGTCACGCATTTTTATTTGATTAAAATCCTTTCAAACATGTAATAAAATACAGTATTTCCCCCTGCATTAAAAATACAAATATCATATTGTAACTTATAACAGAATCACAACACCATAGCAACACAGTATACGAAAAGATTCACAGTTGACATGTTTTCTTCATTTGTCAGATATCAAAATCGTTATATCTAGAATTCTTACTTTTTTGTGTAACATAGCCTAAAAAATATACCCAGTTTCTTTGTTTATGATGCAGGCCAGAGTGTTGGTCTAGATTATTCTGAACCAAGAAATAACTAAATAAATCAATAAGCTAATTTATGCATTACACATGAAAAATATCAGTGTTTTGTAATGTTTAAGATCGCCCACTGCTGAAAGTGAAAATTTATGGTTATATAGCCACTGATATCCACCTTATTTTCCCATCTTATCTGCGTCCTTCGTTCTCATCCATGTCCAGTTATTTTGAGCTGCACAAAACAGCTCGTTTTGCTGCTTAATATTGCAAACTGCTGTGTCTTACCATATTATTTTAATGTGTTATCTTAATTATGAACACACTACTTTGTAGTGGAAACAGTTTTACCGTTTACTGCACTTTGTTATTCTTTTCGTTATTTCCCTATGGTGACTTATGAACCAGAAATCTCACCCATTACCAGAAAACAATACTTCCGCATTGAAAAATAAGGTGGATATAGGCCTATACATCAGAATGAGTGTCAGTGATTCGTATCTTAGATGCCCAAAGAGGAAAAGCAAGCTTACTTCCTGTTCTCACTGAATTGACTAAAATGAGATACAATAGCTACACATGGGAGAACCACATTTTGATCAACACTCAGCAAACCAATTTTACTCTATAATTACAGTCGTACTGTAGTCCCGTATCCCCAGACTCCAAGGCCAGGGTAGAGGGGCTCAGTAAATCTACCTTGAACCTTGTGCAAAAGCTTCATGGTGTCAGACACACTGTAAAATGCCATTGTTCCAGCCTCGTAATCTACATACACCCCTATCCTGGAGGAACTGGGGACAGGTATAGTTGTGCTTTTGCTGTTATGTACAAAAGAGTACTTGGATTCAGAGCAGTACAAACTCCAAGACTTGTCATTCCCCCCAAAGCTGCCAGCATTGCTATTTCCTTTCCTCTGAATCCCCCTGTAAGTCACACCAATGTCTATTTCTGAGCCACTCCAGTCCACTTCCCAGTAGTAGCGACCGCCGGCCAGACCCTCCTTACACAGAACCTGCTGCCAGTATTCAAAGCGATCGGGATGCTCCGGGTACGACTTTGGCTCGTTGCTCATCCGCACCACTGTGTTTCTGTCTGACAAGTGTAGGTTTGGATGGGCTGTTGAAGTATCCATTGTGAGCTGACAGGAATCTAGATTAAGAAGTGGTGTTATTAAATTAACCAACATTAAAAAAAAAAAATGTTTATAAAACAACTATTCTCTCTATTGACTATATAATTATGAACTTACATTCTAAGAACTCCTCCCTTTTTGAGGGATCCACAGTCTGGAGAATTTTAACCTCCTTCACTGCAGATCAAAAACATGTTTGTGTAAATACAGTATATATACAAAAACAGACTATAAATTGTAATAATATTTCACAATATTACTGTTTATATATATATATATATATATATATGTGTGTGTGTGTGTGTGTGTGTGTGTGTGTGTGACCCTGGACTACAAAACCAGCCATAAGTATCACTGGTATATTTGTAGCAATAGCCAAAATTACACTGTATTTGTCAAAATGATAAAATTTTCTTTTATGCCAAAATCATTAGGATATTAAGTAAAGATCATGTTCCATGAAGATATTTTGTAAATGTCCTACCATAAATATATCAAAACTTAATTTCTGATTTGTAATATGTATTGCTAATAACTTCAACTGGACAACTTTAAAGGTGATTTTCTCAATATTTAGATTTTTTGCACCCTCAGATTCCAGATTTTCAAATAGTTGTTCTATCCTAACAAACCACATATTAATGGAAAGCTTATTTGTTAAGCTTTCAGATGATGTTAAATCTCAATAAAAAATTGACCCTTATGACTGGTTTTGTGGTCCAGAGTCACATATATTTGTAATAGAAGGGTTTGAGCACCTGCTGAAGAGATTTTGTTCACTTCTTCTTTGCTTACGTCTTCTAACTGCACTTTCAGGTCAGAGATGGCTTTCTTTGCATCGTCAAAAGTGTGTTGAGGAGCTAATGTCACCTTGGACAGGTCTTCATATCCAGAAGGAGCAGAAAGAGACTGCCAGCTCTAGGAAAAATAAGCAGATATGTTATTTTATCTGTAGAGAACTGTTTAGTCAAAATGTAAATGCCTTATGGGCAACAGCGCTTTTAAACAATACCTGTAAGAAATGGATATGATCGTCAGATTGGGACAGCTGCTCCAGGTCAGTGTGTTTTTTTCTCAGTAAAGTAATCTCCTCCTCCAGCCTGGCCAGGTGTCCCTCCGCACGTGTCAGCAGAAGAGTTTCCTGGGCTCGGATCATCTCCTTTACTTCTCCATGCCTTCTCTCTAGTGCCCTCAGCAGTTCAGCAAAAATACGTTCATTTTCATCCAGTAGACTCTGAGATGAATGCTGTAATGAGAAAAATAATATGGGTGAGACACTGAGTGTTATTCACATATTTCATTTACAAGTCAAAGAGAGTAGTTACAGATGCAATGCATCATTCTAATATTTAAAGGGGTCATGAACTGAGAAACCAAAATTCCCTTGATCTTGTGACATATAAGAGGTCACTGTATTATAAAAACATCCTGTAAGTTTCAGAACTCAAAACTTTGTCGTTAGTCTAAAAACAGCTTATATTGAAGCCAATCTGCCAAAACAACAGGTTGTGGAATGTTTAGTGCATGTAATGTAAACAAATTGGGCTTAATGAGTGACAAATGCAGGTCTACTCAGAAACGAAACAGCAAAGATAGCTTCAAATACAAGAAGACGCTGTGCATTGCCTTCCTTCTGATCGTAACATTAGGAAAGAGTGGATGAACTTTCTTTTTATTGAAGTTCCAGACTGCATCAGTGAGAACTTGGTCCTTTGTTT
Organism: Labeo catla; assembly: GCA_012976165.1. Lineage (NCBI taxonomy): Eukaryota > Metazoa > Chordata > Actinopteri > Cypriniformes > Cyprinidae > Labeo > Labeo catla. The sequence continues at coordinate 4,196,644 of VONZ01000003.1, forward strand.
TCTTTATTTTACTGTGCATTCATTTACAAACAAAGCACAATTCGACAAACAATTTTCAGAAAGATTGCAACTACAAAACGATGCTGTGCTGACTATATTGGATCCGACAGTAATGTTGCAACACATAAGTGTGAGTAACTGTTTTTATTATGTGGTCACTATTGCTTTGTCTGTTATTACAGATAGTTTGATATGTACTGAGTATTTCTGCATCCATCTGTGAAGGATGTAGGCTGTCAAACATACAAAACCTTTAGCCAATCATAGTAGGAAAATAGCCTATTACTTCAAAATTATGTTTTTTGATGTAAAAATTCCTGATTACATTATAAGTGGATCTCAAAGAACAGTGCAAAATAATAATAATAAAGGCATTTCATGGCCTCTTTAATGAACTGGTAAGCAAGAAACAGCATATTGAGCTACGTGATGCAGTGATGCCATATAAAAACCTTTTGGAGTTCCATAAACAACCTTTTAGTGAACAGTTCTTTAAAAAGCCATTTATTTGTAAGTATGAAGAACATTTTAAAAATCTAAAGATCCTTTTTACACTATAAAGAACCTTTTGTGGGACGGAAAGTTTCCATGGATCCATAAGGAATCTGATGCCAATAAAGATCCTTTATTTTTAGGAACACTTTATAATAAAATTCAACGTAACTCAACTTAGGATAGGTGCAGGGATCCCAGTCTTTTGGGATCAACACATTTGTTCACAGATCTCGGTGAACAAATGTGGTAGGTAAATGCAGGTAAACAAATAACTCACCACCTCCCTGCATTCCCCTCACAAACCCCACTTTGGAAAACCTTTACCTAATGCATTAACTAGTTATAATAAATAAAACAGTTTAAATTGGGCAAATAAAGGGTTAGTTCAAAATGAATATTCTGTCATTATTTGCTCACCCTCATGTTGTTTTAAACCCATAAGACCTTCGTTCATCTCCAAAACACAAATTAAGATATTTTTGATAAAATCCAAGAGCTTACCCACCCTCCCACAGGAACGCAACTGAAGCATTCAAGGACCAGAAATGTAGTAAGGACATGCAGAACCTGATTTTACCAAGTACGACATGTTCCTGGATCAACATCTTTGTTGACCCTGGAACAACATTGTGATTAACCAATCAGATTTGAAAAAAGAGTTTATAGTTTTTGTGAAGTTTAGGCTTACAGTCAGTGTTTTGTGCTTGTACATCAGTGTCATTCATCTATCATTTCCTCAGATTTTAGGGATTACTCATGGGTAAGGTTAGGTTTAGGTGTAGGGATGTGGTCAAGATAAAATTTTTGGATTAAAATGTTGTTCCAGGGTCAACAAAATATGTTGACCCAGGAACGCATCTAACTCAGCAAAATCAGGACGTGCGGAAGGACATTGTTAAAATAGTCCATGTGACATCAGTGGTTCAACCTTAATTTTATAAGCCTACGAGAATACTTTTTGTGTGCAAAGAAAACAAAAGTGGATGACTTGCAATTTTTGGCCCAGCCTTACATATTTGAAACTGAATGTGTCATGGTAGTTGAGAAGAAAGAAGAAATTGTTGAATAAAGTCATTATTTTTGTGATTTTTTGCACACAAAAAATATTCTCGTAATTTTATAACATTATGGTTGAACCACTGATGTCACATGGACTATTTTATAGTCCTTTCTAGGCCCTGAACATGTTATTTGCATTGCTGTCTATGCAGGGTCAGAAAGCTCTCGGATTTTATCGAAAATATCTTAATTTGTGTTCTGAAGATGGACGAAGGTCTTACGGGTATAGAACTACATGAGTGTGAATAATTAAAGACAGGATTTACATTTTTGGGGGAACTATCCTTTTAAGTAACAGATATAATAGATATAAACAGAAAATTTCTCCTAATAATTTTTTAAAATCCTTACTTTTAAGGATGCCACTGCCTGCCTGAGATCTTGCCATTTCTTTATCCTTTCTTCAATTTTCTGCTGTGAAGCTGTCAATTTTGCTCCAAGCTGTTTCTGTTAAAAAAATGTGCATTAGTGAGACATTGATCAGTTAACTTTCTCACTGAATTTACTTATGATCATGATTTAGTTTGCATTGAGTTGCATAGCAACTGTACGCTGCTTCTTCAGGACAGTTAATGTTCTCTCAGCTGATAAGCTCACCTGCTTTTCTGTCCTCTCAGCTGCTGCTGAAACAATATCATGTTTTTTGTGTTCCTCCATGATACACAAAACACAAACGCATACTTGGTCTGAACGGCAGAAAACCTCCAAGAGTTTATCATGTTCTGCGCAGATCTTCTCACGCAGTTGCCCTGTTGCCGCCACCAGCTTGTGCTTCATGAGAGCCGGATACTCATAATGAGCCTGGAGATGCGTCTCACAGAATGAAGTTAAGCACGTCAGACACGACTTCACTGCCTTGTTCTTCTTAACCAGACAAAAATCACACAGCACTTCTCTAGAGCTGCTCCGGTTGCTGGAGCTGCTGTATCTTCCAGACCGTCTGGGTTTTTCCAGAGTGCTGTAACGGCTTTGGTTTGCTGTACTGTTCCGAGACATGTTTAAACTCTCTTGGCATAATCCAAAGACGGTAAAATGTAGTTTCAATGAAACTGTACTGACACATCAGTTATACAGAGGAATGCGAAGCATGAGTGATAAACCAGTTTACCAGGTTATGGTGCCACCCCCTGAATAGGTGTGACAGCTGATGTCAGAACAAAGAGAAAAGGAAATATGTGTATTTTGCATTGTAAACATCTTTTGCACACATAAGGCCATTGTGTTGATGGTGAACCATAATGGTGAGTAAAAGACTGCGGTTTCAACTATGAATATTTTATGGTGTCAGGTTCAAAGAAGTTAACGCTGGGTAAATTTTATCTAGCGGTTAATAACACCTTGATTTCTTAGTGTTGAACAACTGAAAATTGTACACTTCAATTCTTGTCTACTTGCAATAGTTTAAATTCTTTTTACATATATTTGCATATCTGTATCAAAGCACAGAGAAATTTAATGTGTAACAGGTGAGAATTTTTCACATATTCTTGACAAATATCATGACATGTGAAAGTCTAAAATATGAATAAATATTGTTTTCTTCACATTTCATATGAACTATGATCTAATTTCAGAGAGAGAGAGAGAGAGCTGTGAAACTCCTAATGCGCAATCAAGTGAAAAAGAGCAAACTACAGACAAAATGCTGGAAATTCAGCTCTAAAATTAAGAAACTTTGCTGTTGCTTTGCTGTTTATAGAAGATTACTTAATAAATCCACACACATCAATGTTTCCAGTAACAGTAACACTTCTGAGAAGTTAGGCTTGAATTTATTTGACCACAAAACAACGAGTGTTTAATATAGTTCTGTTTATACTGTTTTCTCACTTACTCATGTTTCACTTCTCACCTTTGTTTCAAAAGAGAAGTACATGCCAAGAGGAGCTGAAAACACAACAAATGGAGCATTACAGACAGTTTGCCTTGTGCAAAATGACTGTCCACTTCAGTTTATTTGATTTCAAATTACATGCATTCACATACATATATGCCTAGATTAACAATCTAAAATAGCTTTCCTGAGGCGTATCCAGAATCTCATGTTACTCAAAGGGTCTCTGCTCCATTTTAGGTATGTGTTCTTCTTCAGATGTTTATAAAGTCCAAGCACTTTCTTAGTTTTTCTCTCTTCGACATCTTCCAGAATGATGATGATGATGTTGGCATTGCGCTCCATCATAAAGCGAGACTGAGCTAATTCAAACTCAAAGCGACACCAGGCACTGTCAATGAAGTGTTGAGACATGACCACAATGATTTTACGACTGCCCATTATTCCTTCATCTATAATGTTGGAGGCGATGGACTTCCCTGCTTGAAAGTCCCTCATATGAAGGCAAAGCTGAATAGGTGGAACACCGTTCTCCAGATTCTCCATCAGTTCATTCATGACCCAGACTTCATCATAGCTGGAGAAAATCACAAATGCGTCATAGGAACATTCTTGTTGATCTGGTGATCTGTAGCCTCTCAGTAAAATACAGCAATACTGAAGATAAAAATAAAACTGGAACCTATAAACCAAGAATGATAAAAGAAGTACGACTGCAATGAAAAATACAGATAAAACAATTGTGAGTCTCTTCTTGTGCACACAGCTGTCAATGTCAAAGTCTGTTGCTCTAAAATCTGAGCTTGGTAAAAGGGTTTTACAGAAAATATTTTCCGGTTGCTTCAAAATGTTCTGATTTTGAATAATCCACCAAATAAAATCGGTCTGAGAGCAGGAGCAATCAATGGGGTTAGAGGTCAAATCAAACTCTGAAAGGTTTGTGGGCAACTTTTGGAGAACATGAAGTGAGATGCTAGTAATGCTGTTTTTATTGACATAAACTGATGTAAGAGGTTTCAGCTCTGGCTGGGCCAGAAAATCCAAAACCATTAACTTGTTTTGACTTAAATATAAATGCCGTATTTTTGGTGTGCCGATAAAAGATTTCCTGGAGATTTCTTCAATGCCACAGTGTGAGATGTCAAGAACCTCCAAATTTGTTAGATTTTGTAATATATAATTCAATGCATCACCATGAAAGCTGTTTCCCGCCATTTTAAGCACAGTCAAATTGTTCAGTTTCTGAAAAATGATTTGTCTCGTGAAAGTAACACTCGTGTAAGAAACATCCAAATACTTTAAGTTTTTCAGACCACGTAAAAATCCGAAGTGAAAAACTAGAACTAGTTTTGTACGGTGGATGTCCAACACTTCAAGCAAGTCTAACTCAGAAAATGGCTTATTGGTCATCCCTATCTCAGAGTTTTGACTTAAATTCATGTAACGAATGTTTGGTGTCCTTTGAAAAAATTGGGAACAGCAGTCCTTCAAAATCAAAAAGTTTCCGCTCAAATCTACAAACTGAAGAAGAGGTAAATCACTGATACCATAAAATGTTAATGGAATATTATTCTTCACCACTAGTTTTTCTAAGCTGGGTATTTGTGAAATAACTGGTACAACAGATAATGAGGTGCGCCCTAAATACAGTTCCTTAAGACGGTGAAATTGAATATGTTCCATGCTTTTAATATATGATCTTTTCAAGGTGATTTTTGTTGCATTGATCATACAGCGGAACAAGTGGAGTTTATTCTCAGACCATTCCTTCTGAATAAAATATATTTCGTTGAAATTAAATGAACAAAGACCATCAAGATAACTTGTATTTGACACGTTGACTCTCCACTGCATTCTGTAATTTCCTATGAACAACTTATCCACACTGAGACCAGTTAGAGCTTCTAGACCCTCCTTTTGTGCATTTAATGAAACAAAGGCAGATTGTATGTGTAACTCCTTGAGATAAATGTCTTTGAAAGCTCCTGGTTCGATGTATAATATTGGATTCCTAGAGAGAATCAAAGTCACGTTTTTGCCAATCTTTCGCAGCACAACTGTGTCCTCGGTTTTGATGACAGATATATTATTGGCATGTAGATCAAGTACTCTGAAGTCTTTGAAGGTGCTCATGAATGGAGGGAGAGACATGGACTGGATGTTATTTGTCCCGACTCTAAGCTCCTGCAGCTTGGTTAGATTATTTATTTGAAGCTGTAAAGATGAGAGACCAACATCCACAAGAACTAGTCTTTGTAGATTATGTAAAGAATTCAAGCATCCAGATCCAAAATATGTAATTGGGTTTCCAGTGAGAATCAAAGTAGTCAAATTCTTCACATTGTAGAAAGTATCATTTTCAATGTGCACAATGTGGCATCTGAAATGCAACAAGATTAAAAGAGAGTAAATTTTAAAAAATATCTAACATGCTTTAATGGCAATGCATAATGATTCATGATCATTGATTTACCTTGTGAGATCCAAGACTTGTAAATTGAAAAACACAGGAAATACACACTTATGTAAAGAGCTCAGGAAATTGAAACTGAAATCCAGAGATGTCACAGTGAAGGGAAGACTGTTGGGAATATGATTCAAATTTCTCCCAGAGCATGAGTACTCCTTATTCTCTATTATCTAGAAATGAAAGAAAGACACAGGAAAGGCCCTTTTTTTTTCTTTTTTTTTTTTTTGACTTTAACTTTTGGTATTTATGATTTTCATAACCTTCATGTTCTGTCTGAGAGACACCAAAACTTTTTTTCCTTTTTTATTAGATAGATAGATAGAGAGTAGGGTCAAGCTCTGAAAAGTGCATGTTTGCATACTACGCAATTTCCCTTTCCATTCCCTTGAAAAACAAGGTTCATTAGGAAATTACTAATATATTTGAAAACAAACAAACAATAATCTAATATAATATTTTGGTTTCAGGGGATTCTAAAAAAAATAAAAACCTCAACAAACATGAGTCAAATTCATACAAAATAATTTCAGAAGCCCTTTACTCAACTTACTATAATAATAACAATAACACTAATAAAAATACTACTATGCTAATTATTAGGCCTGCATAAACAAAGAGTATTCTCTGAGAACCTAGTTTTAAAACATACATATAAACTATTTTAACTACATTAAGTGTTACTCTTACCATGGTACATTTCTGTCCTTGTCCAGAACTCACCGAAATTAAGATTGAGCCTAGGAAAAACATCCATTCCCCAAATGACACGGTCATTGTTAGAAATGCTCTTGCGTGAGATCTATGGAAAACTTGTTGTGACAAAGAACAAACTGTGAGACAGGAGATTCTAGATACTATGTCAAACTACGAGCTTTTCTCATCAGCGTGAAGCCGTTCAATTTAAATCACATTTGTCATAAATCTTATTCTCTTTTGTCTTAGAATTGCATGTGTGCAAACATCTCTCACTTCTCTTTTTTGTTTTAAATGGGAAGTTATTCATTTCCAACGTGCATTCCCATGATGCACAGAAAGCCCTTTATATGCAGTTTTTAAAAAGAGCTTTGGCTTGGGAAAAATGGTTTAACTCAACATAAAATGCAATAATTCTTCTGAAAATGAGGCAAAAGTTTATTTATTTAAAACATATATGCAACATACATATATGTAAGATTATTTGTTTGTGGCAATAATGGCTTTCCTGAGGCGTATCCAGAATCTCATGTTACTCAAAGGGTCTCTGCTCCATTTTAAGTATGTGTTCTTCTTCAGATGTTTATGAAGTCCCAACACTTTCTTAGTTTTTTTCTCTTCCACATCTTCCAGAATGATGATGATGATGTTGGCATTGCGCTCCATCATAAAGCGAGACTGAGCTAATTCAAACTCAAAGCGACACCAGTCACTATCAATGAAGTGTTGAGACACGACCACAATGATTTTACGACTGCCCATTATTCCTTCATCGATAATGTTGGAGGTGATGGACTTCCCTGCTTGAAAGTCCCGCATATGAAGGCAAAGCTGAATAGGTGGAACACCGTTCTCCAGATTCTCCATCAGCTCATTCATGACCCAAACTTCATCATAGCTGGAGAAAATCACAAATGCGTCATAGGAACATTCTTGTTGACCTGGTGATCTGTAGCCTCTTAGTAAAATACAGCAATACTGAAGATAAAACTGGAACCTATAAACCAAGAATGATAAAAGAACTACGACTGTAATGAAAAATACAGATAAAATAATTGAGAGTCTCTTCTTGTGCACACAGCTGTCAGTGTCAAAGTCTGTTGCTCTAAAATCTGAGCTTGGTGAAGGTGTTTTACAGAAAATATTTTTCGGTTGCTTCAAAATTTTCTGATTTTGGATAATCCACAAAATAAAGTCTGTCTGGGAGCAGGAGCAATCGATGGGGTTGGAGGACAAATCGAACTCTATAAGGTTTTTGGGCAACTTTTGGAGAACATGAAGTGGGATGCTAGTAATGCTGTTTTTATCAACATAAAGTGATGTTAATTTTTTTAGGTTTTGGAGGGCCAGAAAATCTATGGTCATTAAATTGTTTCCTCTCAAATTTAAAAGTCTAAGCCTCTGAAGATTTTTGAATGAGCTTGGGTGTAACTCTACCATATGACAGTATGACATGTCAAGGTGCTCTAGTAAAGTGAGATTATTAAATAAATATCTTGCTACATCACCCTGAAATTTATTGCCAGCAATCTTGAGAACATTAAGATTACTCAGCCCATAAAAGCAATATATGTTAACAAAGGTGATACTTGAATAAGAAATATCCAGATACCTCAAATACTTTAAGTTAGAGAAAATTGAAAGGTATCCCATACCCATAACCCTTGTTCGTTGGAAATCTAGAATCTCAAGAGAATCAAGTCCGTCAAATGGTCCTATAGAAAGACCAATTTGTGGATTTAGACTCAAATTTAAATACTTCAAGTGAGGGGTGCCAGAAAAAAATGAGCAGCATGATGTTAATGTAATTTGGTTTGAACTCAGATCCACGTACTGAAGCCTAGGCATGTCTATGAAGTCTGGAATTTGGGTTGCAATGTTGTTTGTAAATACTAGTTTTTCTAAAGTGTGGAGATGTGAAAGTTGATTGCCTGGCACAGTATCTAATTGATTGAAAATCAAATAAAGCTCCTTGATTTCATTAAATGGCACATTCGCTGTTTCACGAATTAGACCACCCTTCACAGTTACAACTGTGGCGTTTATCATACAGCGAAAGATATTAACTGGCACATCAAGTCTTTCTTTCATGTAATAAAATACTTCATGAAAATTAATAAAGCAAAGACCATCTAAATAGTCTGCATCCGATGAAAAAATCTTGTAATCACACCTGTACTTTCCAAACATTAGCTTTTTGACATTTAAACCATATAGAGCTTGTAGACCAGCTTTCTGAGCAGCAGATGAAGCAAAGGCAGATTGGATGTCCAGTTCTCGGAGATAAATGTCTTTAAAAGCTCCTGGTTCAATGTATAATAATGGATTCCTAGAGAGAATCAAAGTCATGTTTCTGCCGATCTCTTGAAACACAACAGTGTGATCAGTTTTGATGACAGATATATTATTGGCATGTAGATCAAGTAAACTGAAGTCTTTGAAGGTGCTCATGAATGGAGGGAGAGACATGGACTGGATATTATTTGTTCCAACTCTAAGCTCCTGCAGCTTGGTTAGTTTATTTATTTGAATCTGTAAGGATGAGAGACCAACATCCACAAGAACTAGTCTTTGTAGATTACTTAAAGAATTCAAGCATCCAGGTCCAAAATAAGTAATAGGGTTTCCGGTGAGAATCAAAGTAGTCAAATTCTTCACATTGTAGAAAGTATCATTTTCAATGTGCTTGATTTGGCATCTGAAAGCAAATATATATATTTAATACAATTTATAGAGCAACACACTATACAATATATTTAGATTGTAACAATATTGCTTACCTTGACAGATCAAGCACTCGTAGAAAAGACAAAACTGGGAAAACAGTCCTCTTTAAGTGTTTCAAAACATTAAAACTGAAATCTAGAGTTTGAATGGAGGAAGGAATACTGGATGGTATATAGCTGAGGTTTCTTCCTATACATGAGTAGTGCAGATTCTCAGTAATCTAAATGAATGAACGAAGAAAAATTCTCAAATGTCACAACAGTCATAAAAACAGTTATGAATATCACCGATTTAAACAAACAACAACAACTTACTTCTGTGCATGATTCTCCAGCACTTACGGAAAAATAAATCATGAAAGCACTTATAGTGAAGAAATTCATCTTGAGTGATCTTAATCTCTCAGTCGGTCATAAAAATGTGAGCCAGCCTTGGGAGAGTTCTTCATAATGAGGAACAAATGCCATGGTTTTCAGTGGGGAACTATGGGTGAAAGGATGTCACAGGGAAGTAGGCTTGAGTTTAATTTTGTAGATCTAGAATGAAGAAGTACCCTTCTGAATACAATGATGCATAATATAAAATGTAAAATTATGTATTATTTGTCATACTAATATTGTGGTATGTCATTTGGTATAAAATTGGATGGTCAGAGACCAGCAGTATTAACATCTCCTCTATTTCTTTATTTTATTATTACTTTACTTTATTCTATTATTTTTCAACTCTCTGCGCTCAGCATTGAATACATGCTCAGCACTTAGTCACACTGCTGGGTTTATTAAATACATGGCACTCCAATTGCAACAACTGAAAGAAATACACTCTCTTCAGGAATTTTGTTATGTATTACTGTGCACAATTCAGAGATTATGTGTATATACTATCATTAAACACTACCATTGCAAAATAACTCCTTCCAACAACACAAATTAATTTTTATAAATCTATAAAAATAACAACTCCCCGCAATGCCTCAATTCACCTGTGTTAGCTGTGAGCCTTTGGAGGGTCTGAGGAAGAAGCTGTAATGGATGACTCTATGTCAATGACAGCTTCAGATGCAGACGAGTGGACCCTCCCTCCGACGCAACACAGCCCAGCGTGGACAGCGAGCTGATCTGCATTCTAACCAAGGCTGTGGAGGATCTCAGCCTGGCTTGGCTGGTTTCAAAAGAGCGTGCCTGCATCCTCCTTGATGAGTGGGTCAAGGGATGCTATCAACAATCTTCCTGTCAGCGGCCCACCCTGTTCATCCTGGAAGTTCACAAAGAACTCATCAGGACACGGCGCACCCAGCTACAATGGTGGTGCTCCAGATGTTTCAGGCTAAACTCTTCTGCACCATGCACGAGTCCGCCAGAGTTCTGATGCCCTCAGAGAGCTGCACACAGCAAGTGACTTGGCTGTGCGTGCAACTAAGGCCACTGCACAGGCATTCGGCAAGGCCGTGGCCAACTTGGTGGTGCTGAAGCACCACCTTTGCCTAAATCAGGCACGCTGACAAGGTCGGCTGTCTATACTCACCAGTCTTTCCCAAGGGAAAGCTACACTCTAAAAAATGCTGGGTTAAAAACAACCCAATTTGGGTTATTTTGGCAACCCAGCGCTGGGTAAAAAAGGGACAAACCCAGCGCTGGGTTGTTTTGACCCAGCAATTTGGGTTGAATGATTGACCCAGCATGCTGGGTTGCTTTTTTTATGGTTTAAAATTACTACACTGCTAGGCTAAAATATACCCAAAATTGAGCTAGGCATTAAATCTACAAATCTTGATCATTATAAAATCACTTTAACACACACAGAATGACTATCAAAAGATAAATGTTTATTAAAAACTACAACAAGAGAAAACATTCAAAAATAACATGCATGTGAAAAGAAATGCAGAAAAAATATGGCATTAGCAGGTACAGAGTTTATAAATGAAGCACTGAACATCTGCTGACTATTTTGTCTGGTAAATTCTGTATATTGTATAAAACTACTGTACAAAAAACACTACTTTACAATAATTGTACAATTAGTTAATAGTTTCTTTCTTCTTTTTTCTTTTAAACACAAACTAAAAATAAAACCACAACATTAACACTGACATTATAACATTTAACACAAGCAAATGTGTGAAGTATTGTGAGTATGTGTATGAATGAATGTGAACTCCATTTCTACTGAACAACACAGAACGAGCATTTGACATTTTGTTTTTACAGACTATACACTTACGGTTTGTTTCATAGTCCATGACTGCATACAGAAAATGCATCACTGCCAATTTCCTTAATTTCTTTAAGATAATTGATGTAGTCATGAAGTCCCATCAGCTCAGCCAAGGTGTGCAACATCTTTGACATTATCCAGGGCGGCCTCCTCCTTTAAAACCACCGTTGCATCAGTTTGGGGGAAGATCATTTCTCCTCTTTGTCCAGCATTCATCCCAGTCACCACCTGCTCTTCATCAGTGGCCTAAAATAGAAAAACATTTAAAAAAGAAAACATTTAGTTCAAATGTAACCATTTTCAAACAGAGGTGCATTCAATTCTGTAAGGATGGGTAACTAGACGGTTTTATTATTTCAACCATATTGTGTGGTTGTTTATTGTCTTTGTCTACCACAGTGCTTTAGAATACTACAGTAGCAGACATTGGTAACATTTATTTTCTAAAACATAATTCCCATCAATCTTAAAAGAATGAAGCTCTCTTATGTCTCTGGCCTTTTAACCTCTACATAAAACATTTTTTTACAAACAAACAAAAAAAAAATTATGACCATTACTTGCCTTAAACCGCCTTTCCCTCTCTTATGAAGCAGCTGAGAAAATCACCTCCTCACACAAATAGGCTTCTGTGTTGTTAACTCCAAAGTTGGTTTGAGTTCTGCAATGAAAAACACAGACACCAATGGTTTAAATAAAATGTGAACAAGTCATCACTGTTCAAAATGTGAAGCAAACAGGCAGAAGACAACAGAAACATGTATTTTCAAAAATAACTCACATCAATCCTGAAAGAATGAAGCTCTCCTATGTCTCCGGCTTTCAACATCTACAAAAAAGTAAACATTCTTTTACTACTAGTCAAAAAAATATATAATATGGAATTATGACATTATGACCTTTACTTGCCTTATACAGTCTTTCCCTCTCTTCTGAAGAAGCTGAGGAGATCGCCTCCTCTCTCACGCGGCCTTCCGTGCCGTTAACTCCAGAGCTGGTTTGAGTACTGCAATGAAAAATATGCACATCAATTATTTAATTAAAATGTGAACAAGTAATCATACTATTTTTGCATCAAAATATTAAGTAAACAGGCAGAAGACAATGGAAATGTTTATTTTCTACAAATAGCTCATATCAATCAAAAAGAATGAATCTATCCTGATTCTGGCTTTGAACATCTACATAAAACATATTTTTACTCTTAGACAAATAAATAAATTAATTAATTAAATAAAATATAACATTAAATTATTACCTTTACTTGCCTTAAATCACCTTTCCCTCTTTTCTAAAGCTCAGAAAAATCGCCTCCTCACACAAGTAGGCTTCTGTGGTGTTAGCCTCAAAGTTGAGTTCTGCAAAAAACGGACATCATTGGTTTAATAAAATGTGAACAAGTCATCATACTGTTGTTGTATCACAATGTGAAGTAAACAGGCAGAAGACAACAGAAGCATGTATTTTCTAAAAATCACTCGCATTAATCCTGAAAAAAATGAAGCTCTCCTATGTCTCTGGCTTTCAATCTCTAAAAAAATGCAACCATTCTTTTACTAATAGTCAAAAAAGGTGATATTATACGGAATTATGACCATTACTTGCCTTATACCGTCTTTCCGTCTCTTCTGAAGAAGCCGAGCCGATCGCCTCCTCTCACTCGCGGTCTTCTGTGCCGTTAACTCCCAGCGCGGGCACAATGAAGACTCGAAGCTCAACAAGTCTGAAATATTACATGCAAAACATTACTTTTAACAATTAAAACTTAATGAGCCTTACAATAATTAAACTAGTCTTCATTACACGACGCCGTTTTCTTTAGGAAACTACTTTCAGTTTAATCGCGGGAAAAAAAGGTTTACGAATTAACATGTAAATCGGTTAATAACCCTCTATTAACACCTAAATCTTGTGTAAATATGACATATGAAACTCACAGACGTTGTATTAAAGCTATCTCTTCCGTTCAGTAGAAGAGGCCGTTAAGACTATTTCTGAGGCGAAAACGGCGTCAGCGTATTTTACAATAAAAGCTCTTTTCCGACTTTTCCCGCGTTCCAAGTCTTAAAATACTCCCGGACACACATAATGAATGATGATTTTACATTTTTTAATCTTTACTTACCGAAAATCGTCCTTCACTCGCTTCCATCTGCAGACGCTGAGAAAATGGCCGCTTCTCGCACTTTTTGACGTACGGTGGACACGACGTGCCTGCTCTCTCTCGAGTCCGCGATCCTAACCCAACACCGCTGGGTTATAAATTAAGACCAGTTTTAACCCAAAATTGGGTTAAATTAACCCAACTTTCTTACCCAGCGGTCTCAACCCAGCATTTGGGTTGAAAAAACAACCCAGCGTTTTTTAGAGTGTCCCTAATCGAGCAGGGTCCTAATCCACTCAGCCCCAGTTGGGCCGTCTGAGTGTATGTTAATTGCTCTGTCCCATTTTGGCATTCAGAGCAGCTGTATGTGTCCTTCGAAGGCCGCTTTAAAAGGCTGCCATTTACGAAGCAGAGATTTTGCTGGATAGTGGATGCTATAGCCCTGACTTACACCTTAGTGGGCTTACAGTGTCCTATAGGAGTGAGGGCCCACTCTACTAGAGGAATGGCCTCCTCCCGGGCTTGGCCCAGTGGGATTTCTATTGGTGATATCTGTGCAGCAGCAGGCTGGTCATTGGTGTGGCTTCACACCTTTTGGCGAGTTGAAGCGCCATTGGTTCGTGCAGCTACACAAACATGAAGATATCAGGCTTCAGTACCAGAGTAAACAGGAGTTTCCCCATAAGCATCAGTGATGTAATGCTCATTTCTTTTTTTTAGGAAAGACAAAAGACAGTTGTCTGACTCTCAACAAAGAACAATCCATGTTAGTCAGGACGAAAGAAATTCATTTGACATGAATCTGTTTGCACTATTGTTGCACTTATGTTTGTTTCAAAAGGAAAGTTCTGAGGTATATTTACAAGAAAAAGAGCATTGTTTGCAGAATGGATCTACAACTAACAATGACATCTTTGCCAAAATTGTTGAATGCAACCAATTAAATTCTTTAAATACATAGCTAAAAAAATAAGCCACTAATTTATTTAATCATTTTTGGAAGGATCAAGAATGTAATGATTATTTCACCACTAGAAGGTGATGAGTAAGTGTAGGTCACCTGTTCACATCTAATTAACCTTCTCTTGAAGTTATATGGATTTCAGGAACAGGGGCAGGAACATCTGGTTCCATAGCTCCACATTTTTTTATTATAAGTTATTTGTTGTTCTTGTTGTGTTATTTAATAAATTAACAAGTCAAGAAACAGACATAGCTGTGTGGACATTTTTTATTCGAACCTGTACCTCAAGAACAACTTACCACCAATATTAGTTGTTTGTGGCAATAATAGCTTTTCTGAGACGTATCCAGAACCTCATGTTACTCAGTGGGTCTCTGCTCCACTTCAGGTATGTGTTCTTCTTTAGATGTTTATGAAGTCCAAACACTTTTTTAGTCTTCTTTTCTTCCACATTTTCCAGAATGATGATGATAATGTTGGCATTGCGTTCCATCATAAAGCGAGACTGAGCTAATTCAAACTCAAAGCGACACCAGGCACTTTCAATGAAGTGTTGAGACACGACTACAATGATTTTACGACTGCCCATTATTCCCTCATCGATAATGTTGGAGGTGATGGACTTCCCTGCTCGAAAATCCCGCATATGAAGGCAAAGCTGAATAGGTGGAACACCGTTCTCCAGATTCTCCATCAGTTCATTCATGACCCAGACTTCATCATAGCTGGAGAAAATCACAAATGCGTCATAGGAACATTCTTGTTGATCTGGTGATCTGTAGCCTCTCAGTAAAATACAGCAATACTGAAGATAAAACTGGAACCTATAAACCAAGAATGATAAAAGAACTACTACTGTAACAGAAAATACAGATAAAACTATTGTGAGTCTCTTCTTGTGCACACAGCTGTCAATGTCAAAGTCTGTTGCTCTAAAATCTGAGCTTCGTGAAAGGATTTTACAGAAAATATTTTTTGGTTGCTTCAAAACTTTCTGATTTTGGATAATCCACAAAATAAAGTCTGTCTGGGAGCAGGAGCAATCTATGGGGTTAGAGGACAAATCAAACTCTGAAAGGTTTGTGGGCAACTTTTGGAGAACATGAAGTGGGATGCTAGTAATGCTGTTTTTATCAACATAAAGTGATGTTAATCGTTTCAGGTCTGGGAGGTCCAGAAAATCTATAGTCATTAAATTGTTTCCTCTCAAATTTAAAAGTCTAAGCCTCTGAAGATTTTTGAATGAGCTTGGATGTAACTCTACCACACGACAGTATGACATGTCAAGGTGCTCTAGTAAAGTGAGATTATTAAATAAATATCTTTCTACATCACCCTGAAAATTATTGCCGGCAATTTTAAGAACATTAAGATTACTCAGTCCATAAAAGCAATATATGTTAGTAAAGGTGACACTTGAATAAGAAACATCCAGATACCTCAAATACTTTAAGTTACAGAAAGGTGATCGGTGTCCCATACCTACAACCTTTGTACAATGGAAATCTAGAATCTCAAGAGAATCAAGTCCATCAAATGGTCCTATAGAAAGACCAATTTGTGGATTTAGACTCAAATTTAAATACTTCAAGTGAGGGGTGCCAGAAAAAAATGAGCAGCATAATGTTAATGTAATTTGGTTTGAACTCAGATCCACGTACTGAAGCCTAGGCATGTCTATGAAGTCTGGAATTTGGGTTGCAATGTTGTTTGTAAATACTAGTTTTTCTAAAGTGTGGAGATGTGAAAGTTGCTTACCTGGCACTGTATCTAATTGATTAGAAATAAAATAAAGCTCCTTGATTTCATTAAATGGTAAATTTGCTATTTCACGAATTATACCACTCTTCACAGCTACAATTGTGGCGTTAATCATACAGCGAAATATATTAATTTTCACATCATACCTTTCTTTCATGTAATAATATACCTCATGAAAATTAATAAAGCAAAGACCATCTAAATAGTCTGCATCCGATGAAAAAATCCTGTAATCATCCTTGTACTTTCCAAATTTCAGCCTTTTGACATTAAGACCATGTAGAGCTTGTAGACCAGCTTTCTGAGCAGCAGATGAAGGAAAGGCAGATCGGATGTCCAGTTCTCTGAGATAAATGTCTTTGAAAGCTCCTGGTTCAATGTGTAATAACGGATTCCTAGAGAGAATTAAAGTCATGTTTCTGCCGATCTCTTGAAACACAACAGTGTGATCAGTTTTGATGATGGATATATTGTTGGCATGTAGATCAAGTAAACTGAAGTCTTTGAAAATGCTCATGAATGGAGGGAGAGACATGGACTGGATGTTATTTGCCCCGACTCTAAGCTCCTGCAGCTTCGTTAGGTTATTCATTTGAAACAGTAAAGATGACAGACCAACATCCACAAGAACTAGTCTTTGTAGATTATGTAAAGAATTCAAGAATCCAGGTCCAAAATATCTAATAGGGTTTCCAGTGAGAATCAAGGTAGTCAAATTCTTCACATTGTAGAAGGTGTCATTTTCAATGTGCTTGATTTGGCATCTGAAAACAAATACATTTAATATCATTTATAGAGCAATACATTATACAACATATTTAGATTGTAACAAATTTGCTTACCTTGACAGATCAAGAACTCGTAGAAAAGGCAAAACTGGAAAAACAGTCTTTTGTAAGTGTTTCAAAATATTAAAACTGAAATCTAGAGTTTGAATGGAGGAAGGAATACTGGGTGGTATATAGCTGAGGTTTCTTCCTATACATGAGTAATGCAGATTCTCAGTAATCTAAATGAATGAATGAATGAATAAACAAAATGAATTTCACAACTGTAATTAAAAGAGTTATGAATAACACAGACTTAAATGAAATAATATATATATAACTTACTTTTGTGCATGAGTCTCCAGCACTTATGGAAAAATAAATCATGAAAGCACTTACAGTGAAGAAATTCATCTTGATCAGTGATCTTAATCTCTCAACTGGTCATAAAAATGTGAGCCAGCCTTGGTAGATCTCTTTAATTATAAGGAACAAATGCCAAAGTTTTCAACAATGAGGAACAATGGGCGATAGGATTTCATAGGGAAGTAGGACTGTGCTTAATTTTACAGATCTTAAATGAAGAAGTACCTTACTGAATAGATGCACTGCTATATTAAAATCTAAATTCTACTACAATTCTGTCAGGACCGCTATCTTTAAATAACTTACAATTAGCATACATTTTTAGGTTGGGGGTAGGGTTCTGTTCTGTGCAAACACTCTCTGCCAATCCATGCAGCCTAGAGCATAAAATTGAAATTGATTATTTTATGTAACAACATAATTCAGTAGTCTGACTCAAGACATATTCAATGCCAAGTCCTGACTGGACAAGAGGAGAAGTTGAGGATGGAGGTAGGTGACTAGCTTCTGAGCAAAACGATAGCTGCTGAATAATGACTGAAAGGACCTTATAAAGGGAATTATGATTGGCGTCGTATTTCTATAGGTAGACGTGGACATGACCTGCCAGAACTAACGCCATGCTCCATTTATACATAATATAAATGTAAAAAAAAATAATAATAATAATGCTTATGTGTACATTATTTTGCATATTAATATTGTGGTAGCCCAGGGATGTCATCTGGCATAGAATTGATGATCAGAGACCAGTGATATTAACATCTCCACTGCTGTTGTTGTGTGTGCTTTTTCCACTGAACATTTTTAACTATTTTTTAAACAGAGAACAAGCCAAATCTGTAGCACTCAGCGTGGAGTGTCAGACCCCTGTGGACTGTGTTGTGTGTTTCCTCATGTATGGCCTTATTTGGACGATCCGTTTCCGTTGCTTATTATTACGTCATTGTCTCTTGCTTCCCCCTGATTGGTTCCTTCTGTATATATAAGTTTGGTTGTGTCTAGTCCAGTTTGTCGGTGATTGTATTTGTCATTCTGTTTAAAGTCATTTACGTCGTGTTTGCTCTTGTATTCCCTGTGGTTCCTGTTCGTTCCTGTCCTTCATGTGGATTATTAATAAACTTTCATGCATTGGACTTTCTCATTTGCTCCTCGTTCCTCGCACACCACGACTACGTGACAGAAATCACCAACCTACTACAACATGAATGCTGAGGAGGCTGTGACGCGTTTGCGGCAAGGCGGCCGGAGCTTGGAGCAGTATGTGGAGGATTTCCTCGAGATTGCTAACCAACTAAGCTGGCACGACGCGGCTTTAGGTTTTTGTTTTCAGATGTGGTTGGACGAAAACACAATTCGTTGCGATCTTCCCGTTTGTGATTATTCCCTGATCGAACTGATTAATGTGGACCTTTATTTAAATGGATCTGATTTTGAAGTCGAAGAGTGCCACGTCTAATCGTCCAACCCCCTCTGAAGCTCGCCGCGTCGTGTCAGGCAACGACACCTCGGGGAACCCCCACATGCCGCGCCAACTGTTCGGCTCGCCTGCCCCACCACAAACAAACCCCTCTGGTCCAAGGCTCCATTTGCTTCCTCAGCCCAGAGCCCGCGACCAGCACTCGGACTCCAGCCGCGCTCACGGCTGCGTTTCCCGAGTCAAGTCAAGTTACAGCTGCGTTTACTGAGTCAAGGCAAGTGACAGCTGTGGCTCCTGAGTCAAGTCAAGTTGCAGCTGCGTTTCCCGAGTCAAGTCACGTTACAGCTGCGTTTCCTGAGTCAAGTTTTCAAGTCCACTCAGGTTGTGATGTGTTTTCTGAGTCAAGTCAAGTTTCCGAGTCCAGTCGCAGCTATGTTCTCGAGTCGTCAAGCCAGCTGCATTTCCAGAGTCAAGTCAGGCTATGGCTGTTGTTCCAGAATCAAGTCAAGCTACTGCTGCTGTTCCTGTGTCAAGTCAAGTTAAAGCTGTGTTTCCTGCATCAAGTCAAGTCAGAGCTGCTCTCCTAAGGCAAGTCAAGTTAAAGCTGTGTTTCCTGGTGGCCGTCAAGTCAGAGTCAGCTCTTCCTAAAGTCACAGCCGCGGGTTCCCTGAGCCGCGAAAGTCACCGGTCCTGAGCCAAGCAAAGTCACAGCCGTGGTTCCTGAGTCAAGCAAAGTCACAGCAGTCGCTCCTGAGTCAAGCAAGGTCAAAGCTGCCGCTCCTGAGTCAAGCAAAGTCAAAGCTGTCGTTCCTGAATCAAGTAAAGTCCCAGCTGGTCTCTACGAACCAAGTCAGGTCATTGCTGATCTCCATGAGTCAAGTCAAGTCAAGTCACTATTGATCTTCATGGTTTCAAGTCAAGTCATTGCTGATCTTCACGGTTGTCATCAGGTCATCACTACTGATTTCCATGAGCCAGGTCGTCACGCTGATCTTCAATGGTACAAGCCGTCACCACTGATCCTTTATGAGTCGTTTCAGTTCACCACTGGTCTTCACAAGCCAGGCCAAGCCACAGCTGGTCTCCATGAGCCAAGTCAAGTCACAGCTGATCTCCACAAACCAAGTCAAGCCACAGCTGATCTTCATGAGCCAAGTCAAGTTATTGCTGCTGTTCCAGAGCCAAGTCACGTCTCGTCTGTCCGCCCAGAGCCAAGTCACGTCTTGTCTGTCCGCCCAGAGCCTCGCCACGTCTCGTCTGACCGCCCAGAGCCTCGCCACGTCTCGTCTGACCGCCCAAGGTCACGGCCCATCATGATGGCCAGCGTGCTGGACCCACCACTAGTGTCAGTGCGGACAGCAAACATCTCAGTAGCACCAGCGCCTCATAGCCCAACCATTAACGAGGTCCTGCCTCCTGCCGCTGCTCTTCCCTTAATGGCGGTTGCCATTTGGTGTGGTGTGGGCTGCACACTGTGCTCCTGAGGTCACGTCTGTTCACAAGTCTGCTCTAGAGATCTCGTCTGTTGACAAGTCTGCCCAGCGCCCCGCCCGCTCACAAGTTCGTTCTGAGGTCAGCGTCCGCTCACAAAAGTTCGTTCTGAGGTCACGCCCGCTCATGCCTGTTCTGAGGTCACATCCATTCACAAGTCTTCGTTCCAGAGGTCAAGTGTCCGCTCACAGGTTCCAAGAGGTCTAACACCTTATCACAAGCCCGTTCCAGAGGTCCCGCCTGGTCTCAGTCTGGTTTCAAAGTCTGCCCAGAGGTCCCGCCTTGGTTCAAGTTCACCTAGAGGTCCCATCTGGTCTCAAGTCTGCTCCAGAGGTCCCGCCTGGTCTCAAGTCTGCTCCAGAGGTCCCGTCTGGTCTCAAGTCTGCTCCAGGGGTCCCGTCTGGTCTCAAGTCTGCTCCAGAGGCCTCTTCCACCGGAGAAGCCGCGCCAATACCTCCAGAGGTGTCAGCTCCGGCTGTAGAACCTCCCATGGTGGCAGCGTTAACCTATGAACTCGCTGCTTCTCTCTATATTCTGTTTGTCTCCTCTATCCCTGCTCTCCCCAGGTCCCAGTTCTTGACGCGGCCTCCTGCTCCGCCCTGGAGGGCCCCTGCGCCTCCTGCTCCGCCCTGGAGGGCCGGTCCTGCCCCAGTCACCGGGTCCTCCACGCTGGAGGCCCGAGCGCCCTCCTGTGCTTGCACCTACTAAGCCCGGCCTTCCCGTGCTCTCCTGGGCTAGCTACTCCCTAAGTTCCCCCAAGAAAATTTTGGGGGCACTCTGATCAACTATGGCCACCTGGACTGTATACTCGGCCATGGCTTCCTGAACTCCCGGACCCGCCACGGCCATATGGACTGTGTGCTCAGCCATGGCTCCCCGAACTCCCGGACCCGCCATGGCGTTATGGACTCTGTGCTTCACTGTGGCTCCCTGAGCTCCCTGATCCGCCCTGGAGGTGCACCTCCTATGTCCCCTGTGTCTGCCTGGCACGGACCTCCAGGGCGCCCACCCTCCCACCCCGGTGTATTTGTTACGGCGTGGGTCGCGCCTTTTGGCGGGGGGGGTAGTGTCAGACCCCTGTGGACTGTGTTGTGTGTTTCCTCGTGTATGGCCTTATTTGGACGTTCCTTTTCCGTTCCTTATTATTACGTCATTGTCTCTTGCTTCCCCCTGATTGGTTCCTTCTGTGTATATAAGTTTGGTTGTGTGTAGTCAAGTTTGTCGGTGATTGTATTTGTCATTCTGTTTAAAGTCATTTATGTCGTGTTTGCGCTTGTATTCCCTGTGGTTCCTGTTCATTCCTGTCCTTCATGTGGATTATTAATAAACTTTCATGCATTGGACTTTCTCGTTTGCTCCTCGTTCCTCGCACACCACAACTACGTGACATGGAATAGGTGTTCAGCACTTAGTCACTGTCACGTGAGCATGAGGCAAGGGAGAACGCAGGAGATTCACAAGTTACTTCACTTGAACATCCTTTAATAATAAAGAACGCAGGAGAAATCCAACTTGGAAACAATACAAATGACTAGTAACAAAGTGTAGAGATGTAAGGCCAGACGACAACTAAGGAACAGACAGAAACTATTAACAAAACAGTTATTAACAAAACAGGTGCGTGGAATCATCAAATAAACAAAACAAGGACAGGAATGTGACCAAATAAGGGAAAACAGAAAACCAAATCATGGCAACACAAGACAAAACGGGTCAATAGTCCTGACAGTCACACCACATATATCCTAAGGGCTCAAGGAGACCGCTACTTAAAAACCCTAAACAGAGGAGCAATCACAGAGGTAGCACATAGTTGCCCTCAGATAGCTAGTAGGGCTGTGTATTTCCAAGAATCTGGCGATATGATACATATCACAATACAGGGATTGCGATACGATATATTGCGATACAATTCGATACTGTAAACAAGGCGATATATTGGGATATTTCTTATTTTAAGAATAAGATATACTTTAAGGAAAGCTGTAATTAAGAACACACCACCATATGCAAAACTCAGCAAAAAGTTCAGTTCAGAAAGTTCAAAAGATCAGTCCCTGTAACATTCTTATTGACTTACTTTTTGTGCAGTATGAGTAAAGGGGAAAAATAAAATGCCTGCAGGATTCTTTAGTTATTAGTTATTAAATGTAAAAAATGTAAGCTTTTATATAGAGCTCTACATAGAGGGTATATATTTTTAGACCCTGCTTTAAAGGTTCACAGTTTAACCCTTTAACTGTCACCATCCCCTCTATTTGTAATATGGTGAAGTTTACTTTATTAAATTAAAAAAATTCATCCTTTGAAAACCATTTTAAAATCACACATTGCATTACCATGGAAATTGTACATCAAAATCATATTACAAAATGTTTTTGTTCATGTATTATAAAAATGTAACTTTGGATCTGCATTATCATGTCTATGTTCAAGATAACATACAAAAGCACTGGCATGTTTTAAGATCAATTAGTGCAAGTTTCTTTCAGTTGAAACTGCTCAGACTCACATTTTAGTGTGGGACTAGGCTTAAGCCTGCTCTGTGAAACCAGAGGACAATGTCATAATAGTTTGATCTGAACTTAAGAATTACATCTGCTTAATATCAATGACAAATAAAGTGGTTGCAGGAATCCTAAAGAAAACAAAATAATTGTAAAACAATAAAATAAATACATGTACTAAATATTCCTAGAACCTCTTCGTTCTGAGAATTTCACAAGTTTTGGATTTCACAAGATTTCAGTTGGTATTTATGTTCCGCGTGGAATCACCAACTGCAAAAAAAAATAAATAAATAAATGCCCCACCACGAGAGAAAGCAGCGAAAGCAAGAGAAAGTTACCACACTGCCCGCCGCGAAGATCCTTTTACACGGGATGCGGCAAGCAGCAAAACCGCCATGCAGCCTACACCCCTCCACATAGCCTAAGCACCCCATGGCCTTTGCAGGTGGCGCCCGCGCCACGGTCCCGGGGCGGACGTTACCACAAAAGCCGAAATGACGCCACGCTGCAACTTTGTACACCAAGGTAGAAGCAGGAACTATTCTTTTATTCTCCATTACTAGCGGCGATCTATATAAATGATAACATTAGTGGCATGCCTTTATGCTAAGATTTCCTGTCACTGTTTAAATTCAGAGATAAGAAGACTGTCATCTAGCCGTCGGGATATAAACTCAAAACAAAGCATCTGCCATGAATCTTGTATGATTTTTTAAAAATATCGATATTCCGTTTTTGAGAATTGATACAGTATTGCTAAACAAAATATTGCGATACGTGTATCGATATTTTCTTACGCCCCTAATAGCTAGGCTCTAGGACAGAGGACCACTGCAATTGCCAAGTCCACCAGCAGTGGGCTGTCTAATTGTAAATCCTATAAGGAGAGACAGCACTATCTAGGCAGGGTTCAAGGAGACTTAAAAACTTAATAACCCAAAGCAGGGGAGCAATCACTGAGCTAGCATATAGCTATCCTCAGACAGCTATGTTTCCAGGAAAAGGGCTCACCGCAACTGCAAGTTCACAGACGGTCTCCATAGATGTGACAGGACAGTTACCTTGGGACTGGAGCGGACACTGGAGTGGACTCTGAGGGCTTACCGCAACTGCAAGTTCACAGACTGCCTTCATAGATGTGACAGGACAGTTACCTTGGGACTGGAGCGGACACTGGAGTGGACTCTGAGCTGGAGCGGGCTGGAGCGGAATCCTCAGTAGACTCTGAGGGCCCTCAGACCAGAGCGGGCTCTAGAGAGGACTCTGAGGGTTCCTGGACTGGAACGGATTCTGAGGAGTGCTCCTGGGCCAACAAAGCAGGAACCTTAAGTGGGGCCAGCAAAACAAAGAGCTTAGGTGCAGCCAGCAGGGCAAGGAGCTTGGTTGGAGCTAGCAAAGCAAGGAACTCAGTAAGTTCTGGGGTCACTAAAGTCGGGTCCTCCAGGACCACTGGACTAGGGACCACAGTAGTGGACTCCTCCACTCCTCCTAGGGAGTGCCCTCCTCCTTCTCAACCTTCACTTATGAGACTGAGGCAGCAAAGCACCACTGTCCTCTAGAGATGCAGTGGCAGACTGGCCTTCTTCGGGAGGTCTACCATGGGCACAAACTGACCTGATGGTACTATTAAACTGCAGTAACAAAGGTAGTCTGTGAAACCCCAAAATGAGAGAGTCTAAGCCCCTCCATCTTCCACAGAGGCAAGGGGTTATCCAGGCAGTCATTAAAGATTTTATTTAGTTCAGAGTTGCAAAGTTCCAGCCCTACTGCAAAGGTCCAAAAACCTCCTAACCCCATCCCCTGTTGATGCAGTGCCGCCAACATCTAGAGTCGGGCTTTTCGCTCCTTCTTAGAAGCTGAAGAAAGAATCTGTATGCCCATGGTCCAAAAGAAAAGAAAAAAGTCTAACTGCTGGATCTTGAAATGGCTGAAGTTTTCTGTCACTGATCACTCAAAGAAAACAATGAAGATCCAAGTGCAAGCACTGTGCTAGCGAGCACTGTGTTACTGACCAGAAGCTCACACGAGGGAGTAAATGATTCGCTAAAGAGCTAACACACAAAATATCATTAGTCCAGGATCAAAGCCTGATGCAAGCAGTGGCCATAATAACACTAGAGGGCTGGACACAGCTATCTTCGAGTAGAATTTCCCTCAGATAAGGCTGAAGATCGCCCAGACCACAGAAGTGGACCATCTACTTAAAACCCAGACAGGGGAGACAGCCTAGCACAGCCTAGAATGTGCTCAAGGAGACCACTACTTTAAAAAAGCCCTAAAAAAGAAGAAGTCTCTGTGCTTGAACAAAGCTATCCTTAAATAACAGATTCTTAGACAAATACTTTAGCGCTTACTTGAGAGAGCTTGTGCCAAGGGGAACCCAACCTAATCACAGAAGTCAGGCTAGAACACAGCCCTCAGACCACTATATTCCAGAGCAAAGTAAGTTTGTGCTGGAGCATAACCATCTGCAGACAGCTACACTCTGTTGTAGAGGTTGTTTATTTAAAGCCCTGAAGAGGGGAAACAGTCTACTCAGCCCAAACGTAGTAAGCAGGATTCCCGCAGAAACCTGGGAGGCAGCCCAGTCCTAAATCCATCCAGCTTAACACAGGAAGGGATAATGTTTCCCATAACCACTTCAAGTCATTGAAACACCTTAGGAGAGAAAGCTCCCAAGCATCTCTCCTCAGAGCATTTAAATATATCCACGCCTAGTAAGGCTCTCCACACACTATAACATGCATATTAGAGAGGCACGGCTGAGCTGAATATAGCTCTGCTCGGGATCTCGCAAGATCAGGGCTGAAACAACTCTGTGCTCACACTGCATCGTCACAACCCAAATACTGTGTGCAGGCATTCGACAACCCATTATTGAGGGTGTGCGGATCCAGCAGATCAAAGCAATCACTGCAATAAAAATCATATAAACTGAGACATGAACGCTTTGCCCTGCATCCCTTGGAAATAGGAACAAATGTAAGTGGCGCCTAGACACTGGGACTCATCACAATGAGCATGTAGTACTGAACGCACATGCTCTTGGCCAAGACAATAATGCAAAAGCAGAATATGCCCTTAGAATCCAAACATGGAGGCACACATTCCCTAAGACGCTGCTCAATTCAATATAGTGCTATCCGTGTGATCTGATAGCCCTAGAAAGAACACCTAAAACCCACACACAATTCACAAGATGCAGATGCTTACCCTCATCTCTCAACAACAGGGACAAACAATAATGGAGCTTTCTCATTGGAAACACTCACAATGAGCAAGCTCCTGACCAAGATACATAACGCATAGATTGTGTGGGTCCTCAGGCATGAACTTTCTAAAACGCTCTCGTTTGCCTTGGTCTCTCACACACACTTCAAACAGACGGCTCCAGAAGACAACAGAAGTTGGTGACATACTATGCAAAATCAATGAACAACTCCAAACAAAGAACAAACCACATTAGTCAGGATGGAAGAAATTCATTTGACATAAATATGTATGCACTATTGTTGTATGTGTTTCAAAAGGGAAGTTCTGTGGTACTTTCACAAGAAGAGTATAAAAAGACCATTGTTTGTGGTATCTACAACAAAAAATGGCATCTTTGCCAAAAATTGTTGAATGCAACATAAAAAGCATATAAATTCTTCTTTTCATGGTTAAAAATGGGGCACCAATAGAGGTCTTCTCAGGTCCTAAAATCCGTACCCGACCTGAATCGAACTATATCACTTCTTACCCAAACCCAACGTGCATAATTTCTTTAATAGAAAAACCCGACCCGAGACAGACCGATGAAATTAGACCTGAGTTCGACCCGATAGCATTTATTTTCGAACCTGTCTTGACCTGAGCGGCATTAACATGTGCACAGCCTGCAGCCCCACAGTCAGTAAAGAAAAACCCCTTTGTCCTGCTGACTTACTTGGCCGCTGCTCCATTACTTTTATTTATTTATTTATTTACTTATTTATTATTACTTAATATTTCTGCCTGCCTGATGGATCTGTATTATTTCTGGGTTCAGTGGATTTGAAATAGAAATGTGATAGCTTAAAAAGAATTATTCCAGCCTTTGTCTCAAAGACAACTTTCCTTGCCTTTACACATTTATCAGATCAAAGCTGTTGTGAAATAACTGGAAAGCTGTACTGACAAACTCACTGAGGGATATACTATCAATTTTCTAAACAATATTATTGGTTTGTGGCAATAATAGCTTTCCTGAGGTGTATCCAGAATCTCATGTTACTCAGAGGGTCTCTGCTCCACTCTTTTTCAGATGTTTATGAAGTCCAAGCATTTTTTAGTCTTTTTTTTTTTTAGACACGACCACAATGATTTTACGACTGTCCATTATTCCTTCATCGATAATGTTGGAGGCGAAGCAAAGGCAGATTGGATGTCCAGTTCTCTGAGATAAATGTCTTTGAAAGCTCCTGGTTCAGTGTATAACAACGGATTCATAGAGAAAATCAGTCATGTTTCTGCCAATCAGTCGAAACACAACTGTGTCATCGGTTTTGATTATAAATATATTGTTGCCATGTAAATCAAGTAAACTGAAGTCTTTGAAGATGCTCATGAATGGAGGGAGAGACATAGACTGAATGATAATTGTCCCGACTCTAAGCTCCTGCAGCTTGGTTAGTTTATTCATTTGAAGTTGTAAGGATGAGAGACCAACATCCACAAGAACTTTTGTACATTATGTAAAGAATTCAAGAATCCAGGTCCAAAATATCTAATAGGGTTTCCAGTGAGAATCAAAGTAGTCAAATTCTTCACATTGTAGAAAGTATCATTTTCAGTGTGATTGATTTGGCATCTGAAAGCAAATACATAAATGTAATAACATTTATAGACTAATTCATTATACAGTATTTTTAAATGGTAACATTCTTTTGTAAGTGTTTCAAAACGTTAAAACTGAAATCCGGAGTCTGCATAGAGGAAGGAATACTGGGTGGTATGTAGTTGAGGTTTCGTCCCATGCATAAGTAGTGCAGATTCTCAGTAATCTAAATGAATGAATGAATGACAATTCTCAAACTTCACAACAGTAATAATAATTTTAAAAAACAGTTATGAATAACACAGATTTCAATGAAAAAAATAACTTACGTTTGTGCATGATTCTCCAGCACTTATGGTAAAATACATCACGAAAGCACTTACAGTAAAGAAATTTATTTTGAGTGATCTCAACTGATCATAAAACTGTGAGCCAGCCTTGGTAGAGGTCATTAATTATAAGGAACAAATGCCAAGGTTTTCAACAATGAGGAACTATGGGTGAAAGAATGCCACAGAGAAGTAGGATTGTGCTTAATTTTATAGATCTTGAATGAAGAAGTACCTTTATGAATAGATGAATTGTAATATAAAACTCTAATATCCTGTACAATTATACATAATATAAATAAAAAAATTATGTGTACTTGTATATGTTCCTCCAAGCATTATTTTTCACACTAATATTGTGGTAGCCCAGGGATGTCATTTGGTATAGAATTGGATGGTTGGAGACCAGCAATATTAACTCTATTATCTCTATTATTGTTGTCTCTTCACTTAACGTTTTTCAACTCTCTGCGCTTAGCATGGAAAAGATGCTCAGCACTTAGTCACTGTAACATGGGCTGTGTGACAGGAGAGTTGATGATCCATATGCAAGGCTTTATTCCATATAGCACAATCAGAACAGGCGTGGTCAACAACGGCAAACAACAATGACAGAGACAAGGCAAAAGAGTATTCCAGATAAACAGGAAATGGTCAGGGCAGGCAGCAAATGATCAAAAACAAGAAAACAGTCCAGGGTCAAAAACACAAAGGCACGGAAACAGGGCAACTAGGAAACTAGGAAACACAGAAAGTCAAGACAACTGATGGTTAAACATACAATACACAGCCTTGTATGTCAGTGCATTACAAAAGGGATATATCACCTTCTGAAGGGCACCGGATTTATAACAGCTCCCAGACGCCCCTAAACAAACAACACAGTCCAAGAGGGTGGTGGAGTGGAGACAGAACAGGAACAGGGATGGAGATCCATGTACAGGAGGAGGGCCTGGAGATTAAGGCAGGGCTGGCAGAGCAGGGAGCCAGGGTGGAGCTGGCAGAGTAGGAAGCCAAGGCGGAGCCAGCCGAACAGGGAGCCAGGGTGGAGCTGGCAGAGTAGGAAGCCAGGGCGGCACCAGCAAGACAGGGAGCCAGGGTGGAGCTAGCAGAGCAGGCAGAGTTAAGGACCACCAGGGCGGCGCAGCAGAGCACCAGGGCAGAGTAGGCGGCACTGAAAGACACCAGGTCGGAGCAGACAACCATCACAGCAGAGCAGATGGGTCCAAAGGTCCCTGCGGTAGAGCAGATTATGTAGGAAACCAAGGTGGATCAGGCAGAAATGGAAAAGAGATCACAGAGTGGTTAACAACGGCCTCTGCGGCTGTGACAGGACAGGCTGAGTGTTGACAGATGGCCTTCATGGCCGTAACTGGACAGACAGAGAGGTGGAGCAGGCAAAGATATCTCAGGAGGAGCTGGAGTAGACTCATGGACAGGAGCGGGCTCTGGATCTGACTCACGGACTGAAGCGGACATTGGAGTGGATTCTAGGACTAGAGTGGGTTCTGGATCAGACTAATGGACTGGAGTGGACACTGGAGGATTAGAAGAGCAGTGTGTAGCCCAAACACACACAATAGCGACCGCCATTACAGGGAGTACTGAGGATAGGGGAACAGTCTCTGTGACAACCAGTGCAGAGGCCCTTGGGATGCCTGCTCCTCTGGCCAAAACCAGCGGTGAATCCACCACACTGGAAACCAGCCTCAACTGCCTTTGGAATGCCTTGGTGTCCTAAATGCAACATTCAAGATGCTTGGAAACACTGGAGTGGCATCTGTGATAGCCGAAGACTGTGGCTTGACATCCATAAGGGCTGGACCATGATTTTGCAGGTTCATTGAGTCCATAATGGAAAATGTCCTTTAATACAGTTTCACTAAATGGTACTAGACAGGTCAACTCACAGAACTGGTGAACATAATCCTTACAAGACAGGTCCTTTTGCCGAAGGTGAAGAAGCTGATCAGATGGGTCCTAGACTGGTTTAAATAGCTCCATAAAACCATTGAACCCGGGCATGGCTGAGTATTCTGTAATGTTGGGAGCGTGACAATGAAGTTGAGAATCCATATGCAAGGCTTTATTCCATAAAGCGTAATCAGAACAGGCATGGTCAACAACAGCAAATAACAATGACAGAGGCAAGGAAAAAGAGTAATCCAGATAAAACAAGCAATGATCAGGGCAGGCCGCAAATGATCAAAAACAAGGAAACAGTCCAGGGTCAAAATAAACGGAGGCACAGAAACCAGAAAACACGGAAAGACAGTGGCAGGCTAAACAAACGATACTTAGCCATGTATGTGTCTGTGAGTGCATCTTTTATAGTTATAGTCTGATAGACAATGGCAGGAGAATGTCCTTTAATACGGTTTTGCTTGGAAACACTGGAGTGGCATCTGTGATAGCTGAAGACTGTGGCTTGACATCCATAAGGGCTGGACCATGATTTTGCAGGTTCATTGAGTCCATAATGGAAAATGTCCTTTAATACAGTTTCACTAAATGGTACTAGACAGGTCAACTCACAGAACTGGTGAACATAATCCTTACAAGACAGGTCCTTTTGCCGAAGGTGAAGAAGCTGATCAGATGGGTCCTAGACTGGTTTAAATAGCTCCATAAAACCATTGAACCCGGGCATGGCTGAGTATTCTGTAATGTTGGGAGCGTGACAATGAAGTTGAGAATCCACATGCAAGGCTTTATTCCATAAAGCGTAATCAGAACAGGCATGGTCAACAACAGCAAATAACAATGACAGAGGAAAGGCAAAAGAGTAATCCAGATAAAACAAGCAATGATCAGGGCAGGCCGCAAATGATCAAAAACAAGGAAACAGTCCAGGGTCAAAATAAACGGAGGCACAGAAACCAGAAAACATGGAAAGACAGTGGCAGGCTAAACAAACGATACTTAGCCATGTATGTGTCTGTGAGTGCATCTTTTATAGTCATAGCCTGATAGACAATGGCAGGAGTCCGTAATTGGTTTCCTAGGAGGGGGTTTCTAGGAAAATCCATCCGAATGGAAACAGTCAGAGTGGTGATGGAGCACTCTGGTGGTGAATGGGAGGATTAAATATATGGATTAATTAAATACATGGCACTTGTGGTATCACCAGGGGGTAGTTTTATGTATATATCATTATGTATTGTATGATTGAATGGATTTGGATTTTGGAATTTGTAAATTGGAATTATTTTATTTGGAAAAGTTTTGGTTTATTTTGGATGTTTGGGTTTGTGCCAGAGTCTTTGAGTAGCCTCTGTCTTGAGGGGGGAGGTGTTACGACCCGGGGTAGCATCGGGATCTGTTCGCCTGTAGGTGGCGTGGGTTCTGTTGTTGTGTTACGTATTCGTTTAATCTTGCGCCTTCTTATTGTTTCATTTGTGTTTTTGTTGTATTGTTTTGTCGGTAGATGGCGCTTGTGTTGTCTTCTGTTCTTTTGTACATTTTGCAGGGTGGAGACAAGCCGCAGGTGTAATGGGTTACCTGTGATGAATCAACTAACAAAAGGATCTGTGTCCTCCAGCGTTTGTGCCCATCTGAGCTTGACTTCTCTCCAGCACCAGTTTTTGTTTCTTTTGATACTTTATCTTTCGTTTGTCGTCTGCTCCGATGTTTAATTTGATTATTAATTACTTCAATAAATGTTTATTTTGATTTAACTTACTTGCGTGGCCTTCCCATTTTGTGTTACACTGCCGTGAGCTAGGCAGTTTGTAACAACACAGACAGTCTTAGTTCTTGTAACTGAAATCTTGCCTGTCATAAAGAAATGTGCACCTTTGAAGCCAAAATACTACAGTTAATCTACAGTTATTAACCACTGAAGGACTGTGTTTTTTTTTATAGCAGTGGAGCTGTTTGAGCCTAATTGAATGTAGTTAACAAAATGGCAGTGTATAAGAGTGTAGTAGAATATATATTAATATGCACTCTTTAGGGGTAAATAAGGAACTCAGAATCTCAGAATAACTGCACAACAAAAACTGTAATTGACAACTTTTATGATAATGAAGAACTTGCATATCTATCATCATTAACTATGTAATATTATATTAACATATCTTATATGTGAAACCTAAACAAGGCTTACTTGGTGTACAGATTTGCTACTTGCATTTTAAGACTTGCTGGTTTCAAAAAAAATGTACATTTTTGTATAATTTTGTGATATAAAATGTATTACTGTGTGCACAATTTAGTGATTCTGTGTTTAAATAAAATTAGGTAAGCTTACAGCTAAAATAAAGTAGACAAATTTGGGCTGTGATGAAGTAAAAGACTGCAGGTTTATGTCCCGTGGCGGCAGTCAACAATCATTTCGTAGCTACAATGTTTTTTCATGAATGCTACAACATATTAATGCTAAAAACTGTTTTTGACTACAAAAATAACAATTAAATATTGTATTAACAAAGACTTAATTTACAGCAAATTATACTATTATTGTTACGAAGCGGACAGGAGACAGATGGTAAGTAAAAACAAATCAGTTTATTTTGACAATGAGTTCCAGACAGGTAGATCCACAGGAGAGAATGCAGGTAAGTAAATATTTTGAAGCAATTGAGAAGGATAACTTGGAGATAATGCCGTAATCTTGTTTGAAGATGGATACAGACGATCGACGGACTCAGACAATGGAGAGACGAAGACAACCACAACCACACACCACAATCCTGGAGAACGTAGAGGGAATCCTTAGGAACTGGAAGACACAGAGGAATCTAGGAGACAAACGGAGAAAGGTAAGTAACGCTAGAAATCGCTCAGAGTGATATCTAGAAGTCCACTTCTCAAAAACGAGCTCGGACACTGATGGTAAGGTGGTGTGTGGTTTTATGTGGTGTGCTGATGAGGTCCTGAGTGATGTCAGGTGGTAGTGGCAGGTGCTCAGTATTCCGGTGATTGTGATCGTAGTGAGGGAGTGAAGGTGGAGCCTGGCGTGGACGTAACAATTATATTGTCAAAAGCATAATTGTAGCTGTTAACATTTTTGACAAGCAGATGTCCCTAGTGTTATCACATTTATGATTACCATATCATTTTTTCATGGTTTCAAAACATAATTTAACTTAATAGCATGGCTTTAAAATCCTCAATGAAAAATTACTTAAATTCTGGGTCTCAGAGACCAAAGGTATAAAACATTAATAAATACCATTCATTTTCATTTTCAATATGATACAGTGTATTCAGATGCACTGTACATTGCTTTCATTGTATAAATTAGGGTAGTCATGCAATAATCAAAAGAAATTTTGCACAAACAATTTTCTTAAACAAAATTCAGTTGATAGCAGTTAATTCAGTCATTATTTTTTGCCAAACAAATCTCAGTTTGTCTATCATTAGCCAAATTTGCAGAGAGAGAATGTATATACTGAACGACAGTGATTATACCAGCCATTACCAGACAGCGTTATCAGCCTGATTTGGAATTCATTTTGCGATAATGACCGAATGACTTTACAATATTCTACTTCATACTTTGTTAACAAATAGTAGGCCTATACATACATGTATGAACTACTGATTTAAGTTTAGTTGATTTAAGCTTAACATTGCATTAGAGGTCATAATTCAAGCTGCGTGTCTTCGATTTTAAGTTCTCTCTCATGTAGCTTTTGTGTCTCTTTTTCTTACCAGTTTTTCTTTCTTGTTCATCTGAGCAGGTTTTTTGCTGTAACTGGAGACAGGGCATCTGTCTAAGTATCAAAGAATTTATCGTCTTTTAACGATCTAATCAAACAACAATACTGAAGTCTTTAAACGGTTGTCTGAATTTTACCACTGTGAGACGCAAGATGGCGCCAATTACCCATTCTAGTTGCGATTGTGTGACGAGAGAAATCGAGATGATACCCCGCGTGGTGATGAGACACGTGTAGAACCGGAAAAAGAGATCGGTTTGACAGTCATGTAAACAGATGAGGACGTAAATGTAAGGTTCTGAATTCAGCGTTGTTCCTGCATGCAAAATAATTAAAGATTCAACTAAGGAATTTTCACGTGCTGCAACGATTCTAAAAGATCATGTGCAAAATCTATGGAAAACTCCAAACGAAGAACAAACCAACATAGTCAGGATGGAAGAAATCATCTTACATCATCAATCTGTTTGCACTATTGTTGTGTTTATGTTTGTTTCAAAAGGGAAGTTCTGTCACTAAAGAAAAAGCTCATTATTTGTGGTTTGTGTTCAACTAAGAATGGCATCTTTGCCAAAATTGTTGAATACTACATAAAAAGCAATTAAATTCTTATTTAACATATAACAGGTGGCGAGAACATAGGGTTCTTACTGTAGCTCCACATGTTTGTATTGTATGTGTTATTTGTCATTCCTGTTGTGTTATTTAATAAATTAACAAGTCAAGAAACAGGCATAGCTGTGTGAACATTGTTTATTCCAAGACAACTTTTCAATTGTTTATTCGTGAGACCACTTATCACCTTGGCCAAGCTTATAGGAAAGCCACTACTTGTAAAAGCTGTTGTGAAATAACTGGAAAGCTGTACTAACAAACTTTCTGAGGGATACACAAGAACTATCCAGCTTCTAAGCAGTATTATTGGTTTGTGGCAATAATGGCTTTCCTGAGGCGTATCCAGAATCTCATGTTAGTCAAAGGGTCTCTGCTCCATTTTAGGTATGTGTTCTTCTTCAGATGTTTATGAAGTCCAAACACTTTCTTAGTCTTTCTCTCTTCGACATCTTCCAGAATGATGATGATGATGTTGGCATTGCGCTCCAACATAAAGTGGGACTGAGCTAATTCAAACTCAAAGCGACACCAGGCACTGTCAATGAAGTGTTGAGACACGACTACAGTGATTTTACGACTGCCCATTATTCCTTCATCGATAATGTTGGAGGTGATGGACTTCCCTGCTTGAAAGTCCCGCATATGAAGGCAAAGCTGAATAGGTGGAACACCGTTCTCCAGATTCTCCATCAGCTCATTCATGACCCAAACTTCATCATAGCTGGAGAAAATCACAAATGCGTCATAGGAACATTCTTGTTGATCTGGTGATCTGTAGCCTCTCAGTAAAATACAGCAATACTGAAGATAAAACTGGAACCTATAAACCAAGAATGATAAAAGAACTACGACTGCAATGAAAAATACAGATAAAACAATTGTGAGTCTCTTCTTGTGCACACAGCTGTCAGTGTCAAAGTCTGTTGCTCTAAAATCTGGGCTTGGTAAAAGGGTTTTACAGAAAATATTTTCTGGTTGCTTCAAAATGTTCTGATTTTGGATAATCCACAAAATAAAGTCTGTCTGGGAGCAGGAGCAATCGATGGGGTTGGAGGACAAATCAAACTCTGAAAGGTTTGTGGGCAACTTTTGGAGAACATGAAGTGGGATGCTAGTAATGCTATTTTTCGGTAATGCTATCGGTCCATAAAAGCTGAATATATTAATAAATGTGATACTTGAATAAGAAACATCCAGATACCTTAAATACTTTAAATTGGACAGAGATGAATAGTATCTCAAATCTAAAACCCTTGTATGGTGCAAATCAAGAATCTCAAGAGAAGCAAGTCCATCAAGTCCTCCTAATTCAAGGCCAATTTCTGCATTTTGACTCAAATTTAAATATCTGAGTTGAGGGGTGCCAGACAAAAGTGTGGTGCAGCATCGTTTTAAGGTCATTTGGTTAGAGCTCAAATCCAAATACTGAAGCTTAGGCATGTCTGTGAAGGAGGTTCCAGCACGAATAGGTTCAATGTTGTGTGCAATTACTAGTTTTTCTAAAGTATGGAGATGTGAAAGCTGTTTACCTGGTAAAGTTAATAATCGATCTTGAAGCAAGTAAAGCTCCTTGATTTCATGAAAAAATACATACTCCATCTTATCAATGACACCGCTCTTTACTATTACATTTGTAGCATTAATCATACAGCGAAAGATAGAAACTGGCTCACTTGGCCTTTCAATAATATAGTAATATATCTCCTGGAAATGAATAAAGCAAAGGCCATCTAAAACATCAGCATCGGAGAACTGAAAATTGAATTCTCCCCTGAACTTTCCAAACATTAGTCTTTTGACATTAAGACCATATAGAGCTTTTAGACCAGCTTTCTGAGCAGCAGATGAAACAAAGGTAGATCGGATGTCCAGTCGTCTGAGATAAATGTCTTTGAAAGCTCCTGGTTCAATGTATGATAACGGATTCCTAGAGAGAATCAAAGTCATGTTTCTGCCGACCTCTCGCAACAAAACTGTGTGATGAGTTTTGATGACAGATATATTGTTGCCATGTAGATCAAGTAAACTGAAGTCTTTGAAGGAGCTCATGAATGGAGGGAGAGACATGGACTGGATGTTATTTGTTCCAACTCTAAGCTCCTGCAGCTTGGTTAGACTATTCATTTGAAGTTGTAAGGATGAGAGACCAACATCCACAAGAACTAGTCTTTGTAGATTATGTAAAGAATTCAAGCATCCAGGTCCAAAATATGTAATTGGGTTTCCAGTGAGAATCAAAGCAGTCAAATTCCTCACATTATAGAAAGTGTCATTTTCAATGTGCTTGATTTGGCATCTAAAAGCAAGTACATAAATTTCATATAATTTATAGAGAAACACATTATACAACATGTTTACATGGTAACAATTTGCTTACCTTGACAGATCAAGGACTCTTAAAAAAGACAAAACTGGGAAAACTTCTGTAAGTGTTTTAAAACATTAAAACTGAAATCCAGCGTTTGAATGGAGGAAGGAATAATGGATGGTACATAGCTGAGGTTTCTTCCCATACATGAGTAGTGCAGATTCTCTGTGATCTTCAGTTTAAAAAATAAATTAAAATATTCACATCACATAAAAAAGGAATAAAGAAGAGATTTACATTGAGAAAACGTACTTTTGTGCACGATTCTCCAGCCCCTATAGAAAAACATATAATAAAAGAACTGACAGTGAAGAAATTCAACTTGACTCTTCTCAACCTGTCATAAAATAAGCCAGCCTTTTTTGAGGTCACTGAATATGAGGAACTAAAGCCATGGCTTTATACAATGAGAAATTTTGGCTGAAAATACATAAAGAGAAGTAAACTTGAATAAGTCATTTATTTGCAAAGCATCCCAAATGAATTAACACAAAACAACATTTATAAAGACGTAAAATAAAAAAATATATGTTTCATAAAGAAAGTAATTACCTCTGCCATTCATAATCAACCAGCTAAATCTGACATTTAAGTTACTAAGCATGATGACATGATCACCAAAAACATAGGAAACATGTAACTGACTGCTCAGGACTTTGATTTAAAACTAATTTACTGGCCCTAATATGAAAAACAAGTTAAAACACACACACACACAGAGGCAACAGTAATAAAAACAGCAATGAAAAACATGTTTAGGTTCAGAAAACATACTTTTTTGCATAATTCTCTGGCACCATATGGAAAAACACATTATAAAAGCACTTAAAGTGAAGAAACTCATCTTGAGTCTCTCATCAAGATTCTCTCAACCTGTTTGTTTTTTTTTGTTTGTTTTTTTTTAAAAAGAACTAGTATTGTTTGAGGTCACTGAATATGAGAAACATGTGGTTTTAAACCATAGGGAATTTTTATAAAAATATATAGTCAAGAGTTCCTTTGTTTATTCTGGTAAATCTTTAATGAGTAATTTAATTCAGAATACGTTAAATGAATTAACAATAAGAAACAATGTTTAAAAACAATTGAAACCAATTGAAAACCATATTAAGTAAAGAAAATAACTACCTCTGCCATCCATAAATCAATCATGAATTTCTAATACAATGTCAAAATTGCATATGAAATAATACTAATAGAGTGTTTTCATGATGCGTCATCAATAAAACATTTGGAATACTATAGACTGCCAAAAGTTTTAACAAATCAAAGAGAAGAATGCAAAAAAACTGATGAAGAAAAGGTGTTTGTGGTTGGCCAAACTGAACCAGGATTTCCAGGACAAGAATCTTGACAACATTCGTGTTTGTTCTTATCATTTCCTGTCAGGTTGGTGAAATATTAAGCTAATATCTAAATTAATACTGCTTGTACATATCTTTACCACCTATTAACTTTAGTTTGTCAAAATATTGTGCCCTTTCCTGGTTACTAAGTCCTTCTTTATATGATTTAGCAGCCTTCCCATGTTTTTTTCAGTGGTTTACACAGCATAAATTAGCAGAACAACCTATTCAGTAGTACATCAACCGTGCAATCCATGCTGTTGTTTACATCTGGGTAACTGACCAAAGCGTGACATAGGTGCAAACCCTCTATACTAATATGCCAGAATGACATGCATCTAGTCATGTGCACATTACACAGGGGATTTCAGTATCAGTCATACCAAATTGAAATCCACTGAACAAAAAGTTAAAGGCCTTGATTTTACGATAAGTCACTTGAAGCAAGTCCACACAACTTATAGGTTTTTCTTGCATCTTTTGCCAAACTCTAACGTTACCAGCTGGCCTGAATTACTGGATGAATGGTAGTGTACCAGTAAAAAATACACAGACAAATTGACTTGAGTTAATAAAAGTAAACACTGAAACAACATTAGAATATTAGCTTATATTTTATTACTTTTAAATAATAAATAAGAGCTTGCAATTTAAGAAATACATTTCTTCCTCTATAAGTTCTCCTTCAGTTTCTACAAGTTTTTATTGGGTTTTTTGTGCAGCATTTTTTTTTTACCAGATTCTCGTTTTCACGAAAAAAAAAACCGTGTTGTGATTGGTTAGCTGTCCCACTGAGTTGTGATTGGCGAACAGCTTAGACGGTGTTTCGGTACTGCCACGCCTCTTACCAAAGCAGCAAGTTCCTTGTACAACTGTTAGCGCGAGCTAGATTAAAGTGATTCTAACGTTTTAAATATGATTTTTTTTTTTAACAAAAACACATCGATTCGCTACAGGAGGCCATGTGAGGCACTTTTTTTAATTATGGATGAATGCCACTGATCAAGTTTCCTACGCCCCATGAGGCCTTGCGTCAAAAGTGGGAGCGTCTTCCGGTTCGAAGTAAACAAGCGGGAACTGTTCACAGTAGTGATGGGCAAATAAAGCCTCGTGAAGCACTTACATTTTCCTCTGACTGTTTCGGGAAAAGATTCAAAGCTTCGAGTGTGTCGAAAACAGCGCGATCTGGTGGTTAGTAAAAAATAAAGCAGCCAAAAGGTTGTGAAAGAAACACCGTCGGACGAAACATTCACCACGCATTCCACAGATCGACTCATGCTAGTGTGTTTGTTTGTTGAATTTCTGTCTCTGATAAAAATGCTAGTACGAATATCTATTTAATGTAATAGAAGAATAATGTACACATGAAGTGCATACAGTATGGCAAGTATTTGATTTTTCTGAAATAATATGTATTTTTCACATTATTTGTATAACTGGGTATTTAAAAATAGTAATTAATAAGTAATATCTGGGGGTACAAACCGACACACAAATTCAATCGCGGCATGGGACTGGAAAGAAAGTGATGCTTCGTTTGTCACTGGTTTTTGTGATTTCTAGGTTAACAACACAAGCCTCGAATCGAGGCTTCATCTGGTACACCCCTTAACACAAGCTCCGATGCCTCGGTTCAAATATCACATCACTAGTTAACAGTCATTCAA
The DNA here is from genome assembly GCA_012976165.1 of Labeo catla. Lineage (NCBI taxonomy): Eukaryota > Metazoa > Chordata > Actinopteri > Cypriniformes > Cyprinidae > Labeo > Labeo catla. Next base: position 4,236,317 of record VONZ01000003.1, read on the forward strand.
GATTTAGCAATACAAACTTGCTAACGATGTGTAAGCACAGCTTCAAACAGCACACGTTGTCCCTGAGCACCGTATCGACATCTCTCATAAAGGTTTGCAACTTTACAAAGTAAACAATGATCCAAAAAATACTTAGCCTCTCGCTAATTAGCACACAAAATAACATTGATATACTACTACTGACGCCTCACCGGAAGTTGTCCCCACGTTCTTTTTTACAGTAGCGCCCCTCGGAAACAGGTGGATATAATGACTGGATCGATCGATGCGTTCTAAACTGCCGTTAGGCAGTGAAGCCACGGGAAGTGTTCGATCCGCCATCTAACTATTCCCTACAGGCAGAGAGCACCATTGACTCACATGCAAATCACTGACCTAAAGTCACCCGATTTTAAGCGTATCATTCACACAGGATTCGTTTTTAGGATATGTGTATGTAAATTATTTTTTATTTAAGATGTTATCTGGAATGTTTATGGTCTTTTGGGGCAGGGTAATCGATATATTGAAATGTCAGCTGTGCACTTGCAGACACAGGTAACTGATCCAACACAAAATATATTTATGTATGTACCTAATTATGCAGGAAATAATAAACATGACCATATAGCTGGTATTAGTATCTAAAATTGATTGGAATATGCAATAAATAATACAATACAACCATGTGTTACTATATTGGTCGTTGAATTAAAATTCAAATCGTTGAAATAAAGCTTCATGTCTTTAAGTCCATACTGTATGTAGTCAGCGTTATTTCTCAGAGTTATGACGTGTATATTTTTAATGTGCCTGACTGAGCAACATATATTTCAGACTCTTAAAGATCACGCAAATTCTGTAATGATTTACTAACATTGCCGTTTCCATGTGAGTAAAATATTAGGTATGTTTAACTAATTATTTATTTAATGAACAAATCATTACCTGCTTCAAAATTAATACTGTTAACGAAATCATTGTTGAAACATGCAGTTAGACTTATGTACGAATAAAAACACTATAACAAAATTACATAAACAGTGAATAACTGAACAAGGCAAATATATGTATACAAATCTTCATTTAGATTTCTGAATGAGCACTTTGTCATTTGTAAACATGTTGAACATTTTTATCATGTTCATCTGATGTACCTGACTGTAATGTAGACTATATGAACGTACATTTTTAATAAGCAGAGGGTATTCCCGACATTAAATAACGGTTTACATGCTTAGGATGTTTGCATTGTGAAAATGTACAATGAGACTTCGGATATAAACGCTGACTTGTTATGCTGTCTCATTAAAATCGTATCATTTCCTATTCATTCAATAGAATGTATGCGCATACTAGGGAATACTAATATGTCGGCGCGGTGGCTTCACTTTTATGACATCATGAGCAATCCAGTTCTCTATTATAGATCAGTGATGGATGCACTTTATTTTGGACTGATGAGGAGAAATACCCGTCTATGCCATTCTAAAGCTTGGGAGTGCCAGGATAATTTTCAATATAACTCCGACTGCATTTGTCTGAAAGAAGGAAGTCATATACACCTAGGATGCATGGGTGGGCGAGTACAAAATACCTACAGCAGTGCTGGGTCCTATCATCAGTATCGACTTTGCCGTGATATTATCATGCTAATTTATTTAATTGTTTACATGGTTTCATTGCCAGCTCCAGCATAAGGCTAAAAACAGCCTAATGTTTTTAATATGACTTAATTTGTATTTAACATGACAACAATTTAATGAAAACGTAAGTTGCTAATTATAGTGCTTACATTTCCATAGTTATTCAAAAAGCAGCTACAGAAAACAAGCCTAGCGCAAGTTTATGCATTTAAAAAAAACACTCACGTTATAAGTGAAGCTATCTACATTGTATGATGAATAAATCTCTTACCACACATGGCACACGTCTACTGCGCGAGTCTGACACGGCCACCGGAGATGATCGCAGCCATTCTAGTCAATGCTTGTGTTTATACCTGCCGCACTGCGGCTCGTTGAAGCATCCCAGAAGTGGCTCTCCGCGCTCCATTACTAACGTTAGGCTAATCCTCCACCTCGTCCGAACCCACCCCCCAACCATATAAACTGAGGATTTATTTTAATAATATTCTAACAGAACATGTTGTGACATCACAACATCTGGAAAACAACGCTGTAGTCCAAAGGAGCCATTCGTTGTAGTTCTTGAAAAGGGTTTTTTGTAAAAAAAAAGAAATATCTCCTTTAGGAATGGCCTTTGAGATTTGTAACTTTGTAGGTCTTTTTTATGCTCAAACATACACACCACACACTGACTAAAATGCAAAAAGTGAAAAAGCATAATAGGACCCCTTTAAAAATATTTGACCGCAAATTGGTTTACACATTAAGCACCTGGTTAAACTTTACATTGCTTGAGGTTAGTAAGATGCAGGTTTTTTTGCACACAAACGTGTTTAGGCACCAAAATTTAGTGCACTCATTAAACATTTTTGCATGTACCATAATTATGATTCAGCAAAGGAGTTTTCCTGTGATGTAATGCAAGATAAGATCATGCGTAAAATCTATTGAAAACTCCCAACAAAGAACAGCGTTAGTAAGGATGGAGGAAATTCAGCTACAGAATCACAATACAGTAAACTAGGTACTTTTCCATTAACAATTCACACAACACTAGGTGTGGAGCTCGAATCTATTTTAGTAACACAGAAGCATTTGACAAATCTGATTGTTTTCAAAAGTTTTTAATTTCTGAAATGCATTCTCAAGAAAAGTAGAAAGCCCATGGCTTGTAGTATCTAAGCTACTGTACTACTAACAATGGCATCTTTGCCAAAAATGGTTGAATACAGCATAATAAGCAGTACTGACAAGGGATACACAAGAACTATCTCTTCTCCAAAGAAATATTATTGGTTTGTGGCAATAATGGCTTTCCTGAGGCGTATCCAGAATCTTATGTTACTCAAAGGGTCTCTGCTCCACTTCAGGTATGTGTTCTTCTTTAGATGTTTATGAAGTCCAAGCACTTTCTTAGTCTTTCTCTCTTTGACATCTTCCAGAATGATGATAATGATGTTGGCATTGCGCTCCATCATAAATCGAGACTGAGCTAATTCAAACTCAAAGCGACACCAGGCACTGTCAATGAAGTGTTGAGACACGACCACAATGATTTTACGACTGCCCATTATTCCCTCATCGATAATGTTGGAGGTGATGGACTTCCCTGCTTGAAAATCCCTCATATGAAGGCAAAGCTGAATAGGTGGAACACCGTTCTCCAGATTTTCCATCAATTCATTCATGACCCAGACTTCATCATAGCTGGAGAAAATCACAAATGCGTCATAGGAACATTCTTGTTGACCAGGTGATCTGTAGCCTCTTAGTAAAATACAGCAATACAGAAGATAAAACTGGAACCTGTAAACCAAGAATGATAAAATAACTACGACTGTAAGGAAAAATACAGATAAAACAATTGCGAGTCTCTTCTTGTGCACACAGCTGTCAATGTCAAAGTCTGTTGCTCTAAAATATAAGCTTTGTGAAAAGGTTTTACAGAAAATGTTTTCTGGTTGTTTCAAAATATTCTGATTTTGGATAATCCACAAAATAAAGTCTGTCTGGGAGCAGGAGCAATAGATGGGGTTAAAGGACAAATCAAACTCTAAAAGGTTTGCGGGCAGCTTTTGGAGAACATGAAGTGGGATGGTAGTAATACTGTTTTTATTGACATAAACTGATGTTAATTGCTTCAGGCTTGGGTAGGCCAGAAAATCTACAGTCATTAAATGGTTACCTCTGAGATTCAAAAGTCTAAGCCTCTGAAGATTTTTGAATGAGCTTGGGTGTAACTCTACCATATGACAGTACGACATGTCAAGGTGCTCTAGTAAAGTGAGATTATTAAATAAATATCTTGCTACATCACCCTGAAATTTATTGCCAGCAATCTTGAGAACATTAAGATTCTTCAGTCGATAGAAGCTGAATATATTAATAAAAGTGATACTTGAATAAGAAACATCCAGATACCTCAAATACTTTAAGCTGGACAAAACCGAAAGGTATCCGACACGTCCAACATTTGTATGGTGCAAATCTAGAATTTCAAGGGAAGCAAGTGCATCAAGTCCTCCTAAATCAATACCGATATCTATATTTCGACTCAAATTCAAATATCTGATTTGAGGGGTGCCACTGAAAAGTGTGGTACAGCATTTATATAATGTAATCTGGTTAGAGCTTAAATCCAAATACTGAAGGTTAGGCATATCTGTAAATGCATCAGCCCAAATAGGTGCACTGTTGTGTGTAATTACTACTTTTTCTAAAGTACGGAGATGTGAAAGCTGTTTACCTGGCAAAGTACTTAACTTAACGGAAATCAAGTGAAGCTCTTTGATTTCACGAAAAGGTACATGCTCCATTTTATCAATTACACCTCCGATTACTGCTACAATTGTGGCATTAATCATACAATGCAAGAACGAAATTGGCTGATTAGGCCTTTCCATAATGTAGTAATATACCTCCTGGAAATAAATAGAGCACAGACCATATAAATAATCAGTATCTGAAAAGTGAAATCTGAAACCGCCGTTGTACTTTCCAAATTTCAGCCTTTTGACATTAAGACCATACAGAGCTTTAAGACCAACTTCCTGAGCAGCAAATGAAGGAAAGACAGATCGGATGTCCAGTTCACGGAGATTAATGTTTTTAAATGCTCCTGGTTCAATGTATAATAACAGATTCCTAGAGAGAATCAAAGTCATGTTTCTGCCAATCTCTCGCAACAAAACTGTGTGATCAGTTTTGATGACAGATATATTATTGGCATGTAGATCAAGTACTCTGAAGACTTTGAAGGTGCTCATGAATAGAGGGAGAGACATGGACTGGATGTTATTTGTCCCGACTCTAAGCTCCTGCAGCTTGGTTAGATTATTTATTTGAAGCTGTAAAGATGAGAGACCAACATCCACAAGAACTAGTCTTTGTAGATTATGTAAAGAATTCAAGCATCCAGGTCCAAAATATGTAATTGGGTTTCCAGTGAGGATTAAAGTAGTCAAATTCCTCACATTGTGGAAAGCATCATTTTCAATGTGCTTGATTTGGCATCTGAAAGCAAATACACAAATGTAATATATTTTATACAGAGATTACACAGTATGCTTAGATTGTAATATTGCTTACCTTGACAGATCAAGAACTCGCAGAAAAGACAAAACTGGGAAAACAGTCTTCTGTAAGTGTTTCAAAACATTAAAACTGAAATCCAGAGTCTGAATGGAGGAAGGAATACTGGATGGTATGTAGCTGAGGTTTCTTCCTGTGCATGTATAGTGTTGATTCTCAGTAGTCTTCAGTTAAAAACAAAACAAAACAAAAAATCCTCATGTCACATCAATTCAAAAAAACACAACAAAAAAAAAACAAAAAACTAATCATAATAAAGAAATTTAAATTCAGAAAACTTACTTCGGTGCACGATTTTCCAGCCCCAATAGAAAAATATATAATTAAACTAACAGTGAAGAAATTCATCTCGACTCTTCTCAACCTGTCATAAAATATGCCAGACTTGTTTGAGGTCACTGAATATGAAGAACTAATGCCATGGTTTTAAACAATGGGGAATTTTGGCTGAAAATACGTAAGAGAAGTATTCTTGAATAAGTCATTAATTTCCAAAACATCCCAAAGAATTAAACAGAAACTATTTAAAATCAACTTTATGTTTTATAAAGAAAATAATGACCTCTGCCATTCATAATCAACAATGAATTGCTAAATCTGACATTTAAGTTACTAAATAGCCACTAACCATTATAACATGATCACCAAAAACATAAAACATGTAACTGACTGCTCAGGACTTTGATTTGAAGATAATCTACTAGCCCTAATGTAAGAAAACATCACATTCTTACACTCAATCACTAAAAAACAAAACATTTAAACCTAAAAGCAAGGCACACAGGATGAAAAACAAGAGGTACCAGCAGATGGCCCTGCACACACATCTAACACAAGGTCACTTCAGTCAGAAACCTGAATTTCCGGTTCACTTTGCTACAAAGATAACCTCACCAATGACTCTTAGTATGATCTGACTTTCAGATTTTAACAACAATCCAACTTTAAATATTTAATCAATAAATTGTCTTCCTCAGTGACAGTATAAATACCATTTAAACAAATGTTATATACACTACATACAGCAAACCTTGATGAAAGCAAAAAGGTACTATAAAAACACTGTATGAACCTGTTGATAGTCAACAACCTTTATTTATCCATATATGTGAGCCACTCAAAGATGGGGGAATAGACAAATAGGACAAGAATTGACCACTATAGAGGGCAATCAACATATGGATCAATGGCATTGTAACTTTCGTTAACCTCTATTCTACAAAGAGGCTTGTTGACAGACAAGTAAATTAAAAGACAGAAGTAACAGTGTAAACATTCATGTACAGAGAAGCAAAAAAAGAAATTCAAATTAAAACATTGATTAGTATGTAAAGAAACAAAAAGGGAGCAGGAGCCAAAACCTTATTTTTTTCTATTACAGCTCAGCATACATTTCTACATGGCATGCAATAAGGCACCTAACTAACACAATGAATAAACCTATGCTACGTGATGAAGCACAATTGTTATCCAATGGAAAAGAAAGAGAATAGTTCTGATACAACGTTCACTCCCATAAAAACAGTATTCCTTTCATTTCCCTTTCAATTACCCAAACCTTATTAAAAAAATACATCCGTTTGTAAAAGATTTTCTCCATACACAGAACTGTAAATAGAAAGCATGAACCCATGGAATTAAGGGGGCAAAAAAACAAATCAAACAAATTTCAAAAAAGCAAGCTATATTTTGTATTTGCATTAAAGTATACACAATCTATTATTATTATTATTAAATGTTGATACTCTGCAAAATGTATCCAGAATACAACTAAATGCTATACATTGCTGTCTGACTTGAGCAACGACTGGGTAAATCTTAATTGCGCAGTCAGCCATCGGTAACATAGGTGGGAAGCAGGGAGAAGCACTGAAGACATTTAGGGGAATACTTAGGCTGTACCAAGTCTGCTTAGTATAACAAAATCATCTGTACAATTCAGTTGTGTTGAAAACTGGCAACATGAAAATCAACCGAATTTCCCCAACAGAACATACGTATACATTATGTGATTTTGTGTCATTGACTCTTTATGATCAAGATCTACTTTTCTCAAATTTCTTGGCCCTCACTTTTGTGCTGCTCTCTTAAGTGAACTTTCGTGAGTTAGTCATTTTAGGTCGCAGATTCTGTCGGTTTGCATCATAAAGGGTTTATGATAATTAATACAGCCTTTACATAGGACCGCTTGTTTAAAGCTAGTGTCATCCCCTGAAAGCACCATCCCACTTAACCTACAAGAGATGGATAAGACTAACTGGATCATACATCAAAAATGCTCAATTTTTTTTTCAGAAAAGAACAGCACACTACTCAACTATACATCTATATAAAAGAAAATCAACATATATTTACACATGATATCAGTTTCCCAACCCATTAATGATACAGAGATGGGTAAAAGATACAAACTAGGGGAGTGAATAGTTGTGTCTAGACCTATTTGCTTCATTATCTACCATTCAAAACCGACTTGACCTAATACTCAGTTCAAGATTGTGCCAGGCTTCATAAACTTCCAGCTTAAAGCACAGGTCAGTGACGAAGGAAGTTGTCTATTGTTTTTAATCACACACCGTGTTCCAGAATAACATGTATGCATCTAGTCATGTGCACATTACACAGGGGATTTCAGTGTCAATCATACCAAATTGAAATTCATTGCTCTTAAAACGTCACAGGACTCAATTTCCCAAGTTCCCTCATAGCAGGTCCACGCCAACTTTCTGGAATCTCTTGCATCTTTTGCCAAACCCTTTAACATTACAAGCTGGCCTGAATCATGGGATGAATGGTAGCGCACCACTTGTGGAAGAGGAAAACGGGCTTACTGATCAATATGAATTCTGTGATGCCTAGACAGAGAAGACGAATGATTGAAACCCTTTCCACACTGAGCGCACCTATACGGTTTCTCGCTCTGAAGGATTCTCTGTTTCAAGATGGTAGTGTGGGGGAATCCCTTTCCTGTTGCGATAGCGCTATAAGTTGACTTATCCTCCAAATGAACCCGTTGGTGCCTTGCGAGAGAGGAGGGATGATTGAACCTCTTCCCACACTGAGCACAGGTGTAGGACTTTCCATCAGAATGAGTCCTCTGATGCCTTGATAGTGATGACGAGTGATTGAAGCTCTTCTCACAATGGTTACAGCTGTATGGCTTTTCACCTGTGTGCATTCCCCTCTTCAGCGTAGTATCGAAGGGGAAATCCTTATCGGCCTGGGAGTACATCTTGGCCTCCAGGTGAACCTTGTGGTGTCGTGACAAGGAAGAGGAATGGTTGAAACCCTTGTCGCACTGAGAGCAGCGGTAGGGCTTTCCGCCCTGATGGACCAGCTGATGCTTCTTAAGGTGGCGCTTCCTGACGAAGCTCTTCCGACACTGGGTGCACTTGTAGGGCTTCTCCCCTGAGTGGATTCTCTGATGCTCTCTCAACGTGGCTGCTGCCGCAAAACACTTTCCACACTGGGCGCATCTGTGTGGCTTATCACCAGCATGAGTCTTCTGGTGCTGTTTGAGATTGGAAGCCGTCGTAAAGCCTTTTCCACACTGAAGACAGGTAAACGGCTTGTCGTGGGCATGCAGCTCTTGATGCTTTTTCAGATGGCGTCTGCGCACAAAGCTCTTTCGGCATTGGGTGCATTTGTAGGGCTTGTCATCCGAATGCATTTTCATGTGTTCCCGGAGAGTGATGGCGGCGGCAAAGCTTTTGCCACACTCTGAACATCTGTGTGGCTTTTCAGGAGAGTGCATCAACTGGTGGGGTTTCAAGTTGAATGCATCAATGACTCCTTTACCAACCATCTCAAGACCAGTGGTATAACTTTTCTCTTTCATGTGAATCCTCATGTGACTTCTCAGGCTGGCTTCAACAGCGAAGCTCTCACCACAGTGGACGCAAATGTAGGGGTGAGTGGCTTTGTGGATTTCGAAGTGTTCATGCAGATCAGACATGCAGCCAAAAATCTCACCACATTCACTGCATTGCAGGCCGTGGGCTTCGTGGATGATAACGCCATTCTCGGACTCCACTGTAAGCTCCCCACCGTGATCAGACTCCACCTTTACGATATGTTCTCCACCACCAATCTCAGTCTTCAACAGCACCTCGCCGAGCAAATGCTCATTGCCTTTGATTTCTGCACTGCTGAAGTACTGATGATGATCATGGTGTATTTCAGATTTTATGTAGTCATGGTCCGTCTCTGTTACCACATCCACGCAGGTCACTGCCCCTAGATCACCGTGAATAGCCTCTAGATCAAGTCTTTTGTCCTCCTGAGTCATAATTTCAGTCTCCGCTCCATAATGCAAGTCTCCGACTTGCGTATGGGCGATGACACACTCAGATCCCAACGTATCGAGACCTGGTGTGTCACAGTCAGTCTCTGACTCAGCCATCAGGACGCACTCCAGCCTGACGACTTCCGTCTTCCCGGTTAAGTGAAACTTAGCGTTGCTCTACGAGCACCGCTTTCCCGCAAAGAAACTTGAAGGAATGCCCGTTGCAGGCTCAGTCGGTTCTCGAGTCAGGATCAGTCCTGCCTGTTGAAAGACATCAAACATTTAAACTTGTCTGCATAATCATAATGAAATATTTCAGCTGAAAACATTTAACTTTAATAATGATTTAACTGCTTGAAAAAAAAAAAGTGTTCTAAAAAGTAAAAAAGCATGCAGAAACTAAATGAATTTCTGCTATTACACATGACAAAGAAACACATGGCTTCAACTAAATGAACAATAACCAAACTATTTGCTTAAACTTCAAACCTACAAATGTTGAGGCAATAGAATAAGATCACACATAAACAACAGCCAACATCCTTTTAAAGTAGAAAATAGGGCTGTATAGAGAAACAGATCTGGGACCTGGGCTATATACACTACAAAAACTGTAATCCAAAAATGAGTCTGATCTAAAAACAAATCATAAAGCTAGTTAGCAGAAATAACTTTGGCTACAAATTGGCTAAGGTTAGCTTATGGGCAGTTTATATTTGGCTAACCTGACAGGCTAGACATATATATATGCATCTACAGTTCAGACATTCAAATTTCTCAAGCCAAACGAACAACACTGAACCACAAAGAAATCCCGTAAACATGCCAAAGATTTAGAATAAACTAAAACCCATGTTTACAACTTTGACAGTGTTGGCTAGGTTAGCTGGCTAAATAGCTGCTAGTTAGCTTCCCTGAGCATGTATTATCAGCTAACTAGCTGGCTAACTAGCACTATAGCCAGATCACAAAATAACACTGAATTAAAACGCTGACAGCCTGCCTTAAATTCTTAAGTTTACATATCATTTCTCAGTCATACAAACACATATTAGTGGTATAAAGTCACGTAGAGACATACTACGGCTTCACGAAAATACAAGGCGTTTAACGGTGGGCATCTTGTGCGCCAGAGGTTGGAACAGCTAACTAGCTGTAAAATGGCCGCCGCGACTAGCTTCCGCCCCTCATGTAAGCACGCAGAGGCAACACACGACGTGAGCAAATGCAAATAAACTAGGTCATGTAAGTTGACTAGTTTTACTGCTCACTGGGAAGCTGTGCTGTCACAGCTCTAAAAAGTCAAGATATCAAGGCATAAACAAGGCAACAGCTCGAGTTAATGGCTAATCACAGACGTACGCTATTCGCGAAAGCCCGGGAAAGGCGCCCCCCTTCTTACATAACGCGTTTTTGTTTTGTGGCGTCGAATTTAAAACAAAATACTCAGCGTTCTCAACGTCTTTTGTGGCTGTACGATATTCTAAAGTCGTCCAAATCACTGGACGCGAGCATAGCTGTGCTATAAGCTGCGCTTATCATGCTATAGTCCTAGCCCATTTTTAGCTGCGTGAAACAAACATGGCCTGTCTTCCTGCTAAGCTGCCTCGCTAGCGGAACACTAGCTGCCTCCGCCGCCATTGCTACAGAACACCTCCGAACTTCGTGACGTCCACAATTCATCGGTAGCGCGGATCAAGCGCCACTTCTTGCAGCAAGCTCATAAAATGTGTCAAGATACAGCATACGCCACAACGAATGACATAACGTTAATTAAATGACAATCTCGTATCAAATATAGCACGCTAGTTAGCCCGCTAAGTTAACTAGCAAAGGTAATCTAAAAACCCTGACGCACATCCACCTTAAACGTTCATATATTAGCGTATTTTTGTAAACATTTCCGACCTCTTTGCCCTTTAAAGGCTCTTTTGCGAGATGCGCTGCTAGTCGTCTCGGCGTAGTCTACGGCCTGAAGATCTTCGTTCTGTTGCGTCTGTACTGCCTGGTTGCGGTTTGCACTCTGTCACTCTTTCTCTCTCTCTCCCTCCCTCCGTACGTACGTAGCGGGATGGCACCGCGGATCATCTGGCGCCAACTATGTTGGAGCGCATGAGCACAAAAAACAAAGCGGTGAAGAAACAAGCGCTCGGTCGCCCCCAATCGTCCTGGCGGAAGGCAAATTCGCCTTCAGACCCAAGTAAATCGTTAAAATATGAAAAACACTTTACAGTAGAGTTAATTTTGTTATTGCATAGGATCGAATGTGCTAACAGGGAACTATACTTTTATAGCTTTTATTAAACTTGGTTAATATCAATTTCTACATTTACTAATACATTTAAAAGTTGTATGAACTGACATACACTACCTGCCAAAAGTTTTTGAACATTAAGAATTTTAATGTTTTTTAAAAAATTATCTCATCAAGCCTGCATTTATTTGATCCAAAATGCAGAAAAAGAATATTATAATATAATATAATAATATTGTGAAATATTTTTACTATTTAAAATAACTGCTTTCCTTTTTTTAAAATAGTTTAAAATGTAATTCCTGTGATCGAAGCTAAATTTTGATCATTACTCCAGTCCTCACTGTCACATGATTTTTCATAAATCATTCTAATATTCTGATTTGAATATTCTGAATATTCTGCATTTTTTTTTATCAAGATTCTTTGATGAATAGAAAAATTCAAAGATCAGCATTTATCTGAAATAAAAGCTTTTGTAGCATTATACATTATACCATTAGAATCTGTATAATTTATTCATTATTTTTATTTTATTTATTTATTTTATTTTTTATTTTTTGAGAAAGAAATTATAGAAATTAATACTTTTATTTAGCAAGAATGCTTTAAAATTGATCAAAAGTGATGAAAAAGACATTTATAATGTTACAGAAGCTTTCTACTTCAGATAAATGCTGTTTTTCCGAACTTTCTATTCATCAAAGAAACCTGAATTCTACTCAGCTGTTTAATAATAATACATGTTTTTGAGCAGCAAAGCAGAATATTAGGATGATTTTTAAAAGATCATGTGACTGGAGTGATGATGCTAAATGATGCTGATTCAGCTGTGAAATCACATTACATTTTAAAATATATTCAAATAGAAAACAGCTATTTTAAATAGTAAATTGTACTGTTTTTGCTGTACTTTGGATCAAATAAATGCAGGCTTGGTGAGCAAAAGAGACTTCTTTAAAAAAAAAAAAAAAAATCTTACTGTTCAAAAACTTTTGACTGGTAGCGTACTAATACATGAATCTAGATGTTATGATTTAAAAAAAAAAAAGCTAATTGTTAGTTTATATCTTATGCAGTAACTAATGTTAATGAACTGAATCATATTAAGGTATTACCAAAATAGCAATAAATGATTGAACTCATGTAATCCTAAATAAGCTTTGTCTGAAATGTACATGATCCCAAATAAAGGAATACAGTGGCAACCTACAGTAACCAACCCAAAATAAATGAAAAATGACAAAATGACAAAATACAGAATGTGCGAGCACAGGTGAGCAGTGTTGGGGAGTAACTAGTTACATGTAACGGTGTAATTTAATTACAAAATAAATGTACACCATGGCTGGCGTGAGGGAGGAGTAAACGCTAACCTTAACATTAAAAGTTTGCGTGGATATGCTGTGGCCATTCTGAGCAAACATGACTTCCTCAAAACAGACTGTGTTCCCACTGCGACCAAGGAGCACTAGGGTGCGCTCTTCCCCTTTAAACGTTTGAAAAACATAAGAAGCGTTGCTTGTCGACAATTTCTGACGGGAAGTGTAAAGACAAATACAGTGTTGAAAAGTATGTTATTGAAAAGGAACACAAAAGCTTTAAAACAAGCTTGTGTATATAAGTTGTTATTTGTCGTTTTAAAACTCAAATTCTAAGAAACTGATTTAATGTCACTGACCTCGTAAATAACAGTGGTTTTTAGCCTACAGTATGTCTGTGCTGTCTTTTATGATCACAGGAAGGCTTTAGCTTTTGTTCTCTGCCAGTGAGGCTGAATGAAACATGACACAGTCAGCTATAATTCAATACCTGTCATTCAGCAACCGCATCTGTTGAGCTCCTGCCTGAACCTGTAGAGCCTCTCACCTCAGCCTCCTGTTTAAAAGTGCTGGAATCAAACTGTGTGTGGTTTAGAAATGAACCTGAAATAGATGGGTGCATGCCCCATGTGTTTTCACTTCAGTGCCATATAACGTGTCTGTTTCACACACCTTGAACAGCTGTGGCTACCTCTGCTTTCCTTTGTCAGTTTGAATGTTGGATTAACTTCAGGCCAATCGTGAATTTTTCATGACTGTCAATGGCAGTGCCATTGTAGAGGTAAGCTTTGTAGTAATAAGTCAACAAAGACCACAAGTGACATTTTGATGAATGCACAGTCTATTTATTTCCATTTAACTGTACTTGAGGCCGGTCTGTTCATTCATAGAGGTACAGAAGATAACGTGAGGAACTTGTAGACGTAAATACCTATATGTGTGCTTCAGGAACACATTTAGTTTATTAGAAATGATCATATTCAGCGTAGACACTGACTGCAGTATGCCTTGAGTGGTATTAGTTGCACTATAGTAGGATTGAAAAGTATTCTTAAACATTGCTTAATTTATAAAATACATTAAATGAAGTAGCTGGAGAATGTTATTTTCATTCCAATACAAAAACACTATAGTATAAGCTTATATTAAACATACTCTTATTGCTTACTGATTTATTCAGATATTGCCACAAAGCTATGTCTGTTACCCTGCAAAATATAATTCCGCTTTGACCCCTTTGAATTAAAACAAGAACCAAGAGTCCAGAAATATATCAGAAAACAAGAAATAAAAGCAAAAAGAATGATACCATTTATCAACACTTTATTTCTGCAAATTACCATAGAGGTTTATTAGTCGTAATGTTCAGACTTTCTCTATAAACAGCAAAGGATCCATGTACAAAAAGATGTTTTCAGGAAAAAACATTATTACTTAGTTCAAATGTAAAACTGTAATGAGTTAAGTATATAAATGCACTACCTACATTCAGTTCCTAGCTTTTTCGTAGGGTGGTATATTTACATTTGTTGGATTATATACATTTTTTACACAATATAACTATACCCAGATGCTGAGCTACGTCTTAATTTGCTTAAACATTCATGACAGGTGTAAGTTTGAGGAGTGAACTCTGAGGGTGAATGCCGTTGGACTGGAGCTTTTCAAGGTTCTGCAGGAAACCACGATGCTTCAGTCCTTTAAGTATTGCGGAGTTACTGGAGGTTACACTCGTATGTGTCCTGCAAACAATCAATGAAAAGGCAAAATATTTAATCTTTGATGAAATCCATAAAACGTTCATGTACACTACCAGTCAAAAGTTTTTGAACAGTAAGAGTATTTTTTTTAAAGAAGTCTCTTCTGCTCACCAAGCCTATATTTATTTGATCCAAAGTACAGCAAAAACTATAAAATTTTGAAATATTTTTACTATTTAAAATAAAAGTTTTCTATTTGAATATATTTTAAAATGTAATTTATTTCTGTGATTTTAAAGCTGAATTTGTAGCATCATTACTCCAGTCACGTGATCCTTCAGAAATCATTCTAATATTCTGAATTGCTGCTCAAAAACATTATTATGATGCTGAAAACAGCTGAGTAGAATTCAGGTTTCTTTGATGAATAGAAAGTTCACAAGAACAACATTTATCTGAAATAGAAATCGTTTGTAACTTTATAAATGTCTTTATCATCACTTTTGATCAATTTAAAGCATCCTTGCTAAATAAGAGTATTAATTTCTATAATTTCTTTCCCTCCAAAAAAAAATAAAAAATTAAAAAATTAAATTAAAAATATTATACTGACTCTAAGCTTTTAAATGGTATAGTGTATAATGTTACACAAGCTTTTACTTCAGCTAAATGCTGATCTTTGGATCTTTCTGTTTATCAGAGAATCCTGTAAAAATGCACTCTACTGTTTTAAATATATAAAACATGTTTCTTGAACAGCAAATCGTTATATCAGAATGATTTCTAAAGGACCATGTGACACTGAAGAATGGAGTAATGATACTGAAATTTATACTGATTTAGCTTTGATCACAGGAATAAATTCAATTTTAAAATATATTCAAATAGAAAGTAGTTATTTTAATTATTAAACATATTTCAGAATATTACTGCTTTTGCTGTATTTTGGATCAAATAAATGCAGGCTTGGTGAGCATTAGAGAATTCTTTAAAAAACGTTAAAACTCTTACTGTTCAACAACGTTTGACTGACAGTGTATCTCCAAGTGTAAGTACGCAAGCATGAACCCTTGAGCTGTGCTTAGTGCTTAAATTTGATTGCAGTATGGATATTTAAGTAGATCATTCAATTGTAGCCACATTAAGTGACTACATTTATGGATCAAATGCACATCTCAGATGCATGACCTCAGACTAACCTTGGAGAGTCAATTCCGCTATCAGCTGTGTAACTCTGGCTTTCTGTGGTTTCTCCTGCACAGGCCCCAGTAGCGTCATTTAGGCTTGCAATGATGTTGCCAGTGTCCTCAGATGTCTCATTTGTCCTCTGATGGCAGTCTTTTAATTCTGGATGACAGATCCAGTGGTTGGATTTGCCAGCTTCTGCTTCATCTGCGGATTTATGTATGGTCTCAGAATCGGACTCCACTTCGCTTGTCTGACAGTAGTCAAAAATGCTGCTCTCCAGGGCTTCGGTATGTTCATCATCTGCCAAACTGGATTCTTGCATTCTTTTCCTCAAAACCTGGACTTCTTGTTTGGGTTTAGCACCTTTCTGAAGGATCTGGTGATCTGAAGACTGCCACCTGTATTCGTGCGACCTGGTTCTGGTGGGTTTGTGATGAGCATGTTCCTCAGCATGTCCAAAATGTCCATCCCAGCCACCGTCTGCACAGACAGGCTCACGACAACGAGCAGTGCTGGTTTGTGGTTTCTCACGGTCAAGCACGCATTCCTCATTCAGGCAGATGGAGCTACAACCATCCTCATCCTCCACTGCCTTTTGATAGATGCGATATTCATCATCTGTATACACTTCACTCTCAGTCTGGCTTGTGTTTCTGTCCAGCGTTTGACCATCTGACAGTTGATGGCTAGTAATATTACCAAGTTCCTGGTGTGAGGACAGCAGATCAGGACGGTGATGAGACTCTTCTTTGGTGTTAAGTAGATGTAGGGAAAGCCTACGCTGAATTGTAGGTTTAGGCCACGAGAGGGGTACTTCTGTTTGATCACAATGTGTAGTATGATCTACAGTGTTCTTTTGGTCAAGAACATGTCTCAAGTCTCCATCCTGACGTTTACTTTCTCTTACTCTTCCATTTCTGAACTCCCTGCTTCGGACTTTATTCTCTCTCAGTCTAATTTTGTCTTCTATCCTCAACGTGCTGCTCTCAGGGTACGCCGAGCTGTAATCTCCACAAAGCTCTTGAACTGGTTGAACATCCAGGGTGGAGTCTACACCCTGTTCGCAGGATGCATCCTTCAATGTGTGAGATTTCTCCACACTGTCAGCAATTGCTTTGGGCCGGTGAGGATCCCAGGACTTTGACCTGTGACCTGGTCTTTCCCGGCGCCCGGAGTTTGGAATCTTGGCTTCTCTCCTCCTTTGTTCTTTATGGCTGATGTTTGTTTCCAGGTCTCTTCCTGGCAGTCCCAGAAATGGGTTGTCTATCCGTTTCTTGTAGACACATTTTGCATTCAGATCTTCGTGATTGTCAGGTTCATCCAAAGCGAATTCTCCTCTGAGGTGAGGAAGAATTTCATCATCTGCCTCTAAATCTTCAGCACATTGCAAGGTCTTACTCTTTGCTCTTTGTTTCTCTTTGGAAGAAGGTCCTCTTCTTTTGCTGCGAGTAGCTCTGGGGGCTGATTTCTTGCCTACGGCCTTTGAGGTATGAGGCCTCTGCTTAGTTATAAGGGCTTCAGTGGAAATGCCCTTGTCCACAGCTTTCTCTATTGCCCTCTCAGCTTTCTCCTCAAGCTTCTTCATAAGAACCGTGTGTTTTACTAGATTGTCCACAGTCAGATCTGGGTTGATCCGTTTGATGATAGCATGTTCTAGATCTCTGGGGAGGTTGTTCAAGTCATCCTCATCCCTGACAGGCCATTCCTCCGGTGGGAATTGTCCGGAGAACGTGGCATATTCTTTCTTCGGCTTGTTCTCCTTCTTCCCTGTGTTTCGTCGGAAGAGGTTAAGGCCAAATTTGCGGCCAGCTTTCTCCTTGTCCTTACGGCTTGTGTTGGTGGATTTACTAATCTCACTGGCCTGGTAGTCTGCTGCAGTAGATGTAGACTGGTGTTGAAAGGAAGGTTTTTGTTCTTTGGGCCACTTGAGGCTTTTTCCAGTGCACTCACTGATGCTGATGGATTGATGGTCTTGGACTGATGAAGGTACAATGGATGGAGGGGTGAAGCAGCTGCAGGATTTACAGTGGGCCATGACTGGAACCTCAGCAGAGGTGTCCATGCAGCTCTCGTTGCTCACCAGGTACGTGATGGGAGGAGGTGACGGCAGGTCATTATCACCAGCACTCCACCAATTCCTCTCTTTCACCATGTTGTTGGTGATGAAATATGTTTGAGGGGTGACTACAAAGTAGCCCTCGCCAGTGTGATAGATCTTCCTCTCTTTAATAAGAGCTCCCAGAGCACTGTACAGGATGTCTTGAGTGGGAATGGTCATTCCTGAAACAAATATTATTGGTGTGAATATAGCTGTTTCATAATGACTATGAATTAAAGGAGACCAATTATGCCCCTTTTTACAAAACGTAAAATAAGTCTCTGGTGTCCCCAGAGTGTGAATGTGAAGTTTTAGCTCATAATACCCAACAGATTATCTTTTTATAGCTTGTTGTAATTGGCACTTTTAGGGTATAAGCCAAAATGCGCCATTTTTGTGTTTGTCCCTTTAAATGCAAATGAGCTAGTGCTCCTGGCCTCCTCTTCAGAAGAGGGCGGGGGTTCAAGAGACGAATCTCACACACTGAAAATGTCAGAAAGTCTCAGTAGCGGTGTTCAGCCTTATATGTATAAATACACAACTTTATTTAATAGGTCCCCTTTAAAATAAAAATGTAACATGGCGTAATATTGTGTTACCTGGGTGTGCTTTCATCATGTGATTGATCAGTGCTTCCTGGTTTACAACCACATGGGCAGCATTCATGTCTGATATGACAGAGCACAGTATTTCAGACAGTGGAATGAACTGAGACTGGGAAATTGGTGACATCTGCACAGGGGACAGATCACCTGTGAAAATAAAATACACAGAACATGGTCAGCTGAAGTCAGTGTCATTTAAAATATGTATTTTAAATACATTTTTACACATAACAGATTATAATGGATAAAGAGGCTGTTAAATATAGGGTACAACGGGCGTAAAAGGCACCTTTAATATTATTTTCCTCTAAAACACTAGATGGCAGTAAAACATGGCATAACACTTTCCAAAACATCCACTTTTCAAGATACACGTGAAAATGTATCTGATCCTTGACGCGATAGCGGGCAGCAGCACAAAGTCGATTTAGTGCTATTTGATTTAAAAAATGTTGTAGATTTAAGTAGCAAATGAGAATCGCTATAATTCTCGAATATATCTTGAGACAAAGGTCTTCTTAATGATTTTCAGTTTTATTTAACGTAATTAAAAGAGCAGTTTTTAAATAATGAAAGAATATGTAAAAGTATGATATTTGGGGTAAAAAGCACCCCTGCTGTTGGGGTTAAAGGGCACAATGATTAACATGATAATTAATACATGGCTGACTTTTCCATTTGTTGACATGACATTGTTAGATTCAGATGGTAAATATCATATATTATGTTGGGTGTCCATCTTAGAGATAATCACCATGTTTAGAATGAAACCATCATATTTAAAAACATTAATCATATCATATAATAAAATATAATTTGTTGTTACTACTGTAAATCTATATTAAATTATTTTGGGATCTCCTTCAGTGCTTTCAGAATTTTTACATTTTAAAATGATTTAGTTTCTGTATTTTAAAATATATGTTTTATATTAACATTTTAATTGTTTTGAACATACATTAACTTAGACATTATTTAAAAACATTATTTTTGTTAATTATCTGTATCCATACTGTGTGCCTTTTACCCCATGTGTGGGGTAAAAGGCCCCCCTTGCCACCTTAAACATTTATAAGATTTTTAAACAAAATAAATTACTTGTATGATTTATTTTCACAAAAAACTGTTGTTAAATGCAATCATACACTTTGCAGTGAAAAGCACATTTTTTCTTAGGGTGTGCCTTTAGCCCCGTTGTACCCTACCATGAGATTGACAGAAAACAACAAATCCTAAAATCCAAAGACGGCTAAAGTTCAATCAGAAGTGAGATGATTTTCAGTAAACACATTAATTACAAATGGAGTATTTTGACCAACACACAACAAGAAAATATGGGCAACTAATCCTCAATAAAAACTTGCATCAAGGACTTTGATTTGACGCTTCTAAATCCAGGAAATGTTTTTTCCAAGTAACTTTTTTATCTCTGAATTGCTTTGTAGCTCTCAGAGAATAACACACAAAGAATTTCTAAACATTTACATTCAAATAAAGAGTGAATGAAGGGCTTGATCGTTTCCTAAAGCATAGGTTGCATGTTTCATAGTATTTCCACAAATAGGCAAGTATTAATTAAGACATCTAATGCATTTTCGAACCTTTTCTGTTTTAACCACTGATCAAAAGCAAGTGGTTCTTCAGTTATCTGTGATCATGGATAGAGCCAAAGTCTTGATTATTAACTAGGGATGACTACATTAAATGTGGGACACTTGCCAGCACTGACTTTCCATTCTGTTGTTGATTAATTAACCAAAGCCCAGAGTTCATCAGTAACTAAAGGGCTAACCTCACTCAAACTTGGAACATTGTTGGTTGATTCATACACATACAGCTTAGAACATTTTGTCATAACACATTTAGGGCCAGATTTACTAACAGCTGGTGCCAGCATAAAGTGCCTTTTGGCGTTAAAACAGTACTGTCGGGATTTACTAAAGACGAACCGTTAGGTAATTGATGCTGAGATGGCGTGGACAGTTATTTTTGTGCCTGACCTTATTGAATATGCATATGTAGGAGTTTCTCTTTCAGACGCAAAATTTATGGGAGGAGAGTATTAAAATGAATCACGCAACGCGATTTACTAACGGTTGCGCTCGTCAAATTACTGGTATTTGCGCCATTATTTAACGCCCAAAAAAGCATATCTTAAAGCAGGCGGTAATTTACGCTGCTTTTGGTAGATTGCGCTGGTCTTTATGGAAATGATCTGCGTTTGTGTTCTTTAATGTGCACATTGTCAGTAAACCACACGCAGAATTTAAGTTATTACCAGTATCTGGTGGCTATAGGATTCCTATTTACACAATTAAAAAATTAATAAAATCAAAATCACATGTTTGTAAAACATTATAAAATATACTTTGTACTATATATATATATATATATATATATATATGCAAAAGTAAATGAAAGAGGCATAGTCACTTTTATAAGTAGCCACTCCCATTCCTGTCCTGCACTTTTAGCTTCATTCATCTACAAGTTCCTGTTAAATGTCTGACTCTCTGCGTGCTTGGCAACTAATCCATTCTCTTTTGTTATAGAAGAGCCCAGAGATAATAGTAAGCTGAAACATCGCTTTCCACTTTTGACACAGTTTTCCATGGGAAAAACATCCTGTTTAGAGTCTCAAACAGGAAACATCCTGTCCGAGTTCTCTGACCAACTGTAGTTTGAGAGATGTAAAAAGAGGAAAGACTGATGATAAATCCATCCTTGTCTCCTTTTTTTTCAGGGAAGTGGTGTAAATGTGGGAACAGTGCATCCTTAGGTTGTCCTTGGGATGCATAGAATGGTTTAGATGCTTTAACTGTAAAAACTGTGCTAGAAAACTCCTTACAATAAACATTTTAGGAGTAAGTGTGATAGAATAGTCTTTTTAGAGTGAAAGCGGGAAATGTTTTGCACAACAATTGCTGACGTGGGCGTGTGGTTGTTACTAAGGACACATGTACCCTTAATTTCTCTCTCCAGGGAAACACTCTGGGCTCATTGTATCATGAATCTGTTCTGACAACATTAAGACTTTTGTCACAAGAATACCTCACCAGACACCATGGCAGCCATGTCACACTACAAATAGTGGCGAGGAAGAAGTAGAAAGGGAGTGGGACAAGTCTTTTAATGTACAAATTACAAATGAATATAAAAATAAGCAGTGGCTGACATTCAAGCATAAATTAGAGTAAACAAGATTTGAAAATCACATGTGAATGTCTTGCGCATGGCTACTCAAATACCCATTTTGTCTTTATCGCATTACCCTACAGCTCTTGCCGGTCATAGCAGGCCACTTTCATGATACTGAAATGACAAACCTTGAGGCCATGAGATCACTCTTTTAGTAAAATACCAGTAATTGCATTTTTATATTTTATTTCAATTTTGATTTTTATTCACAAATTTTACATTTAAAAAAAGGAAATAAATAAATGTGTGCCTTTTCAACTATGTCAAGCAACAGACAAGCTAACCAAAACAACTTAATTATTGTTCGAGATTCTGTTAAAAACAACCTGGTCGGCTGTGGGCGTCAAACTTCACAGAACGAAAACCACAGAGGTAATTAACGTGTAATTGCTCTGTTGATTCAAGCAACACACATATACACCACATATAAGGTGCTCTTCAGTGCCCATGTGCTTGAACTAATAAATACAGGATTTGAATGTGGTAAGGTTCATTCCTTGTTACAGCTGTAAAAATTACTTACATTATCCATTCTGAACCACCTTAAGTGGCTGAAACAACAAAAATACACATTGGACTGAAGTGAAAGGAGGTGGGAAAAAGAAAGTGAATTAAAGGTAACTTGATAATGCCACACATGTTGGTGAACCCCCTATGGGCAACTTCCTGCTGCTGAGGAATTCTGTGCTTCATGGGTGGCTGAAATCATATGCTTTTCTAGGTGCCATACATTAAAAGTCCTCAACTGGCAAATTAATAAGAGTAGACTGAACATTTAATTAGGTTTAAAACATTTTGATATGATTTAACAATGCGATCTCATGATAATTCGTATGTATTTTACTAAAATGTGTTTCTACAAAACATACATTTACTTACGTCTTTACAGACACTAAAACGTGCAATGCAGATTTCAGCATTTTAACATACTATACTGATGTACTGGCAACACCTAAAACAAAAATAAATTGTAATGTGGCATTAATTTTATTATTATTGCATTCAGTTGTCATATCAATGGCATTATGTTTTCAATTGCATTATTAAATTATTTATTTTTGTAATATGAAACGATCTAGCATTAAAAGACTAACATTACACTTTAAACCCTTAAAATGAATAACATTTCTGCAATTGTTCTGTCATTAATTATCATGTAATGTTTACTTTCCTTGCCATGGGACACAAAAGGCGTTTTCTCTGACATGCTGTGACTGACAATAGAACCATAAAATACACCAAAAGCGCAACATAATTATAAAACGAGTCAATTTTATTTGTGCACTGTAATCCAAATCTTCAGAATCCTGCAACTGTGAGGAACAGAACCAAATCCAAACCATTTTTCAGCGATCTTCATCTCCGTGTGGCCGTGACACACTCATTACATATTTTTAAAGTTTTATTGCAGGATAATCAAACACTGATGTATTTCTGATGAGGTGTGTTTGAATGAGAAATGCATGCCTTCATGGAGTGGAATGGATCAGGATAATAATCTGGATAATATTTTCAGCGATTAACAACTTAAATTCTGCTTTGCACCTCATACAAAATTATTGTATTCCACCAGAGAGGACTGCAGCTGCAATGCATCATCATTTAGATTACTTCTGGTACTGTGACATTTTTGCAATCAATAAATTATTGTGATTGCACTTCTCTGTCATGTTTTTCTTTATAATGTACAGAAATTTCTGTGGTTAGGTTTAGACGTAGAAGTGGGGTTAGCAACTATAAAAAATATCTTTTTAATGGTATATTGTTACTAAAATGGTAATTTCCCTTCATATTTCAGTCAATTACATTTTATATCTTTTTATATTTGCTATAAAATCGGTAGGTTTAGGTATGGTGGTAGGTTAAGTGTCTAAAAATCTAAGCGCTTATTGATAAAATGATAAAAAAGCATTGACACAAATATCTTAATGATATAAAAGATGTGTAAATATTTTACACGTTTACATATTCAGCTAAAAATATGTAGCCATTTTTACATTTTATATGTTAAAATATGTCCAAATTGTACGTTTCAGCATCAATAAAAACGTACAAAAATGTACGTTTTGTGCTTCTAAATGTTACCTACTAATACCTAAACAGTGAGTCCAGGCTGGATTTGATTGACAAAATCAAGAAAAATTCAACTGATTTCTATTTTTTTCTAAGTTTACTATACAAACATGCCTTTTACAAAGCCATCACAACACTAAAGAAAGTCCTGCATTATATAGGGGTTATCTGTTGTTAAACTAAATCAAGAAATGGCTAACATACGGTGGAAACAATATATTACAAGTTTGAAAGCCCAATTATTTGGACATTTTTGTGAAAAAAATGTCTGAATGACCTTAGAAAGTCAAGAGGTCAACTATCTCATAAAATGCCATTTTTTAAGACATTCAAGTCCATGGTTCATTGAAACTGGAGAAAGTGAATGGGACAAACTTTAAGCACACTTTGACTTTAGTAGACGACTCAATGAAAATGAGTATTTAGGAAAAGATATGTCTAATTCCAATAAAAATACACAAGCTCTTAACATCGAAACTTTGACTTTTAAAAGCAATTTGCAAACAGAAACATGCACCATGTTGCCTTTTAGATCTCTAGACATGCCCCACAGCCACCTGAAAGTTGAGGTACTTTAAAAGACCAAGCCCCAACCTCCTAGGAACCTTAAACGCACCACGACAACCTGAAACACGATACTCTCTATCACAACATCACTTCAACTCCTTTACAGCCAAAAAATTCTGCATGCATGATTACATTTTCAAACAGAAGTCACAGACATGCAAAACAGAGCGATGCATCTATTCCTCAGAATCATAACCGTTAAAACTTCTGTGGAGATGGTTCAGTACTCCTTCAGTTGTTCTGCTGGGAACTGAAACATTAATCCCAGTAAGTGTTCATGCCTTCAGAGCACCCTTTAGATCTCACCAGTCACTGGCTCTAATGTTGGGACGCTCTTTTAACGCCAAAAACAATGAAGTGAGTAGAGTCGTATGTTGTTTTGGAAAAGCTTCAGTCCTTCAGTACAGTATTTGTGTTCACATCCATGCACACATTCATTTCAGCCTTTGCTTTCTTAGTTCTGCATGTTGTTGGTGGACTAATGAAAATGTTTTTGTGCTGTCATTAGTAGCTGTAGGGTTCCTAGTCACACCTTTTACTATTAAGGTTTTACAATGCTTTGCCTGCCATGTCACAAGTAAAAAGGTCCATAAATCCAGAGAGGCCCTAAACATTTATCCCTTTCAGCCACTCACAAACATGTAAACACACCTCTCACAAAATGTGTCTGGTGTAGTTTTGAAATGAAACACTTGTCTTAAATGTTAGCCATGTCAAAAGTTCTTCTACCAATCCTCCCACACAGGCATAATGGATGAACTCTTGCTGGTTTGTCAGACTGATTAAAAAGCCATTTTACAATGTTGACATTCTTCATGATACTCTATAGACTCGTGTACTCATTAACAGAAGAAACTGCCTCGCACTGATAACAATGATGACGAAATATGTCTCCACGTTTATGCTGTCATTTTGAACAAATGGTATGTGATTAGTAGGCACTTTATCGTATAGCCGTTTGACACTGACAAACTCAAAGTACAGCGAAAACAAGTGACTAAACCAATATTTTGACTCTGTGACGAGTCACAAAGACCAAAGATAAACATGTTCTGAAAGCCCCACCAGCTCGCAGTCCTGTATTGGAGAGAATAATGTTTTGTACATAGCATGTTGTATCAAGTCTCCTGAAAGGAGGTCATTTTCAATTGGTAGCATCTATCAGGTTTCAAGGCAAAAGACTAGAGAGAGACCCTTTTGAAGTTGATGCAAATGGGCCATGTTACCTACCACAGGAAAAGTAAATGTTCTTAGACTTGTGGTCTATAGAGCAAGAGTAACATATAGCATGAAAAGTGATGTGTTTGGAATAACAATGTCTACACTACCATTCCAAAGTTTGGAGGTCAACTGAATACTTTTATTGAGCAAGGATGCATTAAACTGATTGAAAGTGGCAGTAAAGACATGGTACATAAGATTTATATTACAAATAAATGCTGTTCTATTCATCAGAGAATCCACAAAAATATTAAGCAACTAATTTTAACATTGTTAATAATAAGAATGTTTCTTGAGCACAAAATCAGGATACTAGAACAATTTCTGAGGAATCAGACTGGATTTATTACTGTTAAAAATTCAGTTTTGGCATCACAGGAATACATTAAATTTTAAATATATAAAAACTGAAAACGGTCATTATAAATTGTAATAAGGTTTTACAGTATTATTGTATTTTTGATGCAGGGCAACCTTGGTAAGCTTAAAGATTAGTTCAGTCCCAGAATGAAAATTTCTGAATCATTTACTCACCCCCATGTCATTCAAGATGTTCATGTCTTTCTTTTTTCAATCAAAAAGAAATTAGGTTTTTTTGAGGAAAACATTCCAGGATTTTTCTCCATATAGTGGACTTCAATGATGCCCAACAGACTGAAGGCCCAAATTGCAGTTTCAATGCAGCTTCAAAGGGCTCTACACAATCCCAGCCGAGGAATCTAGCGAAAGGATCGGTCATTTTCTAAAAAAAATACAACTTTATATTCTTTTTAACCACAAATGCTCATCTTGCACTAGCTCGACCTCACACATTATGCAATCATGCACGCGTGATTACAAAAAAAGTAAAACAACAATGTTGGACGATTTTGAAGTAGGAGGAGAAAATAAGATGCTACTCTACCTTTCTGAACCAAAATACACAGACGAAGAACTAACCACGCGTGACTTCTCCTAGGTGATTATGCAGTATGTGAAGTCGTAGACATGCATCGCAGACCTAGTGCAAGACATTTGTGGTTAAGAATTATATATATATATATATATATATATATATATAAATTTTTTTTTTTTTTAGAAAATGACCCATCGTTTCACTAGACAACACTAGACTAGGCATTCACACAGGGCGTCAGTGTCAACGCCTCTCGTTTACTTTAAATGGAGTGACGTCAAGCGTTGTAAATTATCAGGAAATTTTCATTCTCAAAGTGAACTAACCCTTTAAGAGAGTCAACTAAAATGAAATGGTAGAAATATTGCAAAACAGTCACCCTAATGGTCTGTAACTACTATAAACTCTTTCTTATTCCTCAAGGAATATTCAGTTAGCTTGAAGAGATAAGGTGTTTCATAGTAGTTTTACAACAAGAAGTTAAAGGAGCCACAGTTTACAACATTCTTACACTGCTAATCAAGTTCCATGCTGGAAATTTCCACCAGATGAGAGCCATTTCCTCTGACCATGGCTGAGCTACATCAGATTTTGGGTTTGTTAACCTTACATTTGGAGGCCCTGCACATACAGTGAAGCTTAATCTAAGCTGCAAACAGCTGTAATGCCAAAAGCTTTGTTACAATATCTTGATTTCAGTTAAGTAAGAGCATGGAAATGGATTAGTCAGGTCAGATCTACTCGAGAATAGACCATTTACATCATTTTTGGAAAGGAAATGCAATATTATAAGAATGGATATATGAGGTAAGATCTGTCCTCTAATTGCAAACACATTAGGTGCAATGCTTAACAGTAGGTGAGCCGGATACTCTTTTCATTTGTTTGTACTGGCCTAGATCTCCACCTGGCTGTGAACTAAATAAATATGTCATCCAGCTCAGGTTTCATCAGGGATTCACTTTCTTGTAATGGAAAAAGGATGCTGCAAACAGTATATAACATACTGATTCTCAAATATATAGTATGATGCTTTCCTATTAGGATGGATAAGGGAAATCCATGTCAGCTGTCTTCAAGGAGACATGACAAAATATCTCTGGACCACTCATGCACATAGACAAAACCCACAAACAGGCGTATACACATGCCAACACACATTCACATTTGTTCAAAACAAACAGCGAGTTCTCAAACTTAAAATGAGAAGTCTTGGGCGGTGCATTTCGATGGGCAGCTTAAATTTTTGAATGTTGAGATAATTGAAGTCACAGGAAGATGCATTTTTCCAACATGAAATTAGCTTCAGCAGACAGAAGGACAGAGAAGAGCTATGTGAGAGAGAGGTTTAGGACAAGGGTGTCCTGTCAGTGTTGTTTAACTACACTGATGGATAAAGGATAAACAATTTCAACGGGTGAAAAATAGAGAAGTCTGAAAGAAATACACATGGCTGCTCGTGGCAGACTTTGGTTTGGGTGTTTGGTTATCTCGGAAAACATTCCATTAGTTGCTTTCTTAGAAACCTGATCCAGCTCCACCTTTATCTTCCAGAACTGGGCATGTACACGGCATATGACTCTCTTTTAGCCTGACCACTTGGATGAGTTAATTCACTTAAAAAATAAATAAATAAACTACCTACATGTTTATTCTGCATTCTCTGCTTGATATTTTAATGTAATTTATTACATTATAATAGTTTTCTGTGTAACTACACTCATGGATTATTCTATTAATTATCCTTGAGCATCTGCTTGTGATGATATCATATGCCACTCTCACAATAGTTTTTTATGTGCAAGCAAATTTCGTTCTTGCTTTTATTAGGTTTTTCCTCAAGTGAAAGAAAGATATGCTTTCATGTGAATAAGAAAGCTTTTGTTCTTTTACAAACACATGTTGGCTGAACTGTGCCTCCTCTGTTTACGGTACACACCTGGAAGTGTTGTGGTCAGCAATGACATCTTTGAGAAAAGTGCTGGGGAGCAATGACCTCTGGTGCCTTGTTAACCAAGAGGGCAGCTTTCAATGCATGAGAACCACAGGGTGTTGACCTCAGGATAAAAGAGTCCAACATGACGCCATGTCACGGCTAATGAGCTGAGATCTGAGAGATGTAGTCTACGTTGCATAAACCTCCAACAAATCAGTTTACTTTGGTAGAAGCATGTGTATATGTTCACAGTTAGGTTTGAAGATAGCATAAATGTGCACTAACAAACACGGTCCAGCTGATAAAAACTTAAGTTAAACCACATGGCATAGTATGTTATTGAAGTATCAGTGAGGTTAATAGTGCTCAACCTTACGGAACACCTCATTAGAACTTCGTATAGATGTTATACCCCTGAGTATGACGGCATGATCCAAAGCTCCTCAATAATGCAGAGACTTTAGACAGCCATTGTAAGCGCCTCAGATTTCAACAGACAGACGGACAAAGGTAAGGCAACCTTGAAATTCTTGTTTCTGCAAATGCTTTTTACAGACATCATCTTAAACTTCTATAGCTCAGTGCACATTATTCCTGCGCCTCCAGTTATATTTAGCTTCACTGATCAATGATGTATGAAGAATTGGAAGAGACATGAGCCGTTTCTGCACTGCATTACTAACTCGTCCAGCTTTTCATTTAGGCCACGTACACACTGTGAGTGACAACCGCATTTAAATGCGGGAATGAGTCCAGTAAATTATCGTTCCATGTGTGTACGGAACAGCAGTCACTCCCGCATTTGTAACCATAGCAATTTTTTGGCGTCTTGTGGGAGTGAATAAGAATTTAGCTCTTTTTTTTAAGCTAAATTAGCGCTGACAGATGTGCTGTGTTTTGTTTATGCTCAGAAGGCTGCTTTAGAGAGCGCTGTCTTGCAGTGTTGCCACTTCCTCTTATTTATAAGTGCTTTTAGGCATGTTGTTTGGTCTTAGCTCATAAAACTAGACACTTTATGGAGTTAATATGAGATATATGATTTTTTTGGTGTTATAAAACATAAAGCATTTGGGTGTTTTAGTGTTTGGTTTTTGTGCTTGTCCTTGTTTGTTGTTGTTTTTTTTCTATGAAGACCTGGCAACACTGACACTTTACCACAGGGCTTGTGAGCGCAACTAACCCTGTGTCAAAATGTGCTACGGTTAAGTCTTCTTTCACTTTTATTTTCTTGCATCTCACATACAGACGTTTACATATGTCATTAACAACTAGTTGTTCATGTACATGTGGTTGTCACTACGTGATTTTTCGGGAGTTAATGCGGTTGTCGAATGCAGTTGTCATTCCCGTATTTTAGTGAATCGTGTGTACAGAATGCGATTAGGGAGTAAAAGGTGAACTGACAACCAAATTTAGCTGCAGTGTGTACGTGGCCTTAGACACGTGCAGTTAACTTGCTTGAAGCTTCTTCCATATAATGGATAGTTTACCAAAAAACACAAGTGTGTCAATAGCTGTGTCCCAAATGATGCACTGCACTTATGCTATGTACTTATGCACTTTGTATTGAGCTGTATAGTATACGAATTCTTTAAGGTTATTTTATTCAGTCGGTTTTTGAGGAAAACATTCCAGGATTTTTCTCCATATGGTGGACAAACGAAGCCAATGGGTTGAAGGTCCAAATTGCTGTTTCAATGCAACTTCAAAGGGCTCTACATAATCCCAGCTGAGGAATAACGGTCTTATCTAGTGAAACAATATGTCAGTTTCTTAAAAAGAAAATTTAAAATTTATATACTTTTTAACAATCAACAAATGTAATGTACGTAATCCTGTTGGAAATGTCAGGCTTGGTTACAGGCTTGATTCAAAAATGTAGGATAGGGTGAAAAACATCTCATTTTCTCCTGCAACTTCAAAATCGTCTGATATTATTGTTTTACCTTTTTTTGTAAAGGGCGTCTGACTTTCTTTTCACGTTTACTTTGCAAACACTGGGATGGTACTTCCGCCTACAATAACGCATGACCTTTCCAACATAATTACGTAATGCGTGAGGTTGAGCTAGTGCAAAACGAGCACTTGTGGTTAAAAAGTATGTATATTTTTTCTTATTCCTTGGCTGGGATTGTGTAGAGCCCTTTGAAGCTGCATTGAAATTGCATTGCAGTTTGAACCTTCAACCTGTTGGCTCCCACTGAAGTCCACTATATGGAGAAAATTCCTAGAATGTTTTCCTTAAAAACCTACATTTTTTTTTTTTATGTTTTGGAGAACATACAAAGGAGAGAAGCCTAAAAATTTGAGCTGAAAAGGTCAATGAGTATCATGAGCAAGAGGCTAAAGAAGCACAGCAGGCCCCAGTGAACAATCCGTCTTTTCACTTAATGTATACTGATAATCAAGAGGACAGAGAGCGAGGCAGGCTCATTCATCATCCCATCTGCTGATGGGTAATCACAGCCACTAACCCTTTCCTGCTAACTAAACACAGACCTAAAAAAACACTGAAAGTATTCAGAGCATTGAAAGTGTGTCCCATCTAAAACGATGTTAAAAAAGCTCTTGGAGGTGTTATTTTCCAGTTACCTTATCTTACAGTTATATATCATTTCAATAGTTTCATCAAACCATTGCCAACACAATGTCCTGGCGCCGTCTCCAGACAACAATAAAAAGACTCTATGCTACCACCCTGAGAATTAAACGAGGGTCATCGGCTCCAGTAGCCAAGCTATAAACAAGACTGGTGGACACACTGGACAGAACATAACTCAGTACCATGGGCTCTAGTGA
The DNA here is from genome assembly GCA_012976165.1 of Labeo catla. NCBI lineage: Eukaryota > Metazoa > Chordata > Actinopteri > Cypriniformes > Cyprinidae > Labeo > Labeo catla. Next base: position 4,267,656 of record VONZ01000003.1, read on the forward strand.
ATAGGTAATAAATTACAAAAGACACTGGGCCTGGGCTTATGTCACCACAGCGGACAACCTGACCTGAGGTCTAAACATTTTTTTATATGTGTGAGAGTGTGCTTCCAATTTCCGTAAGAAGTGAAAAAAGCTGTGGTTTTAGCTTCCTGTACTCTCAGTCCCATTATTGTATGGTCCTAGCTCAAAAATACCCCAGTTACACATTATACTCAGTGTGTTAACATGCACCTTCATTGCTTGTGACAGCAAGAGCAAATGGCGGTTCTTACAATCTGCTTCGTGTTTGTAGTGGGCAAACCAGATGCCTCCCAGAAGCAGCGACACCTGAGGCAACACAAGTCCACACTGTCACAAAAGGTCTGTCACCTCAACATGTGACCAACGAAAACAATTTTTATCACACAACAATAACCAGCATGAACTTTGTACCCACACTAAATCAAGATTCCCCATTATCTTGGTAGTTAACCACTTCAGCTTAAACTGAGCAGTGAAAATTGAGACAGAAAGAAAGAGCGGGGTCACACTTCTCCCCAGAAATCATATTTCCTGTCATCTGGAAATAATGCACTTATGTTGCACGCACACAGTTACGCCTAAAGCATGTTGAGGTCTCATAGGGAATTGTTGGTCAGGTTAGGTTAAGAGGCTACCTTCTACAGCGAACGGAAATTATGTGGTTTTCTATTATAGCCAGGGAAAAACAATCTGGGGACCTTTAGAAAGAGACAGAGGAAGAAAAGACATTCATGAGTACATTGGATCTCCTATAGAGCATGTGGACCCCTATAGAGATTCCCTGGGAAAATGTCCACGCACACCACTAAAGGTTATATTTTGATTTTGTAATGAAATATGGGGGGATGTCAAACAATTAATTGTGATTAATCACATGCAAAATAAAAGTTCATTTTCTACTTTGATCTATAGCTGTCAAACTATTAATCACATTTAATCGCATGCAAAATAAAAGTTTGTGTTCACATAAAATATGAGTGTGTACTGTGTAAATTAATAATATATATATACATACACACACATACATGTATGTAATTTAAAAATATTTATATGTATATATATTTAAACTTGCATATAATTTATATGTACATATAAATATTTTGTATATAAATATAACATTTTTCTTAAATATATACATGCATCTGTGTGTATTTATATATACATAATAAATATACACCGTACACACACATATAAATCAGGTAAACACAAACTTATTTTGTATGCGATTAATCGTTTGACAGCCCTTCTTTGATTCAAAAGGTGGTGTAACCATCATGTAAAAAGTACTTAATGATTTCCTTCAAAAATCGTTTTCAATAAAAGATAAAACTTTTGGTATTTTAAGGCGTCCTTGTTACACGTTACATGTACTTGCTATTATAATAACAATACATTATGCATAATTACATGCAAGTAACCCTAGGCCAAACCCTAATCCTAACCCTAACCATACAGTAAGTACATGTACTTAATTAATACTAAGTACTTAACTGTAAAATTACACTGTAACAAGGACACCAACTTTTTTGATACATACATATGAACTTTCTTAGGGTTACTCCATTTGACTTGAACAAAATGTGCCTTTTCACAAAATAAGTGATTTTCTTTAGAAACGTTTTTTCTGTTTGTTTGCCTTTCTTAATGTTAATTCCAATGCATTGACTTGATTCCACTGCAGGCAAAGGTTTTCACATATTTTCACATAAATACTGTTTTTAATAGAATTTTTTTTTTTTTGTATTTATACAAAGCCCCGCTATTAATCTTAGAAATAACATTCGGACACAACAATTTCTCCTTGACAATAATTTTCAGGATCTTATTATTGGTCAAATAAGTGTCAAGCATGCATGTCTCGTTATCCAACATGGCCAAAGCTGTTCTTTACTAATTTTATGTCACTCATCAAAAAAAAAAATGCTAAAGAAACAAAGGTTAAACCTCAAGTCTTCCTCAGATTTCACTCTCGTGGGACTCACTTCTGTAGTCCACTGGTTCTGATCATGTTCAGAACGACCATGGGCAGTAGACAAAGCTTTTAGACGATCAAATGATTCCACATCTCATAACACCCCTGTAAATAACCAAATGCTGATCACCTACCCACTGCTTTGATAGTGTATCCTTTGGGTGACCTCAGCGCCCTGCGCATCCACGCTTCCCTCAACACCTCCAAGTTATTGGCATTGCCCTGGACGAGAAGCACGGAGTTCTCCAGCCATCCCTGGAAGGAAACCTCCGACACCGCTTTAACGAGTCTTTTATTCCAAAAGCTTCGCGAATTTTGCGATTTAAAGTCCGCAAACACATCCTGTCCGGTGGTGCTGCTCGCACTGAATTTACTATCCTCGTCCCGACAGAGAACAACAGCGAGCGACGCGGCTGACAGTTGGACCAAGCGGTGCTGTACAGACATTTCTGCCTTCAAATAAATCTCATTCTACATGTAGTTTTGAGAATAAGGCCTCATCATTCGGTTTGCTTAATCCAACGACTGTAATGTGTCACATTTCTGTAGAGCAGGACGCCGCCCCGTGTGTCTCGACCCTGCATGTGTACTTTGGTGTCTACGGGCTCCCAAGGCAACCGCCGCTGCTGACGGACTGACGCAGGGGAGGCGCACGGCAGCGCACCAATCAGAACGCTTCTTTAATTATATGGGCGTGTCCGCGTCTGGACTGCCATTGAAAAGAATCTACAGGTAGCAAACAAACAGTGCAGAGAAAATAGGTGGTTAATTGGGCGCTTTACGCAGAGATTTTTTTGTCATTAAACCACAACATCAAGTAAGTGTAACGATCAAACAGTTATCAATACATTATTATTCTATGCCTTTAACTACCTTACATTTTGCAGTGGAGCTATTTTTTATTCTTGTGAATATTTTCAAGCAGTTTGTCTTACATTTTTGTTTACACAAAATACTTAAATATTTCCACAATTATTATCCAAAAATGTCACAGTAATTTGTCACAATGAATCCTATTATAGACTAATACAGGGTTTGCACTTACCTTAGGATTTGGTCAGTTACCTGGATGCGTATCCAGTTTGGCGATACTCAGATGTAAACAACAGCATGGATTGCACGGTTAATGTACTACTGAATATGTTGTACTGCTAATTTATACTGTCTAAACCACGGGAAAAAACGTGTGGAAGCTGCTAATTAATAGGTGGTAAAGATACGTACAAGCAGTATTATTTAAGATATTAGCTTAATATTTCACCTACCCGACCGGAAATTATAAGAACAAACACGAATGCTGGTAAGATTTTTGCCCTGAAAATCCTGGTTCAGTTTGAGACAACCACAAATGCCTTTTGTTCCCCAGACAGTTTTTTACATTCCTCTTCTTGATTTGTTATATCTTTTGGCAGTCTATAGTACTTCAGATGTCTTTCCCGGTCAGACCGATATGTAAAGCCCAAAACATGTTAATAACCGACCATTTTCAGCAGCAATAATCAGCAAAATATGCAAGCTTCGTTCGGTTCAGTGGCATTGTTTACGCTCTGTGCCACCAATATGGCCAATCGATAGCGTGTCATGAATGGCATGTATGGCTTAATATAACATAAATTATGTCTCTTACTAAAATATCTAGCAGAAAACTCATAATAGACTTACATTATTTTTTAAAAAATCCACATCGTTTTATACATATTTTGGACTATGGGGGGCACCGTTATTTGGATGACATGAAATGGTTGCACTCAGTGAGCTACTGGCGTGAACTGTTGCTATTTTAACCACAACGCAACTCTGTAAATAAAATACTGATAGGATGCCACATTGTGCATCTTTTGGTTGCAATTTTCAGTTGAAGGGCGACAAGAGAAGCAATGTAAGTCTTCACTGCTTTCCTATCGATAAGAAGAGGAGAAAAGAATGGGAAGATGCCTGTGGATGAATAAAGCTTCCTAAAGACCCGCATTTTTGTTCTCTCCACTTTAGCCCTGATGCCTTTGAGGCTTTCAGCAGACCACAGCTACTGAAAGAGCTTACAAATGGCAGAGACAAGAAACGCTAGATGCCGTGTCAGGATGTAAGAATGTTGACGCTTGTCATGATGCCGCAGCCACTGAAAGAGTTTCTCAGCACAGATTTCTATCGATATCCGGGGGCGTTTAGACTTGTGGGGAAAATCAATGGTACGGCATTTGGTTTAAGTCTACGCTTATATTCAGTAGCTGTGGTCATCATATCAGTATTTAATTATCCCAAGTTGTGTTGTGGTAAAAATAGCAACAGGTATCGCCAGAATATTTCACATCTTAATGGTGCCCCCCATAGTAGAAAATATGTATAAAATTATGTGGATTTTTTAAGTAACATAAATCTTTCATGGGTTTTCTACTACATATTTCAGTAATAGACATTATTTATGTTTTAAATAAAGCCATACAAGTCTGGTGTTCCCTTTAAGAAGTATTTGAACTAAGAGTTTGAAACTGTCTGCCAGAGAAAACACAATTTTGCATAAGTGGAATTATGATTTAAAACCTTGTAAAAGGTTCTAAATGGGTGTTTTCGCAACGATGCCATAAAAGTACAATTTTTGTTTTTTCAGTGAACAGTTCTTAAAATAATAATTTTTATCTAGTGTGAAGAACATTTTAATAATATGAAGAACCTTTTTCCACTATAAAGATCATTTTGTGCATGTGAAAGTTTCCATAGATGATAAAGGTTCTTCATGGAACCATCAATGCCAAAGAACCCTAATTTTAATAGTCTGATTACACAACTAACCCCGTATCACACTATCATCAATAATGTGGTGAGTGTAAGAAGTATGAATACTGAGACTGAAATATCAGAAATATCTGAAATACCTGTGCTAAGTTTAAACTCAAGCTTTGTCTCATGTATTAGATGCCTGAAATCAAACCTGAAGTTCTGGCATATGACCGACAGATCAAAAGGTGGCTGAAATGTATGTATGGCCTTAGGGCGAAGGTCTAGCAGTGGAAAAGGATATTGTGTTTCCTCAATGTATGTAAAGAATACATTCCCTCTTCCCACCATAAATCATGTTAAAGGTAGACGTGCATGACCGCACACTCTTTGGAAGATTGCCATATAATGCATTTAAAGACCCCTGCCAGTACTCATTTTCAATGAATAAGACCTTGTGTCTTTATGCATCTGTGTTTTAAAATGAGTCAAAGCATCTGTTCTGACCACAACCACATCAGGACTGGTCATTTTCTTTGTATATATCCAATTTCTCCAAAGTCAGTTTGATTCAAAGCTTTAATGCTCTGGGAAAGAATTCAACAGAACCGCAATCAACATGTTGTTTTTAGGGAAAGCATTTTTTTCATAATGCATTAGGGATGGTGTATATGTAATATATGTTCCTATTACCCAGACGTTTTTTCAAATTCTGTCTTCACAGATGTTCTCATTATCTTTTCAGAAGAATTTTAAAGTTTATGTGTCCACAGGGGAATGAAATGGAGTTAATTACCACTATAGAGCAAACGGACTGTGAGTATTGTTGACCTAGTACGTACATTTGAATATCCTACTTAGTTTAGCTCAGTGCAAAGTTGGAACATTTAGATTTAACAAATTGCATTCTTAGAGCCATATTTTGTCTGTTCACTTGCCTTTGACAGTGATTTTTCTCTTTCAGACTGAAACACGACCCCTTCATTACTCTTTCATTATGAGTGCACGTGTACCCTTCTGCAGTAAACCGGATCAAAGACACTCTTCACTGCTTCCTGTTAAAACTTTATGGTGTGAGCTGATGTATAAAAGGCAGTTAAGAATACCATTAGACGTCAAAGAAAAATCAATGTGGAGTGTTGCAGATGCATCAAAATGAGGTTGTGACTGAGCAAATTTTATTTCTGTGTCTGTGTGTAATTTTCTTTGTTAAAAAGAAAAAAACAATGAAGAGACACCATCAACACTGCTTTTAAATATTGAAAGCATCCATATGACATGCCATTGCTATCTCTCAACCAATTTGTACGTATTTTTTTTATGAGGTGGCTAATTTGTATGAATTCGTACAACCTCACCCGTACGATTTTGTATGATTTGTCTAGACCCCATTGATGCGTTTATGGGCGGGGTTAGTGGTAGGTTATTCACAGAAACTCATATCAATGGAGTTTTTTCACGACATGTCATCAGTCGGCCATATTGGCGGCAACAGGCGTAAACATTGCCACCAAACCAAATGAAACTTGCATATTTTGTTGATTATTGCTGCTGAAAATGGTCAGTTATTGTCATGTTTTGGGCTGTACTAATCGGTCAGACCGGGAAAAACATTTAGAGTACTACAGACTGCCAAAAGTTATAACAAATCAGGGAGAAGAGTTCAAAAACTGTCTGAGGAACAAAAGGTGTTTGTTGTTGGCTAAACTGAACCAGGATTTCCAGGGCAAAAATTATGACAACAATTGTGTTTGTTCTTATTATTTCTGGTCAGGCAGGTGAAATATTAGGCTGATATCTTAATTAATACTGCCTGTATGTATCTTTACCAACTTTAGTTTGTCAAAATATTGCAACCTTTCCTGCTTACTAAGTCTACTAAGCAGCTTCCATGTGTTTTTCCATTGTTTAACCAGCATAAATGAGCATAACAACATATTCAGTAGTACATAAACTGTGCAATCAATGCTGTTGTTTACATCTGAGTATCTCCAATATGGCCACGTAAAACACTTACTTAATATAGTTTTACAGAAATATGTTTATCACCCAGTAAACTGGTCATGAATAGATTTTGCATTTCAATCGAACCTGTACTGCTGTTGGCATTGCTTTATTAAATTTGGCTAAAGGCCATTCCATTTTGTGTTGCATTTTCAATAGCCAGAGTCTTACTGTATCTGCATTAGCATCCTACCAAATTTTGAGTATTCTCTTCTTTGCTGTAGTAAAGCCCAAAAAGACAATCTGTTTGTCCATTGCTCCAAAGTTCAAAAAATGGTCAGTATTCAAAAGGCACAGGCAAGGATCCAGAGGGACATTAAACGCAATCAGTTCTTCTAAAGCACAGCAAATATGAGTACATAAATGATTTATCTCTTGATTTTACATATAATACACTGTACCAACTGAAGCATTTTGACACACAATACAATTAGGATTTGATGTTAAGCCTATATTCTGTATGACATAGCATATGCTCTATGAGTGATTTTGAAATGGATGAACTGGTGACTTCAATTCTGGGATATTTCAGTATTTGCCAATAGAGTAAGCCAATCAGGGCACTGACTGAACAAATGTTATGCTCAGAATGCTTATTTTGTTTTACTGGACAGTAGACAGCCTAGTTTACAGGATCTGGGTTTATATAAGCCATTTCAAAGTATATCTTGATATGGGTGTACATCAGTTATTTTAGAAAATAAAATATGACAGTGTCAGTCAGTGTTTATGTAGCATGCAAAACATTGAAAAATCATATATATAGGGAAAATATAAATCAATATGCTAATTTTTTTGTAATTTTATCACAATATTTTATTACACGTCATGACAAATTGAGCTCAGAGATACGTGTCAGATACAAACAGCAGTTCAGTGCTACACAAAATTCTTTCCAATTGTGAGGGGCTCTTATACAAACACAAGCCTGATCGTGGTGATGTTCACAGTGGAGTGAGAGTTTGAACCCAAGCGCTAGAGTAATTGTAGGGTGTACAACAAGACGGGAACACACACACTGGCTCTGCTGCAGGTGCACTTAATAATATCTGTTTTTAGGGTTTTACACAGTGTTTTGAATGTTTGAAATGATTGAAAAATTATATCATGTATCATGTATATTCAGATTTCTGCGCCATATCATCTGTCACCTCGTAAGTAGTGTCCGGTCATTGACTTCCATGTGCTTTAATGAAGATTTAAAAAAAAAATCACTGCAGCATGGAACAATCAGCCTTCCAAATGCCTTGTAAAAACCAACTTCAAAGGTAGCATGTATTAGAGGTTACTTAGGTGAATGCTGGTATGTTAAAGGACCCCTGCTGCTTCCAGTGACCCTGCACCAGGGTGACTACATCCACGCAGGAACTGCCTCCCTTGGACTTCCTGTTCTGTGTTAGTGCTTTTCACATCAATGAGAGAGATATCCGGGTCCGTGCAGTGTAGGATTACACTAAAATGCACAGATGTCTTATTTAAACATTATGAGAGAGCTCCAGACACATTTTAATGCGGTTAGACAAGGTAGAGATAAACATAATGTGCTTTGTCTCAAATCATCTTAAACTTAAGTTTAAGTTTGAATCATACAGTACCATCTGGATTCAAGTTTGGGGTCAGTAATTCTTTTTTTTTATTGAAATTAATACTTCTGTTCAGTGAGAACGCCTTAAACTCATCAAAAGTGACAATTTAGACATTTAGAATGTTTGAAAAACGATCTCTGTTTCAAATAAACACTGCTCTTTTAAGCTTTATTTTCATTTTAAAATTCAGCTTTGACATCACAGGACAAAATACATTTTAAAATATACTAAAATAGAAAAAGTTGTTCACAATATTCACAATATTATTGTTTTTACTGTATTTTTGATCAAATAACTGCAACCTTGGTGAGCACAAGACACTTTTGAATGGTATAATGTATATCTGGTAGTGATCTTCAATGTGGATATTGGGTTTATATTGTACAAAATGACTGTTTAGACTGAAAAATTGTCAGTGACGCTCAGAATCGGCGTAGCAACTAGCAGGAAAGGAGTTGTGTTTTCCTGTGTTTGTTTCCATTGTTGCCTGGTGTATAGACTAAAACATGCATGCCGGAAGAGTTATTGTAAATAACACTGCGGTTGGTTCCACAAAGTTATTGTAAATCACAGGGCGGTTGGTTGCACAAGTATCTTTTGTACTATCTACTTTATCTCCTTACCATATTAAGACATGAGACCATGTGAAATGAAGGACTGTTACCTCAGAGAAGGTATTAGAATAAGAAATCAAGGTACCTCAAAGCCCATGTCAGGCATGTAGACAGCACAGGGGTGTGGTGTTCCCACTGGGAGATGTCAAAGAACCAGTCAAACACAACCGCACAGGTTTCTCACACTGTAACCCAGTATTCCCTTGCCTTAGAGCCAGGAAAAAGGATCATTTCCTCAACAACTGCTCCACTTTGCTTGTCCCTGGGGTTGACCAGCTGACTGAGAACTGCATACAAGCGCCTCTCAAACACTGGAGGGCCTGGCAGCTGATATAAAGCTACTGGCACAGATGCCCATCAATGGTCAAAAGACTCAAAGCGTCATGTAAGAGGTCAGGTTTCATGTTTGTTTGATTGTTATATGGAAGATCAAGTGAAGTAATAAGGAGAAGCAGATTCCTATATCAGCAGTATTCAAAGGTGGTTAGGCCTACCGCAAAATGTGAGAGTGATGCATTCTTACCATGTTAGAAATATGACAAATATAAGGTCCTATAACTTGTATTTCTATATTTGTCACATGACGCAGTACAAGACTGCATCAGCATTCCTAGTTGCACTTTTGTCTTTTTTAGGGGTGCCACTTCTCATGCTTCGCTCAAAAAGCAAACATGTGACCTGTGTGGTCCAATTTACCAATTAATGACTTTTATGAAGCATTTTTACATGAATCATTTAAAAAGGTGTGCAAACTTTGAGATTTCCCAGTGATCCAAATATCTGAATAAACTCACTGACTGGCTACTAAATCAAAAAATTCACTTTCAATGTCTCTGAATTATTATTTCAATATAGCCATTAGGCTGCATAATCATCCATCCATTTATCTTACGCTTATGAATAAACAAGCAATGTCACAGATAAGCAGGCATAACAAGTGTAATACTATGACCACAGAAAATGTAAACTAAGAAATGTTTTACTACATATTTCACATCACGTCAATATGGAAGCCCCTTTCCGCAACTAAAATTTTTTTAAAAAAGATAATTGCAATTTTTTATCTCACAATTCTGACTTTATAGTGAGATATAAAGTCACAATTCTGAGAAATAAAGTCGCAATTCTGAGAAATTATGTCGCAATTCTGAATATATATAGAATGAACACATAAATTCTGAGAAATTAATATATAAACTGTCAATTCTGAGAAATGAAGTCGCAATTCTGAGAAATAAATTTGCAATTCTGAGAAATGAAGCCACAATTCTGAATACATATAGAAATGAATATTTCTCAATTCTAAGAAATGAAGTTGCAAATCTGAGAAATAAAGTTGCAAATCTAAGAAATAAACTCTCAATTCTGAGAAATAAAGTTGCAAAACTAAGAAATTAAGTCACAATTCTGAAAAATAAAAATAAAATGGCAATTCTGAGAAATAGAATTGCGAGATCTAAATTCACAATGAGAAACGAAATCGCAAATCAGAGAAATAAACTCGCAATTCTGAGAAGTCAAGTCACAAATCTGGGAAATAAAGTTGCAATTCTGAGAAATGAATGAATTTGTTAAATATAAACTCACAATTCTAAGAAATAAAGTCGCAAATCTGAAAAATAAAGTCAGAATTGTGAGAAATAAACTTGCAATTCTGAGAAGTCACAATTCTAAGAAATGAGGTCGCATTTCTGAGAAATTAAGTCAGAATTGTGCGATATAAAGTCGCAATTCTGAGAAATGAAGCCACAAATCTGATAAATAAAGTTGCAATTCTGAGAAATGAACTCAGAATTGCGAGATATAAACTTGCTATTCAAATGGTCGCAATTCTGAGAAATGAAGTCAAAACTGTGTGATATAAACTCACAATTCTGAGAAATAAAGTCGCAAATCTGAGAAATAAAGTCAGAATTGCAAGATAAACTCACAATTCTGACATTTTTGTCAGAATTGCATGATATGAACTCACAATTGCGTGTTATAAAGTCAGAATTGCAAGATATATTTTTCTCTTAGAATTCCGAGTTTATATTTGTAATGTGCAATTGCAAATTATTAAGTAAGAACTGTGCGGTGTAAACTCACAATTCTAAGAACGTAGTCTTTTTCCTCCCTCAAAATTGGACTTTATAACTCGCAATTGTGAGGTTATATCTCACAATTTTGAGAAAAAAGAATTGAGAGATACAAACTCTGTATCACAATTCTGAGGAAAAAATCAGACTTTTTTTTTTTATTATTTATTTTTATTCAATGGCAAAATGGGCTTCCGCATGTTTCTGGTAAGAAACCTACCAAAGATATAAACAGATCAATTAGACCAGGATGGTGTTTGTTACTTTGCTCATTTTTAGGTTAAAAAGGTAATTGAAACATTAAGGAATAAACACTGTTTAAAGGTTTGGGGTTGGTAAGATTTTTAAAATGTCTTTGAAAGTAGCCTTTTATGCTCACCAATTTAAGTAAATAAATAAATTACAGTACAAACAATAATATTGTGAACTATTATTACAATTAAATATAACTATATTTAATAACTTATTCCTGTGATGGAAAAGCTGAATTTTCAGCATTATTACTCCTGTCTTCAGTGTCACGTCACAATTTTTGCAGGATTTTTTGATGAATAGAGTTCAAAAGAACACCATTTATTTGCAATAGAAATAATTTGTAACATTATTAAAGTCTTAGTGTCACATTTGCTCAATTTAATGTGTCCTTGCTGAATAAAAGTACTAATTTCATACTGACCCCAAACTTTTCAACAGAATTATACATGTCAGCAAATACTATTCATAGACTACCTACTTCTGAATTTCTAAGGCCACAAAGTCAATTCTATTTCCAAGAAGTCAAGCAAATAATAATGAAAACAGAGAAGCACGACATGTTATGAAAAGTTATCACGAAGTCTGCAGAGATCACATTCCATTGTCATGATAATTACACCTTAGCACAAGTGACTTGTTGAAGGCGTTGAGACTTTGAGCAGCAGGAGCAATGAAAAGCGTGAGGCGGAGGAGGAGCAGAGCGGCTCGGACAAAGTGTGGGGTCTTCTGAAACAAAGCTATGTGCGAAAACAGGGGGAGGGGATGGCGAATGTCAGCACAGACACACACAACTCAGACAGAGATGAGGGGATAATGGGTCTGACCCCAGACAAAGGGGAAACATTAGCCTCTATATGCCACCCAGGAACAGCAGACAACAGGAGCCTTCCAGAAACAAAAGGAGAAACGGCGAAACATCGAACGATCAACACCTTCACTGATCGTTTAAATACACAGGGCAACATTTGCTGTAAGTGTAAGAAAGTCGCTGTTTTGTCCTGAAATGAGAAAACGAGAAGGCCTCACTGTTTAGAGAGCTGATTGTTAGATGAGGGGAGAGTCGTAACATAATCTCCCCTCTAACGCTGCTATAACAGATGCAACCAAACTCTCCACCCAGAAAAGAAAAGAAAAAGCACCGCAGCTTGAACTCAAATAAGACGATTGTTCGTGGGTCCGCTGTGAGAGTGTTGCCCAGCCCTCTGAAGGAAAGAGAAGCTGATTGTCCCATGGCTCTCTAGTGTATGAGTGTTACACAGACTGCAGGGGGAAGGTGGGGGCACAAAGGCTCTCTGTCTCAGGAAAGGAGTGGGTTTACCTGCGCCGGCTCTGATTTCACAACACCACCCGCTCCTGCTGCTGCAGCTGGCCTGCCGAGTGACACTGGGCCAGATACAGTGTCTTTTCTTAATGTTGTAGTGCAATGTGGAGAGCATAAAAAAGATGAACGCCAAACCTGTGTGACTATGGCTCATGTTATAATGGTTTTCGAAATCACATGTCATGCAGTGTGACTTTTTAGAACAAGTTTGTTAGGGTTAGTTCAACCAAAAATAAAAATCTGCCATTGAATACTCACTCTCATGTCGTTCCAAACCCGTAGGACCTTCATTCATCTTCGAAACACAAATTAAGATATTTTTGATCAAATCTGAGAGCTTTCTGAGCCTCTGTAGACAATAAGGGTCCTACCACGTTCAAGGTCCAGAAAGGTAGTAAGGACATTGTTCAAATAGTCCTGTGTGGTTCAACCATAATTTTATGAAGCTATGAGAATACTTTTTGTTGCACCAAAACAGTTAAACAATTTATTCAACAATTCTTCTCGTTTGAACCACTGATGTCAGATGGACTATTTTGTCGATGTTCTTGGTACCTTTCTGGACCTTGAAAGTGTCAGTTGCATTAGGTTCAGAAAGCTCTGAGTTTTAATCAAAAATATCTTAAAGGAGAAGTCCACTTCCAAAACAAAGATTCACATATAATGTACTCACTCCCTTGTCATCCAAGATGTTCATGTCTTTCTTTCTTCAGTGGTGGTAAAGAAATTTTTTTTGAGGAAAAAATTTCAGCATTTTTCTCCATATATTGGACGTCTGTGGTGCCCTGAGTTTGAACTTCCAAAATCCAGTTTAAATGTGGCTTCAAACCATCCCAAATGCAGTTGTAAATGATCCCAGCCAAGGACGAAGGGTCTTATCTAGCGTAACGATTGGTTATTTTCATAAATTTATATACTTTTCAATGTCAAATGCTCGTCTTGTCTTACTCTGCCTGGACTGTTTTTGTTCTGGCTCATGACAGTTAGTGTATGTCGAAAAACTCCCATCTCATATTCTCCCTCAACTTCAAAATAGTCCTAAATCGCTGTTTTACCTTTTTTGTTAAGGGTGTTTGATCTTCTTTGCATGTTCATTTTGCAAAGACTCGGTCGGTACTTCTGCAGCGATGTAGGATGATTTTGAAATGATTTTTGAAGTTGAGGGAGAAAATAAGATTGGAGTTTTTCGACATACCCTAACTGTCTTGAACCAGAATACACAGAGTTCAACAAGAGCAAGATAAGACGAGCGTTTGAGATTAAAAAGTATTTAAATTGTACTTTTTAAATGAAAATAACCGATTGTTTCGCTAGATAAGACCCTTCTTCCTTGGCTCTGTGCCTTTACAGCTGCATTTGGGATCGTTTGAAGCCGGATTTAAACTATATTTTGGAAGTTCAAAATCGGGGCACCATATCAGTCCATTATATGAAGAAAAATCCTGAAATGTTTTCCTTAAAAAACATAATTTCTTCACGACTGAAGAAAGAAAGACATAAACATCTTGGATGACAAGGGGGTGAGTACATTATCTGTAAATCTTTGTTTTGGAAGTAGACTTCTCCTTTGTGTTTTGAAAATGAACATGATAGTGAGTAAATAATGACAGAACTTTCATTTTTGGGTGAACTATCCCTCTAAAGTGATAAAAGGTAAGCCCTCTGCAGAAATATAGTTTGTCTTAAAGGAATAGTTTATCCACGTAATTATAATTTGCTGAAAATTTACTCACACTCAAGATGACTTTGGTTCTTCACTGGAACAGATTTGGAGAAATGTAGCATTACATCACTTGCTCATACTGCAGTGAATGGGTGGCGTGAGAATTAGAGTCCAAACAACTGATAAAAACGTCACAATAAAGAAGTGATTTACACGACAGTCCTTCAATTACTGTTGCTTACTGCTAAAATATGCACTAGACTAGAGTCCTCTATATATAATATATATTTCATATTTCTCCAATGAATAAGTCGTCTGAATCAGGAGAGAACTATGCAAAGATTAAGACTCATTTACAAGCAAAAACAGTCCAAAATAGTTCTAAACAAATATGTTGGTGGATTTTGATGTGAGAGGACAACAGGGCATGGACTTTTTCACCAGAGAAAGTGTTATTATGGGCTCATATTTTGGCCAGAAGAAATTGTTTAAATATCGTCTTGAAATAACATCTTGAAATATTTCATTCTTACAGATACATCGTGTTAACTGATGGACTGGAGTGGTGTGGATTACTTGTGGATTGTTGTCACGTTTTTATCTGCAGTCGGACTCTCATTCAGTCAGCACCCATGCACTGCATTGGTGAGCAAGTGATGTAATGCTAAATTTTCACAAAATGTTCATTTTTTGCATGAATTTTTCCATTAAAAGTATAGTTCACCCTAAAACAAAAATTCTGTCATTAGTTGCTTTTTAATTAATTTTAAATTAATTGTAATTTTTTATGAAATCTGAGAGCTTTCTGACCCTGCATAGACAGCAACACTGACACGTTGAAGACCCAAAAAGTTAATAAGGACATTGTTAAAATAGTCTATGTGACATCAGTGATTTAAACTTAATTTTATGAAGCTACGAGAATACTTTTTGTGTGCATCGTAAACAAAATTTGCAAAAATACAAAACGAAACAAAACTAACAACTTCATGCAACAATTTCTACTCTTCGTGTCAGTGTTCGACACACGTTCACAACAGTACCACCACCAGCATGTACAGTCACATTTACAGTTCTGTAAATTTTCATGGGTGAAATTCAACAATTTTAAGAACCTGTGCAATCTGGAATTTTATGTAAGAGGAGAAGGAAATTTTGCAAAAAAAAAAACAAGTTGTTCACGCAAATTTGCAGTGTTGACCAACAGAAAGCTGCTTGTTTTGAAAGTGAATTCTGTGTAAGCAGTGTTTCAAATATCGCTACATTGGCAACAGACAATGGACCTTTTTTTGCCAAAGTTTTGCCAAACTGTCGCTAATGTGACCACACCTTTAGACTAGATTTAAACTGACATGTTATGATTTGTTGGATCTTATCATTTCCATTCAAGTTCAATGTTTTTTTAACTAAATACCAGAGCAGTAAATGTCATGTGACTATCCTCTGGAAGCCCGTTTCGCCACTGAATTAAAAAACAAAAAAAGGTAATTGCGACTTTTGTTCTTACAAAAGTCAAGCTCACATCTCGCAGTTCTGACTTTTTTTCTCAGAATTGTGAGATATAAACTCCCAACTGTAAGTTATAAAGTCAAATTTGTGAGACATAAACTAAATTCGGAGAAATTAAGTCAGAACTGCAAGATATAAACAATTCAGACTTTTTTCTCAGAATTGCAAATTCACATTTTACAATTTAGCTTTTTTCTCAGAATTGCACGTTTATAACGCACAATTGTGAGTTATTAAGTCAGAATTGTGAGATATAAACTCGCAATTCTGAGAACATCAGTCTTTTCCCCCTGCAAAATTAGGACTTTATAACTCACAATTCTGAGAAAAAAGTATGAATTAAGAATTAATTAATTCTTTCTCGCAACTGTGAGTTTTTAAATCACACAATCCCAAGAAAAATAGTCCGAAGTGTGAAATTAAAGTTTGCAATTACCTTTTTTTATTTCTTATTCAGTGGCAGAAACGGGCTTCCATACTAATCACTCTGGAGCTGCAGGAAAATAAATTCATGACAACACTGATTCCTGGCACTTGGTGACATAATGCCACGTAGAGTGTTCAGTTGTAGTCCACTGTTTAGGTTGTTTGACCATTGCACTCAGGTCTTTTTAAAACGCAACTCTTTTTTTTAAAATGACATCCATCTTGTGTTTTAAAATGCAAAAATGCATTCTGTGTGAATGGCCCTAGTGCTTTATGTCAACATAATAATTATAAATAAGAATAAACTAAGGCTGCATCCAAAAAACACATATTCTGAGTAGGTACTTCTTTTGAATAAGGAATTACTTTGGAACAGTTTACAAAAAGCATGTATTATACAGTATGAATGTAGGTAGTATTAACTCTGGACATATTCCGTTCATTTTGTCACTGTCATGTGACCTACAATGTCAAAACTCCTCTCCTGTGGCCTCATTCAGAGACCATTTCCCTAATGTTTTATGAATATTTCCTATAAGGAAGCATGTGATTTTTGGATGCAGCCAAACTACTAACCACGAAACCTCAACAACTTTACCTTTTTAGCATGGGCAAAAAAATAGTATCTTTTCACATCTGTCCTTTAAGAAATACAGATTGTTATTGTCTTGTAAGTCAGTGTAATGCTGATCTTGCTACTACAGCACTGATTGAAATATACCAAGTGTAATGGAATTCATCCTATTCAGGGAAAATCATCCTGCAGTCAAATTAAAATCATTGAAACACTTTACACACTGAAATTACAAGAAATTCAAGTTTGTGACAAGAAGAATATTTGTTTATTAAACCCATTGCTTGTTTTCCTCATAAAAAGTGCATGCATAATCCCTCTGGATCAAACAAAGGTTGCCATCTACTGGGAAAAAAATGTCATTGCAAAGTTCCCAAAACTCCTGTAAATTGAAAACAATTGGGTAAAATTCAAAATTCACTTGAATGAAATGTTAAAACGAAGCAGTTTTATTTTGTTTCCTTTACCAGGACAACCACAGAGTACATCCAAAATAGAAAAATAATATGCACTTGGCTGCCTCGGGCTCATTTTGACCAGGATTGGCTCTTTTCCACTCAGCAGAAACCACCCACTGTAATCACTCTCATCTTCAGTGGGCCAGCAACAGGAAAAACATAAAAAAAACAAAAGAATTTACTGCCTTCCAAACAACTCCAGCATAACAAACTACTGGAAAAACACACAGTATTCAACTCACACTATTCTGACACATTACAATCACTCTGATATGAAGTACCCGGGACTCAGAATGGACATGACCTCGGTCAGATCAAGTCTGTGCATCTTAAACAGGGTAACTGCCTTGGTTTTGTTTGAAATGACAAAGAACATGGCCCCATTCACACAAAGCTACCCTTGTAGAATTAAACAGAGTTCACAGAACAAAACATCAACATCAAATCAAATTAAAAAAAAAGATTATTCAGGAATCAAGCTGATATGAACTCAGATGCATGCGCAGATGTGACCAAAACAAACAAAACATTGAACAAAATGTGTTTTTCGATCACTGTTTGTTATGGAACAATGAAAGAGATCAGAAAGCAGCTTCACGTAGGTTCTAATAAAATCCTAATGGCTGTTTCTAACGTTTGATTTCAACATAAATAACACTTTTATTGCTAAATAAACTCTGCTAATAAGTCACGTACTGGCACAAGTCATGTATTATTTCAACAATGAAATATGCTGATAAAGCAACATATGTTAAAATTACTAGCGACATTTGAAAAAAGGCCAAGAAAAGCTCAAATGGATTAACAGCCAAAAACTTTTACATAATTCAAACTAATCATTTAAACATGAACTTGTTAAGTGTAATAATCTGATTCTGAAGAATTCTGAGATTCTTAAATATAGAATTATGAGGAAAAGGAGATTTTACCCTCCACTGCCATTAAAACTCTGTACACAGAAACCAAAAAAAAGTCAAAATAAAATTAGCTTCAAAATTGTGTTAGTTTAAAGCTTATTTACACATTTGAAGGGAAATTAGATGTGGATGAACTGGAGAGCAGTGTTCACTCATCTGAGCCATTAGCTTGAGTTTTTTGGTCACCGTCTTCTGTGGGATCACCCTGCAATAAAAACAAAATACTTGTTATACATTATTTACTTAAATAGCGCTGTCAAAATTAGCATGTTAACACAGGCGATTCATTTTTCCAGTTTAGCGGCGTTAAAAATGCACACACAGAGGTCGGAGATCGCACTGCGCGCATACATAAACTTCTTGTCAGTGCTTCCCCGCGATTCTCATTAATAAAATAGCCTAGATAGTAGATCGCTACATTATATTCCTCAGCAAGGAGGTGGTAAAAATCGCTGTTTTTGAATGAATTCGTTGTTTGTAGAGAGAGACGTGCAGACGCACAGCATACAGGCAGGTACACACACAACACACACACAACTGTCATCTCTCTCTTTCTCTCTCTCTCTTGCCTACTCTTTCTCTCGGTCTATCGATAATTTACTGAAGCAAATGCTATAATTCATTCAAATAAATGTGATCTTACTGCACTATTTTATCTCTGTGTCTTATTTAATCATCGATTAAATCATCTGCGATAATGAACGCGATGTAACGTAGCTTTCAGTGAACAACGGCTCTGTGTAGTAAATGCTGCTCTATCTGAAAGCACCTGCTGGAGATTTGCTACTGATTACACAACCGGCTTCACTAAAAAAAATGCATGACAATCGACCTTCGATTAATCGTGCAGCCCTAACTTTCGTTATGTTGTTTGTACATTCATTTGAAGACTGAACGTGAAATTACTGCAATATAAAAGTATATTTAAAAACTTCAATGTTAGGTGGGATTAATCACCATAAATTTCAGAAAAATTAATCGTTAAAATAATCGTTTAATTAAAAAAGCACAAATTTAAAGCATATTTTAGTTTCATTTTACAGTCCTGGTCACAATTTACTACATTTCACACTAGGGCTGTCACTAACGACTATTTTGGTAATTGAGTAATCAGTCGATTAATCTGACAATTAATTGAGTAATCAGATAATTATGATAAAGTTTTTTGAGGTAAAAGAAAAAGATGTAAAAATGACTTAAAATACATATGTAATAGCAATAAAGGCAAAAAATAAGGTGCAAAAAAAGTATCAAAAGCTTGAAATCGTATTGTTTCATTAAAAAAAAAACCCTGTAATTAATATAAAATGCCTGAAGAGGGCGCCAACAGCCTAATGTTGTTTGTTCACACTTTATAACATGACCTAATCCTTGTTTAATTGATTAAACAACATTAAATTCAAATGTCCACTTAATCTTTAATACTTGGCTATTTCTTTGCAACAGAAATGTTACAGCCAATGTCATTTCTTGAATATGTGGACATGAAAACGTAAACTCAGAGTGAGGTTTGAGCTTTTATTTTGAAATAGCGATGAACAGTTAGCATACTGAGAAAGATAATGATGTTGCACGCTGCCTTCCCAGATGAACATTAGAATAAACCCAAACTCACAGCAATATGCAGTGATGGAGTTTGAGATGCTCCTCACATGTAAATGGTAACTGTTTGTGAAGCAACATTTACCGTAAATGGAGCTAATCTAACACACACGTGAAAATAATTAAAGCACATATATTAAACCCGCACTGCATATATTTATTTTATTAAACTATAGCGTTTGTGATTTTAAATGGGTTTAATATGCAGCAATAGAAAGCAGTCTAATAATGCGTTTCATGGATTCTCGTCTGTGGAATGCATCACTTCTGGTATTTTGCTGGTTACTCAACACGGATGAACCGCAATCAAGGATTTTTTTAATAATCTAGTTCTCGTATTGAACTGAGGAATTGTGACGGTCCTATTTCACACAGCGATGAAACAAATAAAGGTTCCTACGTGTGATAAAACGCCCTGTAGCTCCTTCATGATGGTGTCGAGGCTGGACACTGTGCTGTGGAGCTGTTGTTCATAGCTGCCTTTCTGCTGGTCTGAGGCTCTCAGGTTGTCCTCCGTCTCTCTGAGATTGTTCTTCACCTCCTCCAACTCCCTCTGAAGGGTGCGGTTTGCTGCTTCTAGCTCTGCTATATGCTTTGAATCCTCCTCTACAAAAACAAAAAGGTCATTAGCAAATTTAACAGTATTGAGAGTAGAAAAATGCATTGTTTATCAGTTCATGGAATAACTTTACAGCTGTATAATTTCTAAAATATGGAGTAAAGGAAAATATAAAGAAAACAATTATTGAAAAAATACCCATTTTTATGTCCTGATGCATGAGCTTCTGCTCAATTTCTTCTCGGGTTTTCTCACTCTTCTCCAGCTTCTGCATCATGCTTCCCACGTCCACCATGGCTCCCTTGTAGACGATTAGGCTAGACGACTCGCCGCTGTCCTCCGATTCCCGCTTGATCTTCAGACTGGGCAGCAAGCTATGGTTACCTGTTGGGGCACAGAGAGGGATTCAGTCTACTGTAGCGTCATGGATGTGTACTCTAGTGTTACGATTAAGCTTCTCAGTTCCAGCCATCATTCTCTTTGCACACCTAAAAGGTTGTCTATCAGAGCATCAGAGGTCAACGTAGAGCTAGGCTCATCCTTAGGTCTGTCCGTCAGCTTTCGATAATGGCAAGACTCTCTAACCAGTGGTTTGTTTAACAATTTCTTCACCTGAAAAAAAAACAAAAAAAAAAACAACAACAACAACAAGATATATTAGTATGTCGGTAATATCCTATATAGCCTGCAGCTAAAAAATTACAGGTAACACATTGTGTCCTGATCAATCATGATGCAAGTAAACAGTCAAGCAGCAAATATTACTTATTTATATCACTTATAATTTTTTCTTCGTATTAAAATATAATAGTTAAATTTAACAAAGAAGAAAATATAACAACAACAATAATTCTATAACAATATAATTCTATAATACATATAATATTAAATATCATTACAAATATGAGTATTGATAATAATAATAGCAAACAAATAATAAATTAGTTAACATTGTTTCATTATATTAATATATATTTATTATTTGTATTAGAATTTTATTTATAACAAATATTTATTTATTTATTTATTTATAACAAATATTTATTTATAACAATAAGTAATAAAATTGTTGCATTGAATAAACAAGATAATAATAAACATTAATTTATTGTAATAATAAAAAATAATAATAATAATATTATTATTTATTATTTCTATTTAGAACTTTATCATCATTACTACAATAATAATAAACACATTCATATTTATAATTATTATTATTACTGATATATTAACAAATGTAATTGTTCAATTTAATAAAGAATATAACAACAACAACAAACAATTTTGTACCAATATAATTCTACAATATATAACAAGAAATACCAAAACACATATTAGTATTTTTGACAATAATAGCAAATAAATAATAAATTAGTTACCAATAGCATTATCATTACAAAACTATTTTATTAGTAATTATTTATTGGTATTATTATTTTATTTTTAACAAATATAACTGTTACATTGAACAAACAAAATACTACTACTACTACTACTACTACTAATAATAATATTAATAACTTTATCACTACAATATTATTATTAATTATTACTCATGATTTAACAAATAGAATTGTTAAAAATCTAATAAAGAAAATAACACTTTTGAATAACAATATAATAATATAATATAAAATAATAATCATTACAAATATCAATATTAACAATAATATAAAATAAATATTGATTTAGTTAACAAAATCATTATTATTACAAAACTATTGTATTATTAGTATTATTTTATTTTTATATTATTTTTAATATATATATTATTTAATATAATATTTAAGTAATATAACATTTACATTGAACAAGATATTAATTTAAGAAATGATTTTATTACTGTCATATTATTATTATTATTATTATTATTGTCTCATCAGAACTTTAGCATCATTATTATAGTTATTATTATTCCAAAAATAATAAACATTCATATTTAATATTATTATTTAACTAATATAATTGCTACATGAATAAACAAGAAAAACATAATTCATTCACCATTAAATATTATTATTATTGTTAACTAACATATTAATACAAACGTTTAATGAAATCTGCTAACATTATTATTAAAACATTTAATTATTATAATTACTATAATCCATTTATAATATTATATGTATTATTGTTAGTCAATATAAACAGTCTTAAAAAAAATCCAAATTAAAAAAAATAAAAGACGACTGACGTTAATTCAAGCAACTCGGATAAGGCACACAGTGCTTTTTTCAAGAAAAAGAAAGGAAAAAGATTTATGGAAAAAAACTATATTAGAATTATAATGAATAAATTCATGGAAGCCACATTAACAGCTAAACACAAAATAGTGCACATTAGCAGCACCTGAGCTCTGGAGAGATGCAAGCCCAGCGTGTACATGATCTCCTCCAAGTCCTTCTCCAGCAGGTAGCCACAGTGACTCTGGTCGAAGTACACAAAAGCCATCAGCAGATCCTTGTTGAACGTCACCATCTGCTTTTTCTTCTCATCCTACAGACAGATTGAATTAATAAACCATTCCACTCCACTCACTATTAGAAAGACTTTGTACTGCAACAGGAGGCCTGTTGTTGACTCACTTTATCTTTAGATGATCTCTCTTTGGATTTTCGTTCATCTCGCCGGTCATCTCTTCTGTCCCTGCCATTGGAGTCTTCATCATCTTTATCTGAGGAGCACAAAGGATCAGTTTCTAAATCAAAACTGATCAAAAGTGTATTTGAGGATGCAGGTGCAAACAGTGTGACCCCTACCATCGTCATCGTAGTCGTCTGCGTCTTCTGCCTCCAGTGGGTCATATTCATCAGCGTTGTTGTTGCTGCTGCCGTCTTCATTGTCATCGTCATCTTTGGATTCTTCTCTCTTGATACCTCTCTCTTTATCCTCATCCTTTACACAGGAGATATTAAAATAGCCAAAAAGCTTAAAAAGCATTCATCTGAATAAGTCACAACGCTTCTAATGCATTTAATGGACATCTGAATAAATCAAAGAATCAATTTAAACATGATCCCCACACTTTCTGACCAATCAGCATGATTCTCTCATGACTTTTCCAGTTGTTCATGATGCCAAATAAACATTTTCATGAAAAAAACCCCAAGTGTACCTACAATCACTAATCAAATTTTACAATGGAAATTTCCATTACTTTAAAACTTTTAATAACTTTCATGACTCTTTTAGGACAGTTATAAAATGTCCTGATATTTCCATTTTTATTTTCGAAGTATTTCCCCACCTTTCTCTTCTCATCCTCCTCTCTCATTCTCTTTGTGGCCGGCTCTCCATTTTCTTCATCCTTCTCCTTCTTTATATCCCTCCGGTCTGCCTCTTTTTTAGCTTTCTCTTTTTTATCTTTCCTCTCATCCTTGTTTGGAAGAGAAGCGAGTGCTTTGTAGATCCTGTAGCCAAAGTCTCGTTGAAGCATCTCATTGAATAATTCAGCAAACAAAGACACCTGAAACAGACGCCAAAATACCAGAGTTATTTAGCATTACTGATAATATTATAGTTGTTAATAATATATGTATTTGGGTTTATTTTTACATTTAATATTTTTCATTTTCATTTTAGTGTTAAGGTTTAGTAATTTTGTCGATTTTTGTAATTTAAAAAATGTAAAATTATTTTTAACTAAAATTTTATGTTTTAGTATACCATGTTAAACTTAGGGCTGGGTATCGAGTTCGATACTTTGTAGGCACTGAACAAAATGCCTCGATACCATAGAGTATTGAAAAACCTCTTGCCGTTTGGTACCAAACTTCAATACCTACGGGGTTAATCTCGTCAACGTCAAGTGTGCCAATAAGCCTGCAGCACTAGGTGTGTTTAACTACAAGTGGCGCCGCGCAGATCGATTGGTGTTTGACAGCCGCGAGAGCGATCCGAAGGCATACGAAGCAGTCTGCTCTCTATAGCTCTCTTGGTCCTGCATAGAGCTGCGACAAAGTCGAACACACCTGCTAGTTTACACCGGTTACACTCAGAGATGTGGCTCACATGTGAGGCTGTAGTGTGAAAGCATCACAACCCCCTTAGATGTAAGGCTACAGTTACACTGGTGTGTTTTTGTTTGAAAAATTGACACAATCCTCACCCATACTTGCATTTCAGAAAAGCATTTCTTACGTTATTATTCATGCACACTATTGCATGATGATAGGCCTACATAAGACAATAAATAATATTTATATTCCGCTTTTACTCAAAACTCATTTTAAACCACCAGCGAGTGTTTGTAATAACTTCCGTTTGCCGTCTAATGTGTGTTTTGGCCATGTAATGTGGTTGAAATATGTTAAGTCAGAACAGCAATTGCAGAAGAAAGAAAGGCATATAACGTTCTACATAGCGGCAGACAGCGCTGGAGGGAGCTAGTGCTTGTCAGTAAATTAGTGGAAAATGAATAGAAATTATGATTCTGTCTGAGGAATGCATTTTAAAACGAACCTGCACTAGTGTGAATGTAGCCTAATAGATGTGTAAACTGAAAACTTTTTGAGCTTCATTAAAATTATTTTTATTGATTTATTGTGTTGGATATATTTTGTAACTTTGTGCAGTAGCACAGTAGTCTTTGAATCTGTATAAACGTCAATAAGCTGAAAAAAAAATATTTTGAGATAATGTAATCTTGTTAAAATTGATTTCATAAAATTGGTATCGAAAAAAATATTGTTCAGGGACCGGTATTGGCATCGATCCCAAAAAATTAAACGCTACCCAACCCTAGTTAAACTAAATGAAAATGAGAAATGCTGTCCTGGCAACTGTCTTTCTTTAATATTTTAAAATGTTTCTATTCAATATTTTTTGAATGCCAACTGCTTTCTATGGAAGCCCATTTCCGCTTATTATTTCCAGTTATTGCGACTTTATCTCCTAATTCTGACTTTTTTTTTCTCATAACTAAAATATAAACTCACAACTGCAAGCTATAACATCAGAATTGCATGATATAATAATATTTTTTAATATTTTCTCAGAATTAAGAGATATAAACTCGCTCATATAAAGTCAAGGGAAAAAAAAGACATGTTCTCACACTTTTTTTTAAAGTTTCTATCTAGCAGTTATGGCTTTTTTCTCTGAATTGTGAGTTTATATCTCACAATTCAGATTTTTTGTTAACTCGCAATTGCATGTTATTAAGGCAGAATTGCGAGACATTAACTCACAATTCTGAGAAAAAAGCCATAACTGAGATATAAACTTGCAATTCTGAGAAAAAAAAGTCAGATTTGCAAATTTATCTCTCACAATTCTGAGAAAATAAATCAGAATTGCTAGTTTGTGAGAGAAAAGTCAGAATTGTGAGATAAAAAGTCACAATAACCTTTAATGTTTCTTCAGTGGTGGAAACGGGCTTCATACCTTTCATATATATATATATATATATATATAAATAAATAAATAAATGTTATATATGTAGCAAAAGTGATCCTAAAACTACTTTACAGGCAATGAGAATCATTAATTGTAAATCTTTAATATGCAGAAACAAGTTGTTTTACCTCTCTACAGTAATCCTCACCTCAAAAGAGTGCTCTTTATTATCCTCAAGTCTATAGTCTAGCAGCACACTCAAGGACATGATGCTGCAGTCAAATTTGCCATTCTTGGCAGCCCAGTTGGGGTGGACGATAATGGTTGGCTCATCTGGCAGAACGTAACGTCTCTCCCTGCGCTGACGCTCCTGCTCCTCCTGTCGCTTTCGCTCCTCTTCCTGAAGGGAATTAGTTTTTATTATTTTTGTATGCGACTGATCAGACAGACTCTCTATAAGATCAGGATTCTCTGATCTTCTCTCACCTCTCGGTCATCCTCCAGTCTGCAGGACTCATCCTCCTCCACACTAGGAGGTTCAGGCTTCTCCGGCTCCTTTGACTCCTCCACCTGCTCCTCCACCTTCAGCTGTTTGGTGAGGCGAGCGATCAGCTGGGACTTCAGCCCTTTAGAGCTCAGTGAACGGCTCTCCAACTCCTTACGCAAATCATTGACCTGTGTGCAAATTCATTTCATCAGCCAAACACTCCATGGATGTATATCTGCTCACTTGTGTTGCTCTTGTACACATTTCTATGGATTTTCCAGTTGTTTAAAAGCATTTTTTAAAATAACTGTATACAGATTGCAGGGGCAGTTTTCCATTTCCATGGCAGGTACCACTCTTTGAAACCATGATTATAGTTAAAGGGATAGTTCACTCAAAATTTAAAATTACCCCATGATTTACTCAACCTGAAGCCATTCTAGGTGTATATGACTTTCTTCTTTCAGATGCAGCAATTGGAGTTATATTAAAACATGTTCTGGCTCTTCCAAGTTTATATGGCTATTTATACACAATAGTCCAACAGAAGTCCAGCAAAGCGCATCCATGTCTATGGTAAGAAGTGACGAACACAGAAGTGCAGAAGAGAAAGTAAAACAAAACACCAGTCACAAATTAGAAGTACAAAGCATATTCTCACCGGAGCTTACGCTACACCTATGTCCTACATCATCTGCTGGAACGCCACTTTCTCATGAACATGCGTACAACAGTTAGTGGCAGCTGGAGATTACAATTTATAAAGTTTTAAATTTCGATATTTTTCTTACACAAACGCATCAATTCACTTCAGAAGGCCTTTATTAATCCCCAGAGCCATGTGGAGTACTTTTTATGATGGATGAATGCACTTTATTGGACTACTGAATCTCAACACCCATTCACTGCCATTATAAAGCGTGGAAGAGCCAGGACAATTTTTAATATAACTCTGATGGTATTTATATGAAAGAAGAAAATCAAATACACCTAGGATGGCTTGAGGGTGAGTAAATCATAGGGTCATTTTCATTTTTTGGTGAACTGGCCCTTTAATAGTGCACAAATGTCCTCAATAACTATTAATGAACAGATTTATGATGTAAATGCTGGTCTGCGAACAAGGTTTACTCTACATACGCACACAAATCATTTAAAAAGGAGAAAAAGAGAAAAATTTGCAATGTTTAATGATTGTAAAATATTATTTTAAAATTCTTGTAACAATGAAACAAAAATATCAAATCCCATATCAAACAGGTACTTTTTATCAAATACAATACCATTCAATTTTTTTAATGTTTTAAATTTAAATCATTTTCTGTTATGCTCACCAAGGCTGCATTTATTTGAACAAAGTACAGTAAAAACTATAATACTGCAAAATAATATTACAATTTACTTAATTTTATTTATATAAAAAATATATATATATTTATATTATATTTTTTTTATTTATTTATTATATACATTTTAAAATGTAATTTATTCCTGTGATGCAAAGCTGCATTTTCAGCATCATTACTCCAGTCTTCAGTGTCACATGATTCTTCAGAAATCATTCTAATATACTGATTTGATGCAAGAAATATTTTTTATTATCAATGTCGAAAACAGTTGTGCTTTTTAATATTTTTGTGTAAACCATGATGCATTTTTGTTTTTAGAAGTTTAGAGTTAAAAAGAGCATCATTTAGTTTAATTAGTTGCAATAATGTTAATAAAGCCTTAAATGTCACACTTGCTAAATTTATTCTATTCTTGTCCAAAATAAAGTTTAGTTTAGGACTGTGACTAAACTAAAAACTAGTGGTTATTTTAAAAAAGGATAAGCCTTTTTATAAATTCAGCATTAAACAATATTGTGTTTAAAGCATTTAATTGGGTCTATCCACCTTATTTTTCACGTAAGAGCAGGGTCGTCCATTTGTAAATTTTATTGGTCTGGCTTTCAGTCTCATCTGCGTCCAGCTATTTTTAGCTGTACAAAACAGTTCAGTTTGCTGCTTGATATTGCAAATTGGCGTTTCTTTTACCATATAATTTTAAAGTATTATCTTAATTATGAACATACTGGTAGTCCAAAGTGTTTTACCGTTTACTGCACGTTGAAATTCTTCTTGTTATTTCCCTATAGTGGCTAATGAACTGTAAATCTTGCTCATAGGCAAGGCTTCCGCATTGAAGAATAAGGTGGATAAAGGATGTAAAGACCCCATGAAATAGAACATAGAGAATATTGATATAAAATAATGACAGAACGATAAAAAGTTTAGTCTGTAGGAGAAAAGCTGCTTGTGGGAATCTCACCTTCATGGATTTCGGATCAAGCTTAGACCAGTGAGTCGGCGTAGTGACTTCCTTTGAATCATCTTCGTCCTTATCCTCCTCCTCCTACGCACGTTATGTGAAAGAGAGGAAAAGAGAAAAGACAACATGTTAAAACACTCGAAGGAGTTTTCAGAAACAAAAGCTGATCCGTGCAAGAAGCAAGGTCACAACTGTCTCTCATTGTCTCCTCCTACTGAGCTCGTGATTGGGTAAAAAAAAAAAATATATATATCCACTGCTAGGATACACGGAAGCTCTCTAGCTTTCAGAAACAGATCCATATCCCACTCATCAGCCAATCAATGCCAGTTCTGTGGAATACAAAAAGATAATCAATGACAGTGGGTTCAAAAGATGGACATGGGACAGATGCACTCAGAGAAGGTCTCCAAACCCTACGTCTACATTTACTGCTGCTGCCTTTTTTTGGCCCACGTATACTTTTTAGCTTGTTTTCTTAAACACCTAGCCAGAACTGCAAATCTCCCTGGAAAAATCACATCCACAAAGGGTCTAGACACAGTCCAATCAGAGAACAGTGTAAATAAAATAAAAAAAATGAGACAGACAAGAGACAGAACTCAGTTTGGCAGATTTTGAACAGGAAAACAAAACAATCTAAAAACACACAAACATCATAAAGACAACTGGCTCTCCAGATTCCAGCATTCATTTCCCAATCGATCTCATTGGTTCGTACGTCAAATTTCAGATTGGATTTGTTGAAATTAAACAGGAAATTTTGAGTTTTGTCAATCACGGCTGTGCATTCGGCAGAGCTGGAAGCTGTTTTACCAGTTGACACAGGTGTCATAAAGTAGGATCTAAGCTCTTCCGCTGTGTGTGAGACTGCGTGACAGAGGGAGAGCAGGAGGAAATGGGGTGGAGGGTCAGGGATGAGACAGGGATGAGAGGAAGGGATGGTAAAAGTGGGTTCTGTATGATGCCTGTGATACTTGTCTGTTTCTTTCTGTGTTTTCTGAGTGTTTTGTTTGTCTATTCCTGTGCCTGTGAGAAGCGGAAATGAGAAGAGAGGGATTAGCGTTCAGTGCCTGTTCTCCATCAGCCTCCTTCCGTTCAGCCAAGAGTTTCTCTGCCAGCTGCTCCTTGAGTCCACGGGACAGGCCCTCCCACTCTGAGCGGGTAGGAAGACAATGCCAAACATCCGGGAGAAATAAAACCACTGTCTCCACATGTGCGGGGACTGTCCGCCCTTTGTGAGTCTCCTCAGGGCGGTGATAGCGTATCTCTGCAAAACGATACCTGTCGCAAAGGAAGAAGCGCGTTGGAAAGAAACATTCTGTGAGACATCACCCATTTCCCCCAACACAAATACACATGTACGTACGTACACACACACACACACAAAGCTCTGATCCCCTCGACCCCCTGAATGAGACGCGTATGAGAAAATACAGTCTGCGAGGGGGTTTCTCAGGATGAACGGCAGCCACGCATCAGGGAGGTCGACAGACAATATTGACAGCTAAACAAAAAACGACGAAGAGCCCTCCCCCCGCGCCCGTCAATCTGAACCGGTTGCTCGTGAAAGATAGCTTACGAACCCCCGGGGGTGTGAGAGAAGGACAGATTCAGACACAGTGAAAGCAAGTTAAATATGTAAGATATTTAACACAAGGCAAAGGTCAGAGAGAACAGAAAGTAACGATGGCGGTGGCGGCGGCGACTCCTCTGGCTCTGCTCTCGGAGCAAAAGAATCAATGCATTCACCACATAGATATAGAGGCAGGACTGCCACACACATTAGCGTAAACATTGCAAAACAAAACTTGAGAAATCATAATTATGAACACAAAAGCATCGAACATGTCAGGAGATACACTGCTGTGTCAAAACCATGCAGCGGGTCACAGACTATTACATGTTGTCTGCCTCTTGGCCTTTTTTAATTTTTTTTTTTTTAAATAGTAAAAGATGCACACATGGAGATTACAAGGAGATGCGTCGGCACAAATCGAGAAAGGAGCTGTACTTACCACTGGGTACATAAACTCAGATCAATGCCTGTCAGAGCCTTACAACAACGTATGGCTGTCTTTATAAGGACCGAGGCATCGTTTTCCGGGTCGGCCCCATCCAAAGAGGGAGACCAGTGACCCCCGATGGCCATGGCCTCGTCCTTGCCCCGCATCCCCACCAGGAACTGAAAACAGAGGAGTTCAAACGGGTTACGAGACGCTGGGAAGTCGCTGAGCACGCTGAGGGCGGCGTATGCGGCGGACACAGGGAGAGACAACATCAGATGAGCTTATTCCACACAGCAAAGCGTTCAGCAATGGAATAGGACAGAGACACATCACAGTCAGCTCCCCAACACCAATAGAAAGTCCCCACATCAAGCACAGGAATGGACAATCATCTGTCAGTGTCCAGGTGAACAAAAATAGTTTTAGTGTACATTATATGTAATAGGTTGCAATAGCAGGGTCCTTAAAGTTAAATCCCATTCAAAATTTGAAATGAATGTACTTAGCTCAGTCAGAGCTAAATCATGGTAAATGTTTGGTAAATTATGGTAAACACTACTGTTTAAAAATATGGAGATTTTTGAAATAATAATAATAATAATACTTTCATACAGCAATAATGACATTAAAGACATTTGTAATGTTACAAAATTTTCTGTTTAAAAAAATGCTGTTTAAAGAACCCTAAAATTAAGAGTCCTTTGAAACAACAATTTTCAAGCCATTTGCTCACCTTGTCATCCAAGATGTTCATGTCTTTCTGTCTTCAGTTGTAAAGAAATTATGGTTTTTGAGAAAAGCATTTCAAGATTTTTCTCCATATAATGGACTTCAATTGTGCCCCTGATTTTGAACTGAGCAGCTTCAAAGGGCTCTAAACAATCCTAGCCGAGGAAGAAGGGTCTTATCTAGCGAAATGATTGGTCATTTTGTATACTTTAAGCACAAAAGCTTGTGTAGTACTTGCTCTGGGATGCGCGTCCACAACGTTACATACTAAGGAATCATGTCTTCATCGTCAGTGTACTCTGGCTCAAAAAGGTAGGATATGGTGAAAAACTACATCTCATTTTTTCCTAGAACTTCAGAATCGTCCGACGTTGTACTTTTTGTGTTTGCAAACAACATTTGACTTACTTCCACTTCCTTAGTCTTTGCGTGTTTGCTTTGTAAACACTGGTTCTGTTGTTCTGACTACATCGCGCCTGACCTTTCGACATTATTCTGTAGTATGTAGCATCATGGACGTGCATCCCAGAGCTAGTGCTACATAAGCTTTTGTACTTAAAAAGTATACAAATTTTTATTTTTTTTAAAAAAAAATGACTGATCGTTTTACTAGATAAGACCCTTCTTCCTCGGCTGGGATTGTTTAGAGCCCTTTAAAGCTTCATTTAAACTGAATTTTGAAAGTTCAAAATCGGGGCACCAATGAAGTCCATTATATGGAGAAAAATCCTAAAATGCTTTCTTTAAAAAAACAATTTCTTTACGACTTAAGACAGAAAGACATGAAAATCTTGGATGACAAGGGGGTGAGTACATTATTTGTAAATTGTTGTTCTGGAAGTGGACAACTGCTTTCATTGATGATACATTTATAATACATTGATAATAATAAGAAACGTTCTAGAGCATAAAATCAGAATATTAGAGTCATTTTTGCTGGATCATGTGACATGGCAAATAATGGCTGCTGAAAAATCAGCTTTGGGAGTCATCATGAATAAAATGTTTAAATATATATTTAAAAAAAAAAAATGTAATTTACTATAATAGAAACCAGTTGTTTTAACTTTTAATAATATTTCACAATATTACGGGTTTTACTGTATTTTTAATTTAAACAGAAAACATACTTTCAAAAAGTTTTTTTCAGCTCCAAACTTTAGAGCAGTAGTGTATGTTTTGATACAAAAACCTCAAAAAAAAAAAAAACTTTTAAGAATGTATACTTTGATTTTACATTCCGTTGTTTTATTCTATTATTTATAATTATTAGCTTCATTAATAATACCATTATTACATATAACAACTTTATATCTATTAACTTCAAATAACTGTTAAATAAAACTGGTAAAAGAAGTGTTAAAAAGCAACTTTTTGCTGTGTAAGCACTAAAACAACAAATATTGTGGTACTGAGACAAAACTTGTTTGACGTGCGTCATCATGGTCAGAATAAACTGGATGTGTTAAAAAATTTTGTATTTCCTTCTTTTTCAGTTCCCAGAAAGGAAGCTTTTCTGCTAGAAAAAAGTGAAGAGATGTCTTAAAGCTTATGTACCAATAGGCCATTAGTTTCCCTTCTCTTTTCTTCAGCACTTTGAGATGCTATCCTACATTGAAATTATTATATTATGTAGATAATATAATAATTTGTAAATGTTGCTTATCAACTGGTTAAATGAGTAGTATCTTCTGGCAAGTTGGTTACTATTCTTCATCATCACTGCATAAAATGTATATTAAATAAATTGTACAGATAACATTCATAAATTGAAATTTGAGTATCATTTTGGCAAGATGACATTTTCTAGCATAGATACAAACAAAAAAGTATTTCAAATACTTAATTAGCATTATGTAATACTAAATACTTTGATATGAAATGTGAATGAAATGTTATGATTCATCTCAGAGCTGTTTGGTTTGGTTCAGGTCAGTTCAAGACACATAACTATTTATTTCTGAATGGCCTATGGAGAAAATGAATGGGACAAACTTCAAAATCCAGACCCACAAAAAGGGTCAGCTGCCACTTTTGTTCTATAAGCTTGCTGTTTAATAGTTTGCTGGATTACAATGGACCCTTTTCTGGCATTCTCATTAGCCTAAACCATCATATTTTCTTTTTTTGCATCCCATTTGATCAGAAAAGCAAAAGATTAAATTCAAAATAGCATATTAAGAGCTTGATTACACTGATCACAAAAGAGAAAGGTGTCAAATTTACAGCCACTTTCTCAGTCATTGTGTCAAAAACACTCACACCGGAGTGTTAACTTGTTTTCTGAAATGTAATACCTAGAAAATTTAACACGTTTTATGAATGCATATTAATTATTTTTTTTTAATTAAAATATTAGACTACAGATTTACATCACTGTCTTTGAAAAGGGTTCATAGTAACAATATCTATAGTCCCCAACACTGTAATGTTGTCCATCCCTGTGAAATACTACAGCATAAGTGCAAAACAGTTGGCATAAAATAGCACATAAGTTAGTGATTACGTAACAAGCTGATTAAACAAACCCAGTCAGTTTTGTTGCAGTTAGTAGTGTAATTCAGAGAGCTATACCTTGATGAGGCGGGCAGGGTGCTGGAAGGAGTCTCTCAGCTCTTGTGGATCTTCTGCCAGAGCACATGACTTATGATACAGCTCATCTAGACTTGGGTTGGCCAGCAGCATTACCTATAACAACCATCAATATTAAGCACGACTGCCAAAAATCACTGAATGAAATCTGGGAAGAAGTATTTATCTGAAAAGAATTTAACAATAACTGGGATGACCTTGACTGGTGGGGTGGTGTTACCTTTGCACTGTAGGTGTGATTGGCATCAGGTGGGTCCAGCACAGCCGTGTTTTTCACCAGAGAGTCCACCTCTTTATGCATGATGTGGAAGTTACAGTAGTTTCCAAAGGTGAAAGGTCGTGTTAAGGGAAAGGCGTCTACCCAGGTAAACACAGCATCAAAGAAGTCACTGGGGATGTAGAGGCTCTGATACCTCCGCCGCAACTCCATCATATCACAGTTGTAACTGGAAAGAGCAGACACAGTCAGATACCAAACATAGACTAAACATACATCTAAACACTTAAAAAAATGGCATCATAATAAAGTAGCTAATTTATTTATGAATATTTCAAGATGTCTGTGTGCCTTTTTATGAGAGCATTTTAGTGCCACTTTAAAAAATAAAAAAAAAAATCTCAGATTTGAAAGCTGAGCTGTGTTATATTAAAAGCAACAAAGCACAAAATTATTACAATTACTGGGTGGCTGGCGTGCTACAAATAATAAATGGAAGATGTTAAATATTATGTCCAATCATTTACTGTATTATACTGTGAATAGAACAGCTTGTGAATAGTCACTTAACGTTATATAGGCTACCTCAGAAAGGACAAACATATAACACATGTTAACAAATTGGAGCCCACTTCAACCTTTACAACGTTTTAATGTTGTTTTTAATTAAATACATGTGAGGAATGAAAGGTTGGATGCCACAGACATTTATGTGGAGTTGGTGGTGGAATTTTCACAAAGAAAACAGTATAATTTAATGAGTTGACTCACATGAATACACCGATCTGTCACGCCACATTAAAGAGCTTGAAAAACACATTATTGTGAGACACATAGTTTGTATTTTGCTATAAAACTGATTTTGAAAGCTGAGACTTTTGATTTTAAAAGTACCAAAAGCACAAAGCTTATTGCTATTGGGGGGCTGGTGCACTACAAATACAGAATACAATCAAAGACATGAAATATTATTTCCAAACATACTATCCCTGTGAGTATAATACATGGTATGATTTCTGCTAATAATCCCACATATATCTGTAGTATTAAAAAGGGTTAAATAAGAGAGCTATGGCAGCCCCCGAAGGAATGTTGATTGGGTATTATTTCATATTTTTGATTATATTAAGCTGTCCTTAAAATCGGCAACAATATTCAAATAAATTCCGATGGCCTCTCCCAGTGCTCTCAATCCGGGCCATTCGCATGCGCAATACAGGCTATACTCTCAAAATGCTGTAACTATATTTTCTACAATTTAAATTCTCAAAATATTTCAACTGTATTCTCATAGTATTTAGACTTCATTCTCATAGTATCTTGACTTTCTTCATGTAGTATCTCGGCTTCATTCGCGCAGTATTTCTGCCCCCTTCGCGCAGTTTCTCGTAGTATTTCGGCTTCCTTCGCGTAGTATTTCAGCTTCCTTCGTGTAGTGTCTCGTAGTATTTCGGCTTCCTTCGCGTAGTTTCTCATAGTATTTCGGCTTCATTCTCGTAGTATCTTGGCTCTCTTCCCGTAGTTTCTTGGCTCCCTTTGCGTAGTTTCTCAGCTCCATTCGCGTAGTTTCTTGTAGTATTTTGGCTTCATTCACGCTGTATTTCAGGTTCCTTCACGTAGTTTCTCGTAGTATCTCGGCTCTCTTTACGTAGTAGCTCGGCTTCCTTCGCAGTTTCTCGACTTCCTTCTCGTAGTACCTCGACTTCCTTCTCGAATTATATCGACTTCATTCTCGTAGTATTTTGACTTTAATCTCTTAATCTTATATGTTTTTTATTTTTTAACGTGGCACTAAAACGCAGTCATACCTTTTGATTCTGTTGAGCTCTTAATGTAAGTTTAGGGTCTGTGAAGGTCACATTTAATTGAGTTGTCATTCTCAGATGGTTGTATATATCAAACTAAATAGATATACTGCAATACTATTAAATTATTACCAGAGGACCATAATTGTAGACAAACACAATTTCATTCTCCCATGTCATGCCAACATGCATGCGTGCGTGCATGCATGCAAAAAATCTCTCCAATTTGCAACAAGACATCTCAAGATTCTTCTTTTACAAACAATTAACTTACCCATCCAGAGAGAATTTGGAGAACTGCACAGTATATCTTGGGACAACTCTGCGTGGCCGTCTCGGAGAACGCTCTCTGCGAGGAGACCGGTCTCTTGAGCGCTTCCGTGTGGGTGAACGCTCTCTTGACCTCCTTCGCTCTCTATCTCTTTCCCGACTACACAAACACAGGCAAAATAAGGCATGAGCATGTACAGCAAATAAAAATTCACAATATCTATTTTTTTCTAGTTGCACCTACTGAAGGAATTCTACTTGATTGCTCCTGACAAAGTTAGGTGCATGCATAAGCGCTGACCTGCGGTCATCTTTCCTCAGGATGAGTTCTGGTCGGTCGCTGCGGCTGGGGAAGCGGGGTGAGGGGTCCACACGCCTAACTTGTTGCGGCTGAGGCATCATCCGCACCGGGGGCTGCAGCAAACCCCCTGAGAACACAGAATCTAAACATGGCAGAGAGAGATGGGACATTAGATTTGATTGTGTAATGAGCGTCTCTGAAAAATGGAGTTGGTTGATGTACCTTTAGGGGGCGGTTGGGGTAGCAGTGGTTGTGGGGGGTTCTGCAGCAGTGGGGCCAGAGAGGCAGCTGAGAGCTGGGCCTGTAGAAGAGATGGAGGAGGTCCCTGGGCCGGGACGCTGAACGTAGTGGGCGGGGGTAGAGACTGCAGCAT
The DNA here is from genome assembly GCA_012976165.1 of Labeo catla. Classification (NCBI taxonomy): domain Eukaryota; kingdom Metazoa; phylum Chordata; class Actinopteri; order Cypriniformes; family Cyprinidae; genus Labeo; species Labeo catla. Next base: position 4,304,357 of record VONZ01000003.1, read on the forward strand.
GGTGGGACCTGGTTTCATCATATTCGGGCCTGGTGGCTGGCTCTGAATAAAGAGACAAAAAAAAGAGAGATGGAACAAAAGAGTTGGGTTTGCTAGTATGTACAACCGCCAGTTTTATAGTGCGGTTTTTATTAAATCACAATTTTAATGAAATAGCGCTTGAGGCTTGAGCTGGTTTATATTTTACATTTAAACTATACAGATATGTTTCATTATGGATGATGCCTAATAAACATCTGAAAATTCATGCATTCAACCTGAAATGTCTTAAAAGTCCCCTTCCCTCCACAAATTAAAGATAGTAAATTTCAAAGAAATAGTGTCAGTTTGGTTGAAAATGACTTAAATTTATATTACTGTTTTTAAAAGAAATGCCTTATTTCAGCAAGCATGCATTAAATTAATAAAAAAAAAACATTTATAATGTCTCAGAAAAATCTGTTCTTTTAACAGAATTTATTTGAAATTTCTATTCATCAAAGAATTCTGAAAATTAAGCTTCTTCATCACAGAAATAAATTAGATTTTAAAATATATTAAAATAGAAAACAGTTACAATTGTGATAATATTTCACAATATTACGGTTTATACTATAATTTTAATCAAATACATGTAGCTTTGGTGAGCATAAGAGATGTTTTTCAAAACCATTTAAAAATTATACTGACCACAAAACTGGGAATGGAAGTCAAAAGTTTTTGAACAGTAAGATTTTTAATGTTTTTTAAGGGAAGTCTCTTCTGCTCACCAAGCCTTCATTTATTTGCTCCAAAAGGCAGCAAAAGCAAAAACATTGTGAAATATTTTTACTATTTAAAATAACTACTTTCTATTTAAACACATTTTAAAATGTAATTTATTTCCGTGATCAAAGGAATACATTTTCAGCATCATTACTCCAGTCTTCAGTGTCACGTGATCCTTCAGAAATCATTCTAATATTATTATTATCAATATTTAAAACAGTTGAGTACATTTTTTCAGAATTCTTTGAAGAATAGAAAGATCCAAAGATCAGCATTCATCTAAAATAAAAAGCTTAAAATAAAAAAAGGGGGCGGGGTACATAAATTAATACAAAGTGATAATAACTATATTTATGATGTTACAAAAAGATTTATATTTCCGGTAAATGCTGTTCTTCTGAACTTTCTATTCATCAAAGAAACCTGATAATAACAATAATAATAATAATAATAACAATAACAACAACAATAACAATAACAACAATAATAAAAATAATAATGTTTTTTGAGCAGCAAATCAGAATATGAGAATGAGAATGCTAAAAACTCAGCTTTGAAACCACAGGAATAAATTACGTTGTAAAATATATTCAAATAGAAAATGGTTATTTTAAACAGTTAAAATGTATTTTACAACTGTACTGTTTTTGCTGTACTTTGGATCAAATAAATGCAGGCTTGGTGAGAAAGAGACTTCTTTTACAAAAAAGGTCACTGTTCAAAAACTTTTGACTGGTAGTGTATATATATTTAAATACGAAAATATACCAAATACACAATAAAATGACATATTCAGTTAACATCACCTAGCACCACTTCGGACAAGTCAACGTCTATCAAAAGAAACAAACAATCAATACATCAAAATGATTATGACAGCTTTCATCTAGGGGCTATAAACAAGCCTTTAAATAAATAACATTAATCCAGCACATAACGTTTAGATAATCTGGGAGGAAAATGTGCCTAAATGAGTAATCAAGGAGCACTAAACCCAGTGAAAAGAAAATAAATGGTTAGAAATAGCTGGAGACAGAGGAAGTAGAAGCACTGCTATTACCATTTGCTGGTTTTGGCCCCTGTTAAGAGACAATAGATTTTCAAGTCTTGCTTTGGAAAAAAAGCGCAAAAGGCACTTTCTTTCAAAAAAAAAAAAATTGCAAGGCAAGCAAGCATTCTGGGCATTTCAAAAGGAGACAATGTCTCACAAGTACTGTTAGTTACATAAAACAAAACAGACAGCATTTAATTTATCATAATGCACCTGCTTAGTGTGATGTCGGTGTAGAGAATGGTGTTTATTTGATAAATATGTACACCCACATGCCATTATTTTAATTTGTTAAAATGATTTACATTAATATCTAGCCCTAAATCTTGTGATTGGGTCAATTAATATTTAATTAGTTAATCTGTAATTAGTGCTAAGTGACTCAACTGGTATTTGAACTATGAAACTCAAAAAACACATTAAAAATTATTAAATAATTAGTTTAAGTAATTACAAAAATATGACTACAGCATCCCCTCAAGACAATAGCCATTAATAGCACAGCAGGTTCTGATTAGCTAATCATGGAATCTATGGATTGCGAGAAAAATGTTTAATTACAAATCCAACACGCAAGCTGTGAGCTGTAATAAGGGTAAGGGTGAAAAAGCATCAACAGAGAGACTTGTCTTGGGTGGAAGGAAAGAAACCCAAGCACATGTGACTAAAACCTGTTCGTGAAACAGAAGATTGGAGGAACGTATCAAGCAGAAGACAAGAGGAGGAGGAGGAGTAGAGAATGGGGATTTGGGGCACAGGGTTCAAGTGGCGTAGGTTACATTTTGTCTTGAATCCACCGCAGAGTGTATGTCAGAGTAGCGCTGCATTCCTGCTTCAGAGTAAAAGCTGGACAGCTGTGGGGAAACCTGAGGTAAGGGCTGAGGCGGCTGGTGCTACATGGAGATTGAGAACACAGGAATCAACAGCAGCATCATGACACACTGTGGAGGCAGAACCATATGAGACTGTATCTGCCAGGGATCCATTCAGACCACTTGGGTGTGCTTACCGTTTGATTGGGCAGCTGAGGTAACGTCTGGATGCGCTGGGCATTCCACTTGAAAGGCATGTTGGGATTGTAGACAGCTTCCACCAGAACACGATCGCCCACTTGGGGTGTTTTCCCCTTAACCGCACTAAAAAAAAAAAAAAAATACACAGAAGTTACACACCTGACCTTTAAAGGAACACTCCACTTTTTTTGAAAATAGGCTAATTTTCCAACTCCCCTACTGTTAAACAGTTGAGTTTTACCGTTTTCGGATCCATTCAGCCGATCTCCAGGTCCGCGGTAGCACTTTTAGCATAGCTTAGCATAGATCATTGAATCTGATTAGACCGATAGCATCTCGCTTAAAAACGACTATTTAAAACTTGACTCTTCTGTAGTTACATCGTGTACTAAGACTGACGGAAAATGAAAAGTTGTGATTTTCTAGGTTGATATGTCTAGGAACTATACTCTTATTCTGGCGTATTAATCAAGGAACTTTGCTGCCGTACCATGGGTGCAGCAGGTGCAATGATATTACACAGCACATGAAAGTGACCGGCGCTAAGTTTGTGTAGATGCAGAGTTGCAGCCGGCAGAGTTGACGGCTGCGTAATATCATCGCGCCTGCTGCACCAATGGTACGGCAGCAAAGTTCCTTGATTATTACGCCGAAATGAGAGTATAGTTCCTAGACATATCGACCTAGAAAACTGCAACTTTTCAGTTTTTGTCTGTCTTTGTACACAATGTAACTACAGAACAGTCATGCTTTAAATAGGAAAAATATCGAACTCCTTGGTCATTTTTGGATTCAATGATCTATGCTAAGCTATGCTAAAAGTGCTACCGGAGATCAGCTGAATGGATCTGAAAACGGTAAAACTCAACTGTTTAACTCAAGGGGAGTTGGAAAATGAGCCTATTTTCAAAAAAGTGGAGTGTTCCTTTAAAGCTCTCAAGTACAACTGCACATTCACAAAATAAGGCACCTAAGCTGGAAGAAGACATCTTCGTCGACAAAGCCAAAAGTATCGTGTAGTTTGCTGACGACCCCGGTGAAAACGCGCTGCTTTTGGGGTTGGGTCTGCTGCTGGTGGCTGGAGCGCGGGGTCGGGTATGATACGGTTATCTGTGCTGTCTGCTGCGGGTTTGACAAGCTCAGGCTGGTGGGCAAAGCAACAGGGGGCTGCAAAATACACAAAAGCATCACTGTTAGAACATAAACTCTTCATATCTGCAGAGGTTAAGGGATCTCTTGCTTCATTTTACACATTTAAAGAGATAGTTTAACCAAAAACGGAAATTCTGTGATTAATTACTCACCCTCATGTTGTTCCAAACCTGTAAGACTTTCGTTCATCAGATATTTTTGACGAAATCCAAGAGTTTTCTGACCCTTTATAAACAGCAATGCAACTGGCATGTTCAAAGCCCAGAAAGGGAGTAAGGACATTGATAAAATAGTCCATGTGACATCAATGATTTAATCGTAACATTATGAAGCTTTGAGAATAATTTTTGTGCACAAAGAAACCAAAAATAATGACTTTATTCAACAATTTTTTCATTTACAAGAAGTATTCTCGTAGCTTCATAACATTACGGTTGAACCACTGATTTCACATGGACTATTTTAACAATGTTCTTATTACTTTTCTGGGTCTTGAATGTGTAGTTGCATTGCTGTCTTTTCAGGGTCAGAAAGTTCTCAGATTTTATCAAAAATATCTTAATTTGTGTTCTGAAGATGAACAAAGGCCTTATGGGTTCGGAAAAGAGGGTGAGTAATTAATGATAGAATTTTAATTTTTGGGGTGAACTATCCCTTTAAAATGGTAAGAAATGTTTTGCAAGAAAAATGTAAAATACATAATACATAGGCAGCATTTGGAAACAGTGTACCTGTGATAGCAGGGCTTGTTGAGGTTGTGGAAGCTGTGAGAAATAAAGAAAACACAAGATAAAAAAAAATTACACATTAACTGTAAGGCAAAAGTGTTATATATTTACATAACATGAATATATTTTATTTATTTAAAATCCAAATCTAGATATTTTTTACATGTTAAATATACAGATATAAGTTCCAATTAATATACTACAAAATTAAACAAAAAAATTGGGGTCAGTATAGATTTTTTAAGTCTCTAATGCTCACCAAGGCAGCATTTATTTTATTAAAAACAATAGATAAATTGTTTTCTATTTTAAAATATTTTATAGATTTAAAAATATATATATTAATATATATATTTTTTAAATAATAAAAAGATATTAATATTTTATGATATTATATACTAATATATTATTATGTTTATTATAAATTAATATAAATTAATGTCATATAAAATTATATTAATATATTTTTATATATAATGTATTCCTCTGGCATGATCCTTCAGAAATAATTCTAATAGGCCAATTTGCTGCTCAAGAATATTTAGAAATATTTTTGTAGTATTACCTACATTTATAAACAGTTGTTCTGCTTAATATCTTTGGTTTTTTTTTTATATCTTTCTTTGATTAATAAAAAGTTCAAAAGGACAGCTATTTAAAATAGAATTCTTCAGTAACATTATCAATGTATTTATGTTATTTTGTTCAAATTTTATGCATTATTGCTAAATAAAAGTATTAATTTCTTTAAAAAAAAAAATACAAAATTACTGACCCCATTAGCTTTTTAAACCACAATTAAACGAAGGCACTACACATTTAAAATATCTAAACTGAAAAATCAATATGTGCTTGAATTCACATTCAGAGGCAACCACATCTACCAAGACTGGAAATGTGTCCTGATAGTTAAATAATGCAGAAAGGCACTCATGCACTGCAGTACTTGCCCTTTTGTGAGTAACCGCTGTGCTGACTGCAGCCCTTTTAGTTCAACTGTCATGATGTATACATTTACGCACATGACAGCCACTTTTATCCAAAGAGCCTTACAGTGCATTCAAGCAAATGCAATTTTAGCACATACATTCTCTGGGAATCAAACCCATGACCTTGTGGTACATACAAGAACTCACAACCAACAATACTGACAACCTTCAAGATAAAACTAGGGCTTTGGAAAAGCTAAGAGTGGGCGTATGTACCTGATGTGGGACGTTGTAAAGAGTTTGTTGAGGTGGAGGTTGTGGAGGGGGGGCTTGAGGTGGCTGCTGTTGTTGTTGCTGCTGCTGCTGTTGTTGCTGCTGATACTGCTGCAGGGCTGAATTGATCTGCGACTAAAATAAAACACACCAGTGACTCAAGACTGCTACTGCAGGCTGGGGGAAGGGCTCATGTTACAGCACTCCAACACTGAGCACACTAGAAATGCAGATGAGCACAATTCAAATTGAAGGAGGAAGCACTTTATGCATTGCAGAGACCAAAATGAGATTGGGTAACGTGCAGAATATACACTGTAAAATGACCATTATTTTTGGAAAATAATAGGTATTGTACAAGGGCTGCATGATTAGCTCAAATACAACAAAACTGCAATATGGCTTAGTGCGATTATCAAACATCAAAGGGTGAAATTTAATTAAAACAAATATGTGCTGCATGTCTCAGAGTGAAGTGTGGTAGTGTGAGTGGCTTGGTTCACAGTTAACAATGCTCTGCATCTGCTCTAAATTTGGGTTTAAAGTGCATTTATGTATGCAACATTAAGCAAGCATCTTCCCATACTTGTAATAAGAAGGGATTACCAATCTAAGAGAAGCATTAAGGTCTCCATGCAGTTTTTCCATCAAAATATAAGTTTGATGGCTGAACGTTTGAAAATGAAGAAATTACGACATTACAATAGTATTTATTTTAAGGTTGTAACATAAAATAAATGGGTAACACTTTACAACAAGGTGTCATTTGTTATTTAATGTAAGAACAAACAATGAACAGTACATTTATTACACTACTTATTAATCTTTGTTAATGTTAGTTAACATAGTTAATACAGGCGTTTATTGTTAGTTCACAGTGCATTAACTAATGTTAACAAACACAACTTGTGAATTTAATAATGCATTAATAAATGCGGAAATTAACATGAACTAAGATTAATAAACGCTGTAGAAGTATTAATTCTTAGCTTTAATATAAAATATATTTATATACAAATAAGGATAAATAATAATACTAATGATAATGATAATAATAATAATAATAATAATTATTATTATTATTATTATTATTATTATCATTGGTATTATTATTTATCCTTTTTGACATATAAATCACAAAAGTTTGTCTAATTGTAGAGTCCTGCAAACAAGCAGAGAGATCTTGGATTTTTTTTTTTGATTTTTTTTTTTTTTAAATCGCATTTTAAATGGCAATCACATTTTTTATCAGAAAAATCACAGTGGGATCAAAAATCAATTTTCCCCAAATTGTGCAGTCCTTGACTATACTAGTTAGTTTTCCAAAATAAATGCTTTAAACAGTGGCATGCTACTCTGCTGTCACATTTGGAAAAACCTGTCTTAATTATTGGCAATCCAATGAAAAAATGAGTCACCGTACTTGTTTCCAGTTCATTCATTACACTAGAAATGCTGGTTGTTATTCGGTCAGAATTAAGGATAATTGCATACTATTACACACTCTATACTGCACAAATTATACATCTAGAATGTTAGTACGCTACTCCAAACATAGCCAAAGGCTTTATTGTGCATGTACTACAGCTGCATTACGGTTATGGATCACAGCCAGGGCCTCACCTGCTGTAATGCAGCGGCAGCGGCAGCTGCGGCCTGTTGCTGGAGCGCTGCGGTCTGCTGCGAGAGTTGGTAGTTGGCAGCTGACTGGGTGTTGAGGGAGGCTGCCGCTAAAGCCGACTGCTGAGTGTACATAGGAGACGCTCCCAAGAGGGACGGCTGCTGTACACCTAAAGCTACGGGAGAAATGTGTGCCGTCAGCAACATCCAAATAAACACAAGCAAACTTTGACCAATCAGTGAAACCCAAACAAAAACATCTTGAGCTTTGACCTTCACAATAAGATAAAGTTAGAGATTACAAATGCATGTTTAGACTAGCATTCGATTATTTGTAATTGAAAGTGAAATGAACACAGTGCCAATAATTCAAGTATTTGCTGATTTATGATGACTTACAGTGTAAACTGTTCAGGTCCAGCGACTGTCCCGAGTGGCCGGGTTGTGAAACCGCTGTTGCGGCAAACTGGGCCGCCCATGGAGGGTTCTTCTGCCCCCCGAACTGGGCCATGGAGACCTGCTCACGTTTTCTGCTGGACCAGGCTGCAGATTATTTTCTGTGGGGATGGCAATTAAACTTAGTAAAACTGCAAGCTCAAAGCACTACAAGCATAAAACTGGATGGACAGGAACTGAAATACAGTTGCTGTTTCAGTGGCTGTTCGCCAAGACAACTACTGATAATCACATGACACACAGTGTCAATGGTTTTGATCTTTGTAACTTTAGAGCTCCTACTGCCCCAAATCAATTAAACAATAAAAAAAAAAAACAATTAAAAAGCCTTCATATAAACAATATGATATTTTACTACTACTATGACTGCTGCAAAGATGCTGGTTTTTAATCGTTCTGAAACAGAAAGTGGGGCTGGTAATAAATTTAATTTACAGACTAAGAGCTGTGTTTACAAGACTGTTAATTTAAGTTAAACAATTCCACGTCATCTCAAGAGCCAGCAATTCGGAACACACTCAGACATGCTGCCTAGTTAGGGATCTCTCTAGACAACCAATGCCATCTGTCAGCTCACTAAATTGTATGTAGCAAAATTATTGTACTTATTATTTAATTCCTTCATTTAAAGAAAGTTAAATGTATAGATTTCAATAATAAATACAGTATCTTTAAAGAAGATCTATATAATTTACTAATAATTAAAAGCTAATTTTGCAGGACTGTTAACTTAATTTTACAATTTTTCAACTAGGACATGCTGTCTACTTAGGGAGCTCACTAGATTTTGAAACATGGCCAATGACATCTGTCAGCTCCAGAACACCAGCAGACTGTTTACAACCTCTTCCTTCTTTAAAACTCAGTTTAAGTCCAAACCAGCAGCGAATGAGAAACATTAACTTCTACATGACCTTTGTTTGGAGACCCAAACAATCAGTTTTACCATGCAATATTTTATCCGCACTAGCTTAGCACACCAACGTATTTTCAATGCAGCAAGCTAAGCAGCTAACGCAGCAACACAGCACTACTAACCAAACCATTTTAAACCTCGTATTATGTCTTTCAACTTCTACGAAGCGTATTAACTTAAACTAAACAGCAGTGTCGGTGCTAGTGCGTAAACCTCAGTTGTGCTGACTGCAGTGTTTTGTTTTTCAGCAGTGCTGTCTGATTCGGGCCCTCGCATGAGCACACTGTCTAGTGTTCTGTCCGTGCACTTACTAGACTCCTTTACACCTCAAAAGTGTATGCAGTGTGCGCGGAATTACGAGCAGTCGAGTGCATGATAAAGCATTAATAGTATAATATAACTTCAGTCAATATGTAAGCATGCAAGCTTGCTGTTATTGTCGCTGCTTACCCTCCGTCCTCTCTCATTCACCGGTAGAGACACACTGAAGTCTGGATGACGCGCATGCGCAGATCGCTTGAAGTCCAACGGTCAGTGCAACGCTGATCCAGGATCTGATGATGTAAGAAAATGAAAAAAAAAAACTGACAATGCCGCATACTGAAGCAAATCCTACATATTAAATCGTTGTTTTTATTATTATTACTGTTTTATTTTACTTCAAATAATGTTTTTTTTTCGATCAAAATTTGTAAGACTCCTCTAGTAAAAAAAAAAAAATAACTAATATTTTTAAAATCAATTTATTTTATACTAAAATATAGTTCAAATCTATTAATATATTTACTGACATATCGCTTTAGACTTACTGATATAAAAATTGTAATTAAACTTTATTTGGAGTACCACTTGTGGACAATGCACATTCCTTCATATTAAGCCTAAATTGGGTTTTAATGCCACTGTTGATGAGGATTGTATGATCTTTAAATAATATCGGTCGTTAAATGCAAGATATTTAAAGTGTACCTAAAGTAGCACAATCATATACTTTGTATATCTTTAGTTGGACTTCAGCACTACTTCCGCACAATTAAAGTGCATTAAGTACAAAATGAGTTGTTCCAATTTAGCAGACTTCAAGTATACCGGTTTAGTACACTAAAAGTACAATTGCAATTACATTTTTATACATACATTTAAGTACAAAAATATCTAAATATATTTGTAGTATACCTAGCATTAAATAAATGTATTTCAAATACGTTTTAGTATATTTATTTTTCACTGGGGTCCTTATATGAAATCCGAGAGAATTAGTCGGTTTTTTAGACAAGCTGGAAGTGTAAACCATATGCTTTCAGAAATTATTAACACTCTTTTTATTATTTATTTCTCATTTTGCTGTGTTGCAAAGTAAATAAAAAAATAATGAAATAATAATAATAATAATAATAATTAGTATTTTTCAGTCATGCAGTAATAAAGGAAGTCTGATTATACAGTATGTCCCCCAAAATTTCCCCCAATTCGCCTCACGTTTTTACATTTTTAAGATTAAGAATTCTCTTCTGATCACCAAGCCTGCATTTAATTGATCTAAAATACAGAAAAAAAACGGTAATATTGTGAAATATTTTTACTATTTTAAATAACTGCTTTCTATTTGAATATATTTTAAAATGTAATTTATTCCTGTATTCAAATCTACATTTTCTGCATCATTACTCCAGTCTTCAGTCTTCTTCACATGATCCTTCAGAAATCATTCTAATATGCTGATTTGCTGCTCAAGAAACATTATTAACAGATAAAAACATTATATATTATCATCTAATAATTTTATCAAAAACAGTTGAGTACTTTTTGGGGGATTCTTGATGAACAGAAAAATCCAAAGATCAGCATTTATCTGAAATAAAATGCTTTTGCAACATTATACACTATACCATTCAAAAGCTTGAATTCAGTATCATTTTTTCTTGGGAAAGAAATTATATAAATGAATTACTTTATTTTGCTTTAAAATGGATGCTTTAAAATGATCAAAAGTGATGATAAAGACATTTATGATGTTACAAAAGATTTCTATTCAGATGAATGCTGTTTTTCTGAACTTTCTATTCATCTAAGAAACCTGAAAAATTCTATTTTTTTAAGCAGCAAATCAGAATATTGTAATGATTTCTTAAAGATCATGTGACTAGAGTAATGATGCTAAAAATTCAGCTTTGAAATCAGCTTCAGTAAAATTATTTCGATTTTTTCTTTTTTTTTTTCCCCAAAGTTTTTTCTGTACTAATCAAATAAATGCAGGCTTGGTGAGCAGAAGAGACTTCTTTAAAAAACATTAAAAATCTTACTGTTCAAAAACCTTTGACTGGTAGTGTACATTTAATAATTTAATTCAAAAGTACTTCAGCCCAAGGGGAGAAAAGTGGCAAAAAGTAGGACAAATATCTACACCAAGACAGTATCTAATTTATACACTGTTTTATTTCATTATAGGTCCTCCAGAACTGCTGGATGGCAGCTGTAAATGTTTATAAATACAGACTTTCACAACTGGTCTCAAAGACTCTTAAAGCTGTGGAAGATCTGCATTACTTCAAGTGGTCATTTCAGGTTTAAGATTGTATCAGCATCACAACACTGTATTCATGCTATAAAAGAACTCCCACTTAATTACTGCATTCACCAGACATCTAGGTGAAATTGCAGTGTTTAATAAACATAGCGAATAAAGCATAAAAAAGCATAACCGTCTTCAATTTAACCTTTTCTCTCAGGCAAGTAACAAATCCTTGTAACTCAGTGAGTGCAGATGAGTGCCATCTAGAACATGTAGAGCTATGGAAAAGTGCAGAGCTCAGTTTTCGTGTACTTGCAATCACAATATTGCACTATTATATTAAAAACAGAACAACTTACGACTTTGAGCTTGGTTAAATAGTACATCATATTCTAGATTCTGAACCTCAATATACAGTATCCTTATGGAGTGCCTGAATCCCACAATAATTATGACACAACAATAGCAAATTTAAATATGTGGACAGCAAAGCCGGATCTCATGCTACGAGTCTTGCAGTTTCTTCTCCAGTTCAGTAAACACCTTCATGTTGACTTCATCCACTTCATCCTCGACCTTATTTAATATAAAATATACAATCATTAATAATAAAAGTCATAAACACTGTAGATAAAATATGCAAAAGGAGTTCTCATGAATAACTAATGGATTTATATCTCTCACCTGTTCTACCTTGTCCACCTCAGGTATGTAAAACTGCAGCATGTTCTGGATGCCATTTCTTAGGGTAACTGTGGAGCTGGGACAGCCCGTGCAGGAGCCAACCAGCTTCAGCTTCACTGTGCCATCCTCAAAGCCTTTGAATATGACATCACCACCATCTTCTTGAACTGTGGGTCTTAAAAAAGCAGACAAAGAGCTTTACGCTCTGCTGGTCATCTAAAAACCGTCAATACATACACTACCAGTTGTTCTTTTTTTTTTTTTTTTCATTTTTTGTTGACAGGACAGTGGAGAAGAGACAGGAAGTGAGTGGGAGAGAGAGAAGGGGTGAGATCAGGAAAGGTCCTCAAGGCGGGATTCAATCTCAGGACACCCGAGGTGCAACTACACCATATGTCGGCACACTGCCCACAAGGCTATTGGCGCCAACAACGTTAAAATTGTTTAATATTTCTACTATTTAAATTAACAGTTTTATATTGAATATATTTTAAAATGTAATTTACTTCTGTGATTTCAAAGCTGAATTTTTAGCATCATTATTCCAATCATTCAGAAATCATTCTAATATTCTGTAATTGCTACTCAAAAAACAATCAAACAATCAATTTAAAGCATCCTTGCTAAATAAAAGTGTTAATTTTTATAATTTCCTTCCAAATATATATATATATTATGAAAAATTATCCAGCATTAAATATTTGTGAGTTGCAAAAGTATGTGAATCTTTAAGATTAGCAGTTAATTTGAAGGGGAAATTAGAGTGTTTTTAGTCAATAGAATGACAATTAGGTGTCGGTTTATGCCCTGTTTTATTTAAAGAAAAGGGATCTATTAAAGTCTGATCATGTTTGTGAAAGTGAATCATGGCACAAACAAAGAAGATCTCTAAGGACCTCAGAAAAAGAGTTGTTGTTGCTCATCAGGCTGGAAAAGGTTACAAAACCATCTCTAAAGAGTTTGGACTTCACAAATCCACAGTCAGACAGATTGTGTACAAATGGAGGAAATTCCAGACCACAGTTACCGTCCCCAGAAGTGGTCAACCAACAAAGATCACTCCAAAACAAGATGTAGAATAGTTTCCGAGGTTGCAAAGAACCCCAGGATAACTTCTAAGCAAATAAAGGCCTTTCTCACATTGGTTAATGTTGAAGTTCATGAGTCCATCATCAGGAGAACAATGAACAACCATGGTGTGCATGGCAGGGTTGCAAGGAGAAAGCCACAACTCTCCAAAAAACACTGCTGCCTGTCTGCACTTTGATAAAGATTATGTGGACAAGTCAAAAGGCTATTGGCTATTGTTTTGTGGACGTTTTAAGTGTTATGTTTGGAGAAAGAAAAACACTGCATTCCAGCACAAGAAGAACCTTATCCCATCTGTGAAACAGGGTGGTGGTAGTATCATGGTTTGGGCCTGTTTTGCTGCATCTGGGCCAGGATGACTTTCCATCATTGATGGCACAATAAACTCTAAATTATACCAGCAAATTCTAAAGGAAAATGTCAGGACATCTGTCCATGAACTAAAATCTAAAGAGAAGTGGGTCATGCAGCAAGACAGCAACCCCAAGCGCACAAGTCATTCTACCAAAAATGGTTAAACAAGAACAAAGATAATGTTTTGGAACGGCCGAGTCAAAGTCTGGACCTTAATCCAATTAAAATCTTGTGGAAGGACCTGAAGCAAGCAGTTCTTAGGAGGAAACCCGCCAACATCACAGCGTTCAAGTCTATCTGTACTAAGGAATGCGCTAAAACTTCTACAAGTCGTTGTGCAGGACTAATCGGCAGTTACAAAAAAACGTTACCTGTGGTTATTGCTTCAAAAAGGGGTCACAACAGATACTGAAAGTATACTATTGCACCTCGCAAATATTTAACACCGGATCATTTTTCTCAAATACTAAATGACAAAGTATATATTTTTGTCTTGTTTGTTTGATTGGATTCTCTTTGTCAACTTTAAGGACTTGTGTGAAAAATCTGATGTTTTGTGTTATATTTATGCAGAAATATAGAAAATTCTAAAGGGTTCACAAACTTTCAAGCAGCACTGTATATATATCTCTCAATGTAATAAACCTTTAGTATACTGAATCACAACAATATAAACATACCTGATCCGTGTGTCTAAAAGCTCCTTAATCATTAGGACAATTTCATCATCATCTTCTGTAACACCTGAAAAATAAATATAAAATGTTTAAATACAATGCATTTAAAATCTATTTAGTCAATCTGTGCAAGGTTTCACTTACTGCTCTCAGCATGTGTTGCTCCTGTTGTGATGGCCTCGCCACTCTCAAAGAACTTAGTAATGACCTCAATCGCATGTCTCTTGATCTCTGTCCATTCAACATCATCATCTGTCTTTAGTAAGTAAAAACAAATTCATAAAGTTAAATGCAGCATTCAAACAGGCTAGCAATCAAATAGACGACTTATTGCTGAACACTACCTTAGTCAGTGTGATAAAATCTGGACCATAAAAGACACTTTTTATGCCTTCAATTTGGAAAAGATCCCTGTTGGATGAATAACAAATGTATTTAATACACAGCAAAGCTATGCAAGATTTCATTCAAATCACTACTTGCAAGAAGACATGATACTTTCACAGTGAAGCTTACTTGGCTAAAGGGGAGCTTTCTGCTGAGTTTGATGTTGGGAAATCTCGAGTCCCCGTCCCCAGCACAGGCTTACCAGGAAGAAACTTTAGACTTCTGGGGTTTGGTGTGTCTTGAGTTAAAATGGAAAGCTTTCGTACTGCAATGGAAAAAGTCCTCAGGGCTGTACAACATAAAATTCAACAGCATCACAAGCTTTAATTCATCAAAAGTGATCTGTCATGGAATAGAGTGGATATGAGGTAAAAAACTGAAATGCCTCACCTGAGAATGGTTTACATTCATACCGTTGAGACTGAACTCTGTGGGCAGCCCACACTGAATAGCACTGATTTCCGTCATTTACAGGCAATCTAAGAGAGAACATTTGCGATTACAGTTTCTACACACACTGTGAAGGAACATTTATTAGGACGTATTTACAAAGACTACATATTTTACATAGGACAAACTTATTTACTTTTATGACAGTTCAATACAACGGAAATCGTTTCACTGCCTTATTTTGGTGGAAACTACGGTTAATATGGTAAACTAGCACAATCGTCATTTGACATTATATTATACAACAATACACATCTTAGATTTAAACACTGTAGAAGATGCAGTATGTCATTTCCAACCTCAAATGATTTGACCGCATGAAGCGCAATAGACTCCATCTTACACACGCCGCCATTTCGATTGTTTTGAAATTTAGGACCCCAAAGCGGACAATAATTTTCCTGCTGAAAAATACGACTGTGTGTGTGTTAAATGAATATAGTGTGCTATTAAAAATATACATAGTGCTTGTAAAAATATGTTGTGAAATGCGCATGAAATCAGAGTGAATTACGGCACCTGACATGGGAATGTATTAAGAGGCGCAAGTGGACTATCGTTAATGCTTTCTAGAGCTTCCTTTCTTAAAGGGATAGTTTCAGAAAAGTTACCTCAAAATGAAAATGACAATGACAATTAGCCCTAATTGCTCATACATATGACTAATTAAATTATGTTTAATATCTCTTTTGCGTAACACAGAAGATGTTAGATTTTAGACAGAATGACAGTTCCAGCATTCATGTTCATGTATGGAAAAAACACAGGCAATGTAATGAATGGTCACTCACATGCTGCCTTACATTTCCTTTTGTTCATTTAAACACACACACACACACACACACACATATATATATATATATATATACGTGGGCCATTCTACAGAACTGGTGCAAACTGCGGTCACAGTTTGGAGTTAAGTATTAAAATCTTAGATGTTTATTAAGATCCTTGTATTATCTGTTGAAGCTCACAAAATAATATTTAAATTATCAGTATGCTTAATATATATAAAATCATAATTGGGAGGTGGCTGTCCTGAACCCTAACCCCTAAATTTTAATTTGTGAAACTTATGCACTTATGATTTATATGTCGAGCGCCGAACTACCGTACACTGTTTTCCTATAATTAAACACACTTTTTTGGGAGTTATTCCATAACATTTCATTTTTATATGTGTACAACTGTTCAAAACTGTGCTAGCAAACCATTTGCTAATTGTCACTACCAAAACATTAATGTCACTACCAAAAACATGCAGTCACTACTAAAACATGGGATGTTTTGTCAAAAATGTACTGAATTAAATAGTATACTGAATTATCAACTAAGATGTTATGATAGTGTTTTGTTCAATGTATATTCAAACTAATGAATCCTTAAGTTTGAAATCAGTATAATCAACCTTTTGCCATTTTACAAAGAAAAACTGGATTCAAAATACAACAAATCTCATAAATCACACTTGAAATATTGTTAATATTGTAATTATTATTGATTTACTTCTGAAAACTTTTTTAAAAAATAGAAAAAAATGTATATTTACAAGGCAGATGCAAAATCCTAACAGGTCAATATTAACTTCCTATTAAATTATATATCAGTGTGTTTCAGTAGTGACAAATTTGGGGAGAGGACAAATATTCCAACACTTTCTGAGAATAAAATATGAGAATTAACTGCACAATTACTAGAAATGTGTTCGTTGGATATTATACAATTTGCATACATACAAAATTTGTGGAAATAGATACCTTTGTAATAGGCTACAGATTTTTATGACTAATGCATACTCTGATAGCACACATACATCACGGAGACGTCTATTTGACATCTGCATTTACATCTGGAAGACGTATTTTTTAGATTTTTTGCTCATCTGCAATACGTTTATAGGACGTTTCCAATCAGATGTCAAATAGACGTCTATTAGATGTCTTTAAGATGTTTATGACTTAGAATGTATGTAAAACTGACATCTTACAGACATCTGTCAGATGTTTGTGCACAGCAAATGCTTTCCAGATCAAGTGATCTTTAACAGACATCTTGCAGACGTACATGTGCTATCTGGGTAATGTATGCAGGATGTGGGTTGTTGACCATATATGTGGACTGAGATTCAATCAAACTTTAAATGTGTTCAGTATCAATGTGTTGTTTTGACCAGATGCCACTTCATTATCGATTAACACTGATTTGATTAAAGGTGCCTTGGCCTGAAAAGTTTTGAGAACCATTGCTCTAAACTAACATGCTCTATGAGTAAGACCATAAGTAAACACTGGGATAAGACTGAGTTGACTCAACTAAAGTTGCCTTGTGGCTGTTATATTTTCTTGTCTTGAAGGTGATTACCATAGAGGAGTGGCTGTATGTGGTGGCATGTCTCAAAGCTTCCTTTGCGTATTTAAGTAAGAATGTAGCTCATCTGGTAGAAGAGACAGTAAACCGGTAAGGCCAGCAGAAAAGTGAAAGATGCAAAAGGACGTGTTGACGCGTTTCTGAGGGGCTAATATGTCAGTCAGCTTTTTAAGCCCTCCGTGGAAGGATCACTTCTGAGATTATCAGCACTTTATTTTATTCTTGGAACAACTCTTGAACCAACATGGCTGTTTGGGTTATCTTACCAATTGTTCTGTGTGCCGTCTCATTCATTGGGTGTTGGACAGTGTGAGTTGACGATTTTTTTATACTTTTTCTACATTTAAATAACATATTACACATTTATGGTTCTCAACTATAACTCTGATAGAGATTTTATGTTAGTCTTTTATTACTGTTAAAATTTTTTGCATTACTATTATTACTTACTACTACTTTTACTATTAATTACATCTCTTTTCCTTTGCTGAGAATACTTTACTAGCTAGATATAGACACGCAGATAGATACATAGAAAGACAGGCATAGTAATTTATGATGTTTTAGTCATAATTTATTAATATCTACATTATGAGATTGGTGCTGACGTGTAAATGATTGTTGCATAACCAGCTTAACAACAAAGCAACAACAAAAGAGGCAAGTAATTTTAGTGATGATGTCACACGCATCAAGGCACATTATTCTTTAAACTCAGTAACCGAAGTCAGGATCTCAAAGATAAGTCAAGGCTGGTCTTTTCTGCTCTTAGAAAGGGGAGTCTGATCTCAGACAAACATTCATATACAATGTTAAACGCTCATCAATTTATGAGTCATACTCTATAAGCAGGTTCCGGGTTACTTATTAAACAATCCTGATGCATCTCTACTAGAGCAAGAACACTGAACAGAATTACTACAGAAACAACAAAACATGCTACACAATAGTTGTATTATTTTGGGTCAGATTTTAGTACTAGTAATTTTTCCCTGTGTTCATGGTAAAAAGTAATATAATATAGCTCTGCATCTTGAAAAACGGTAAAACGTTTTCACCAATTTCAACTTAAAAACTTAAGTTCAGCAGCTGCCTTAAAATTTTAAGTCAAATCAACTTGAAAGTAGAAGTAATGTTAACTCATAAGTTAAATCAACTTAAAAGTACAAGTCATTTTAATTCATTTTATTATAGTGAGTTGAAATGACTTGTAGTTTTAAGTTGATTTAACTTAAAATTTTAAGTTAGCTGCTGAACTTAAATTTTTAAGTTGAAACTGGTGAAAACTTTTTACAGTGTAATGTAATGTGATGATGCTGCATTTAAAAAAAATCAATAAAAACTTATCTATTTATCTATCTATCTATCTATCTATACTGTATGTATCAGCTTTAACGCACTTATCACAATAACAAAAATAGTCAAATGTCAAATATTTAGGATCTTAAATGCATATCATATGTTTCAAAAAGTGTAAAGTGTTATAGCAAAACAGGCAGTATTTCTGGAATCAGCACTGCAAAATTAGAAACAAGAAAAGTACTGGATGTCATTCAGCAAATACAATTCAGAACAGTATAATATATACCACTGTAAACAAATAAACTTGACTTAAAATGACTTGTAAATGGTTCTCCTGTCTTTTTCTACAGATACGGACTTGCATTAAGTTTCAACCATGTCTGCTCACTTAATAACTGGTAAAGTGATCAGCTAGTATAATTTAATGTTATCATTCTGTTATGCATGTCTCATTCTAAAATCGTTTTAACAGGGAATACAGAAACTCATGTCTCCCAAATGAAACAGGGGTTTGCTGCACCATGGATAATGTCCCCACCGTAAGGTCTGTATAACACATTAACCTGTGAAACACCTGTTATTTTCCACTTGATAATCATAATGACAAGAGTTTTCTGTTTATTTTGCAGCACAAGTGGAACAAACTTTCCTGAAAACTCCCTTTTTACAGCAACAATAAATGCTGGTTCATTTTTGTGTGGGTATATATGATACATTTGTATCACTCATGGTACTAAATCATATTGTGTTTTGAACACACTGCAAAGAAAATCTGTGTAATACGTCTTCTCTTTCTCCCTGCAGTTCTGATTTTTTGCGTTTTCCATCATGCACACATCCTGGACAGGAACAGTGTTCATTCTCTACTCAGTAAGATTGCAATGATTTTAGGCTGTGTGGTGTCTGTAGGCGCGTTCATGGCAGGGAACTGCAATGTAAGTATAGATGAATACGCATCCATAATTTTACTTCTTGCTTACATATGTATATCTGCTGACAAATCACAACAGTTCTTAAAATTTGCTTAAAATGTATTCAAGATGTAGAGAGTTTGTTTCTTCATCAGAACAGATTTGGAGAAATTTAGCATTACATCACTTGCTCACGAACTGATCCTCTGCAGTGAATGGGTGCCGTCAGAATAAGAATCCAAACAGCTGATAAAAACATCACAATAATCCACAACTGATCCACACAACTCCAGTCTATCAGTTAACATCTTGTGAAGCGAAAAGCTGCACGTTTGTAAGAAACAAATCCATCAACTTCAAACTGTTGTTTCTAAAATACTAGAGCCCTCGATCCATATATTGCTTTCTCTAATAAAAGAAGAAAACAAACTCGTCTGAATCAGGAGAGAAATATGCATTTACAAGTGAAAACAGTCCAAAACAGTTCTAAACAAACATGCTGGTGGATTTTGATATGAGAGAACAAGGGATGGACTTTTTCATTACAGGAGGCATTATTATGGATTATGGACTCTTATTTTGGCCAAAAGTGGCAATTTAAATTTAAAACACCTTAATAATGGGTTTGTTTATTACAAACATGCACTTCACTTCCCAGGATGTTAATTGACTGGATATTAATTGGACTGTTAATTAATTAATTTTCATGTTTTTTTTTTTTTATGAGCTGTTTGGATTCTCATTCTGACGGCACCCATTCACTCGGTGAGCAAGTGATGTAATGCTACATTTCTTCAGATCTCTTCTGATCTACATCTTAAATGGCCTAAGGACGAGTAAATTATCAGCAAATTTTCATATTTGGGTGAATCATTCCTTTAATGAAGGGACCTCAGGTGACTTGGCCTTAAGAAAACACTTTCTGTACTTTGAGTGGCCTCACTCTGAAAAAAACGACAAAAATCCTCAACAAAGGTCCTCAACAATTTTATAAGACAACAGGTTGTATGACAACATTCATGTGAATTCAGTCATAGGTGGAGTCACAAAACAAACTCTTTCCATGCTTGGTAGACCGTTTCTTGTAGCTAAACTGTGTAAATATGACGAACATGCATTATCTAATGTCTGACGTTTTAATGACAACTTTAACCTGTCTTTTAACATTACAGTATATTTAACATTTTTATTATGGAACCACATTGTCAACTTGTCTAGCACCCTTGTCTAAACCAGAGTTAACTGAACATTTTTTTTTTTTACTTTCTGTATTGACATCTATAGTTCCATGAAGAACCTTTAACATTCTTGGAAACTTTCCGTATCACAAAAATTTCTTTACAGTTTGCTACATTCTGTAGATTTTTAAAATGTTTTTCATATTAATGTAAAAAATGGTTGTTTTAAAAACTGTTCACTTAAAGGTTCTTTGAGGAAGCCAAGAATGTGTGGTGAAATGACCAAATGGATCTGAATAGATATTGTTTTTCTGTGTTTTCTTGCAGCCAGCAGAGCTGGTGTTGCTCCATTACCTGGGAGCTGCTGTGAGCTTTGTGTTTGTGTGTCTATACATGACCATCCTGACCTCCCTCACTAGCAAATGTATGCTGACGGGATGTGAACGGGTTCTCTACCCACTACGCATCACCTCCTCATTTATCCAGATTTCTGCCACCATCCTCTGTATCCTTTTACGCTCACATATTTTGTATTATGCATGGTAATGCTGTTTAATTGTTATGGTTCCATATGTTTATGCTTTAAAAATGTGGGATTGGTAAAATTTTCTTTTTTGGATTCTCTGATGAAAAAAAAACTTTTTGGGGGAGACTGTAGATTGTTTTTCATGTTTAAAAACCAAAATTTGTTCCTTTATATTATTCATGTCTGTCCAAACCTTTATGCATTTCTTTCTTCTGTGAAACACAAAGGAATATATATTGGAGAATGTTGATAAGCAGTTTCGGGTTCTAATGACTTCTATTGTATTTGTTGTCCCTACCTCTTATTGTTACCAACATTCTTCCAAATATCCTCTTTTTGCGTCAAAGAAGGAAGTCAGTCATACAGGCGTGGAACTACATGAGGGTGAGGCAATGATGAACTCTCCCTTATAGCTATTCATTTAAATCACAGTTGTTTTTCCTCCATAACTCTTCTTTTATCAGATGGCATCTTCTTCATCCAGGAGAGTTACTTCTACAAGCACATCGCTGCTGTGTTCGAATGGTTTCTGTGCGTCAATCTGGAGCTCTATGAACTCAGTTACACTGTGGAGTTCTACTTTTTCTCCTCATCAATGCTTTCAGTACTTTTATCAAAGAAAGATGAAGAGAAACCTCTCATTTTAGCTTAATGTTGAAAATCGATAGTTTTTCCGTTATGGATTTATAATGTAAGACATTTTAAATGTAACCTCATTCAAGCAGCAGGTCTACTCAGGAGACATTTGAAGACTTGTAAAGGGTTTGCACATACTTTTGAAGTTGTAATACAATGTACATACTCTTTGAGATAGCAAGCACTGGATTTAACGCAGGATACTCTGATTTTTTCTCAGAGTGGAGCAACAGGCACTTTGAACTTCTTAGTTTCTTCCAAAGCATCTTTACTTTCTAAATACTTTATCATTTAACTACGAAAATACCTTACAAATGCAATATTTGACCTCATATCTGGATTTCCTGTGAGACAGAGTAACTTGGTTTGTTTACCTCGCACTATTAATCTAATCACTCAGTCCCTTGATAATGTGGAAATCAACTGCTGGCAGGAAATATATATTTGTCAGAAATGAATGTGTCGTAAGGTCTATGTAGAAAATGATAAGAATATCCCATTCATAGTCACAGGCTTATCTCGAATTAAATTATTTTTCATTATCCCTTATTATAGTGTCAGAACCTCAAAGCGTCAATTCAGGAGAACGACAATGGCTAAATTGTCCAATTTACCTGAAACGACCTTCTAAAGATGAAAACGGGTCTAATTTTCATTTAATTGACTCTTCGGAGGGAAATTGATTGACAGGCGAGCTGACCAATCAGAACGCCAAATCTACAATTTTTGTCCGACAAACAAGCAAGAGAGTAGATTAACGTCGTTGCACTTTAACGTGAAAAATGGTGTGTACTGACGTCTTTCCGCTGTCGAAAAAAGACCCAGATTGATGTTCATTCATGGTTTTTTATGCTATAACTAGTAAAAAGGAAGAGATGGTCACAGCGATCTGTCACGACACATCAAAGAGCCACAAAACGATATTTATTGTTTGAATTTCTTAAAAAATGACAAAATTTGAACGCTGAATATGGCAAGCCATTTTAACGTTTTATCTATAAGCCCTACAAGTATCTATTTTCATGCTACTAGTACTTATTTTTAGATACTAGTATCTTTTACATTAGGTACTAGTACTTATTCATTAGCTACCAGTGCTTATTAAGTACTAGTGCCTTTTTAAAAGATACCAAGACTTGTTCATTAGTACTTATTCATTACATACTAGTACCTATTAAATAGATACTAGTACTTATTTATTAAATAGTACTTATTTCAATAGCGACTAGTAACTATTCTGTTATGATACGCCATGGATTGTCTGACATGGGAAATCTTAACAAAGGGGGCGGGTCTTTGTGAAGGGTCAATTCCTGATGTTTTTTTTTTACTACCACAGAAAACTACAATGCAAAACCTGTATTTCCTTTTGTCAAAGCAAGCATTTTTTCATTGCTTCTGTATGATTGTTGATGTTTATGGTTGTACAGGTACAACTCATATCTACTTGTAGACTGTACAGCATGCATGAATCGATTTGACTACGCTGCAAATGACCAACAGGATCTTACCACACACACACACAGGTAGCAAGATAAAGTCAAGATTGGTGTACAGTAATTCAAAAGAAGCACTAGCACCTGAAACACCTGTTCTGTGTAATTCTGACACACCCATTGTGTTTAACTAAGAAGATCATTCTTGCATAGTCATTTACTTGCGCAGGTGAAGCTCCAACTCAACTGTTGTTTTTCTGTTGAAACTTTCAGGTTTAATGGGGTAATCATCTAAAACATAGTTTCCTTATTGCCCTTTTTATTTTTAAATAATGTGGTCTGGATCTATGTACTGGCCATGAAGGCTCAAAATTGTTTTTACAAACAATCATTAACTTATAGTTTACTTTGTGCTATACAATCTCAAATACTGCATGATTCAGAATGGCAAAGAAACATCCAGAACAGGAAGGGGAAATACAGAACAGCTTGTTCAAACTTCTGAACTCTCATAGTGAAGAATGGAGGAGTGACTGTTTGGAAAGGTTATGCATACATACTGCTGTAAGACTGTAAATACTGATGCAGCTGAGGACTTTGGACGTGTGCTCAAGAACAGTGTTGAATGACGAAATTGGTCCTAAAGCCTGGAAACCAGTTAGCATTTTTGCACTTAATGTTTGTTCTGTTGTCCCAAAGTCTAAGGTGTGTGGCAAACACAAGCTCAAAGTAGTTTCACTTTTTATTCTACAATATAAAATGCATCAGCAATGGCCAACTTGTCTTTTATTCATGCTTTTATGCATCTTGTAGGCAGTTGCTAACAAGTTCTGGGCCGTTTGCTCCAAGGAGGCAAGGGAGGCAGTGTCTCCTCAACAAATAGAGGGTTTGCACTTGCATTGTGATTTGGCCAGTTACCTGGATGTGCAACCATATTGGTGATACTCAGATGTAAACAACAGCATGGATTGCACGGTTATTTTACTACTGAATACATTGTTCTGCTAATTTATGCTGTCGAAATCACAGAATAAAAACATTTGGAAGCTGTTAAATCATTTAGCGACTTAGTAAGCAGGAAAGTGCACAACATTTCGCCAAACTAATTTGTCAATTTATAGAAACAGGAATTCATTAAGATTCTAGCATTCTAACATTTCACCTACCTGACCGGAAATTATAAGAACAAACACAAATGTTGTCAAGATTCTTGGCCTGGAAATCCTAGTTCAGTTTAGCCAACCACAAACGCCTTTTGTTCCTCAGACAGGTTTTTGCACTTTTCTTCTTGATTTGTTACATCTTTTGGTAGTCCAAATTTGGTATAGTACTCCAAATGTTTTTCCCGGTCCGACTGATTAGCACAGCCCAAAGCATGACAGTAACTGACCATCTTCAGCAGCGATAATCAGCAAAATATGCAAGTTTCTTTTGGTTCAGTGGCAATGTTTACATTCAGTGCCACCAATATGGCAGATTGATGACGTGCCGTGAAAACACACTATTGGATGAGAAAAAAATTGTACAAAAATAAAACAATGCAAATATTACAAAATATGACATTAAAAACATATAAATCACTTGTTTTTCTAAAGTAACACCATCCAACAGCAACACCCGCAGGGAAAGTTACAACGGGAGTGTGCGTCTTTTTCACCTCCCCTCAGCCTATTAAGTTTTAACAGACACCCTAAGCATGCGGTGAGTTTGGTGGGGGTAACTGAGAATGAATGGGGGAAAGTCAGAGAGGAGGCAGTGTGTCTAATGCAAACTGATTGGATATAACTGGCTATGATCGCCTGTAATTGGTTCAAGCGATAAATCCCGCCTCTTGTGTTTGTGCATGGTTGTGAATCAGTTTGAATGAACAATATAATGGTGTTAATGGCCAGAATAATAAAAAAGTAAGTAAACAACTTACACACTTAGATATAACCACTTTGTCAGGTCAAAATTGAACTTCAAATGGCCTGAAAACAGTTTTAGTAAGCGGTCAGCTTGTTCAACTTTAAGGTACATCTCTGCGTCTGTGACCAGTGTTTACTGAGCTCTGATGACTGATGCTCCGAAAATAAGAACTAACTACAAAAAAAAAAAAAAAACAACACTAAACTGATGAGATTTATACTTGGTTTTAATAAATAGAATAGAATAGATATAATTAATTACATTGTTAATGTAAAAATACAAAGTAGAAATCTTTCCCGGTAGTGTAAGTAATGTTTATTTAACCAAGGAAATGTGACTGTGACATGAGTTTACATTAAATTAAAAATAAAAAGTTGTAGAAGTAGGGACTTTCCCAAATAGCACACGTACATCTGCAAGATGTCTGTTAAAGATCAATTGAGCTGGAAAGCATCTGCTGTGTACAAACATCTGGCAGACGTCTGTAAGATGTCAGTTTTACATACATTCTAAATCATAAACATCTTAAAAACATCTAATAGACGTCTATTTGACATCTGATTCGAAACGTCCTATAGATGAATTGCAGATGAGCAAACACCCTAAAAAATACATCTTGCAGATGTAAATGCAGACGTCAAATAGAAATCTCTGAGATGTACGTGTGCTACCAGGGTTGCCTCCTCATTTCAGCCCAGATAGCACACGTCCGTCTGCAAGATGTCTCAAGCCGTACAGCTCATGTCTCAAGCCGTACAGCTGACCCATCTAATCTTAGGTAGCAAACTTAGACTGAAAAGTAATGGCATCAAGTTAGCATTTTTAAACATTCGCTCACTAAAAAATAAATCATTTCTGATCAAAGACTTAATAACCACATACAACCTGGATTTTATGCTTCTAATTGAAACATGGCTTGAAGACAGCTGCAGTGCAACAGTCCTCAAAGAAACAGCCCCTCCTAACTTTACTTTCATGAGTGTCTGCAGAGCTGTTAGGAGAGGTGGCAGTGTAGCTGCTCTATTTAAAGATGTCTATCAGTGTAAGCAAGTGTCATTTGGTCAGTACTTGTCTTTTGAATATCTAGGGATTGTGCTGAAAGGTGCTCCACGAATTCTATTTATCATTATTTACAGGCCTCCAAAATATTCTCCAGCCTTTGTTGAAGAGTTCACAGAACTGTTATCAATGATTTCCTCAGAGTTTGACTGTTTTGCTATTGCAGGGGATTTTAATTTTCACATAGAAAATGCAGAAATCAAAACCACAAAATAAATAATAACCGTTTTAAACATTTTTGACCTGATTCAGCATGCGCATGGACCCACACACAATCGTGGACACACTCTTGATTTACTCATTAGTAAGGGTCTAAACATTTCATCCATTGTCATTAAGGACGTAGCACTATCTGATCACTTCTGTATTTTCTTTGATATATTGATCTCTGCTACCACTGAATCTAGATCCGTCTCTGTCAGAAAGAGATGTATTAACGAAAACACTAGTGTGCTGTTTATGAAGGCTATATCTTCAATGCCAAGCATTTCTCCAGACTCTGTTGATCTTCTCCTGGAGTCCTTTAACTCAAAAGTTAAGAATGTCATTGATGACATCGCACCAGTGAAAGTCAGTAAGACGACTGGCAGACAAAAATCATGTTGGAGAAAATCAACAGCAGTACAGAGTATGAAAAGACAATGCAGAAAAGCTGAGCAGATGTGGCGGAAGACGAAACTTGAAATTCACTATAGCATCTATAAAGACAGCCTTCATGCTTTCAATGTGGAACTAGCACCAGCAAGACAGAAGTTCTTCTCAAACCTTATAAACAGTAACCTAAACAACACTCGCACTCTTTTTGCTACTGTTGAGAGACTAACAAACCCCCCAAGTCAGATTCCAAGTGAAATGCTCTCTGACAGCAAATGCAATGACTTTGCCTCCTTCTTTTCAGAGAAGATCATTAACATCAGAAAGGTGATTAGCACATCCTCAAGTTATGCAGAGGTTAGACAGATACGACCGCAATTTCAAAAAGAAGTCACTTTGTCTGTTTTTGAAGCAATTGATAGCAAAACTTTGGAAGAAATAGTACAGCACCTTAAATCCTCAACCTGCAACCTTGACACACTTCCCACATCTTTTTTCAAAAGTGTGTTTAACTGTTTAGAAGCAGATCTCTTAGAAGTGGTGAACACCTCACTTCTTTCTGGGACTTTTCCAAACTCCCTGAAAACTGCAGTTGTTAAGCCCCTTCTGAAAAAGAGCAATCTTGATAACACCATATTGAGCAACTATAGACCAATATCTAATCTTCCTTTTATAGGCAAGATTATTGAAAAGGTAGTTTTCAATCAGTTGAACAACTACTTAAACTCAAATGGATACCTGGACAATTTTCAATCTTGTTTCCGACCGCATCACAGCACAGAGACGGCGCTCGTTAAGATAATAAATGATATTCGCCTAAATTCTGATTCTTGCAAAATATCAGTGCTGGTACTACTAGATCTTAGTGCTGCGTTTGACACTGTCGATCATAACATTCTTCTAGAGAGACTGGAAAATGGGTCGGGCTTTCTGGGATGGCTCTCAATTGGTTCAGGTCGTACTTAGAAGGGAGAGGTTATTATGTGAGTATAGGAGAGCATAAGTCTAAGTGGACGTCCATGACATGCGGAGTCCCTCAAGGCTCAATTCTTGCGCCGCTCTTGTTTAGCCTGTATATGCTCCCACTAAGTCAAATAATGAGAAAGAAAGAACCAAATTGCATATCACAGCTATGCTGATGATACCCAGATTTACCTAGCCTTATCGCCAAATGACTACAGCCCCATTGATTCCCTCTGCCAATGCACTGATGAAATTAACAGTTGGATGTGCCAGAACTTCCTTCAGTTAAACAAGGAGAAAACTGAAGTCATTGCATTCGGAAGCAAAGAGGAAGTTCTTAAGGTGAATGCATACCTTGACTCTAGGGGTCAAACAACTAAAAACCAAGTCAGGAATCTTGGTGTGATTCTGGAGTCAGACCTTAGTTTCAGTAGTCATGTCAAAGCAGTAACTAAATCAGCATACTATCATCTCAAAAACATTGCAAGAATTAGATGTTTTGTTTCCAGTCAAGACTTGGAGAAACTTGTTCATGCCTTTATCACAAGCAGGGTGGATTATTGTAATGGTCTCCTCACTGGCCTTCCCAAGAAGACCATTAGACAGCTGCAGCTCGTCCAGAACGCTGCTGCCAGGATTCTGACTAGAACCAGAAAATCTGAGCATATCACACCAGTCCTCAGGTCCCTACACTGGCTTCCAGTTATATTTAGAATTGATTTTAAAGTACTTTTACTCATTTATAAATCACTCAATGGCCTAGGACCTAAATACATTGCAGATATGCTCACTGAATATAAACCTAACAGACCACTCAGATCATTAGGATCGAGTCAGTTAGAAATACCAAGGGTTCACACAAAACAAGGGGAATCCGCTTTTAGCTATTATGCTGCCCGCAGTTGGAACCAGCTTCCAGAAGAGATCAAATGTGCTAAAACATTAGCTACATTTAAATCTAGACTCAAAACTCATCTGTTTAGCTGTGCATTTACTGAATGAGCACTGTGCTTCGTCCGAACTGATTGCATTATGTATAATCATTTTCTGTTTTTAACTGTCTTAAACTTATTTTAAATCAATTTTTTAATCATTATATCAATCAGTCTTTACATTTTTTGTTTTATTGTTGTGATCATTGTTTTTATGATTGTTCTACTTCCTTTTTTGTGATTATTGTTTTTATGATTATTTTACTTCCTTTTATGTAAAGCACTTTGAATTACCTCTGTGTATGAAATATGCTATATAAATAAACTTGCCTTGCAGATCTCTTGATCTGGAAAGCATCTGCTGTGTACAAACATCTGGCAGACGTCTGTAAGATGTCAGTTTTACATTCATTCTGAATCATAAACATCTTAAAGACATCTAATAGACATCTATCTGACATCCTATAGGAAACGTTCTAGATATACTGCAGATGAGCAAACATTCTAAAAAATATGTATGCATATGTAAATGCAGACATCAAATAGACATCTCCGAGATGTACCTGTGCTTTCAGGGAGAACACTGCACACCATAGATAGACAGATAGATAGAGACTGAAAGAGTTGTCTAAAGCTTAGTGATGCGCTCTAGCTTTTTACTTCTATTTTGTATTTATGCTTTAGAATTCATAAAAGCTGTGTTAATTTGTGAAGATGATCTAATCTTATAAACTTTTGTTAGTCACAGAGCTTACAGTATGTTCCAATAATCCAAAATCCAATAGAAAAACCCTGCTGGATTTTTAAATCAAGGGAACCTTCTGATTTGGCTTACAAAAATACACTGTACCTGCATACCTGCACTGTACTTGAACTCAAGCAGTTGCTTAAAATGAGAGCAATAAACCTTTTGAATTGAGGTGTTAAGATTTTGCATTCATGACCTATAGTGTCAAATATAATAAAAGGAGTCAAGAGAATAAAGAAACAGGAAAAGACTCAAACGTTAATGCAAAGCACATAACCTTTACTTTGAAAGAAGGTAATATACATCCTGGAATTACAGATAATAAAGATACATTATGAGCAAAATAAATTCACAATGAGTATCCTCTCTTCTTTCACTGATCCAAAGAGTGGGGCAAACTAGAAAATGGCTACAGTATCAATAAGGAGAAAAGTGGTAGCAAACCTAAAAAGCATGTATGTCCAGGCATTCACTGAATACACTGTAAAAAAAAAAAGAAAAAAAAGAAAAAGAAAACAGCAAGCAGTAGTCCACATTGCAAAGAACCTCAAAAAAATAACTGAAAGAAAACAGGAGCTTGATTTTCATGGTGTTCCTCTTACTACATAGTTTAACTGCAATGCATATATCATAAATAGATGAAGGGGAGAAACACAAGTGTTAGATAGGTCTACAAGCAAGATGCCTCAATTCCAGCATAGCTGAAACAATAAATGACCACTCCTCCAAATTCCAAACTTGGAGCGCGACCAAAAGTAATCCTTTACAAACCTTTAAGATAGTCAGTCTGCAGGCGCCTCTGCAATCACTTCTCATGCCAAACACCTCCAACCAAAGCATGTTAAAACAGTTTGGGCCCTTAAAATGTCCGTGTGGATTAAGTTTATTTGTTCGTCTGACGGTGAGAAACACTTCGCGACGTGACGCGTGAGAAAAAAAAAAGGTTAAAGCAAAGAACGGCAAGTCTCTTATCTAAGCCTTAGAACCTCTTCAGCTAGGTAAGTCTCGATTAGTCCTTTAAACTCTCCCGAATGACTAAAATGATATCAGTAACATCTAGCTCAACTCGTATAGCTTTAGCTGATGCGGTCCTCTCTCAGGTCTAAACAAGCAGATGTCCCTCGATCCACACGGTAACGGTGCTGATCATTTCAGGCTGGAGAGCACTACATTTACATATTTGACTTTTTTTTCTTTTCTTAAAAAGGAAGGACACTACAGTAGTTGACAACTCAAAAGTATTAATGTGATGCAAATTTGAAATTTTATAAACCTACAATGAGTTGAAATTAGTTTTCTTCAAACTGAATACATGTTTTTTGTTGTAGAGCCGCTTTTGCTAGAGGTGTCGTCGTGTGACTGGTATCCGATGAGGGTTTTGCTTGGGAGACTCAAACGCTCTTTGTATTGTTGCCTAAAGGAGAAGAACAACAGATTTCACTGTCACAATGAAGCTGTCAGTACAGAAACTGCTAGATATCAGCAGAAACATTTCAGGTTTTCCTTAAGAATTTAATATTTCACTCAAAAAGGATGTACTGAATTGACTAAATGTGACAGTAAAGACAAAATGTTACAAAAGACTTGTATTCTAACTTTCGATTCAAAGAATTCGGACATAATGTATAATGCATTAACAAAATTATTAAGCTGTGTAACGGTTTTCTACTTTAATGATAAGAAATGCTTCTTGAGCAGCAAATCAGCATATTAGAATGATTTCTGAAGGACCATGTGACACTAAAGAGAGTATTGATGCTGAAAACTCAAAAACAGTTAAAACAAGTATAAATATTTTACAATATTACTGTTTTTACTGTATTTTTGATCAAATAAACGCAGCCTTGGTGAGCATGTTCTTTCAAAAACATCAAAATATCACATTTTGGTAGTCAGGGTGTTAGTCCATTTCAGATCAGGATACGTGTATTGTGAATCATTTGACTTTGATGGAGACTTGATCGTGAATCATCTGATTTGAATCATTCAGTTTGCTAAATGATTCACAAACCCATTTGCAATCCTTGCTCCGAGTCTTGATCTAAAATGATGATTCGCAAATCATTATTTAGATCTGAACTTCAGGGTGTATATCGCGAAACATTTGATTTGAATCATTCAATTTGCAAAATGATTCACAAGTTCCACAAGTTCAAGTTGATCCGCAAACAAAAAGTCAATAATGATTCGCAAACCATTTCAGATCAGTAGTGCAGATCATAAATCATTTGACTTACATTGGAACTTTACATATCATGAATCATTCAGTTTTACTTAAAAATGTGTACTGCAAATCATTTGATTTGATTAATTCAATTTGTGAAATGATTCACAAACCAGTTACGATCTAAATCAAATGATTCCCGATACACAATCTGAAGAATGATTTGCGAACCATTTCAGATTAGGACTAGGAGCAAGGAGCGTAAATCATTTTAGACTTGAATCATTCATTCAATCACTTCATTTGATTTGAATCATTCAATTTGAAAAAATGATTCACAAGCCCGTTAAGATCTAAACCAAATGATTCGCGATACACGCTCCAAAGTCCCGATCTGAATCAAATGATTCACAATATGTGAAGTTCCGATCCAGATCTGATCTAAATTGCGATACGCGATCCAATTACAGTGCTTCAAAACACTGAATCATTTTGCGACACAATGGTTTAACTGATTTGGAGTTTCGAAAAGCTCAGTTTCGCCCGTCACGGTGCCATTTTAAAATTGTTACAAGTGATGTTGAAATTCAAAAATGAACGGCTCTTTTAATTTGATCTGGTTTTTGCTAGTGAATCGCTTGAAATGAATGATGGAAGTCACAAGTTTGAACCAGTGTGTTGCAGCGTAAATGACTCAATTGATTTGGTTCATCTGTTCCTCTTTTCACGTCTTTAGCCATGTTTACACTACACTGTCAGTACTACTACTTGATTACCTTAATTGTTTTCTGACATTAACTGAAGTAAGCGAAAAAGGTATGATGTCTCTTGAATTGCGTGAATTTTACTTATATTAAGATATGTGCTTATTAATAAAATTAAACACTTATTTCATAGATACATTGTCTTTCAATACTTAAAGCATCTTTCAAGTTTCTCTTCAGGAATATTGCTAGTTTTTAAGGGTTTCTCAGGCCATAAATTGCAAAAAGTCAAATTAAAGTCAAACTTCAAGCACTTTAAGCACCTTGTACGAACCCTGGGTAGTGCATTTCCAATATTAGACCAAGTGGAAACATCTACCCTGTCCTGATTTGTACTTTAACTTTTTCAAGAATGTGTTGTGTCTTGTTGTGGATTGTACATAATAAGCAGCATACCCTATCGTCATGATAGCATCCCTGTTTTGGCAGTTGCCCGTCCAGATGGCTATTTTATCTCCCTTTGGCCTGACATTGACCACAGCTCCACAGACGTCTTCACTGGCCTCATCAAAGGACTCGCCAATTAAACACAACAGCTGCAAACACCACAGACAAGTCAGCATGAAGTTGACAATCACACACCGAGCCCTCCAATAATCCATGTGAAAACGTGAGCAAAAAAGTGAGTCTTACAGTCTCCATCCAGTAGCGGTCAAGGTCATTGTGTCGTTGCTGTTTGCTGAGGGTCATTAACCACCTTCCACCGAGTTTATTCCTGTCATCCTCCCACATGGGTTTAATACCATCCTGAGACATACAAAAAAAATATGGATATTAGTGTTTTGTCATTTTTGCTAAGTGCTGACGTTCATCTCTTTATAAGCATGCAGATAATTAAATAAGCTGTCACAGAGTGATGCTCAGAAATTCAGAAATGCACCTGCTTTGCAGTAAAGTGTTTGGTTAATAATCAACCACGCGTTTCAGTTTGGCCATATACACACACACTTGCTCATCTTACCTTAAATAAACAGTAGTCACAGCCAAATCCAAGCTTACTGGGCTGCTGTATGTGATTGTATAATCTGAGGAGTGAAAGGAAATGGTGTCAAGTCAAACCCATCATCATTTGCCACTCAAATTTTCAAGCTTTGTTATAAGAAAAAAGGGGACTATCAATATATGACAAGGGAAAAACACTTACGCCCAGAAATCTTCCACTGTGTCAAACTTGGAGATGAGACGCAGATTTTCTGTCCAACTTTTGCTCTTGTCATTTTTGAAATACCAGAGAGCCCATCTGCAAGAACGCAAATAAGCACAGTAAGCACGGATCTCTTTGGGTTACTCGTTTAATATTCATGCAGAAGTGCTCAAAGAGATGACTCATACTGTCTTTTTTAACCAAATCATGACTAATCTACAAAAATTCAAAATATTACAGGTGACAGTATTACAGGTGTAAGAAGTTCTGCTGCTGCTAAAGCTCAATAATTTCTTTAGATCATCTTGCATGAATCTATTTACTAAAGAATCCTGAAAAATGTCTCAGTTTCCATAAAAAAAATATTAAGCAGCACAACTGTTTTCAACATTGATAATCAGAACATTAGAATGATTTCTGAAGAGTCATTAAAGATTGGAGTAATGATGCTGAAAATTCAGCTTTGAATCACAGGAATAAATTACATTTTGAAGTATATTAAGATAAAAACCATTATTTTAAATTGTAATAATATTTCACAGTTTTACTGTTTTTGCTTAATTCTGATCAAGCAAATGCAGCCATGGTGAGCTCAAGAAACTTCTTTCAAAAACATCTAGTGCAAAAAGGAACAAAAGTGAATTTTCACCTTCAACAATGTGTCATTCTACCCAGAAGTATAAAAGAAAAAGGGCAGAGAAACAATGCAGCTCCATTGAACAAAACCTACTATTGTTATCAGTCATAATAAGAGGTTGATGAAACCAGCAGAGAGAGCTGGGGATCTGACAGATGCACCCTGTCACTGATACTGTGGGGTTATCTATACTGTGGCCTTGACCTGTGGTGAACTTTGAACTTTTGGTTATCTATCTACAAACTAGGGAAAAAAACAACAAAAAAAAAACGGCAAAATAAAAAATTCTAAAAATGACTTAATTACAATACAAGCTGAAATTGTTCTCTCAGTCTGCTGAAAGACAGAGTACAACTTTAGTGACAGCTTTCAAAATGAATGAAGGTCCTCACAGATTTAAATATCACAGGAATAAGCCAGAGGCAGCGAAAAGGCAGAAAGGGCTGGAATGAGACAGCTCAACGTGTGAGCTCAGCACTTCCTGCAGCATGCTGGCGGACTGCCACCGCATCGCTCATATGACTTTTGAGCTCAGAATGACACTACTGCCACCTAAAATGTGACTCTCTCCACACTGTCACCTAAGACTAGAAAACGTCACATCTTCCTAATATGTCCTGAGTAAATATTTAAGCCAAGTACTGAAGAAATCTGTTTAGAATTACAGTGAAATATTATGAACACTTTAAATTAACTTATCTAGGTCTGTCACAATTTCTTGATTCAATTTGAGTAAAAAAAAAATCCTCTACTGCATTTTGCCAGTGTCGAGTAACGGGGATAATATCAGAAGTGGTGCATTTCACGGATGAGAATTATCCAGTTTAGGGCTGTCACTAATGATTATTTTGGTAATCGAGTAATCTGCCGATTATTCTGATGATTAATCGAGTAAACTGATAATTATAATTACATTTTTTTGTAGTAATAAAAATAGACCCAAGTGAACATAGCATTTAAAATGTCTTAAAAAGCAGAACGAAATAACGCGACTCATTTGAATCGCGCCACATGGCCCGTTTATCCGCTCGGACCAAAGTTTAAACTGCCGCGCTGCGCAAGCTCACTAGAGAAGATGCATGCGGCACGGATACGCCTGAAAAGAATAAATTTAACCATATAAAACTGAGGTCGCTACAATTTTTTACAGATGTTACTGATTGATAATGAACAAAAATTTACCTCTGCATCCTCAAGCTACTATTAAATGTGCATTTCTGAGAGACAAAAAAAGTTATATTATTATTATTATTATTATTAATAATAATAATATTATTATCAGACAACCCAAACCCATTTCTTAATTTGAAACAATATAACTCATGCAAAAACATGCAGAAATTAATTTTTCTATTTAGATATTTATTTTGTTAAAAAAAAAATAATAATGGTCTGGTTTCTACAACTTTCACTTTGGAGCAAAAATCTGACTTTAAACTTGAAAGAAATAAAGATCTGACATTTACTGTGATAATTATCGATATCGACTGATATGAAGAAAATTATCGTGATAATTTTTTTGCCCATATCGCCCAGCCCTATGCTTAATATTGACTCAATAACATTTAATTCAATTGTCCACTTAATCTTTAATATTTGGCCATTTTTATGATAGAAAGCTACACTAATTTCTTGAATATGTGGACATCAATACATGTAAACTCAGAACAAGGGTTTAAACTTTATTTTGAAATCACGATGACCATTTACCATATTGAGAAAGATACTGATGTATTCTCCTGTTTGTGTAGGTTTATAAATGATTACCTTACAAATCTGATGAAATGGTGCACGCTGCATTCCCAGATCAACATTATAATAAACACAAACTCACAGCAATATGCAGAGATGGACTTTGAGAGGCTCCACACATGTAAATTATAACAGTTTGCTTAGCAGCATTTACTGTGAACAGAGACGCGCTGAGATGCACGTACGTAACCTACGCATATGTAAATATTGTATATATTTATTTAATTGAATTGTAGTGTTTATGAATTCTTAATAGCATGAATTTATTGTGATTTTTAAATGGGTGTAATATGTCGAATGTGCCACTTGCTCAACACGGGCAAAATGCAATCGAAGATTTTTAAAATCAAAAACTCGAACAGAATCGAGGAATCATTAAAGCCCAAATCCGATTACTCGTTTACCAAAATAATTGTTAGTGACAGCCCTAAACTTATCTTTTGAATTTTCAGCAGCCATTACTTCAGTCTTTAGTGTCTCATGATCCTTCAGAAATCATTTAATATGCTGATTTGGTGCTCAAGAAACATTTCTTCTTATTAATAATGTTAAAAACAGTGCTGCTTAATATTTTTGTAGAAACTGTAATACTATTTTTCAGAATTCTTTGAAGAACAAACTTCAAAAGAACAGCATTTATTTGCAACAGAAAATATTAGTATTGTAAATGTAATTTGTTTTTATAGATATTTTTTATACATTTTATGCATCTTGGTTGAATAAACATTAATTCCTTTCCAAAAAATAATTAAATAATAGTAAACAAGAGAAATAAATCTGACCCCATTCAATGTTTGGATTTTTAAAACATTGCATAGAAAATCGTTCAATTAAATTCACCATTTATGCTGATCATAATTACCCTCATTAAATAAACACTATTTTGGCCACACTGTGGCTCTCTAGATATTTGTAAAGATCTCCTTTTAATTCAAGTAAATTCCCCATGGTCACAGGACGACATGACCAATTCTGCTATGACCCCTAACGCTCTAGGACTGAATGAAGTTATCTGTGCTCAGTACAGCATGTGTTGCAGATGTGTTGCACTGGGAACATCAAATTAAATGAAACAAAGAAGTGAAATTAATTTACCTGTTTTGCAAAGGGTGTTTGATGTACTGTTCAGGACTTGTCACAGCAGTCGTCGTAGGACTATCCGCACGGCCTTCTTCATTTTCAGTTCCTCGCTATGTAAAAACAAAACAAAAAACAATTTAGTTTCCCTGCCTTTTTCCAGCAAACTTCAGCAAGTTTTACTTCACAAAAAGCAACAGAGCAGAGAAATTTCCATGATTTTAGAACTCCTAGAAACCCCCAGATATTTCCATGACAGTGGGAAAACCGATTACAGAAAGTTGAGGGTCATTCCACACATGCATAAAGAAAAATCCTGACAATCACCTCAAGTCGTGATCCTCTGAGACACACAACCTTAAACTGACCTACAGCACATTATGTGCACCTGTCAGCCTGGCTTCACCGCTAAAGGTGCTCTTGGACAACCCGAGATCCTTCTTTGAATAAAGAGCAAAGATACTAAATGGAAACAGCTGTTGCAGTTGGCTCCTAAACCCCAGAGGACATCCGATCAGACTGACTGGACCATCAGGCCTGTTACCAAGACAACTAGCTCGATTACAGCATGTTCTTCATGCAATGTATCACTGATCACTCACTATAGAGTCAGTAAGTGTAATTTCCAGTTCAATTTGGAGTCATACACCCTCTACTGTCGGCTACGTTATAAGCTTCTCTAAACACATGCTCGCTTATTTCAGCGATCAATGACTTTAGAGCTTTTTACAGAATCAAACTACATGATAACGCAGTCTTGCACGTCGAAACGTCACATTTCATTGAAATAATGAATTCTGAAACGCATTTAAGCAGCCACGACTGAGCACGCTAGCCGATGACTGTTAGCCATGAACACACGTGTCCAGATGTCTGGAGATATGATCTCATCACATCGAGACGAGAGAAAACCCGTCACCATCCATCCTAAAAGCGTTATGGGATCATTACACCTATCCGAAATGCCCCGTTAACGGCTGTGAGGACTGATGAATTGTCGTTGTCCGGACCCTCCCTGTCTCTAAAGTCACCAGCAGCAGTGCCGCCCCGAAACCCCCACTGAACGCCTGAAGCACACCTCCAGCTTTTTAACAGTGCTGCTCGCTGTTTAAACATGTCCCGGAGACAACACAACAAACGCCGCTTTACCATTTCTGGTCACTGGGAAGCCCTAAATGAAAGAAACCCGCTCCCTCTTACCGGCTCCGAAGTCGCCATCTTGCCTGTGAAAATTCTTCTGACCGTTGGACGCTGCTGCGTCACGCACGCGCTCGACAACCTACGGAAGCTGGCTGGGCTCAATCGCGCCAAACGCACTTGACGCGGGAGACAGAAACATACGTATAAAATCAAAAGAATCTCTGAATCGTATTACACTACCAAAGTTTTTAAAGAAGTCTCTTCCGCTCACCAAGCATGAATTTATTTGATCCATAGTACAGCAAAAGCAGTAAAATTTTAAAAAATATTTTCCTCTTTAAAATAACTGTTTTCTATTTTAATATTTTTAAAATGTCATTTATTCATGTGGTTTCAAAACTGAATTTGTAGCTTTTATTACCTAATATAACAGCAATTAAAGAAATTAAAAATAAATACCGTTGAAAAATCAGTGGCATGGGATCCTCACATTAGTTGTTTTGTTCTGCAGGCCTATCAGGTCTGTTTCCGAATGTGTATTCCAGTCCAGACTGCAAAAAGAAGCTTGGATTTGGGACTTCAGCCTAAAACACTCCAATCATCCTACATACAAAGCTCCACTTGCATTCAGCAGGAGATGTGCACACCCTAACCTCCCCCACTTTTGTCTGCCTGGCTCTCCTGCTCACCCTGTACTCCAGAAATCACACAACTGCTCTTTAGAAGGCTTAAAGGGCTCTTTAGAAAGCCTTTACAAGGCTACTTTCCTTTATATTCTCTATTGTCTTTGTTTTCATTGTCATTTTTACAAATCTGTTTATATATGGCACCTGTCATTATTTACCTCTAGCATTCTCATAACCCCTGTGCATGACATTTCCAGGATTAGGTTTCCAGGTTTACTGAAATTATAGAAAAAAAGTCCACAGGATGTTTAGTGAAGAGAGGAAAACCTTGGGAGGACTAGAGAAGCTAATTTGTTTTAATTTTATTAGTAAAATTACTGATGACTTGAGCATGAAAAGAGATCAGAAATGTGTCAAGGGAATATGTGTACATCAGTATACTTTAACTTCAAATATTATGTAACCCTAAAGTTCAAGTATACTTTGTGTAATAACTAAGTATACTAATATCAGTATATTACTCATATGCAATGTTGGGAACGTTACTTTGGAAAAGTAATAGGTTACAGATTACAAGTTAGCCTATTTAAAATGTAATAAATAGTGTAACTATTTCAATTACTTTATTAAAGTAAGGTAACTGATTACATTCGATTAGTTTTCTACATGAATGTTTTCAGGAGTTAATCATTTCGAAACGTTTAAAGCAGGCTCAACACTGATTACTGCCAGACTTTCAAAGTCTTTCATCACTTGAATTAAGATTATAATAATTTAATTTTAAAGCACAGCCACCACAAAATCAGACTTTAGCACCTCGTTTTACTTTGAGATCTGAGGTTAAATACTGACTTAAAGTCATAACAAGATGTAGTCTAATAGCTATGATATTGTTTTTGAAATCAAATCTTTGCATAGCTATGACAAAGAAACACTGGCATCTACCAATGCCGTAGAAACTCATATTTTAAAGCAGTCAGTGCGCAATTTGGTAAAGATCTGTATGTTTGCGAAAATATTCACCCCCTTCGTAATCATTAACATTTTTTTCTCAGTAAATGTAAAAATTAGTTACATTTGTTTTGTAATTAAATTACGTAATTCCATTACATGATGTAACTAGTTACTCCCCAACACTGCTATTATGTGTACTATGTTGTACCAATTTGTCCCACTTTTGAATTCAAAAGTATATTTGTGTACCTTAGGTGTTCACAGAAGTAAATTTTCAGCAAGTGCTTTACATATACTGTAAGTGTTACTATTGCA
Organism: Labeo catla; assembly: GCA_012976165.1. Lineage (NCBI taxonomy): Eukaryota > Metazoa > Chordata > Actinopteri > Cypriniformes > Cyprinidae > Labeo > Labeo catla. The sequence goes on from VONZ01000003.1 coordinate 4,344,528, forward strand.
ACTTTACTAGTTATATACTTCTTGCTCACATTTTAGTTTATGTATGTGGGTCATTGTATAATTAGGGGTACATTTAGAATTTGACAAAGCTTACATAGCTGCTTTGAAACAATCTATATTGTATAAAATGCTATATAAATAAAGGTGCTCTGTAGGAATATGTGCATAAAATACCATCTATGTTTACTACTGTCCACCATGTTACCTTTACTTGGTAACAGTTGACAGGTAACTTAGTTGACATTTTTAGTGTTTTGAGCCAATACTCAACATGGAAGCCTAGAACTACTGAGCATATAGTATGTTTTAGTTAAATTGTCTTGTTAAAATTTGCAGCAATAATACATGTGTAACACTCCTAGTGTTTCATCCATGTGCTTCTAGAGGAAATATCATCATACTGTGCAAATGATGTGAGAATGGGACAAACCATTCCTTTTTGAGGGGGGTTTTCTAGTGGGTAACTTGATTGACAATGGTTTTTCAGACACAGATAAAACAAGTTATATCACAATAAACACTTACTATTTTGGAAGCGCACACCCAAATGTCTTGATAACCTAATCTGACTGAAGGCAAAACTATGAAATTAATTTATACTTGAGGTAATTTTCATACTTAAATGCAGAGTAGAATGAGCAACTTTACAGTTGCAGTTACGGACAGCTGAATACCAGGGTTGTATGTGATATGAACATAATTTCTGAACAAAAGATATGCCTTTTTCAACATATAATACTATGACTGCGAAAAATATAATTTTTGTTTTCAGTGTATACTTGGTGCAAATATAATATAACTATGATGTTAGAGTTCACCTAAAAGTAAATAAATTCAAGAAAACTTGTATACAAACTATTAAATAGTAATTTGCTGATAGTATTTTTTAAAATGCACTTTTATAAACTAAAAAAAAAGTATTAGAAATATATAACTTGTTAACTAACAGAATCTGACTTGTGGTTGTTATACTAACGAAAAAGTTAAACTACAGTTTTGTATAAAAAATTTGCTACTGTTACACTTGAAAGCATACCAAGTACACTTAAAGGTATACTTTTATAAACTAAGTAGGGCAACTCCTAATAAGTATTCAAATATAGTACATATACAAGTAAAATGAGTACTTAACACATATTTGAAAAATATACTTGAACTCACATTTACATAATAAAATGAACTTTGAAAGGGACGTTATCTACATCAAAGCTGAGTTGTTACTATAAACATGAACATGTACATTTATAAGATAGTATGCAAAACATTGGCTAGACTACTAACAACATCAAAGAATGCATTACATGTGAAAAAAGTATTACTCTATCAAAAAAGAAATGTAAACATCTTGATCAAAACATTAATTATAGGCTATATGTATTCACACTGAGTACATCTTTTACCAAGTCTTTGTATGGCAGAAATAGTAAGAATGGTATGCTATGTGTTTTCCAATTCAGACTTTTCTGTTTATGCGTCAGTATAAGCCAAGTATACTTAAGTATACATTTTGGATTTAAAGTATGTATACTCTATTTTTAGTTTAAAAGAAGTACACTAGTAGGAATGGAATAAATTTTTTTGCAAAGTATTCATACACTATAGTTATTCAGGTAACTTTGATTATTGAGTTTTGCAGATGCGTGCAATGTAAGTTTTTGAGTCTGACCTGTGTAATATAAACTCAAAAAAACATCAGCAATAGGGTCATCTGAGGATGCACACCAAAGTTCATAAAATTTTGCCCGTAGAGGGCACTGTTTGTTGATGTTGAAATGCACTATTCTTGTTGGTGAGACTGGTGGAGCACATGCTCCTGACAAACTCTAAATCTGATGTCATGTCATCATTAACTGTCCTATAGATATAATGCAATCAGGCCAAAATGTATCATTCAACCAATTTAGTACAAGTGCAACTGTATGGGTTAATTCAAAATCTTTTCTGATTAGTAAATTCTCCCAAATTCCAGGTCATTTTTCTGCCAGGAAAATGACTGTTTATGATATCACAGTTAGGGAACTGTTATTCCTGAACACATTTGTCAGACATGAGCCAAATGCATATTTGAGCATGGTCCAAACTGACTAATATTCAACCTATTTTCAAAAATCTATTCCAAATATCCTGTTCTTGAAAGTACACATCATAAAAAATACGTCAGATGGAAATACTGTTGAAATGCAGAAGAATAAATGCTCTTATGTGCAAACAGAAAAGCCTCACACGTCACACGTACTGTACAACTACTGTGCATTTTATTTTCTAAAAGAAAAATCTCAAAAGCTGGTGTTTTCTTTCCTTGACAGATCATTTCAAGTCACAAAATGAATAAGTCTTCAAGTCATAGTATGTTCTCGTTTGTTTTGAAGGTAAGAGGAGGTTTAAAATTCCACATTATACTACAACAGTGCCCGTAATGGCTTACATTCATTCTTAAAGCTGAAGTGTGTCATTTTTTTTTTAATGTTAATGTTAAAATTCAGATAAAAGTAAGTAAATGAACCAGCGATAGGCTGAATTTCCAAAAAATGTAACATTTTCATCTATGAGCTGAAATCAAAACATTGCTTGTGACTGGCACAACACAATAACAGTGGATTAACCAATCGATTTGTCTGACTATCTGCGTAATCTAGTGTTGGGAAAACTGCCTGAAAAATGACACACTTCAGCTTTCATTCAACATATACAGAAGAGAACTGTCAAACTGATAATATACATGAAGATGTTTTAAGGGAACCACTTTTCCATTTCACAAAACAACCAAAAGTAATTTCAAATTTTGGAGAATTTAACTGGAAGACAGTGCAAGAATCATAAAAGCTTGCGACCAAAATTACATGGGCAGAGAGACCTGAGAAAAGAGGGGAAAAAAATACAACAAAAAGGAGGAAAAACATGCAAAAGATGCCTAATGTGAATATATTAATTTAAAAAGGAATGTAACAAGATTTATTTCCTTAGGAACATGTTTTTCTTACTAGACTGTTGCAATGAGAGCATCATCTGAACTCAGATAAAATCACAAAAAATAAGTTTATGGTACTTATAAATCTAATTCACAGAGATGCAGGTTTTGAACAGCGACACAAAAATAATTCACATAAAACAATAGCTTAGAAAAATGCATAAAATCAGTAAGCATTGAATCGAATTGCATTGGTAATTCCCTTAGGCTATTTGATGTTCATAGTACTGGCATTTCAATGTCAGTCAATTACCATCAGGGGACTGTGAGGTCATAGTATTATTTGTGCCACATAAAGTCAAGAGGAAAAACACTCAATAACATAGCATGATCTAACGATATTCAAGCTGAGTAAAACACTGAGCACCGGCCGAAATGAAAGATCCAGAACTAGTGCAGCACTACATGTGATTTGTCAATGCCAGGGGACTCTGGTACTATGAATAAGCACCGCTGATGAGCACTGTCCCTGAGCTACATACAAACTCAGGGTTACAATATCATCTTGATGATGGTTTTACACAAAAAACAACAGCAAAAACAGATTGGATTGGAGAGACAGTAGCGTGAACGTACCCATGCCACTCTGTGACTTCAAGTTCCCCAAAACATAGGCTAACATTGGGTTACCCTTGAGCTTTTCTATCTTGGTTGCAGATAGAGTACTAGTTAAAACACATTTTCAGAGACAAGTGTCAAATTTCTCACAGCCTACATGACAAGATGTTGTTTCAAGAGCTGAAGTACAGCATTTGGGGTGTACAATGGTTTTAAACACTGACGTACACTCTTTAGCACCTTAAAGATGAAATGAAAAAGACATTTCTTAGCCGTATGTTAACTTTAAACCTCATGTAAGAGAAATGTAAACCTTGCGTTTGAGCCAATATCTTGACTAGGCCTCTGGATAACATATGCAATTACGAAGTCATGAGTTGATCTTTCATTTGACGCACCTAAATAAAACCGAACAAACTTGTGTATAAAAATGCACAGACACTGATCCATCCCACCTCTTGCACCAAAAGTGAGTGATTTCAAATAAAAATGCACTATGTAGCAATAAAAATATATGAAATGTCATCTCAGGAGGTGTCATGGGATCTCTTTAAAAGCACCAGTGAAAAACATACAGTAAATTCGTTCGAACTTAACACGCTTGAATTGTAGAAAATGAATAAGCTGTTTTCAAGTTATGTTTCAACCTCTTTGGGAGTTAAAAAAAAAAGAAAACGGGGATTAAATAATATAAACTTTTACGTAAGTGCCAGAAAGGAAACGGGTTGGACACGTTGTCAAAATGCAGCATAAACCTTCCATGATTATTGCTTAAATATGCAAAGTTTCATAATCATGACTCGACAGCAAACACGTGACTATAGATACTCGATGATGAATAAACCAAACGTGCATATTGGAAACTTCAAATGTCAGGTTGGTCTGAAGATACAAAGTGCTTTTTTAAAGGATGCCACGTACTATGTTCAGTGTTGGGGACAGCGTTACGTAATTGAATCGTCAAAAAAAAAAAAAAGTCATTAAATAACAGTTACTTATGGAAATATTAATGATTACAAAGGGGGGTGAATATTTTTGCACACATACAGATTTGATTGATTTCTTTCCAAAATCGCATTGGCTGCTCTAAAATACAACACAACAAAGTTTCAAGAGTTTAGGACACAGAATATTCAATTCGATAACTGTTTTATTTTCTATTTGGGTTTATGTGTATGTTTTGTTTTTAAATTAACTGTTTTTTCCAAGGTGCTGTTAGATGCTAGTGTTTCCTGTCATAGCTATGCAAAGATTTGATTTTAAAAACAATATCATAGCTACTAAACTATTTCTTGTTATGATTATACATCTTTAACCGAAGAATGATCTAAAAGTAAAAATTTTGTAGTGGCTGTGCTTTAAAATTAAATTATTATCTTATTTCAAGTGATGATGGATTTTGAAAGTCCGACAGTAATCAATGTTGAGTACTACTGTAAGCTTAACCCTGCCTGCTTTAAATGTTTTAGAATGATTAACAGTTGAAAAAAAATGAAATTTAAATTAGTAAAAGTAGTCAAAAAGAATTCAAATGTAATCAGTTACATTACTTCACTAAAGTAACTGAAATAGTTACACTACTTATTACCTTTTAAATAGGGTAACTTGTAATCTGTAACCTATTACATTTCCAAAGTTACTTTTAAAAGTAATGCATTACATAATTACATAACTAAATGCGGTTACTTTTTACGGAAAGTAATGAATTACGTTACTTTTGCATTACTTTTGCCACTTGGGCTAGGCTTGCTTATTTGTTTTTTTTAATAACAAAACCCCCAAAAGTTATATTTTTGGCAACTGTAATGGCCCTATCACACCAAGTGCCAGTTTTACTAACAGTTTGCGCCACTGCAAACCGTTTGTTTGGCGTTTTACGGATTCACTAAAGATGCGCAGTGGAGAATTAGTGCTGATTTTTGCACTTGACCTTATTAAACTTGCCTTTGTAGGACGTTTTCAGACATAAAATTTATGAGAGGAGAGTTTTAGAGTTTTAAAATGAATGACACAACACATTTTACTAACGTTTGCACCCATCAAATTACTAGTATTTGCGCCATTATTTAACGCTCATAAAAAACATGTTTTAAAGCAGGCGGTAATTTGCGCTGCTCTTGATAGATTATGAAATGATCTGGCTGTGTGTGTGTTCTTTAATGTGCGAACTGTTAGTAAATCACGCAGAATTTCACCCTCCCATGGCGCTTTTATGGAATTGCGCTATAACGCTAATTTGCCCTGTTTAGTAAAACTGGCCCCAAAAGTGAAATAAATAGACTGCTGCACTTCACTCCCAGTTTCTCTCAACACAGGGACAGGAGTAAGTGAGAAATAAGTGGGAAAACAAGGTAACTTGCGTTACTTGTTTTAAAAAAGTAGATATTTCAAGTTACTTTAAAAAAGTAATCTGATTATGTAACTTGTAATGCGTTACCCCCAACACTGTCTCACAATGCCGAAACGATGTACCTTCATACCAATACGAATACCCAGAAAACTGATGTAAAGTTCCTGTAACGACCCCCAAGTATGGTTCATATTGGTCATTCAACCTTACTGCTATAATGGCACCATAAAATAGCAACTACCGAGTGTCGGACAAGACAGCACCGAAGGCTTAGACGAGAATATAGAATTCACATTTGACAATGTCAATTCGGAGTGTTTACTACACACGTCATTTAAAGGATGACATACTCCTATTGCAGTAAACAGGCTTGGACCAGAAATTAAATTACAAAATAGTCTTGAAAATGATCAGAATAAATAATCACATCTTCTATGCACTAATTTCATCTATATGTATAAAACCAGTTTTATAACATCTGTTCTGAGCACCATCTCTTTACAATAAAAAAAACACAGACATACACACCAAAAACTCACAGTTAAAAACCCACAAACGGTAGTCTATTTCTTCGTAAAAGCTGAGATGAAGAGCACAACTGAAGGAGGGCACACGTAAAAACGGGCATGAAAGGATGAGAACTAGCTGAGGTAAGGCATTAGCTAGACAAGCACGGAGAATTTCACGTCCAGCGGTTGTAAGGCCCAGTGACGTGCGTGAGGGCGTAGGGAGCTGACATGACGACGCCATCATGTGTGACTGTTAGCGATTGACGGGTAGGGACCTGATACTTGTGTCTCTCTTCCGGATAAGTCTCGTTTTCGCTCTCCGTGTCTGAATCCATGGCCTTTGACCTGTCGTTGAGTCCCAAACGCTCAGCTTCCTCTTTCTCCCTGGCCTTCTCGGCCATTTTGGCCTCCCACTGTTGCAGGCCGTGGCCTGGGGCGTTCAGGCTCTTGTGCTGGTAAAAGACCAGGGAGATGCGGGTGGGATGCGTGCGGTTGGGCCGCAGGATGGGAGTGGTGGCGTGCAGTTCCCGTCGAGCGCATTCGATCAGGATGGAGCCGTGGGAAGGAGCCACCGCAACACCGCCGATATTCCTGTCGAGGAAATTGTGCTCGCTGTCCGACCACACTTGCTCTGCTCTACCCACCTCTGGGGTCAGGGGTTGCGGCGTAACTGGTGGGTTGCTGTGGTTCTCAGGGTTCAAGCGACTGTGGAGACCCTCGGCCATGGGCGGGGAGAGTGGGGTGGGAGCTGCGCCGCCCTGGAAGCACCGCATCTCCTCAGGCTCGGATTTGAACGCGGGAGAGTATTTCGGATCGTTCGGATGCGAGTTTCTGAACGGTTCAGACGTCTGCCTGATGTTCTCGAGTCCGTATCTAAGAGAAGGAGAACCATTGCTGTGTCCAGTTCCTCTTGAGGGATCATGCGATTGAGGAAACTCTGGGTGTGCGGGCATGCCAAAGCCAGAGGCCACAGGAGGTGTGCGGCATGTGTTGGTCTGGTTGTACGGGACAGTAGAACGCAGGTCTGAGAATTGGTCTCCAATGCCTGGAACTCCAGACAATCGCATTGTGGAACTTAAATTACGAGTATCCTTTTCTGAACATGGTGAGTTGTGTTTGAGACCTGTTGACAAAATAATAATAAGAAGAATTTAATAAAGATTAGAGATAAGAGGGTCTGTGTATGTTGCCTTCATTGATTTTTTTATTTAAAGGGGTCCTATTATTCTCATTACAAAGTCTTGATTTTGTTTTGGGGTGTACTAGAACATGCTTACATACTCTCCAGCTTGGCACAAATGGCTCGATTAGTTCTGGGTTTAATGAACGAAATGCGTTTAATGAACTGTTCCACTGTGTTGCAATTGCCAAACAGCTTAGACGGTGTTTCCTTCCTGCTACGCCCCTTGCCAAAGCAGTTCCGAAAGTTGATTAAAGTGATTCTTACGTTTTAAATAAGATATTTTTCTTACAAAAACAAATCGATTCACTACAGGAGGCCTTTATCGACCCCCCCAGGGCCGTGTGAGGCACTTTTTTATTATGGATGGATGCACTTTATTGACTTGTTTTGGACTGATGAAGAGAAACACCATAGCACCATAGCAACGCCCTTGTCAAACTCACTCAAATTCTTAAGTTTGCCCATTTTTCCTGCTTCAACACATCAACTTTGAGGACCAAAAGTTCACTTGCTGCCTAATATATTCCTCTAACAGGTGCTGTGATGAAGAGGTAATCAGTGTTATTCACTTCACCTGTCAGTGGTCAAAATGTTATCCCTGATCAGTGTATGCGGATGACATAATTTTCACGCATTTAACTTTTTGTTGTTTACGTGGAGACAATAACTGTACTTGCACTTTGAAACCTGTTTTCAAAACTTTGCATGTTTAGACCCCCATAAAGTGTTGTCATGAAAATGCAAGTAAGTTTTCTGTTTTAAGTTAGAAATGGTGTCGTGTTAATGCCCCCTAAACCAGGGGTTTTCTTACTGTTTTTTTGGAGCCTCCCCAGCACTACACATTTTGAATGATAGGCACACATGAAGAGGCTCCAAAGACTGCTGGAAAAACCCTGCTTTAAACCAACTTGTATGCATCAAGAAGACAGCATGCCTCCTAAAAAGAAAGGCTGAATTGGATATACCTTTAAGAGGCTCGTTCTTCACTTTCATAGGTGTGCCCTGTTTCACAGCATGGGCTCTTTTAGCTTCCATCCTCCTCTTGTGTGCTGATTTGACGGGCTCGGCCAACATTCTCACTTCTCTTGGGAAAGCAGAGAGGACCTGCAGTGCCCCAGACTTTATCTTGGCCCACTGGCCTTCAACATGGCCAAACTCATCCGTGTCAGAGATCTTGTAGAGTGGCAGGACGTGCAGCTGCTCATCCTCTGGAATGTTCCGCACTGCGCGGTTATCCTCCTTGGTTAAAGTGCATACCTGAGGTTCACAAGAGGCAAGTGCTCATTTATCTCAATGGTGACAAGAAAAAGAATGTATTAGAAGGACATTGACATATTGATAGTGGAAGTGAGACTCACCACAGTGCTTCCATTGGTCATGTTATGTGTGTCTCGGTGGGCATGAGCACAGAAGTCCACACATGCAGTCACACCAGAGAACGGTCGACCTTCGGTCCTGCCTAGCCGACAGTCCTGCCCCTGCTGCTCCTGCTCCACCTGACGGGTTACAAATCATTATGATACTTTCTTTACAAAAGTACGCAGGACTCAGCTTTATCTTGAATGCTATAGAAATATCAACACGATCACATATTCAAATAACTTAGCTAACATTTTTTTTAATTGTTGAGCTCTGCTTAAAGGGATAATTAACCCAAAAATTAAAATTTTGTGATTAATTACTCACCCTCTTGTCTAACAGGTTTGGAACAACATGAGGGTGAGTAATTAATGACAGAATTTTTATTTTTGTGTGAACTATGCCTTTAAGAGCCGTTTTAACCAGTGTTAATTCAAACTGACATATTCATTTATATAAATAAATTTAGAATAATCTTTATTAGGGCTACTAAAGTGATTCAGTCAAGAGCAGTGAGTGATTTTCTGTCTTTCTTCTGTTGCTGATTGATTAACATCAATGCCACAGACAATAGCAACTAAATTAGGCTGCTTTTCCTTTAAAGTCTTTTCAAATATGACCTTTCATGCATTGTGTCATGTAGCTGTATGTGACCATAAACTATCTGCAAAGTTGTGAAGTCGACAGTGCATGATAAATAAAGTTACTGTCTATCGAAAAAATGAGTCAGCTCACAATCAAACACTTTAGCTGTGGGCCCACTGTAGTCTAAAAATGTGTGATTGATGCAGCTTGACTGTCTGTCTGTCTTATTAGTTGGAGTAATGATAAAGGATGGTGCATGACTTTACACAGTGTAATGCATTATACAATGTTGAAGTTTACAACATCTATATGCGGTAGACCAATTATAAAGGACTGTGCCATCTGACCAATCACCCTAGTGAGGGCTCAAGGAAAGGAGGGGTTTAGAGAGACTGATTCTTCGAACTGCTGTCGTTTACGAATCATTTAGAAATAAGGGCAAAATTATATCTATTTTTGGAGAAAACTAAAGTGTTTGTAAGCCTGTTTTAGGAGACTTATAAAACAATATTAGCAACCTTTAAATGCACGGACGCAATGTACTGAAACACGACCGATATTCTCCCAACTGTTTACGTTCAACTAAGAGGTAACCAAGTGTGTTTACGTGAATACTCATCAAACTGGACAATTCAACATAATTTTGTATTTCTCCGTTCATGAGACGTTAGAAGAGTACTTGTGTATCGTGAAAATTGTGTGCACTCAGAAAACTGGAATGAATTGAGTTGTTTTTTGCGTCGTCAAATTGATCTATATGTCTGCTCTTTTGTTACCCCCAGATAATGAAATTTTTTACGTTTTATGAGACGTGCAGCAAATGTATGCTAGCTTATGGCCCGCCAGATAGATCCTGCCGGATAGATGAATCTCTACCACACAGCAGATTTTCAATAATGAAAATGTCAGTAGATTTTCGTCAGAGTTTTTGTTTCATTATGGTCTCGTTTTCGTCGGTAAAAAAATGTTGTTGACGAAAATTATGGTGAAAATTATTTGTCAACAAAATTAACATTGGTCAGATCTTTATGATACTTTTCTTACGTGCTCAGTTTGCTTTATCTTGGATGCTACAGAAATAGCAACATATAATCAAATAACTTAGCTAACATTTTTTTTTTACTGTTGAGCTCTGCTTAAGGATAGTTCACCCAAAAATTTAAATCCTGTCATGAATTACCCACTCTCATGTTGTTCCAAACCCATAAGACTTTAAGACTTTAGTTTATTTTCAAAACACAAATTAGGATATTTTTGATGAAATCTGAGAGCTTTCTGACCCTGCATAGACAGCAACACAACTGACACATTCAAGACCAAGAAAGGTAGTAAGGACATTGTTAAAATAATCCATGTGACATCTGTGGTTCAACGGTAATGCAACTACCTAGAATTTTCTACTAGAACTACTGGAATTTTTATTTATCCCTTTAAGAGCAGTTCTAACATTGTTAGAGATTGTGACATTTTAATTATGTCATTCTTACCTGGTTATGAAAGGCCTCAGGAGCAAGTTTCTGGTACACAGGGGCCAAATCTGATGCCAGATTCTGCAAATTTTTCTCCAACTTTATTTCCTAAACAGAAAAAAATCAAACATTATTGCAGTTTGAAGGATGAATTAAAATGACCATAACGCATACATACCTACCTTTCAAAAAATGTTAATTTTTTAGTTTTTGAAAAATATCCCTTATGCTCAGCAAGGATGCTGCAAGGATTTAGCTGACAGTAATAGTGTAAAATATTATTAACATTTAAAGTAACTGTTTTGTATTTCAGTGTTTCAATGTAATTTATTCTTGTGACGACAAAGCTGAATTTTTAGTCTTGAGTGTCACATGATCCTTCAGAAATCATTCTAATACGCTGATTTGAGTCTCATGAAACATTTCTTATTACTATTAACCTTAAAACAATTATGCTGCTTAATATTTTTGTAGAAACCATTTTTTAGGATTATTTGATTGATAGGAAGTTCAAAAGAATAGCATTTATTTGAAATATAACTTTTTATTAACATTACACATACATTTATTTTACTGGATAAAAGTATAATTTTTTTTTAAAAATCTTACTGACACCAAACTTTGGAACAGTAGTGTACTTTTATGTGTTAATTCACTAAATGTGTGAATTAAAGATAATCTGTGCACTCAAGTCAAGTCCAGCTGAATTATCCTCATCGTGACCACAATCTTGCAGGATGGCTCTGAAAGCTTGGTTGTAGAAGATACAGCAGAGTACTATAATCTGCCGTACTTTACACAGCATTGCTCCACTACTGCAAATCGGGCACTTGAATCGCCTGAAAGTGTATAATCTATAATGAGGATAATTTACTTAATAAGAAGGCGTGTTGACTCAACACTCAATGGTATTAGTCACGCCTTTATGGATTCATGTCTTTTCATTTAACTGAATTACTTAGTGCCACTAGAGTGCAACAGGTTAAATTGGTTCAGGTAAACAAAGTAATTCAGTTATGCTCACACAGGATACTCTCATCCGAGTTGCACATCTCATTTAAAGCCACTATGGCTTGTTGGCAGGATTTTAAAAACCAGCATGATTCTTCCATAAAGAGCATTTTTTCACACATTTCTAGTGGACTGAGAATGTATCTCCTATAAGCCCATCTAGTGCTCACCTCCTCAGGATAGTCTCCCAGCAGTCTGAACTTCCGAGGCGTTTTGCTGCGTGCAAACTTGCAGCCATTGAAGTACATACTCCAAGAGCAACCAAATGAGAAAGAGGCACCGCAGGTCTCTGGATCCAGGCCCTGACATGCACATGTACGACTAACAGGAGAGAAGATAAAGTAAGTTAGAGTGCTGTAATACACTATAAAATAATACAATATGTTAAAAACTTTGCTGCTGGTGCATTATTGTACAGAAAATTACACATTTTTTCTAGGGTGTAGATTTAACACAGTACTTTGGTATAATTAATTACAAAAAAATATGCATGGAAAATGTGGAACATGCACATGTTAAAATTTAATGCGCCCCACCAGGGGCCCAGACTTGTATCCCATCTTTCATTGCATGGAGCTGCTAAGTTATCAACATGATGCGAGCTAACGACTCATTTGCTGCATCTGAAATCAAATACTTCCCTACTGTATAGCGTATGAAATACAGTATGCCAAAAGAGTAGTATGTCCAAATTCATATCAGTATTTTGAACCATGAGCTTAGCAGTAGAGGATTTATAAATGGCAGTGAAGTGACACAACTGACACTGGTTGGTCATGTGACAGTAATAACATGGAAGTTGTAGTTTATCTGAGTTTCATTCATACTACCCACCGATATTCATACTATTAATGGGTGCAAAATAACATGTGCAGTATCTGCTCAATAGGTGATTTCGGACACACTGACTGCGTGACGATGCCTATTAGAATGCAGCTATATTGTCAATACTGTCAATGTTGTCTGTTTACTTGCTTTGTTATTTGAATGAATTGGTTGAATGAATGACTGAATGCACCTCTCATTATGACTTCTACTTACATTTTGAGAGTATAAACTTTATTTTTTAAAATATAAGTTCAATATGATTTTTTTGAAAACTTACTAATACTCGTTAAAAGCAAACATACAAATACTATTATTATTTATGCAGTGTTGAATCTAAACATTTCTTTCTAAAATGTCGTTTTGTAATGTCTATTCAGTGCTTTTCTCATCTAACACAATAATGACTTTAAATGATCATAGTCAAAATTTTAACCCAAATTTTTTGGACGAATTAACTTCAATGACTTACAACCAGGGTCTGAAAGTAACTTATTAGTTACTTATTAGTTATTAAGTAAAATATTACGGGGCAATATTTGTCCCCTGGAAGTGATTTCCTGGGGCATTTTCTTACCTTTGTAAAGGTAATTATTATAATGATCTCATTCAAATATATGTCGTCTTTTTTATGTAAAATATTTAAATTTAATGAATTAATTAAATCAGAACATCAACAACGAATTAGTTTATATGGAAGCCCGTTTCCGCCACAGAATAAAAAAGGTCATTGCGACTTTTTATCTCACAATTCTTTTTTTCTTGCAATTCCGAGAAAAGAAAGATTCAAAATAGCGAGATGTAAACTTGCAATTGCGAGAAAAAAAAATCAGAATTGTAAGATAAAAAGTCGCAACCTTTTTTATTTTCTTACTCAGTGGTGGAAACTGGTCTCCATAAGTTTACTATTTTTTAACATGTCAGAAAATCAAGATTTCACTGAATTTATGAGAGAAATTCATTAAACTGCAGAACTTTTCTTCTTCCTCACCGGTGACTAATCTAAACATCTCTTATTAGTCATCACATTCATGCACTCAACAGATGTGTATTATTATTTATAAAGTTCAACACTGCAAAAAAACATGCAAAAACTAATGTTCGACACATTGTGAGCAGATTTGAATGTAATGCCGCTCTCTTTATTCACGTTTCACTTTAAGTGCAACTGTTTTTGTTTAATTGTGCAGAGGCATTTTTTTTGTCCTCATTTCTTAAATGTTTTGTTCATGTTGGTGTAATTTTCTACCCAAATTAATTTCCGACCCTTTCTACTAATCTAGCCTGGTCTTTTCAGCGGTGAATGTACACTTTCAAAATGATGACGTGAAGGAGTTGGTGTAAAAGCTTAAAGAAAAGTACTCATTCTTCATCAAGAACAACCTCCAAATGTTCTTTTGTATTTGTGTGAGGGCGTGTGTACGTGAATCATTCCCACACACTCTGTCCGTATGTTATTTGTGACTCACTCCTCATTGAGGGCACATCGGCGGCTAGTGGGCGAGCCATATTTGCAGAGAGTCTGTGTGAGCTCCTGGTACAGCCTGTCAGCCACACTGCGTGGGATCCCCTCCCAGGCCAGGATGAGAATGACTACCACTGCGTTCTGACAGCAGTGACCAGCACGCTGCCGCACAAGACACAACAGCTTCTCTTCCTCACTTCCTCGACGTATGATCTGCAGAATTCAACACGTGCACACAGTATGTGAAGGAACAGACACTCCGCAAGCTTTTTGCAGACTGCTAGTTATTTCATACGGGTCACTCACCCACTTGGCGATTGGACAACCCTGTGAGCTCCGCCCCTCTTTGCCTGTATACACAACAACCTCCACACGGACTGCGTTGCCTTTCTCGCCATATCTGTGATGAAAACAGTGCAGTGAGTTGTGTGGGTGTCAAGCACTATGACACAGGGGTTATCAAAAGTTCAACAATTTTTGACCTCCCTTCATAAAATATGAAGGTACATGTACATGTAAAAAGACTCATTTACACTGTGTTAACTGTGATTTTACAAAGACATGTTGTTTCTAAAATTAAATAACTGGCTTTTAAACTGTCACTGTACTAAAACCAAACGAGTTAATTACCCACTATTACACAAATGTTAGATGTAGAAACTTGAAGAGAAACATTTTTAAATTCAGATTCAAATTCACAAATAAGATTTGTGTTTCTTACTGTTACAGGATTAGTTCACTCCAGAATTAAAATTTGAGACTGCATTGAAACTTCAATTTCGAATTTCAACTTGTTGATCCCCATTGAAGTCCATTATATGGAGAAAAATCATTTCTTTTCAAATGAGAAAGTGAATAATAAGGAAATTTTAATTCTGGAGTGAACTAATCTTTTGAATATATATATACTGTAGAACAGATCCATCACAATTTAATATGCAAATAAGTGCAAAAGAGAACACCAATCAGAATTCAGTATTCAAATATGATGACATCATCATCATCATCAGGTGGATTCTGTATGGTGGGTATTTCAATAATATAACCCAAATAGAGATATTCAAAATTGAATCTTACATTTAAAAAACAGACTGAAATTCTCTACGAAACAATTAATTGAACTTAATTAATTGCAGAAGTGTCATATTTAGGGTTTGAGAAATATAAATAAAACGCTTCCTTGCAAACACTCTATGTGTCAGACTTTTGAATGTAAGACAGAAAATAGTATCATCACAACATAATTCTCCCACAGCTAGCGCAGTACAGTAGTAACCTCTCCACCTCTGTGGTGAGAATCACTCTATGGGCCCCTTGAACCCAGTTATAAGCTTCCTGTTTTAGCTTCTAGAGAGTATGAAAGTGTGTTTCTGCTGAAACGCATCTGTGGTTGCTACTTTGAATGCAGAAAAGTCTATAGTTACATGTATATGTCCCTGTCAATATTAAAAAATACCGCCACTGCCAGTATTTCTTTGCCAAGCCCTAGAGTTACAGTATTTATTTATGCAACATTAGCTACATTTACACGCAACCTGATAATCAGTTATTAATTTGACTGTATATTAAAAAGTGTATTTGAACCCTTTCTAACAATGACTGTGTGATTTTGAGATCCATCTTTTCACACTGAGGACAACTGAGGGACTCATATGCAGCTGAGATCCAAACGCTCACTGAATGCTCCAGAAGGAAAAACAATGCATAAAACTTTTTGAATTTGAAGATTAGGGTGTGAAGAACTTATTTTGTCTTCTGGAAAACATGTACGTACCTTCTATAACTTCTGAAGGGCAGTACTAAATGAAAAAATATGAAATTTAGGGAAAATGTACACATCTTCATTCTGTTCAAAAGTTTTCACCCCCAGTTCTTAATACATTGTTTTTTCTTCTGGAGCATCGGTGAGTGTTTGAACCTTCTGTAATAGTTGCATAGTTGCAAAGATGGATCTCAAACTCATACAGTCACTGTTGGAAAGGGTTCAAATAGTCAAAAATGCTGAAAAACCAAAGAATATGTGGGACCTGAAGCAGGCAGTTTAACTGTTCAAGACAAAGGACTCATGAACAACTATCACTAAAAAAAACCCCAACAACAACAACAATAAAAACAGCTGTAGATCATTCAGGTAAGAACACAGTATTAAGAATCAAGCGTATGTAAACTTTTGAACTATTATTTTCTATTGTGGACTATATGTAATGTCTTTTATGTGAAATATCTTATATAGGTCAGTACTGAACAAAAAAATAACGTTTTGTATGATCCCTCTTATTTTGGTAAAATAATTAACATTTTGCAGATTCTGCAAGGTGTATGTGAAATTCTGTAAATATAAATACAGTATATATTACATATATTTCTTAAATATATACATGCATGTGTGTGCATTCATATATACATATTGTATTCATATATACATCACAATTAATCGATTTGACGGCACTAAAATATATATTTTTTTTATTTTACAAAAAATAATTTTAAATTAAATATAAAACAATAATTGCAAAAATTATTATATAAAATGACACAAAGAAAATTAAGAAAATTAAATGCATACATGTAAATTTAAAAATACACATTAAAATGAATAAAAATGTATATTTTGTGTTGGAGCCAGTGAAAACATTATTGCATGTAAACACAGCAACCAGTGCTGGGTAGATTACTTACAAACTGTAATCCATTACAGATTCCAAATTATATGAGGAAAACTGTAGTTATTAACATAATCTGGATTACACATATTAAATAATGTAGTCTGACTAATTTTTGATTACTTTCAGATTACTTTTGACCTAACTTGTTTATCACATATACTTGAATGTGACTATTGTGTACCATACTGATGTAAAAAAAAATTCTTTGTTATCAATATCATGAAATGCATTAATTTCATAAAATTACATCGCAGCAGGGTTTCTCAAAATGGGTTTCATAAAATTCTACTAATAAATGAAATCATAAAAACGTAAAAAGTTTGTAAATCCCTACATTACGTGAACAAACAAACATTAATAAACGTGACAACATGATATTACATGGCCAAAGTATTCCAAGTTTGAAATATTTTTCTTCAAACTTCCAATATAAATGATTAGTAAAGTTCACTGGATATGATGAAGATAGTATTTAGCAATAATTTACTGCCATTTTGTGAATATGTAATACTGTAATTCATAAAAAACTCTAATCTGATTATGAGCATTTTAAAAAGTAATATTATCTAATTAAAAGCACTTAATTTTTGGAATATGATTACGTAATCCAGATTAAACATAATTACTCAGCACTGACAGCAACTGAGATCCACTTTACCTGTTCTCCATCATCTCTCTCACGGCTGCTACATTCGGGCCAGATCCAAGGTGAGTGTAATACGGACCCTCCTCTTTCTCAATAACTTGTTCTGTAGAGAAAAAATTGTTTGTAAATGAACTGAAATAAGTTCTAGCAAACTTTTATTTCAAGTTATGAAATGTCTAACGTGACTTACCCACACAGTCACAGGAGGGCAGCTCTGTGACTTGTTTAGAGGGGGTGTTTAGGAGATTCTTGGTCGGTGTGCTCAAGAACTTTATCGGAGACTCCAAAAAGCTGTCGATCGTGTGTTTGGTAGGAGTCTGTTCTTCAGCGTTCGCCACATCCCCATTCTCCAAATGCGCACTTGACGTGGACAACACCGTAACCCCTCCAGACTTCTCCACTTTGTAAAATCCATTTTGATTGGTGTGCAAGTATTGATGATCATTAAAGCCGTTGGCTTTATGGTACATCCCTGGGCTTTGCGGCAAGTCCTTACAGGGTTCACTGGCCATGGTTTGCTGAGGTTGTTGTTTAGCACCATGATTTAGCACATCGTAGGTTTTCGATACCTGAGAATTCGTTTGTTGTTCACATTCATGCCTCGGCCACTGGCTAGCACCTAGTTGGTCATTTGTATGATTGTGAAAGAGTCCGTTCGGCGGCGGTAAAGAATGAGCTGCGTGCTCGTATTTAAGGTGAAAGCCGTTCTGCTTACCAGAACCTAAGATGGTTTCAAAGTGCTCTTTCTTCAGAGAGTTGCCATAGTATAAGAGCTGCCTGTTCTCGTGATGAGCCTCCGCGATGTACTTTTTCAGATCTATCTGCGCTTGTGGAAGAAACGGACTCCTCTTGTGCTGGAACCTCATCTTTTGTTGCGAAATGGCTTTCTGGATGGTGGCCTTGAGTGGGGTTTTCCTATTGGGCGTCTTCTTGGCCAACGGAATCCTGCAATGGCTGCCCTCTATCTCAGCAGCTTTCTTCTTAGACATCCTAGGCTTCGATGGTGTCATTTTAGGCTTCCTTTGCTTTTTTAAGTGCTGCCCCAAGTAATTATGATTGTATTTCATGGTCTGAGCTGGCATACCTTTCGGGGGACTGTTTTCCGAGACTTGCATCTGCCTAGATTCGATCATGAACGCGAGCTGCACCAACTGAGCCGCGACTTCCTCCTCGTCCCTCTTTCTCGAGATCTGAGTCGCTTCTCCATGCTTATACATCTTGAAAGTGCCTTCTAACCTGTCGGGTTTACAAAGTGCTTGGCCATTTCTGCGGTTCTCCGCGGTATACGATAGCTTTTCACATTCTGAGCTGGCCACCAGAAGATCCTTCAAGGAAAGTTTTCTGGAGGTAGACGCGCAATGCTGATTTTGACTTTGGGTGAAGTTGGCCGGCCTGTTCAGAGGGTTGCGGATGACAGAAGCCTGTTGCAGTGATGAACTGATTACCGAGACCTTGTTTGAGAAAACATCTGAAACTGGTTTAGCCTCTCGAAGAGGTACTGTTTCTTGCTGAGCGTCCTGACTCTGGTTTTCTGTTTCGAAGGGCACTGTTCGTGGGGTAGCTGCCAGTTGGGTCAAGGCCTCAATAGCTATAGCCTGATCAACACTAATATTCCTATGCTGGACCAGAGATTGGACACTGGGTAAAGATAGTGCAACATTATCACTCTGAGGAGGTTCTTCTGGACTTTCTTCTTGATTTATCTGACACTGATATGGTTCTTCTTTCGGCTCAGTTTTTAAACAGGCCTGAGGCCCGTAAAGCCTCTCCTCTAGACGTTTCCTGTCCATACTGGAGAAGCAGACCACAGCCGCTAGAGTAGATAAAGCGTCCTCGTAGCGCCCGTTAGCCTCTAAGTGCTTTGAGTGCGGGTCGTCGATCTCAACCCATTGCTCCTCCAGTTTGATCTTCTTCAGAGGAACCGTCTGTTCTCGAACAGCCTCGGATTTGTGACTTTTCCTAAACGTGGGTCTATGGAACGTGGCATGTGGCTCAGTGGGATCCACATGTGTCTCAGTGTTTGGTTTCATGTGTTCAGCACCATTATGAGAGGTTAGAGAACTGTTGTGAGGGAGAAGTACATCAATGGTCCCAGGCTTTCCAGGAGGTGCTGGTAACAAGCCATGTTGAAGAGGCGTGGGAACATCAGGTGGAACATTGCGTGTTAAGGATATGTAATGTGCCTCTTCCTCTGGTGCCGCGCAGGTCTCCTCCATCTGCTCTGAGCTTGTGCCATTTACTGAGTTTGCCTCTGACTCAACCTGCAGTGGAAAAATATAAAGATGCTTCAGCATGTTTTGGCTGGGGTGTGAAGCAGGACATGCTGCAATTGGTCATCGCAATTTATGACAGCTGGTGCCACAGTGGATCGTGGCATGCAACTTGGGGTGATTAAGCAAGACATGAAAAACACTTTTTTTCTTTTCTTGTTTCTTGTAAAATGTTAAAACATTATTGTACACAGTGTCTATACACAAAACGTGTACTTTGTTAAAAGTTTTGTGCCAACTTGAAAAACTTAATAAAGAGTGAGTGACGTGTAGCCAAGTATGGTGTCCCATACTCAGAATTTGTGCTCTGCATTTCAACCATCCAAATGCACACACACACCCAAAAGCAATGGGCAGAAATTTTTGCTGTCGCGCCCGGGAGCAACTGCAAGGCACTGCAGTTGGGCAACACCTACATTTCCTGCCAGTACTGACACACAAACCCCTGACCTTCAGGTTACAAGTCCAACTCTCAAACCATTAGGCCCCAAAGAGAATGTCAGAAGTAAAAGTAATCTTTAATTAATTGATTGTATTAAAACTAAAAAAATAAATGCAAAATGGCCATTTGTAAGTTCACAAAAGTCATCACTGTTCTGCAAAAATAAACTGCATGAAGTACAAAATTAGTTGTTCCAATTTAGCAGACTTTATACCAGTTTAGTATACTAAAAGTACAATTGCTCAGTATTCTTAGTAAGTACATATTATGTAAATATATTTGTAGTATACTTAGCATTAAAAAATGTACTTTAAATACATTTTAATATATTTATTTTTCATTAGGGTGAAGTTTATATTAGCAAATGAACATTCTATAACTGATCAAGACTGTCTAGAGCCCTATGAAATCTATTTTATGTTTTCCCAAATTAGTTTTTTTTTCTGGATTCTGTTTTTTTCCCGTTTTAATTTTTCTAGACTGTGTTTTAATAGTTACATTAAAAGCATGTCTAATGAATTGAAATCATGAAACTTTTAAAGTTTAAACTTTGAAAGTTTAACAAAAATTACATTTTTAAGACTCTATGAAATGTTTTTTTTTTAATTCAGTTTTTTGTTGCTGTTTTCTGTCTTAATCTGTTTTCCATTAATTTCGATTTCCATTTTAATGGTTTCATTATATTTTAATAATCAAAAGCACCTCTGATTAATTTGCATCTCTAATTGATTTTATAAAGAATTATTTTATTATTATGTATTATTTTATTTATTTATTTATAAATAAATTCTGGTAAATATTGCTTAAAAAATAATGTTTTAATAATAATTTTATTAGTAGCAGTACTATCGTTACATTTAGTAATATATTTCTTTCACAGTTTCAAGTTAAACTTTTATTTTGACTGGTTTGCTGTGAAGACCATGTCTTGTCTGTTTTGATTTAAGTGTACTGACCAACTATTTTCATCCAAAAATTTAACTTATTGATTTTCATTCATTCATCTAAAATTTGGCACATTCTAAGACATTACGTTTTCTGAAATTCCATTTTTATGACTGGATTCCACAATTCCGTCCACATTTTCCGCATTGTGGAAATCACAGGACCCTAACTGTCTTATCATTTCTAATATGAGTTTCTTTAATATTCACAATATGGCATTTAATTAGTTCACAATAATAGCAACATTTGGTAAAGAATATATGTACAGGTCAGCAAGCATAACTAATTTTGTTATTTTTTTTATAATTTAGTTAACGCGCATCCCAGAGCCTGTGCTACACAAGCTGTTGTACTTAAAAAGTATACAAATTTTTATTTTTCGAAAAAAATGACAGATCGTTTCGCTAGATAAGACACTTCTTGCTCGGCTGGGATCATTTAGAGCCCTTTGAAGCTGCATTTAAACTACATTTTGGAAGTTCAAAATCGGGGCACCAATGAAGTCCATTATATGGAGAAAAATCCTGAAATGCCCTCAAAAACCATAATTTCTTCACGACTGAAGACAGAACGACATGAACCTCTTGGATGACAAGGAGGTGAGTAAATTATTTGTAAATTGTTGTTCTGGAAGTGAAGTTCTCCTTCAATGTGCAAGGAAATGATGCTTCTTTTTTGCCCTAGAAATATACATTCTGATATTTCATGCATTTCTTAGGAACTGAAGCCTTTGTGTTGCTAGCACTCTGTTTTACTGTTCAACAGCAATGCTGTACATACAGTTACACATGCATGTGCATGTATTTAAAACAATAAATTTGCAAGTGATTATTAAGATACAATTAATCGTACCCTAATTTAAATATACCACAGTGTGAACATTATTAGTAACGCTTATTATAGCTTCATAATTGTTTTTCCATACCAGAAAAGAAGATGCAATGAAAAGAAAAGAAAAAACAAGGCATTTAAGAGCATTCGCAGCATGCCTGTCTTACTGTAACCTAAGTACCTCTCATAAAACACAATTTTACTACCCGCGTAAAGCAGTGTGCATGAGACAATTAAATACTTGCGGGGAGTCGGTCAGTCCTTTTGTGAGAAACTGTGGTTTCACCTTTTTTTTCGTATTTATAAGCAAGTTAAATGTATCTCCCAGTGCAGTGTGTAAATAAATTCAGCAGCGCCAACAATGTAGTATTGAGGAAAACTCCTTCATGTATCATTAACACTTATGCCAGGAGAGGGCTGATGCAACAGAGGGGTCGAAACAAGAGTGAGGCAATAACTTGGCAGCCACTGCAACTGTTATTACTGGGGGGAATAGGAAGAGAATAGTAATCGGCTCCTCTGATGTTCCCATCCAGTAGTGAAACAAAAGCGGTCAGCATCAGATGCTGAGTGAAACTACTTTCAATAACAAAGTAGTCTGGATAGGGATCTAATGGGAGGCTTTTTGTAAATGTTTTCGATCTTTTGCTTCCTGCAATAAAGAAACACAAACTTAGCAGTGCTTCATGCCTGCTGATCATGAGGTTTAATTACGTAAAAATGTGACGAACACTATGTAAACACAATAAAAATGAGACTCCGTAGATATAAAGGCTGCAAGTTAGAGCTAGTTTGTCTGTGCAAATTTTGGGTAAACTTGCAAATAAATCCAAAGCTGTTGCTTTTCAGGAAAAACAGCACTGATAGACCTGAGCTCTTGAGTTTACGCTATCGTTTTCTAGCAGATGACTGCAGTTAAAACAAGCTTTTGCAGATGGGTGATAAAACGATTAAAGTCCTTACAACACACATATTTCATACATGCACACTTCAGCGGATCATCGAAAGAGTTGGAGCAATTATTCCATCTAATTAAACATGAAAATCAGTAGACCAACTAATTACAGGTCAAATGAAATACTGTGACATATTTTTGCCTTGTTTATTGGACAATGATATACAAAAAGTGTAAATGTGCTATTGAGAGCTGTCTGCATGTGTAATAAACCTGGTGAAATGTAAAATTGGTTTATTAAAGCAATAAGCCTTTTTCTTGCAATTGCGAGTTTACTTTTAGCAATTCTGGCTTTTTTTTCTCAGAATTGCGTGATACAAACTTGAGTCATAAAGCCAGAATTGCGAGAAATTGATAAAAAGTTATCTTGCAATACTGCCTTTATTTCTTACAATTGCAAGTTCACATTTCCCAATTCTGACTTTTTTCTCAGAACTTTGTGATACAAACCTGCAATTCTGACTTTTTTAGTTAGAACTGCATGACAAACTCGCAATTGCAAGTCAGAACTGCAAGAAATACATTGATAAAAAGTTTTTATCCCACAATTCTGACTTTATTTCTTGCAATTGTGAGTTTATATCTCTCAATTCTGACTTAACTCGCAATTGTGAGTTCATATCACAATTCTGACCTTTTTTCTCGCAATTGCGAGTTTACATCTCGCAATTCTGGCATTTTTTTGGAGAATTGAGTAGTACAAACTTGCAATTCTGACTTTTCCGTCTGAGAAATGAAGTTAGAATTACGTAGCATAAACTTGCAATTGGGAGTTATAAAGTCAGAATTGCAAGAAATAAATTGATAAAAAGTTTTCATCTCGCAATTCTGACTTTATTTCTTGCAATTGCAAGTTTACATCACAGTTCTGACCTTTCTTGCAATTGCGAGTTCACATTTCCCAATTCTGTCTTTTTTCTCAGAATTTCGTGATACAAACCCACAATTCTGACTTTTTTAGTAAGAACTGCATGACAAACTCGCAATTGCGAGTTACTAAGTCAGAATTGCAAGAAATACATTGATAAAAAGTTTTTATCCCACAATTCTGACTTTATTTCTTGCAATTGTTAGTTTTTATCTCTCAGTTCTGACTTAACCCAAGTTTATATCACATTTCTGACATTTCTATTGCAATTGTGAGTTTACATTTTGCAGTTCTGCCTTTTTTTCTGAGAAATGCATGGTACAAACTTGCAATTCTGACTTTTTTTCTCAGAATTGATATAAACTCGCATTTCTGAGAAATGAAGTTAGAATTGCATGACATAAATTGCAAAAAAGTTTTTATCTCACAATTCTGACTTTATTTCTTTCAACTGCAAGTTTATATCACAATTCTGAGAAAAAAGTTAGAATTTCCAGTTTGTATCACGCAATTCTGAGAAAAAAGTCAGAATTATGAGATAAAAAGTTGCAATAACCTTTTTTTTTTTATTCAGCGTCTGAAACGGGCTTCCATAATGTATCTATTGATCTTATACTAAATAATTAATGAATATGTTTAATGTTCTACTTGTGAAACATCAGACTTCTTTTTGGTGATGTATGCAAGGCTTCTCCAATCATTTAGTTTGATTAAACCCTGTCTACAATCAACTGCAAGCTCGCATTCAGATCTGCCATCATAACAAACTTATTAAAAATGTATCCTAAACCATAAATTTATTTATAATTCTATATAAAGAAACAGAATAAACAATTGTCCTGCCAAATAAAACAGATACTTGGCACATCAATACAGAATGTGTGGTCCTAATCAGAATTTAGAACTAGAACTGTATGTTTTATAATGAGCCATTTTAATTAGATTTTTGACTCAGATAAAACCAGTCCATTTAAATGCTACAACAAAAAGCAGGTAAGAAAAGTGTATTAAACAGTAAATTAATTATGTTGTTTAAATACACTACCAGTCAAAAGTTTTTGAACAGTAAGATTTTTAAAGTTTTTATAGAAGTCTCTTCTGCTCACCAAGCCTACTTTTATTTAATTCGAAGTACAGCAAAAACTGTACAATTTTGAAATATTTTTACTATTTAAAATAACTCTTTTCTATTTGAATATATTTTAAAAGGTGATTTACTCCTGTGATTTCAAAGCTGAATTTTTAGCATCATTACTCCAGTCACATGATCCTTCAGAAATGATTCTAATATTCTGATTTGCTGCTCAAGAAACATTTATTATTAATAAACATGTTGAAAACATGTTTTTTCAGGTTTCTTTGATGAATCAAAAGTTCAGAAGAACAGCATTTATCTGAAATAGAAATCTTTTAAAACATCATAAATGTCTTTATCATCACTTTTGATCAACTGAAAGCACTCTTGCTAACTAATTTCTAGAATTATTCCCCAAAAATATATATACTATATTCATCAAAAAATCAAGAAAAAACGTACTCAACTGTTTTAAATATTGATAATAATAATAAATGTTCCTTAAACAGCAAATCAACATATTACAATGATTTCTAAAGGATCATGTGACACTAAAAACTGGAGTAATGATGCTGAAAATTCTGCTTTGAAATCACAGGAATAAATTAGATTTTAAAATATATTAAAATAGGAAGCAGTTATTTTAAATAATAAAAATATTCCACAATATTTCTGCTTTTTCTGCATTTTGGATCAAATAAATGCAGGCTTGGTGAGCAAAAATAAAAACATTAAAAATCTTACTGTTCAAAAACTTTTGACTGGTAGTGTATAATTAAGTTTATTACATATGTATGTAAATTTGATTCAGCTACCAATACGTTTTTAAATCTACAGAATTCAGCAGAAAATGTGAAAAAACCTCCACAGATTGTGTCTGTGCTTGATCGTAAGCAGACCTACAACAACCAACCGCTCAAATTACAGTCTCATGGTAACAGTGTCCAAAACTTTCATGTTTATAAATAAACGAAGAAAGTGTATCAAGAAAGTAAACAAATCTCCTCAGATGGCTACATACTTCTCTTGAATTTGTGTGCGTCAAAAAAAACGTACACTACCAGGTCCTGAACACACACAGTCGAAAATGTGCATTTTATTGAAAACATCACTAGACGTTAGGAGTTGACGGTTTGCTCATTCTCAGCACGTCAAACGTTATTCTCTCACAGCGGTGCATCTGTGGCTTTGTTCTTGATTTGTTGTGTCTGAAGCCTTGAAAACTCAAAAAAGTCACACTTGACTTTGTCTCCTTTTCATTGTAGTAAAAGCTCCCCCAGACACACACACGCACGCAACACACACACACCCCTAGCAACAGCACACGTACTGCCAGAATCCTAAGAAGCCTCCCTTAGGAAGCGTTACCAGGGAAAGTTAAAGCAGAAGGGGAGTATCCAACCCAAACAAGAGGGAGAGGAGGAGAGACCTGACACCCCGTGTATCTCACACCAAATGCTCATTCAAAAACACAGCTACGAGAACGTGGAAATAGAATACAAGCCGCAAAATAGCATCTTTTATCACGGCTTTATCATTTAGCAGGTACACTCAGAAGTTAACCATCATCCCCAAAACTCTAATGTGCATCTCGGTTGCGAACTCCTTTCTAAACACATCAAAGCTAGTAGTTTTGCTCGAACTGCTTTGCGTGCACAAACGCGAATTCTAAAAACGCAGGCTTCCTTCCTGGAGCTCGTCTGTAGTTTCTCTGAAGTTGAGAGGTTTTTTCATTCATACGCTGCTGCTTTCCTGTTTCTGAACTTCGGCGCAAAGAAAAAACTCAGGGCGCAGGTGAACACACTCGCGGCTACCCCTTCAGCCAAGCTAAACTCTGATTTAAGACACTGCTTCAATGAGAACAAAACGTTCTGTGCCTAAAAACTTAGAAGCCTGTTAGCTCTTTTTGTCACGGTTTGGAAACATCCTCGCACCTTACCTGAAAAGAAGAACCAAAACATTAGCTGAGCCACATTACTGATGATGCAGCAAGAGCATAAACACACACAAAGCTCCCAGCGCACACACACTCTCCCATGAGCATCTGTTTGAGACAATAGCCATTAAAGCCAGCGTGGGGTTGTACCTTCTCATTCCTCAGAGGCAGACCCTCAATTTTGGGCAGCATAATCCTAAAAGGTAGCCATCTTGCCTCCCTCGGCTTCAGAAGAATAAGTGGCCGTAGTGGCAGATGCAGCGCGAGCAGCACAGGTTCGCATGATCAGTGCAGAGGAAGAGAGGCTTTGGATCGCCGCTGCCGCTGCAGACAGCCGACGCTTGCCTCTCGCAGATGCAGACAGCACCCCGTCAGCCAATCGCGAAGGGACTCTGGCGGCTTGTAAATGTATCAGCCATGCCTAGACCCTCCTAAACAAAGGATCCCCTATGTGGTTTCTTACTCTACAAGTACGCACGAGGGTGAGCGTTAAGCTGCGGCCCGGACACTCACGACACCGGACTGGAGCTCAAAGTCGTTGGGTAGGGAGGTGGAGAAAACAGGAAAAGTGGGCTTTGCACTATTTTTAGAAGTTTCCAAGCGCATTATGTGCCATCTCAGTCTTATTTTATTAACATTGCAAAATGTGAAATAACTGATTATCATTTGTTTCTAAATATGATAGAAATTAAATAATCATTAAAAAAAATACCAAATAAAAATAATGGATAATAATCTAATTCTAGTAGTTCAAATTGCATTGTATATATTCTATACTTTGTATATTTATTTATATTTTAACTCTAATAATCTTACAGAACTGTATCCTATGCATCCTATTTGTATGTTTATATATTTTTTAATTGTACATTTTATTCCTAATAATCATACATTGGCAGAAGATGTGATTTTAATGATAGTTAAACAATAATAAATATAATTTATTAATAAATAATCTAGTTAAAATAGAATTATATTCTATATATTTCATATATCAAGTTTATTTATATTGTAACTCACTATTATTTATATTATTTATATTTTTATTGTTTAGATTTTAATGATAATTCAAAAATGATAAATATATTTAATTAATAATCTAGTTAAAATAAACAAATATTAACAGTGCATTGTTAAATAATTAAATATAATTTATTTATAAATATGACAGAAATTAAATAACATACCAAATACATCATAACATAACAAAATTAAATAACCAAAAATAATAATAAATATAATTAATGAATAATAATCTAATTATAACAGTTTGAATTGCATTTTATATATTCCGCATTTTGTATGCTTATTTATATTTTAATTCTATATTTTATCTCTAATAATCTTATATAATTGTATCCTAAATATTCTATATTTTTGTTTATTTATATTTTAAATTTAGATTTCATCTTTAATAATCTTATATGTTGACAGAAAATGTGAGTTTAGTGATAACTAAACAATAATAAATATAATTAAGTAAAAATTGAATTATATTATATCATATTCCATTTCTCATTAGTTTATTTATATTTATATTTTATCTCTAATAATCTTGTACATTGACAGAAATGGATTTGAATGATAATTAAACAATAATAGTAAATATAATTAATAATCTAGTTAAAATAGAATTATATTCTATATCACTAATAATCTATATTGACAGAAATTGTGATTTTAATAATAAAAAACTAATAAATATATTTAATTAATCTAGTTAAAAAAGAATTATATTCTGCATATTTCATATTTTGTATGTTTTTAATTGTATATTTAAATAATAATAAATTATATTCTAATAATCTTATAGAATTGTATCCTAAATATTCTATATTTTGTATGCTTCTTTATATTTTAATTGTACATTTTTATTTTTAATGATCACATATTGACAGAAATGGTGATTTTAATAATTAAAAAATTATAATAAATATAATTATGTAATAATGTAGTTAAAATAGAATTATATTATTCCATATCTTGTATGTTTATTTATATTTCAATTGTATATTTTATCTCTAATAATCTTATGTATTGACAGAGATTGTGATTTTAACGGTAATTAAACAATAATTAATATAATTAATTAATAATCGTGTTAATAATTGTGAATTATATTCTATATATTCCATATTTTGTATGTTTATTTATATTTTAATAGTATATGTTTTCATTAATAATAGATATGGTAACTATATTTAATATATTAGATTATTTCTTATTATATTATAATTAGCAGGCATTTCGTTCTTTTATATTAATAGTGCAATAGGTGTAATGCACTAATTATAATTTATTTCTAAATATTATAGAATTTAAAAATAGATTAATAATAATGTAAAATATTAATATAATTAATAATAATTATATATATTTATATATATATTTATTTATCAATTTTCTTTCTAATAATCTTTGTGACAGAAATTCTAAGTATAATAGGCTATTTATTATTATATGATGAACTCACTCTTATTATTCTAAACAAACTCAGTTTTTAGAAGCACAGAAAATTTCACAAACATATCAGCATTCATTTTTGTATTATATTAATGGTGCATTATGTGAAAAACGTATTCCCATGACAAATGCGAGCTGCAAAAACTGCATTTATATCTTATTTTAAATTACAAAAAAATAAAAAATAAATTACACACATAACCTGTTACTTCATTTGAAGGGTAATTTCCTCGATTCCTCCTATAAAAATGTTCAAATAAATCTAAAATTAACACTGAAATATTATAATACAACCTAGCCGATCTATGATGCAACACAACATGGATAATGTGTTCAAAATAGCACAGGGAACAAAGCCGAAGTGCACGAGTATGACTAAGCGTGCTGCCACACAGCTGTTTTCATAAGTGACGTCACAGCAAGGCGCGTCACGCTCTCCTTTTTCTGGGAGGATGTCAGACGCTTCAGGGCAGGCAGTCGCGCTCTCGGTCTCTCCATGGAGACGCGTTTAGAGTGGATGTGACGGCGCAGCCGCAGACCCTCCACCGCTGCACTGCAGCTGTCACACGATGTACTGTTCAGCCCGGTCTGCAGACACACACCAACCTCCACACACAAACATATGGCTGAGGAGGTCAGATGAGGACAAGGGAACGCAACAGCTACTTTTAGCACTA
This sequence comes from Labeo catla, assembly GCA_012976165.1. Classification (NCBI taxonomy): domain Eukaryota; kingdom Metazoa; phylum Chordata; class Actinopteri; order Cypriniformes; family Cyprinidae; genus Labeo; species Labeo catla. The sequence continues at coordinate 4,374,584 of VONZ01000003.1, forward strand.
GCGCAGCTATTGACTACAAAGACCAGGGAGCTGGTGAATACAAATGCAACTGTAGTATTTTACATATCTTCTGTATGCAGATGTATTATGTTACATAATATATCTTTGATATATTATATATAAATGTCTGTTTGTACATCATTATAATTACAAGGCTGCACTTGATGAAAAATACAAAAAAATAGTAATATTGTGAAATATCATTGCATTTTACAATAATGGTTTTCGATTTGAATATATTTTCAAATATATTTATTCCTGTGATGCAAAGCTAAGTTTTCATCAGCCATTGCTCCAGTCTTAAGTGTCACATCATCCTTCAGAAATCATTCCAATATGTTGATTTATTACTTTTATTATCAGTGTTAGAAACAGTTGTGCTGCTTAATATTTTTTGGAACCTGTGATTCATTTTTCAGGATTCTTTGATGAATAAAAAGAACAGTATTTATTCAAAATAGAAATCTTTTCTAACAATATAAGTCTTTGCTATCACTTTTTAAAAATTTATAGGGGTGCTATTATGCTTTTTCACTTTTTGAACTTCAGTCAAAGTCAGTGTGTGGTGTGTATCTTTGGGCATAAAAAAGATCTACAAAGTTACAAATCTCAAAGTCCACTCCAAAAGGAGATATTTCGTTTTTAAAAATTCCCCTTTCAAGAACTACAACGAACGGTTCCGTTGGACTACAACATTTGTTTTCCGCATGCAATGATGTCACAACACGGTCCATTGGAATATTATTAAATTAAATCCCGCCCACAGAAATTCAAATTGTTGGAGAGGGTAGGGACAAGATGGGGGATTAGCCAAACTTTAGCGATGCAGCGCGGAGAACCGCTTCATCGAGCCGCAGCGCGGCAGGTATAAACACAAGCTTTGACAGGAATGGCCGCTTCACAGCAGTAACGCGCCGCAGACGTGTGCAGTACAGGCGGTCGAAATGCATGCCCGAGCCGCGATCTACTCCGGTTGCTGCGTCGGAGCTGTAACGTGTCGCAGACGTGTGCAGTGTGTGGTAAGAGATTTATTCATCATACAGTGTAAATAGCTTCACTTATAATGCGAGTGTTTTTTTAAAATGCTTTGATAATGTTAATGTTAGGCTGCTTTTGGTTTAGGGCAATGAAACTAAGTATGTAAATAATGAAATACATAAGCACGAGAATATCATGTATTGGCAATCAGGCAATCAGGCTGATGACAGGACCCAACACTACTGTAGCATATTATTTACTCAGCCTCCATGCATCCTAGGTGTATATGACTTCCTTTTTTCAGACTAATGCAATCAGAGTTATATTAAAATTTATCCTGGCACTCCCAAGCTTTAGAACGGTTTCTCTTCATCAGTCCAAAACAAGTCCAATAATATGCATCCATCCATAATAAAAAGTGCCTCACATGGCTCCGGGGGGTTAATAAAGGCCTCCTGTAGTGAATTTATGCGTTTTTGTAGGACAAATATCCATATTTAAAACAAGAATCACTTTAATCTAGCTTGCGCTAACAGTTGTACAAAGAAACTTGCTGCTTTGACAAGGGGTGTGGCAGCACTGAAATACAGTCTAAGCTGTTCGCCAATCCCAAAGCAGTGGGACAGTTAACCAATCACAACACATTTCATTTTTCGGAAGGCGGGCCTTCATTAAACCCAGAACTAATCGAGCCTTATGTGCCAGGCTGGGAGAAAGGTATTGTAATAATGTAAATGATGTGAAAAATAATGCGTTTTTCGAACCACCAAGTATGAAAACATGTTCTAGTACACCCCCAAAACAAAATCAACACTTTGTAAAAGAGCATAATAGCCTAATAACCTTTAACACATTCTTGGTGAATAAAAGCATTAATTTCTTTCAAAAAACAAAAGAATAAAAATTTACTGACCACAAACTTTTAAATGGTGGTTTATATTGTTACAAAAGATTTTCATTTTAAATAAATGCTGTTCTTTTTAACATTTAATTTAAAGAATCCTGAAAAAATCATCACAGGTTCCAACAAAATATTAAGCAGCACAACTGTTTTCAACAATAAATCAGCATATTAGAATGATTTCTGAAGGATCATGTGTGTTACGAATCTGGTCGGTGTTCTGCGGACCGCTCACCACCAGATGTCACCCTCACTCTACTTACACACACACAGTCTGTTGCATCCCACCCCGGACTTCATTACCCATCAGCCACCACTCGTGTCACCCGCGTCCAATCAGAGACTGTATAAAAGCCCCGGACCTCCCCAGTGCACTTCATGGATTGTTGTGATTGTATTATCTTATTCCTAGTGTATTCCTAGTTCCTGGTTTTTGATCTCCTGCCTGGTTTTCTCGTTTACGTCTGTCTAGCCGCCTGCCTTGTGGATTATCGCTCTTGTTTATCGGATCGCTCTCTTCGTCTGCCTGTGATACTCCTGTCTGCTCCTGTCTCGACCCTGCCTGCTCAACCTTGTATCTGTCTTGTTTGTTTAATAAAAGCTTGCATATGGATCCGCTCGCCTCTCGTCACTCACTCCTGGTAACAATGTGACACTGAAAACTGGAGTAATGATGCTGAAAATTCAGGTTTAATCACAGGCATAAATTACATTTTAAAATATATCACACATAGAAAACAGTTATTTTACATTTAAATAATATTGCTGTTTTTTCTGGATTTTTTTTTATTTGGATCAAATAAATGCAGCCTTGACCATTAAAAATATATTTAAAAAAAAAACTTTTAAAAAAAATGTGTATATATATATATATATATATATATATATGCCTCAAATACTGCAGACAGACAGCACATTGTTTCGCTGAAAAATACAGTATTTGTTGAGTCAATATGAAATGACTAACTCAAGGTCATAAAACAGGTTATATTTTGACGTAATGGGGGTTGTATGTCAAACTGGTCTGTCTGGATTACT